>JAVXUP010000202.1:0-652089 GCA_033070095.1 Escallonia herrerae
TCGGATGAAGACTCGCCGCCGGTCGAGCATCACAATCGGCCGCTGTTTTTAGAGTGTACTGTTAATGGCACGGGCTTCCGTCGTGCCTTGGTTGATTGCGGCGCCTCGATCAACATCATACCCCTCATCACCCTGCAACAGGCCGGCATCCCCCAAGGAAAATCATCCGTGACCCCGTCAATATTACCGGCTTTGGACAGGGTCCTCAGTCGACCCTCGGCCATATCACTGTCGACCTCATGGTCGGAACTGTCCGTCGCGACACTACTTTTCACGTAATAGACAGCGAGTCTGCCTTTCACCTCCTGCTCGGGCGACCATGGATCCACGTCAACAAGGCCGTTCCCTCAACATACCATCAATGTGTGAAGCTGGTAGCCGGTTCTACGGGACATGAGGTAGCAATGACAATCCCTGCAACCAAAGCCCCCTTTGAATGCGCCGAGTCTTATTTCGCCGAGGCCTCCTTCTTCACTAATTTCGCCGAGGATGGGGAGAATGCTACTCATGTACATTCTACCAGGCTGCCGACCTGGGATGAGCTGTGCGGGGACAAGCTTCCCAAGGACAAAACCGGGAGAAGTAACAAGAATAATGGGTCAACCCCACCGCTTCCGCCTGCTGCCACGACCAATTCCCCCTTCTTCCCCCAAGTCCAAGAAGCAAAAGGCTGAGCCGGCCTTTCGACGTATCGTCAAGGACGGCAAGATCATCTATCAATTATGACGGTATGCAGGGGCTCCAGGCGGTCCCTCCTCAGACCCCCTCGACCCCGACCCCCTTGGAGAGACTGAATGGTGCCGCACGGCCGAGCATTGCCAGCCAGATCCTGACCTCACCCCCGGCGCGGCACCACCTTGCTATGAGGACGGCCCTCGACCACAGGCTGAAGATATTGAAGAAATCAACCTGGCCGACCCGGGCGAAGAACCGCGGCACACCTACATTGGCACAAAACTCGCCCCCGGCCGAAGAGAGGAATTGGTTTCCCTCCTGCACGAGTATCGTGATGTCTTGGCATGGAGCTACAATGAGATGCCCGGACTGGATCCTGCCTTAGTCACACACCATCTCAACATTGCTACCGGATCCATCCCTAGCCGACAGCACCCGCGGACATTCCGCCCCGAGCTCGAATTGAAAATCAAGCAAGAGATTGAACGCCTCCTGCACGCAGGCTTCATCGAACCTATCACTCACCCTATTTGGCTGGCTAATGTCGTCCCTGTACAAAAGAAGAATGGCCAAGTCCGCGTCTGTATTGACTTTCGGGACTTGAATAAGGCGTGCCCCAAGGACGAGTTTCCACTACCCAATATCGACATGCTCACGGAGGCCGCCGCCGGATATGAAACTTTATCTTTCATGGATGGGTTCGCAGGTTATAATCAGATTCGCATGAACCCCGACGACAGCGCCAAGACAGCCTTCCGCACTCCTATGGGTAATTTTTGTTGGAAAGTTATGCCTTTCGGCCTCAAGAATGCGGGTGCTACGTATCAAAGGGCTATGACAGCAATATTCCATGACATGATACACCGTACTGTGGAAGACTATGTCGACGATCTTATTATCAAATCCAGGAAGGAAAGTGATCACCTCACCGACCTTCAAGCGGTCTTTGATCGTTGCCGCCAGTATAACATGCGGATGAATCCATTGAAATGTGCCTTCGGAGTCTCCTCCGGCAAGTTCCTCGGGTTCTTGGTCAGTCGACAGGGCATCGACGTTGACCCCTCGAAAGCAGCCTCCATCCAAGAAATGCCTCCCCCCAAGAACACAAAGCAACTGAAGAGCTTCCTCGGCAAGGTCTCTTACCTCCGACGCTTCATACCCGCACTGGCCGAGCTCATTACGCCATTTCAACACTTGACGCGTAAAAGCGCACCATGGAATTGGGGCGCGCCCCAACGGCAAGCATTTGAACAGATTAAGGCGGTCCTCATGTCACCGCAAACCATGGTCGTACCACAACGGGGCATCCCACTCCTACTCTACCTGACTTCCACACCCAGATCCATCGGGGCTTTGCTTGCCCAAGAAGTCGAAGGTGTCGAGCGTCCTGTTTATTACCTCAGTAGAGTGATCAGAGGGCCCGAAGCCAACTACTCCGAGCTCGAGAAACACTGTCTAGCCTTGGTGTACGCCTCACAGAAGTTCAGACATTACTTTCTGGCGCATCAGATCACACTCGTCACCAAGGCTGACCCACTCCGTTACATGCTTACGCGTCCCGCCCTGTCTGGCCGACTCACACGGTGGTTGCTGCTATTGGCCGAATTCGGTTTATCTATCAAGAATCCTACAGCTCTGCGGAGCCAAGCACTCGCAGACCTCCTGGCCTTCTTCCCACGCCAACAATGTGAACCGATATCGGATCAACTGCCTGGGGAGGAGACAGCCCTGATCACCGACATCGATGGACTGTGGACGCTTGAATTCGACGGCTCTGCCACTAGCAAAGGTCCCAATGGCACGCCCCTCCGGCAAGGGGGTGCCGGCATAGTCCTGCGGGCACCAGACGGTGTTACCACTTCATTATCCTTCAAACTTGCATTCCCGGTGTCTAACAACGAAGCTGAATACGAGGCACTTGTCATTGGCCTCATGATCGCCGTCAGTATGGGGGCTAAGGCGCTGTGTGTGAAAGGAGATTCAAATCTGGTCATGAAGCAGGCGGACGGGGAGTTCGCGGTCAAAGAACCAGCCTTGGCACCTTATCGTGCCTTGGTGCAACACTTGGAAGGAAGACTCGGTCATGTCCAGTATGAACATCACAATAGGTGCCACAACAGACATGCGGACTGCTTGGCCACGATCGCGTCAAAGATAGAGGTCGATGGTGAACAACGGATGCTAACCATCGTCAAGAGAATGGAACCATGCACAGCACTGAACCTAGTCCCGAGGGACGTTACTGCGGACGATTGGAGGCAACCTATTATCGACAAACTTAAAGCGCCATCTCTTGCTCATGCCTCCACCCTTACAGACTTTTCAATGATGGGAGATGTCTTATACAGGCGGTGTCCCGGAGGCACTCTAGCAAGATGTTTGGCACCGGAAGAGGCAAAACACAAATTACAGCTCGGCCACCAGAAGTGTTGTGGCCTCGACGGTCCCCCTCTGTATCGTCGCCTCCAGCGTATGGGACTATATTGGCCATCCATGGCCAAGGACGCCTCGGATATACAAAAGGATTGTCCCGAGTGCTTGTATGCACCCGACGGTGCCGAAGCTCTTGTCATTGACATCGAGGGTGACTGGCGCCAGCCTTTCATCCAGTATCTATCCCACGGGATTCTACCACCTGACCGCGGCTCAGCACGATCCATCAAGCGCAAGGCAGTCAAGTATTTTGTGACGGAAGGCGAGTTATTTCGCAAGGGATTTTCGGGACGCACCCTGCGATGCTTGCAAGGTGCCCAAGTGGTCAAGGTCATTAACGAAGTACACAATGGTGATTGTGGTGAACATCAAGGCTCCCAGAAGCTGTATGCAGAATTACTAAGATTGGGGTATTATTGGCCGACTATGGAATCCGACTCCATCTCGCATGTCCGACGCTGCCAACCCTGCCAGCGGCACGCCGACAGGATACACACGCCAGCATCCGACTTGCACATGATCTCAGCACCGTGGCCATTTCATTCTTGGGCCCTCGACCTCATCGGCCCCATCCACCCGCCGTCCAGACGCCATTCATGGATCATGGTTGCTACTGAACGCTTCACGAAGTGGGTTGAAGCCGTACCTCTGCGGAGAGCCACGGGAGGTGCCGTTTCTAACTTCTTACGCGACGTCATCTGTCGTTTCGGCATCCCTCGGTGTATTATATCTGACAATGGCACCCCATTCATTAACCGAGAGGTTCGAGCTCTCATGGAAGGGTACAACATCAGCCATGCCACATCAACTCCCTATTACCCGCAAGGTAATGGTCAAGCTGAAGCGTCCAACAAGACTTTGCTACGAGTATTATCGCGAATGGTGCATGACGCCGACCGGTCGTGGTCCGAACAACTGAATCTGGCACTCTGGGCCTACAGAACATCCCTGCACACAGCGACAAAGGCCACGCCCTTCTCTCTCGTCTACGGGGACGAGTGTGTGGTACCTGCCGAGATCGCAGAACCATCGGCTCGACTTTCCCTAAGCAGCAGTCTCGGAGATGAAGCAGCCCGGCTGGCGGCACTTGACGGCCTCGACGAACGACGAGCCACGGCCCTGCGCCGCATGAAGAAGTATCATGAGCAGCTCACGAAAGCTTATGGGAAGACCGTCAAGCCACGTTCATTTATCGAGGGTGACCTTGTTCTTCAAGCCGCCAAGCATGTGCGGGCCAACATGTCAGCTCCTAAATTCACGCCAAACTGGGAGGGCCCTTTCACGGTGCACGAGGCCCGCACTAATGGCTCGTACCTCCTGCTCAACCACGACGACGGTCAGGTCTCGGCCCCCATCAACGGCCGCTACCTGAAGAAGTATTATGTTTAGTCACGACAACATTCCCCCAGCCCTATCCGCCCGCGTCATAGTACGCGCCCTCGTAGCATTTTTGTACATGCGACATTGCTTACAGACTTGTATTTTTTGTTGATCTGTGTAGCGTTCTACACTACTCATGTAATGGTGTTTTGTACCACGTCCTATCAATACAAAGTCATGTTGTTACCTCAACTTCTGCCCAGCTGGCACTCATTCTCAACCTATGCTTCCTAAGTCACTTTCTACGAGCGGGAATGGGAGAGCATTCACAAGTAACCAAAACAAGCAAGACATTCAAAAAAAAAGGGGGAAGAGAGAAGAAAGAAGAGAGTAACCGAACACAACATGCAATAAGCCGAGACCATCGAAAATATGTACATATACATCAAACGTTTACTAGCAGTCGTTAAGCACTACAACTACATCAAAGTAACATACAAGCTAAGAAAGTCTAGACAACAGCGATGCAACTGGGTGGGAGCTGAATGCCTGAAGTGCCTCCCGCTCTGCTTGTACCTCTGACCATCCAGCATCAAGCTCGGCCTGTCGCCCTAACCGCTCTGACTCTCGCCCGTCCACCTCACCTCGCCGCCTCTGTAGATCGGACAACTGCCTCTGCAAATCGACGAGCTGTCTCTCTATCTCTACCACCTGCATGTCAATCCCGGCCAACTCTGCGGTAATCTCTGACCGCTCTGCCTCTAATCCTGTGCGGCGCCGCTCCAGCAACATCTCCCGCATAACCACGACTGCACGCCTCTCATCCATCTCGTGGCTGACGCTCCTCGATCTAAAGAAATCTGCTAGCCAGTCCAGCTGCATACCTAGTGATGTGAACGGAGCGAACTCTGAAAGCGACCGAGCAACGAACTCTGCAGTCCAACCCGTCGACGGCACACTGGCGAACGGCAGCAACCACTCCATAAACCCGGCAGACACCCACATCCGTAGTACTGGGTTCTCTACCACCACGCTCTCGAATGTCTGCGGGAACCCTGCCTTCACCAGTTCTAACCGGTGCACAGTCTTTGCTGGTAGCTGGAGGCCCCCCCAAGTTGCCACATCCACCTGACCGCTCGAGGATCCTCTACTCATCTCTCCGGCTGTCGCGCCACTGCCGCCCGCTGCAGAAATCTCCGACATTCCACCCGCCCTCTGCGCACCAATCATGGCTGAGTGCATTGCCAGAAGAGTAGCTCCAACCTCAACCACGGACTCTGGCAATGTGTCGTGCCATCGCACCACCACAGCCTGAACCGGTGTCTCTTGCTCACGAATCGAGGCAGTAACAACAGACTCAGGCTCCGCCATATCACCACCATCACCTCCCACAACCTGCGTCTCCATGCCTGTCCACCAGTCCTCGTCAATGTCAAACATCACCGTATCGCTCCCCTCTCCGCCGTATAGTGCCCCCACCGTTTCCTCAGTAGCAGGCAATGTGCTCACCCTCCTCGGCACACCGGCCGTCAATATCTCAACGGCCTCAGTCTCATCACTATCAACTAATCTGCCGGCCTCGGCTGCCATGGCCTCATCGCCTTCGATCTCAGTCTCGGCCTCGCTACCCCCCGCGACCGCCTCTTCCTCGTCCCCCTGGCAAAACCGCTGTCAGTTCACAGATTATGAGCAATATGCAAACGATATTTATACAACAAAAAGAAAGGACAGAAGCAAACCTCAGAGTCTAGCTCCTCTAATACGTCGCGCGGCCTCTTCGCCCCTGATATGTGTGGGGCTGAGGTACCAGCACTAGCCTGACGCGCTGTCTCCATCATCCCCACTCGCAATGCCGACAAAGGCACCTTGCCGGCCCCCGGCACCCTCGGCACCTCGGCAATAGGCTCCTCTCCACGGTCCTCCCCGAGAGCAGCGTCCCCCAACTCTACGGCATCCTCCTCCGCATCCCTCTCCGAGCTTGGAACAGAACTCCCGGTCACCAGTGACAGCATCCCGCACTGCCTCGCGACTGTGGCCGATATCAGACTCAGGGCTCGGTCACATGCGAACACATCTACCTGTTGACGTGTGCCTGACGGCTGTGCCAGCCATCCGGCCCAGCTCCCTCGCAGCCGCTCCTACCAATGCGCATAATCCGCGGTCACCGCCCCTGCCACCTCTGTCCCTGGCTGCCTCCACTCTGTCGTCGGTGCCGGCCACTCGCGGGCTCTGTCATATAGTGTATACCCAAAAGCCGTCGCCACACTCCAAGGGCTGTCATAATCGCATGGGGGCTCTAGGTCATACCCGAATGCCAACGACAGACGGTCCGGGCAATACCTCGCCACATAATAGCAGCACTCGGCGGGCTTCCCGCCATCATCTGTCAATACCGGGAGCCAGCCAGGAAAATACGCGACCAATAGCGCCAGCTGTCCTGGCGCTAACTCGCCTCTCCTGCTCAGATCTGTCGTCACCTCCTGCACGTGCAGCCATGGCGGCGTACCATATGACGCATGCATCTCCATATAGGGCCGTCGCTCGCATTCCGCCCGTTTGTCTAGAATCTGTGCCAACGGGCACCCCGGCCTCCTGATGCCTGCCCAAGAAAAAGCCCGAGACCCGCTACACCACAACGCCACCTGCCGCGACCTGCCTGGACGGGTCACTGTCCCCATCGTCGGTGACGGGTGGGCGAGTGGGTATCCGTCAGGCCGGTACCCTGGAAAGCACTCGTACAGGTACCTCTGCAAGAACATCCAGTCCACGTACGTCGCCACCTGATACCGACCATACGACCGCTTCACGTCATTCACGAACTGATCTAGCCGCGAGTATAACGTGCTCAAGTACACCAGAGCCAAGCCGACCCGCCTTCCCTGCGCCATCCGAATGGCCAAGGGAAACACCCTCGGGGAAATGCCATCCTCAGGTGTCCCCTCAAACACAAACCTGCAAACAACGACCGGCAACATATGTCAGTTTGACGTTTTACAGGGCAAGCAGGACATACGATATATTCACGAATAATCACATGACAGTACAAAATTTACCTCGATAAGAACATAGCCAAAAACGCCACCAACTCGTACTGATCGCTGCCATGATACGGACCTATCACGAACTGGGCAACATTGCCCAACCTCTGGCCTGTCCTCGCCTGCGGCGTACCATAGAACTGGCGCAGCCACCCACCGTACGTCCCCTTCCGGTGCTTCTTCGTCTCCGCCAAAATGTCTAGTAGCTGCGTCTGCAACAACCGCTCCTCCCCGCTCAGCCGGGTCACCCGTGCATCCACCTCCCCGTGTATCGGCAGCCCTGTCAGCATCAACACATCGAGTAACGTTGGCCCGATCTCCCCGAACTCGGTCACGAACGTATGCGACTGCGTGCTCCATCTTGCCAGCAATCGGGTCATCCCTGGCGTATCCCTATATAACTCCAGCCCCCTCACCGTAATATTGATCGCCGGTAACAGCCCCAGTGCCTGCAACACCTGCGCCCTCTCCGGTGTCTCCACCATATGCTCACACAAAAAGTCCCACCCTACCGGCATCGCACTATGGCCCTTGAACATCACCGGCGACCAAGGTATGTCCTCTCTCCCAATCAACAATGCCGGTACATACCTCGGCGACATCACAGGCGCCTCCGACCAGCTCGGCGCGCGAAGGTAGGGTGACGACAGCCGAGGCTCCTCTCCCATCGACGGACCACCCCACGGTGTCATGAACGCTCCGTCTGCCACACGAATGGCCAACTCCCTCCACAGCTCACGGTCCGGTACACACGGTACTACTCCCCTCACCCCCAACAATGTGTTTGTCTTATCTGGCTCCGGATCGTAGGACCTCCTACCGCCATCATCAAAGGTCAATGGCACTGCCGCCTCGACACCCACTGATGGTATGGCCTCACCGACTGGCGGCGCCGGCACAGGTACAGTCATCATACCCCGCGGCGGTCGCGATGTACCCGCCACGGCCCCTCGAGGCTTCGCCCACATCTTCTACCGAACTTTTTTTGCTGTTGGCGTCGCTCCGGGCTGTGAGGTCGGGACTTGGGCCTGTCGGACACCCTGCGTGACCGACCCCCCGTGGCTGGCCGACCCCCCATGACTGGCCAACCCCCCATGTGCGGCCGACCCCCCATGACTGGCCGACCCCCCTTGTGCGGCCGACCCCCCTCGCGGGGCCGACCCCGCTTGCGCGACCGACCCCCCTCGCTGGGCCGACCCCCCTCGCGTGGCCGACCCCCCTCGTGCGGCCGACCCCCCGTGGCTGGCCGACCCCCCTCCCCTCGCAGAGCCACCGACTGGCCGCCCCCTGGCCCCGATGACCCCTCGCCCCCTTCCACCTCTTCTCTCACCATCCCTTTTTTCTCTCTCTCTCTCTGACTTACGCGGGCACAAATGGCGGTGCCTCCGCCCCCTCCCCCCTCCTCTCCTTATATAGGGGTGGGCAATTTTCTTTTCTTTTTCCTTTTTTTTCTTTCTTTTTCTTTTTCTTTTCTTTCTTTCTTTCTTTTCTTTTTCTTTCTTTTTTTCCTTTACTTTACGCTCCCGTCCACCGGCGCCTCGCCACAGTTTGTCGACCATGCGCCGTCGCCGCTATGACCGCCGTGCGCGCCCGCGCGCCACCTCCACGACCTTCGTCGCACGCATTCACATGACAGCTCCGCGACAGGCCCCGTCGCCCGCGTGCCATCTCCTTAAACCGCGTCGCTTGTGCCAACTCATCGCGCTCTCTACAACGCGCGCTCAATGCTAATGGTCACTTGATGCTCGTCACCGACCGTCCACAATTGCCATGACGACATCACCAAGTATATGCTCCGCGACCTTCGTCGCCGCACCCATGCGCCATTCTTATCACATGTGCCCCGGCACAAAGTATTGCTTCGCGACGTTCGTCGCCGCACCACTTTCATGACATGTGCTCCGGCACCAAGTATTGTCCCCGCGACAATCGTCGCCATGTCCATGCACCACAACCATGTTACAAGCCTCCGGGCATAACACCCGTTCACCACACCATGCGCCCCCGCCATGGGCATGGAAGACCTTCAACCCACTCTCTAGAGTGTGCGGCATTCTGGAGGCTCCGCTCGTAGTGCTCCTGCACGAGGACCCCTCCCTGCGGCATGGGCTGAGCGCCAGCACGGGCTAGTGCCATTGCCGGCACAATCAACTACGGGATGGGCTCACAACCTTGAAGCCATCGTCGGCACAATCAACTGCGGGATGGGCTCACAACCTTGAAGCCATCGCCGGCACAATCAACTGCGGGATGGGCTCACAACCTTGAAGCCCTCGCCGGCACAATCAACTGCGGGATGGGCTCACAACCTTGAAGCCATCGCCGGCACAATCAACTGCGGGATGGGCTCACAACCTTGAAGCCCTCGCCGGCACAATCAACTGCGGGATGGGCTCACAACCTTGAAGCCATCGCCGGCACAATCAACTGCGGGATGGGCTCACAACCTTGAAGCCATCGCCGGCACAATCAACTGCGGGATGGGCTCACAACCTTGAAGCCATCGCCGGCACAATCAACTGCGGGATGGGCTCACAACCTTGAAGCCATCGCCGGCACAATCAACTGCGGGATGGGCTCACAACCTTGAAGCCATCGCCGGCACAATCAACTGCGGGATGGGCTCACAACCTTGAAGCCATCGCCGGCACAATCAACTGCGGGATGGGCTCACAACCTTGAAGCCATCGCCGGCACAATCAACTGCGGGATGGGCTCACAACCTTGAAGCCATCGCCGGCACAATCAACTGCGGGATGGGCTCACAACCTTGAAGCCATCGCCGGCACAATCAACTGCGGGATGGGCTCACAACCTTGAAGCCATCGCCGGCACAATCAACTGCGGGATGGGCTCACAACCTTGAAGCCATCGCCGGCACAATCAACTGCGGGATGGGCTCACAACCTTGAAGCAATCGCCGACACAATCAACTGCAGGATGGGCTCACAACCTTGAAGCAATCGCCGACACAATCAACTGCGGCATGGGCTGAGCGCCAGCACGGGCTAGCGCCATTGTCGGCTCAATCAAACTACGGGATGGGCTCACAACCTTGAAGCCATCGCCGACTCAATCAAATCGCGGCATGGGCTGAGCGCCATCACGGACTAGCGCCATCGCCGGCTCAATCAAACTACGGGACGGGCCGTATGCCGTCGCCGGCTCAATCAAACTGCTACACGGGCTTAGCGTCATCGCCGGCACCATCACCAGGGACCCTGGCCCCCGTAGCAAGAGGGGCTGTAACCACATCGTTTATGCATGCGACGCCCGCTCGGGTTGCCCCTCCGCGCCCGCCACACGCAGGGGGCTTATGTTCATACCCTATTCTGGTCGCACCCCAGGACCCGCTAAGGGACCCAAAGGGACCCACTTTGCACGACACATCACCCAGTCAGCGGTCAACTTTTCAACGCTCGAGGGCCGGTCAAAGCAACGCATGCTCAAGTCACGTGAACCATTCGTGAAGCGACTTCGGCGTGCCTTCCACCCTTGGGGGTCGGCCACCCCAAGGGGTCGGCTACCCTTGGGGGTCGGCCACCTGCCTTGAATACCGACGCTGTCACCTTTGACCGTGCTCCGTTGTCACGACGACCGTCACTCGCGGCCGCACTCCGCCATAGTCACGACAACCGTCGCTCTCGGCCGTGCTCCTTCGTCGCGATGACCGTCGCTCGTAGTCTCGATGACCGTCACTTGTGGCCGCTCTGTCGCCATGACAACCGTCGCTCACGGTCGCGCGCCATCCACGCAACGACCCTTGTCTCTCGGAGATCACTCTGCGACCCTCGTCGCCCGCACTCAACCGCGCCCCATGCGCCGCAATCATGTTATATGCTTACGGGATAGGCTACTCCTCCAGGACACTATCTCCGCCAGGGTGCCTGCGTGACTAGCCTACGTGCTCTGGCACTGGGGGCTCGCGTCGGCACCCCTAAGGACTATGACCCCCGGGTCACTCCGAGATGGGAGCAGGTCTTCGGAAGGGCATCTTGCCTAGTCCACCTGGCAGCTGGGCGTCGGGTCTTCCCCACCGCTGCCAGGCCTGTGGGATTCAGTAAGGGCTTGGACTGGAGGCTGGGGCAACGGGCTACTCTGACCATGCTACCGCGGCATGATCAGTCTCCTCAGACAGGCAGAGAGATGTTGCAAGGGCAGGGCAGCACGAACTTAGGGACCCGGCAGTCCAACGGAGGGTCAGTGCTTTGGCCCCCTGGCGACGTGTCGTTCCCAGGGGCCGACACATGTCAACTTATGACACATGCACATTTTTGCCTATAAATAGTGGACTTTGGAGCTTTTTCAAGGATCTTTGGCTCATTTGGACTTTTCACTTTCTCTCTCTAAAAAGACATTCTCTCTGGAATTCTAGTGAGAGAAATATACTTGAACTCCCGTCTACGGACCCTTGACACCATACCCTTGTCACGACTGTAGAACGTCAGTCCTGTTTGTCGTCGCCCTGCCTGCGCAGTGCTGCCAGTCCTCACCACCTGTCTGGGGAGCTTTGCCCTCAGCCCTTACGCCGTCCTTGCTGTCTCTCGCGTTGCCTACCTGGAAGCCGACTCAGACCGCATCCTTTGTGGCACCTCCACGTAGCAGCGAACCATCTTCGGCATCATCACTTTCCAAAATTATATTTTAACCCCGAGGCCCACACTAACCCCTTTGTTAGCTCACTAACACTTAATTATCAACAACATATTGCTACTCAATAAAAATAGCACCCTTCAATTAATCAGACTCAAGGTTAGATTAATTTTTGGTATTTTTTGGGTATCACAATAACCTATATAAAAAACCAAGTAATAATTAAAATCAATCATTATATTATCAATCAAATAGTTTGGAAAGACATAGTAGGTGAGCTCGTTTAAATTGGTCAAGGTGACGTAAGCATCCAAGTCTTCCGGTTCCGGAGCATCTTTGGTAGTATGACTCCCTTATGTAATCTCTCCACAATGAACGGTCCTCGTACCTCATCATCCAATTCTATACCTCGCCTTGCATTGGAGTGATTAGGCTTGCTGGGTTTATGATCTGGTCATCCACTTAACATATAAGCACCGAGAAAAGCGTATCAGTGAAACATGTTGTCATTGCTTTCGGCTCCATCAAATCCATCAAATCTGATACTTCTTTTGTACCCGACTTGGTTTTTACTAGTAATTCCTCTTCTTCGACCCACTCGTAGTCGTATAATATCTCATATCCTTTAATCCATTTCCCAATCTCGACACTGTAGCTGGTTTGGAAATCTAAAAATGGGCCCACTCTCTTCTTCTTTCACAAAACATCTATTCATGGTAAGGACCTTAGTCATGTTCATGCACTTTTCGCTTTCCTTATCATTCTTGGCCTGAGCAAGTTTCCAGATGGTTTCCTTCTTATCTTTTTTGGTCAGCTTGTATCTTAAGCTAAATTGGTCCTTTTTGTTCTCGACCTCTGGAAAGCTGAAGATTCCTTGGCAATTTTGGCCTGAGCCTTTTCCAGGGAAGTAGTAAAACTTGCTCAACATAGGGAGCACGGTCATACTGCTGTCAGTGGCAAAAGTGAGGAAGTTTTTATCCTGACAAACTTCCTCACACTCGAGACACTGAACCGGGTGATCCATCCTAAATCCACTAAGTAGAATAACAATTGTTCAAAGACTTTGGGGAGTGGTACATTCAACGGTGTAAACTTCTTCCTAGGATCTGTAGTAGCTTCTTATGACACTATCTGAGGTTATTGCATGTTGTTAACATTGTTGGCAGTAATTGGCCTGGGCTATGCATTAGAGCTCCTTCGGCTGGCTCGATATACCTTTGGCTTCGACTCACAAGCTATGGTTCCCCTTGTTAATGGCATCTTTTATCTATATGAGGGATCCAATAAGAGCTTTGAACGACGTATGGTAATGGCCAAAGGCAGAGTCGTGGTAGATCGAAAGCAGATTATTCGTGATGATATTCACTTACTCTTTCTCGGTCATACGATTCACCGACTGAGCTACCTTATTCCTTCACCTCATGATGAAGGCTGAAACTGACTCTGTCGGCTCTTGCGTCGTGGTTTCTAAATTCCTTTGGGTGATATGTAGGTCTGCTTGTACTAATACTGCTTCACAAACTCTCTCACAATATCTTCCTCGGGCTTCATCCAAAGTGAAGAACCAATAGGAGGCGGCTCACATGAGAGTACAATTGAACAATAGTATCAACTGATTGTGATTCACTCCGTATAGAGCTAAGGCTTGCATGTACATATTAATATGAATTTCAGGATCCGTGGTCACATCAAACTTATCCATCTTTGGCATCTTGAACTTGAGGCACAATTTATCCTAGGTATTCATGCTTAGGGCACTACGGTCTAGAAGGTCCGGCTCTTCTTATCTTGTCGAATGGGGACTCAAGCGTCGCCAACTTGTCCTTCCATTCCAGTATCGAAGGGGGTTTCACTTCTTTGTCCTCAGACTCATATAGTCAATCAAATTCCAGACCTTTTCTCTTATCTTCTTCCGATTCTCTTCTCCCCTCTTCCTCCGGTTCTCTTCTACCTCTCCTTTTGAGGTTGTCTAATACCTCGGTAGTTTGAGATTGTTGCTTTGTTAATGTTGTGAGACCATTCTAAAAATCCTTCTAGAGTTCACCGATAATAAAGACCAATTAGAGATCTATGAGAATTCCTTGGTCATTGGAGTTCGTGAAAGCTTCCCAAATGAATCTCGATACCAGCCACGCTTAGCCTTAACTGTATAGAGAAATTTGTCAAAAATTTAATTACACATACCATATAGAACGAGCTGCTTGGCTTATACCCTAATAGGGGTGAGAAGTCTAGTTGTTGGGTTTTTTTTGGATTTTGGAAAGTTAGGGGTATGACTGGCTATCTGTTTGGTTATCCACAAGGAAAACTGGGCGGTTCATCATTGAGGTTAAGGTATTTTCTAGAGATTTTTTTAGAGGATAAGGTTTTGACTAACCGTCCGGTCATCTTGATGGATAAACCGGCCGGTTGATCAGTAAGGCTAGGATTTATTTTTGGAGGAAAATTTCTGACTAACCGCCCGATCATCGCGTTGGATAAACCAACCAGTTGGTCAGTGAGGTTAGGGTTTTTTGCTAGGAATTTTTTAGAGGATAAGTTTTTGACTAACCGTCCAGTCATTTTGATGGATAAATCGACTGGTTGGTCAGTAGGTTAGGGTGGGTATTTTTTGGAAATTTTTCTGGAGGATAAGGTACTGACTAACTGTCTGGTCATCTTGATGAATAAATCAGCTGGTTGGTCAGTTACATTAGGGATTGTTTTAAGGTATTTTTTGGAAATTTTCTGGAAAATAAGGTTTCAACTAACCTTTTAGTCATTCAAGAATTTATTCAGGTAATACACATACTGACTAACCGTCCGATTAGGAGCACTATTAACCCGTAGGTTAGTCAGAATCTGCCCTTTTTGTGAAATTACCAGTTTAGCTTATAGAACATTTCTTGGTTACCCTATGAACATGCCATAGGCGAATTCAGGTATTCTCCTAACAAAAGGCAGAACACCGAGTCGTCCGTGTGATACCCTGAAAAAACCAGAAATTAATCTAACCGTGAGTTTGATTAATTAGGGGGTGCTATTTTTATTAAGTAGCAATATATTGGTGATGATGAAGTATTAGGGAGCTAAATAGGGGGGGGGGGGTTAATGTGGTTTTGGGGGTTAAAATGAAATTTTGGAAAGTTAAGGGGGCAAAAATGTAATTTGGGAAAATATGATGAACGGGATGCATATCTTTATTAAGTAGCATCCTTTTGATTATAATGAGGTGTTAGGAGGCTAAAGGAGGGGTTAGGGTGATTTTGGGCACAAAGTTGCAATTTCCCAAAGTTGAGGGGTCAAAATGCAATTTTGGGAACATGAGGGGTTATTTTGCAAATTTTGAAAATTAAGCCTTATGTGTCAATTTTTCATAAATTTTTGTGTAAGGAGATGCCACCTCCTATGATGACTAATCTGATGTTTATATATATATATATATATATATATATATATATATATATATATATATGGTTTTATCCTAATTGGAAAGAAAATAAAAATAAATAAATAAATGGGGAAAATTCGGATGAACAGTAACTATGAACCCATAAAGAAGAACAAGAACAGGGCAGCTCAGGGAGGGGGAAAAACGCGGTAGAAAAGAGGGGAACTCAAGCTCATTTTTCAGGGGTAAGCCCCCTAATTTGTAGTATGCATAGCCTAATGTGTAATTATAGGATTTGGGGTGTGTTTTTAGTAACTGTGAAGTGAGTATGAGAACCATGAACATGGCCACACATAAGGTATTTTTTTGGGATTTCTAAGCTTCGGGTTTCAAGTCTAACCAAGTGAATTCAAGAACAACCTTGGTTGTTATGTGGGTTTATGAAGTCAGTAAGTGGAATTGTAAGTTTTCAATGAATTTTCGAGGGGTTAGGGTGTGAGTTTGTGTGTGTTCAGTGAGTGTTTGTGACTGAACTTCGTGTGTGTGTTCTTGGTGTGTAGGTGTGTGTATGCGTGATAATCCATGAGTATGTGGTGGTATAATGAGGTATAATTGTGTTTAAGTTAGGTTAGTGGGTGTTAGTTATCCATGTAGATGGTTTTTACTGAATTAGTGATGAATTCAGGGGTGTAAATGTGAGTTGGAGCAGCCATATGCCTCGGTTGAAGGTTGAAGAAAGTGTGTGTGCGTGAAGGTGTAATAGTGTGTGCATTTGATGTGAATCGTGACTGTTTTTGTCACTAAAGGTGAAAATTAAGTAAACAGTTTAATATTTAAAATTTAAAAAATAGTTAGGGTCAGATTTAGCCAAATTACAAAACAAAGACCCTAATTATTTTTATGAGACCTGTATCGTGGAAAAATTTCAGATTTTTCCAAGATCGGGAAGGGGGTGAACGGATGAGGGAAGTTTGAAACTTTATGGTGAAATTTAAAATATCAAACGAATGCGGATTTGCACAAAAACTTTATGAGGACTCTGGGATATTGAGAAGTTTCATTTTTCAAGATTTCAGGTCATTCCGAAGTCGTTAGCTATTTTTGGCCCAACAGACTTTTAAGCGCTCGGTCCGGATACCGGTTCGGAATTTTTGGGCAAAAAATTTGTAAAATACTTTTTAGCTCAATGATGAATTTAGGAAGCTTAAAATAACATTTTAAAGCACTTTTGAGATTTTATTGAGGCCGGGAACCCTCAAGGGCATTTTGGTAATTTGCCACCCGGAGAGGGATATTTTGGTAATTTTCCTGATAAAGTTTTTCAAAGGACTTTTTACTCCAGAAAGGGTTGTAAAACACCTTAAAGGTTGTTTTGAAGCTGATTCGGGGCGTTGCAGTGATAGTGAACCCCAGGGGCATTTCGGTAATTTGTCACCCAGAGGGGGTATTTTGGTAATTTTTTTCTATAAAATGCTTTGAAGGACTATTGGTTTGGGAATGGGTGTAGGACATTCGAAAAATTGTTTTAAAGTAGTTTTGAGATGTTTGTTAGGGCGATAACAGCTAGGGGGTGTTTTGGTAATTTTCCTTTTAAAATTTTCTGAGAGAATATTTGGTCTATAAATGATGCAGTACATCTAAAAAGTAGTTTTAAAGCGGTTTTGGGGTGTTGGTGATGTAGCGGCTATCAGGGGGTATTTTGGTAATTTACCATGTTGGAGCTAAATTTTTAAGAACGCGCATAATTTAGCATTCGGAGGGGTGGGAAGTGAGGAATAGTGGTAGTATGTCTAAAATAAGGATTGTTATCGATAATAAGTCGATAAGGCTAGATTAAAGATCCGATTATCAGATCGAATTAACTAGCTATCGTAAGATGCTATGAAGGGTAAGTGGGAATGGGTAGAATAAGGAGTGCGTATATGTTGAATGATAACTAACGAGCATGATATGATTTGACTAGGTGATACAACTTGTTGCGATAAGAGATTGAGAGTTGCTTCGGCTATAAGCCAAGCAGGTAAGGACAATGCAGTTTAATATGTTAATTCATTGTTCGATTAGTATGCTATGTTGATGACGTGTTGTTGGATTCTTGTCGTTATGATTGGACACCGGTAGTCATTGTAACTGGTATATGCATATTTGAATTGTGCTGTTGACGACTTAGGGTGTAATAAATTCCCTTAGTCTCATAGAATTTAATGAGGATGATGCGTGTCCTAGTATGCTATGATTCGATTCGATTAGATTAGCATACTTGAAGTTGATGATGATGATATTGTGTAGGGGTTGTTGTGTGGTGGTGGTGAGATGCCGGCAATTATTGATAGCCGATATCTCTTCTCTTTAAGAGCACCATTGAGGACTTGTGGCAACTTCTCCCGAGTCCACCCTATCATTGAGAATGATGTTGTGGTGATTGTTGCGTTGTTGTTGTGAAATGTCGGCATTTATTAATAACCGACATTTCTCTTCTGTAAGAACGCTATTGAGGACTTGCGAAAAATTTCTCCCAAGTTTGCCCTGTTGATGATGTCACGTTGAACTCGTGTTGTGAACACCGGTTGATCTTCTGATCCGGTATTCCTTGTTGAGCTGTGTTGTTGAGGACATAAGGTGGAATAAATTTTCCCTTAGTCCGCCCCGTTGATGATGTCTTGTTGCTTGGCTGTAACATGGTCAGGGAAAGCACTCTAAATGAGTTCCCTGCTTGTTGACAGTGTCTCTTTTATTTACTTGAGACTGAGTTGAACATCCCGTAAAATGGGGCATCAATATGAGGAGGATGGCCTATGAATTATGATCACTGGCCAAAGAGGATGAATTTCGCTCGAGCAGGGTCTGTCGTGTCTGGTCGAGTCATGTCCGTCGTGTCCCGCCCGTAACTAAGAAGTTAATTATGGGTGATCATTAGCACATATACAATTTATTTAGTATACCAAGAAACCAGGAGGTCCCTTTAGTACAAGGCCATGGAATTGAGAGCATAATCGAAAGATCGCCTTGTGACAAGAAGGACCAAAGGCTTTAACTGTCATTCTCAAATGGGTGAGTCAGGGTGAGACTTGCGCGTGTTGATGTATGGAAGTAAAAGCGCAAGTACCACAGTTATAGCATATTATACTGCCACAAAGTACAAAGAAAATACAACAAGGACAAAAATCAAGAAAACTTTTCAAGTATAGTCTTCTTAGTTGTTTTGTCCTTAGCGGAGTCTCTAATGTAGGGAACCGCCTCGAAAAAAATCCATGGCTAAAAAGGATTTTATGGAGAAGCCATCTTGTTGGAAACCAAGAGGGGGGTTCGGGGACTAAGATTACACAATGGGAAGGTGTTAGGCACCCAACGCGCTCTTTCGTTTTCTACTTCATTTTTATTTATTTTTGGCCTTAAAAACATATAGCATGCAAAATACACTAAGACTTACCCTAAGCTAATTTTATGTTTTTGGCTCAAACTTGACATCGAGGGTCGAATTGCCTACGTATCTGACCAGACTAACCAGAATCAAAACCGTCGTAGTTCGATTCTGGTCCTACGGGAAATAGTTTACATTTCGAGCCTAGGCTTAAACAAAGAAATGAAAATGACTCTTTTTATATTTTTGAATTGAAATGCGATTATGGGATTGGGAGACAAGATATATGATTTTCTAAGCTGAAAAACTAGTAAAGATTACCTCTTGAAGTAGCTTGCCTTAAAGACCCGGGGATGCTCTTCGAATGATCCACGATGCAAACTAAAAAGGTTTTTAAAGAGGGAAAACAACTAAAATTCTTGAGAGAGGTAGTGTATCACTTCACGAAGAAATGGTAACCCAGCTTTAAAGAGAATAATGTTTCTGACCTTTGAAAATGAAGGCCAAGGCCTCTTTTTATAATGCTCGGGGTCGCAGAATCTGTGAAGATTAGCTATACTAATCTACACAGCTGTAGATAAATCAGACTAAGTGATAAAACCACAGTTAAGAAAAAATTCAATTAACCGGCTGGTTAGTCGAAAACTGGCCGATTCATCCCACAAATTAAAAAAATGATTTTATTTCAAATTTTGAGCCATTATCTAACCCTATTTTTAGTAATTAGTTTATAGATGGGATGTACCAGATTCGGGATAATTAATTTCCTAATCATAAAATAGATTGATTTGATCTTGGCATCAAGGATAATTCACAAATCATTTTCCTAAATTATCTAAACAAGTTAAGTTAATTAAATAATAAATCTAGGCCTTGGATTGTACTTGACATGCTTAAACTAGACTGATGGACTGGACATGCAACTGGACCAGACCTAAACAATTAAACTAGACTCGACTAAATTAATTAATTAAGTCACATTATTAGGCCTAAACTCAATAATGCACTCAAATTAATAATAAAGCCCACTAATTATTTAATTATTAATGACAACAAAATTGAGGTGTGTATAGATCGGTTTAATCCTTTTGGATAGTCTAGCACGTGCTACCCTAGATGGCCTGTTATTGTTGTCCTGTATAACCTTTCCCCGGAAATGTTCACGAAGAAGCCTTAAATGTTTTTGTTGTTGCTTATTCTAGAACCATAGAGTTCTCGTAAGGACGTAAATGTGTATTTGAGGCCGTTAATTGATGAGCTCAGAGTGCCATGGGGTTATGGAGTTGAAACTTATGATCCATTTGTTGAACAAAACTTTCAAATGAGGGCTACATTGATGTGGCTATACGTAACTCTCCTACCTTGGGAATGATATATGGCTGGACATCGAAAATTAACATGTCCTGCTTTTATGGGTGTGAACCCCGACTTTACTCTAAAGCAGTGAGGAAAAGCTTTGTGGTTCGGATGTCATCATAAGTTATTGCCACCATATCATCAATTTCGTAGGCTGAAGCTTCAAATAAGAAAAATAGAGCATGAGGTTGTCATACTGGACTATCTATTTGGTGATGAAGTGCTTTCACACATACGGTCACTTAATACTGACATACCATAAGGTAAAGGTGCGGCGGATCAAAAGATTCCAGATTTTGAGAAATAGCATAATTGGAGAAAAAGTGTATTTTTTGGGAATTAAACTATTGCAGGACAATTATTATTCAAAATCACATGAAGGTCATGCACATTGAGAAAAATGTTTTTGATAGTGTGTTTAACACGGTGATGAATGTGAATGAAAAAGCGAAAGATCACCTAAAAGCAAGGAAGGATCACCTAAAAGCTTAGGTGTATGAAGTGAATTACATCCTTTGTAAGTTAGAGGTAAGACCATACTGCCGAAAGCATCATACTCTTTAGACAAGAGCCAAGTAGAGAATGTGTGTTAGTGGGTTAAGAATTTGAAGCTTCTAGATGGGGTACGCATCGAATATATCTCGTTTCTTTAATGTTTCAGAGTTAAGTTTCAAGAATAAAAGAGTCACGACTGTCACATACTTATGGAAAGATTTATTCTTTTTGTCTTCGAGGAATTGTTGCCAAATGCAGTATGTGAGACCTTGGCAGAATTATCTCATTACGTTCGAGATATATGTTCTTTAACACTTCGAGAAGTAATATGGAGGTGCTTGAGAAAAACTTCGTAGTAGCAATTTGCAAGCTTGATAGAAGCTTCCCACCGTCCTTCTTTGATACAATGGAGCATTTGCCTGTTTATTCGGCTTATTAAGCTAAGACGGTGGACCTATGCAATATCGTCAGATGTATCCATTTGAGAGGTAATCTTTTGTTTTTTCATTTTTATGTGTCATAATATAAACCCTATACATTGTTACCTTTAATTGGGTTAAACTCTATTTTATAAACTTCTAGGTTAATATTTCAGTTGACACCCCATATTTGTAGTCATTATTAGTTAAATAAATATTGGGCTTTATTATTAAGGTTTAGTCCTAATAAGATAACCTAATTAATCTAATTTTGGTCCAGTTCAGTTCAGTTGTCTAGTCTAGTCTTTAAGTCCAGTGTTCAGTCCAATTGTCAAATCCAGTTGTCTGGTCCAGTCTAGTCCAATTATCAAGTCTAGTTTTCAGGCTTAGTCCAGCCCAATTATGTTAGTCCGGTCTATGTCTAGAAAGTATTTTGTCTGGATAATAAAGTCCAGTGTTCAGTATTTTGTCTTGATAGTATTTTGTCCATGTCAATCCAGCCCAATTATTTTGTGATTTATCCTCGATACAAGGGATTAAATCAATGATTTATATGGTTAGGAAGATAAATCCCGAATTTGGTACGTCCCATTTGAAAAATTAGAGATAGTTACTAAATTTGGTTTGGATAATGCCTCAAAGTTAAAAAAAATTATGAAACTATGAAATGAAGCGCAAACCAACTGTTTAGTTGACTTTTGTTAATTTTGCTATTTGCATCAAATATTCTGACTTGACTCCAGATCACAGATTGACACAGCTATACTTATCATTTCAGGTGCCCCGGAGCTTTACAAATAGGCCTCTTGGCCTTTATTATCAAGGGTCTCAGTTTTAATTCAGCTTTTTCTCCCTAAAGTCAGGAGGATTTCAAGGATTGACTAGATATGAGAAAGGAACATGGATTGGAAGATTCATAGGACAACTACCTATCTGCAAAGTATTAGAAACTGAGATTCATGGACTACTTCAAGGACTACAACTAATCAGAGACAAAGGATTCCAGGAGCCAGTAGTGTAAACAAACTTTGCTATGGTGAATGAGTTACTCACACAAGATGACAACCGATAGCACCCCCTCAACAGTCTAATCATGGATTGCGGATTCCTAATGAGAGCTACAAAAACGTGCATCCTACATGTTCTAAGGGAAGGAAATTGGTGCGCGGACACCTTGCCAAGAGTTGGATCTTTTGTTACAGCAGGATGCCGAAGGACAAGGTCACTTACTTCTATAATTGTTTTTAATTTTAATTCCATCGCACCACCAAAAAAAAAAAAACTTTTCTCCCTACAACTTTTATACCATTTCTTCTTAAAGTGGTATATCATCTCTCTTAAGAAATAAGCCCTTTATATTCACTTAAAAAGCAATATTAGTATCTTGCATCATAGATCCTTACAGAGCATTCTCGAGTCATCTAGACAAGCAAATTCGCGAGGTAAATTCTAATAGCTTTCTAGTCTAGTTCATTGGTCTAGAATTATCTCCCGTTTCCAGCAAACATATTTCATTTCACAAATCCTAAAAATAGGTCTCTCATTTCTCAGTCTAAGATTGAAGTGTAAGTTACCTCCCGTAGGACAAAAGTCAAACTACGATGGTTTTGATTCCGGTCAATCCAACCAGATACTTAGGCCATACGGCCCCTGATGTCGAGTTCAAACCAATAACATAAACATAAATTTAGGTTTGTTTCACTGCTTATTTAAATGTTATGTGTTTTAAAAGCGAAACATTAAATAGAAATGAAGTAGAGACCGAAAGGAATAGGCGGGTGCCTAACACCTTTTCGCCGTATAACTTATTCTCCGAACCCATTTCCTTACTTTCAATAGACTAGTTGGCCTTTTGGATATTATAGAGTCATTTTAAGTTTTTTTTTTATTTTTGTGTTTAATTAAATAAGATGGTGACTCCCTGAAATCCTTATGGGGGTTTTTCTGAGGTGGTTTGCTATAATGGCAGCTCAGCTGGGAAATAAAAAAAATTCAAAGGACACTTAGAAAAGTTTTTATTGCTTTTGGCCTTTTGTATTTTCTTTGTTGGATATCACGTGCAACATGATTTAACTATGGTACTTGTGCTTTTATTCCTATGTCTGTCCCTAATCCACCCGCTTGAGGGCAATGGTTGAAACCCTTGAACCTCTTGGTTACGAGGCGAACTTTCGACTGTACCTTCAACTCCAAGGCCTTGTACTAAAGGGATCTCTTGGTTTATTGGTATATCAAATAGCTTGTACACGTACTAGTGATCACCCATTATTAATAAACTGATTTACGTGCATGAGGTATATGTACCATCTGAGCCCCAGGAGTGACCTTACATCGATATTGAGAGAAAAATACACTGCCGAACCATTCAGTGTTCTACCCATTTTTGGGAGGATACTTGTTTTGGCCTATGGCATATTAGCAAGGAAACCAACTAGTATTCTGTAAGCTAACTGGTAATCTCGCAAAAGAGGAAATACTTTGACGAACGACAGCCTATTTTATGCTCTCTCAATCGGACGATTAGTTAGTAAGTGTAGTACGTAAAAATTTTGAAACTGGCTGGCTTATATCAAACCCTAACCTTACTGATTAGCCGGCCAGTTCATCCACCCGAATGACCGGATGGTTAGTCAGAGTGTCTCTATCCCAAAAACTCCACCCAAAACAAAACCCTAACCCCACTGACCAAGAGGCCGGTTCATCGACCCGAATGACTCAAAGGTCGATGAACAGGTAAGGCTAAGACTGACTTGGTCCACAGCAGCAATGAGTTGCAGAAGGATTTCCAGACAGGTATAGTTCCAAATAACCGAAGAAATAGACCACCTCAAGAAGAAGGGCCAAAAGGAACAAAATGATAAAGTTAGGATGGAGAAAAAGGAGGACAAGAAGAAGGGACCTGAGTTTAACTGGCAATATGAATATGGCTATGAAGAAGTAAAGCTTGCAGTCCCAGAATGGAAAACAAGCGAGCGACACTTGAATTCCAAGTCACCCAAATGAGGAGAACCAATGAACCATTAGATCTCAATGCACTAACCATGAACCCCGAGGACAGGTTATCCCCTAAGTTCGAGATGATGAAGGTGGACAAGTTTGATGGAAGCAGAGACCGCAAGATCAGCATTAAGATGTACATAAGTGCACTAGTGCCCTATGGAGTCGATTGGAACCAGTTGGTACATCTTTTCCATTGTACTCTAACTGGAGCTGCCTCTCGTTGGTTTTTCACTTTAGATGAAGCTCGAGTCCAAACTTGGGAGGATGTTGTGAGAGAGTTTGTGAACGAGTACTAGTACAATGTCGGCTTGGACATTACCCAAAGGGACCTAGAGAGTACCAAAGAGGAGCCAAGAGAATCAGTGTCCACCTTTATTATGAGATTGAGAAACAAGGCTTGTCAGATGGTGAACCATCCTACAAAAGAATAGGTTACTATAGTGAGAAATAATCTGTTACCCGTCTACCATGAATAGACCAATCGTCACTACCATACCTCATGCAAGGCGTTAATGGGATCCATAGTACAAATTAAGGATGCCATCAATTAGGTAACCATTTCCCGTGAGTCAAAGCTAGCAGTATACGAGCATTTTCGAGTAATTCTAATGCATAACCAAAGTTTGTTATTGCCAACAATGTTATCACTGTGCAAGCACACCAGATAGTATCATGGGAGGCCACCGTAGTGCCTAGGAGGAAACTCATCCCATTAGATGCACTATTGCCTAAAGAATTTAAGTACATTTTGAGGAGGGGCATAATATCCAAACTACAGCCTATCCTTATGCCAGCAATGATACCGGAAGGATACGACATTCAAGCTTTCTATGCTTATCATCAGGGGAAGGAAGACTCCACATATTGATGCATAAGTCTTAGGCATGCCATTCAGGATCTTATTGACAAAGGTGAAGTTTCTCCTCCCACGAAACCTAATGCCAGGAATGAACCCTTACAATGCATGGGGTTAACCTCATTGATGGCAGCCTAGTTTTAATGTGTGATTCTCTGCCAGAGTTCTGTAATGTTATCATGTGGGAAAAGTTGATGCAAGGGGAGGCCTTCACTACCAAAGAGGATTATAACAAAGAGACGGGCTTCATGTTCAGGCCCAATGCCAAAATATCCCATCTAACTAGATCAGGTCGAGTTTACCAAATCGTTCCCCAACCAGCCACATCCGAGTCACTATTTTCTTAAGAACCCCAAATGACAAAGTACTAAGAAGGTTAAAGAAGACCCAGGAAAACATCTTCATTTGAGGGTTATAATCCGCTTCCTATTCCCACCACTAAGGACTGATCAAACTACTCAGCAAGACCCAGATACCTATTTAGACCCAGCCCGAAGACCTATCCCAAGGGCTGGGGCTATCCATTATTGGAATGTCCTTACTTTTTTGAATAAGATCTGCCCAAGTCAGGACCTAGCCACAACGAACAACTCCATATCACTATGCGAGATCTTGATAAGAAGGTTTTTGTAATCCTCATGGATAATGGTTTTGTCCTGAATGTCTGTCCACTATGCACTATCCAAGCTCTTGGTATTGTCCCCTCAGAATTCACCCCTTTTAACCAAGCCATCCGAGCCTTTGACAACACCCAGAGAGAGGTTATTGGCACAGTCAAGCTCTCTATGACTGTTGAAACTGCCAGTTTTGAACTTTAAAGTGGTGGATATGCCTGCTGTCTTTAATATTTTCTTAGGAAGGCCATGGATACAGTCTGTAGGTGCAATCCTTCTATGTTGCACCAGAAAGTTAAGTTTGTGTTGGATAAAGTTGTCTTTACGATCATGGGTGACTCATAACTACCTCAGGTATGACAGGTTGAGAGTGACAAGGATAATGTTATGGTTCAACATGACTTATTGGATGTGCTGCTCAGCAAATTCAAGATTAATAACGCAATACTGTGTCTCGAGTACGAGGAAGTTTGTCTCGTTGAAAATTTCCCCACCTTTGCACCTTGTAGTAACATGACAATGTTGCCTATGTTGAGAAGATTTTTGCTACTTTTTGAAAAGGGTTTGGGGTAGAATTGCCAAGGACCGCCCAGCTTTCTAGTTCTCAAGAATAAAAAGGATCAGTTTGGGTTAGTGTACAAGCTAACCAAGAAAAAGAAGGAGGAGGCAATAAAAAAAATGGCCCAGGGCAAGAAGGATAGAGAGAACATACAGCTTGTGGATTCCAATGCCACAACTGGAGTTTATACCCTTAATGGACGCTTTGTCAAAAAGGGAAAAAATGGACCTTACTATGGAATTCTGAAGCCTATCTACAATGCAAAAATAAGGAAGCTCATCGACGGATGGGAAATCTTCTATGATTATGAATTGGTTAAGGATGAAGAACTATTGAGCCAGACTGAATCGAGTAGAGAATACATCCCTTATTAGATGGAGTTCATAAAACCAAAAGGAACGAATTCATGCTTTAGCGATATGCATATCTTGGTCCTTATCTACAAAGTGGACGACCAGATTGTGGACTCTGCAATCCTAATTACTCGAGCATAGGGCAAAACACAGAATTGGATGATTGCATATGAACCACTGACTGTGGGAAAAATTACTAGAGGACATCCCGATGCCGAGGCTGTTCCTGAACCAAAAGACCTGGATGCTTATGTCTTTCTAGATAATCTCAATTACACACCTATTGTGTTCTCCCAAACTTTTTGATTGATAATGTGATGGTAGATTTTGATTACTCTGATTGCTGATTTAGGTCATCATGAATTAATCATTACGGGGTAATGATGAGTCACAACTTATGGATCCGAAGAGAAAAAATATAAAAAAAATAGAAAATCGAGAGTCTAGTCGAGTCAATCCAATGGATGGAGAAACAACCAAAGCCAACATAGGTACGCCCAAAGATATAAGAGAGATCAAAATAAGGGCTAGACTAGATGAGAGAGAAAGAGAGAAAGAGAGAAAATCACTGCACTTTAAGAGAATTTATAGATATATTTGCTTGATCATATAATAACATGACTGCTATCAACCTGTTGATTGTGGAACACCACATACCTACCTTGTTCGAAGCCAAACTCGTTAAACAAAAGCTCTATAAGTTTATATTAGAGTGGTCGCTTAAGGTTAAGGAGGAGGTTATGAAGTTACTCCACATGGAATTCATCAGAGCGATTGAATACCCGATCTGGCTAGCCAACATTGTTCCAGTCCCTAAACTAGCCGGCCAAGTCTGAATGTGTTAGCAAACATGATATAGAGGTTGACACAGCTAAAATTAAATCCATAGTTAAGATGCTCCCCAACTTGAAATGAGAAAGAAATCAAAGGGTTCTTTGGTAGAATCCAGTACATCAGTCGGTTCATATCCCAACTCACCATGATTTGTAAGCATGTGTTCAAGTTACTAAAGAAAGATTCAACCAAATAGTGGAACCCCTTATGCCAAGAAGCCTTCGTGTAATAACCCGTAGTTCTTAGAGACGTCTAAAATAATTATATGTTGGTCGGGAAAATAAAAGGGCTATAATTTTTAGCGAAAAAATGAAGAAGATGTATATTATGAATGTTAAAGTTGTTTTGGGGGTCAAAATATGATTATGTGAAGTTTTGGGGATAGTTTGCAATTATAGAAAGTGTTGGGGCAATTTCATAATTATAAAAAATAGGCATACATTTGTCATATTTTAAGAAAAAAATTGTCATAATAGATTGCCACCTCCTACTTCTTGGATGGTGACTAATCTATACAAACATTATGGGATGAACTGGCTAGTTTTTGACAAACCGGCAGGGTAGTTGACTTTTGTTAATCTATGATTTTTATCAAATATTTTGACTTATAAATAGGGTAGTCTTCATTTTCATTTTGGCGCTTCAGACTTCTCAATTTCAATTTCAGTTTTTTTCTTCCTAGAGCTTTTATACCATTTATTCATGAGGTGGTATATCATTTCTCTCGAGAAATAAACCCTTCATATTCACTTAAAAAGCTATTTTAATCCTCTTGCATTGTGGATCCTTCGGAGAGCATTCACTAGTCATCTAGACAAGCAAATTCACGAGGCATATTTTCATAGTTTTGCGAGGCAAATTTTCATTGGTCAAGAATTGTCTCCCATTTTCAGCGATCATGTTTCATTTCAAAAATCCTAAAATCAAGTCTTTTCATTTCTTAGTCTAAGCCCGAAGTGTAGGTTGCCTCCCATAAGACCAAAGTCAAATTACGATGGTTTTGATTCTGGTTAGTTCGACTAGATACGTAGGCCATTCAACCCCCGATATCGAGTTCAAGTTAATAATCTAAAAATAAATTTAGGTTAGTTTTATTGCATATTTACATGTCATGTGTTTTAAAGACCAAAAATCAATAGAAATGAAGTAAATACTGAAAGGGTACGGTGGGTGCCTAGCACCTTCCCGCCGTATTACTTAGTCCCTGAACCCATTTCCCTATTTTCAATAGACTACTTGTCCTTTTGGACATTTTAGAGTCAATTTTTAGGTTATTATTAATTTTCTTGTTTACTTAAATAAATTGGCGACTCCCTAAAATCCTTCCGTGAACTTTTTCGAGGCGGTTTGCTACTGTTTATTTGAAAAAAAAAAAGGTTCAGAATAAAGCTCGTGTTGAGGACCCAATGGTTGAGGTTTACATAATGGAAGAACTTGTCAACTTTTAGAGCCAAAATTTTGGTCTAAAGTTGGTACAAAGTTAAATTAACTGGTCAAAATGAGGCACAAATTTAGATAGACATTTATTACTATTCTAGCATTCAAGGCTAAGGGATGAAGAGTGTAGATGTGTCACAATATACACCCTTCTAAATTGTGAAGAAGTTTCATCTTTTGTTGAGTAAGTTAATATCTTCATGTAATAATTGTAAACATTCAAAAATGACGGAGAGTTTAATTGGTTATATAGACTTGCAGTTCAAAGCGGGATCTCAAATTTCTGATCCCAAAGGACTTGAATAGTATTAAAAAGTACACTTTGTTGAGTGGATCGGAAAATGTGTAAGTGTAAAGCCAAACTATTCTGTAATATGATTAGTTAGTATGCTGATATATCTTTATTTCTTCACATCCTCTATAATAGGTTCAATTGGTCGACAAACCAGTTGACTCCTGTTTGAAAGTATTAGCTCAAGGCACTAGTAAACAGGCTACTTATCATGGATGATTTATCATCAATTGGTTTAGGATTAACACAAAAGATCATGGCCGAACTAAACAAATCCAAAATAATGGAGTCTTGATCAACATTGACTGTCATAATGATGATTGCCTGAATTTTTATGGAGAGCTTGATGAGATGTTGGGCTAGATTATCTCAACAGATAAAATCACTTGGTGATGGTCAGATGCACGTGGTTTGATATTATATTGAATAAAGGAATCCGTATTAGCTCACAAGGTATTGTAGATGTCAATATTATGTCAAGACTTTGATCAGTTGAACCATTTGTGGTTGCTAGTCAAGCTTCACAAGGATTCTACATTAAAGATCTCTCAAATCCTAAATCTCAATGGTTTATTGTTATCAAGTCCAAAAAAAATGCCAATTGCATATGACAGTGAGGTAGACACCTATCAAGCTGAAGAAGCACATGTCTTGATACTTGTTCAAGTGAATAATGAGGATGAAAATATTCCTGTTCAACCAACGCGACATGTAGGAGAAGAAGTTGTAGATGATGAAGAAAAATGTTGAAGAAGACGAGGAAGATTCTTAAAATGAAGAGGATGAATCGCATGATGAAGTTGACAATGATGATGAAGATGTTGGGTTGTTTTCTAGTGAACATAATCTGTAATCTTGACTTGGAATATATGACTTGTAATATTCAATTAATTTATTAACAGTGCACACCGATTTCCTTATATCTGTAGTAATGATATTACCTTATTGTTCCTCCATTTCATACTAAAGAACTTATATACTAGCTTAATACTGTAGAATAGTTTCTACTATCAGTCATGAATAGATTATTGGTAGTCGCGGTTAAGACAGACAATGATCTGCATCTGTAGTGATTGTTGGGGTCAGCAATTTAGGTGGTAACGATATGTAGAATATCAGTATCCCGCATCCCTAACCTTCTAGTTCATTAGCAATTTTGACATTGGGTATAACTATTATTAGCTTGCAATTGCTTATTAACTTTTACTTTGTATTCCAAACAATTTCTTTATTTTCTAGCATCACGCGGGGGCATGGACCCACAAGTTGCGTGGTTTTAGATCCCAAGAGAGATTAGATAGCTAGTGTTACTCTGGATGGCGTGTTACTATTATCTAACCTTGCACTTGACCTGTAATATGAGGATGAAATTTATTATGGTGCACTTATTTCATCTTATTGATTTCTTTATGTCAGCTTATTCGTCGAGCGTGGGGCCACTACAATAATCGGCGTTATTATGAAGGGGATCGGCTTTTAGACCCATACTTGTGCTAAAAAGAAGGGGATTTTGATAAGAGAGGGTTGTGGTAGGAGTTTCGGGTAAAAGTTAATGTTGTGTAAAATGTGTTCTACAAAGTTGTTAACTAATTATGTTATATTTGTAGTGGTAGGAGGGCTTTGAATTTTCATTGCCAGAATAGGAGGCTATGGGGACAACGACCTTCTTTGCCCACAAAGGAAAAATTTATCGTCGGCGGCTATACAATACAGGTGAATGAGCCAGCAATATGTTACCGATAGGTGCACCAATGAAGGAGTTGAAACAATTTCCCCCTCATTGGGTTTCATTTATAGTGTGGGCGCAACTTGTGAGCAAATGGATGGCTCATCCAAATTGGGTGGTGAAAAGTAAGAGTGGGAGCACAAACAAATCCAACTAAGATCCTACTCACACGGGTGGATCAGTGCTTCAGGATGTTGTCATAGACTGCAGTTGAGACCCGTATTTGGATGAGGACGAGGTGCGAGCTCTGTCATACCAGAAGACCCACAAGAGGAAAAAGGATAAAGATAAAGAACATCCTGCAAGAGAGATTTTTCCCAGGTTTCAAAGAATGTTGATGTAAGTTCTATATAAAAGTTTGTCTTTGGATTTTTCTATGTCTTCATTGCTTGTCAGTTGATCATGCAATAATTTATCATTTTGTGTCTTGATTATATTTGTATGCTGCATTTGCTGCAACGTTGTTGTCTAAGCATGCTTCGGGTCTATCATAAGGCTCCTCAGTTACGAGTAACGAGTCATTGAAGTTGTGGTATGATAACCTAGGGTCATGGATCTGAACAAAGGGCGTGTACGTGGCACCAACTTGGCAGCACTTGACCATAATGAGATCATCCTCGATTATGCACACATATTGAGCAAACCTATAGGATGAGTTTGTGTAACACTGCGGATTTTTATTTTTGTAGGCAATTCATATTTTTGGCTTTGATCTAATTAGTTTTGGGGTCTTTTGTAATAATAAAAAGTTTTGGGTGAAGTAGGAAAAAATAACTAAAGTGTGGGGCGGGGGGGTTAGTAATTATCCTTTGAGGGTTATATATATATATATATATATGTATATATATATATATATATAGAGAGAGAGAGAGGGACCGAATTTCGGCGATTGTGCGGTAAGCTTTAACTTTCAATATCTCTTTCGTTACTCTTTCGATTAATATGTTCTTGCACTTTCTGAATACCTTATTATTTTTACCGACCTTTCAATTTTAAGTTTTCTCAAAATCTTATCTTTGCATATCGAAAAATGACCTCAAAGTCAATGTCCCGTAGAAGTGCAGAATATTTTGGTTTCTGACAGCTACTTCGAATTGCTACAAAATTTTCATTACTTACTACATCTTAGTGATTTTTATATTCTAGAAATCTCAAAAAGTCTACTTTAACTTTGTAGTTTTATGTTTTTTGAGATTTGTTATTATTCTACTTCAAAATAACCATTGAATAAAACTGGTCGGTGCAGAGATGTTCTATTTCTATCAGCCACTTTGATTTGCTATAAAAATTTCTTTACTCATTAGTCTTTTGTGATTCTTATATTTATAGCCATGGCATAAAATTAGTTTTGCAAAGGTATGCTGTATCTGGCAGCCACTTCGATTTGATATGGAATCTTCATTACCCAGTGGTTTTTAGTGGTCCTTATATTTTTGGAAACCTCAGCAAGTCTAATTTAACTTTGTAGTTTGAGTTTTCTAAGATTTTTCATGTTTTTGCTCCAAAATGGTCATTGTACAAAACTAGTTTTCACAATGATATGTTGTTTCTAAAATTGCAGACTAGTCCAATTCAATTTACTATAGACTGATCGTTTCTCCTTTGCTTTAAATAAACTTACATATTCAGAAAACCTTGGGGAATCCTCTGTAACTTTCAAGTTTTCTTTTTAATCAGAATACTTTCATTCTTGGTCAAAATTGCCTTTACAAAATGTTGGTCAGGGCCGAAATTTGTTGTTCTTGGACTACATATTACCTCCCGTCGCCTTCCTAAAGAATATCCATTGTCAATCGATTTCCATGATCCTTAATAATATGAAAACCTTGATAAATATTCTTTAACTCTGATGTTTTTTTCAGTTTGATTGGGTACTATTTAGCACAAGGTTTGCTTGGCGGGTTAGTTAGATTGGGTGAGTTGAGAAAAGCTCGGCAACTGTCAATCAAATGCCTGAGAAAGACATGGTTTCGATAGACGAGGGTTAGAACCGACATTCAAACATGTGCAAAACCCCGTTAACAATTCAAGTAAGTACTCCTGCCATGTCCGTCCGTATACTCTACTTTCCATTTATGTATATGTATACATGATTTGTACCAAGTGGAAGCTTTATAGTCTTTTGATATGCTACTAAACTTGTTTGACTAGAAAATAAAATAAAAGTTCCATGGGATGCTTATAGTCTTAGTTGTTTTAAATTTGATTTACGTTGAATGAGACGAAGATTTTGGTTTGGTTGTTGTGCCCCATATCCAACGGGGAAAGTTAGATTTCAAGCCCAGGTCAACGAGGCTTATATGTTGACATAATGCGCATTACCCTTGAAAGTGGTCACCCCTGCTTCCATGAGATATTTATCCTAAGGTGGGTGAGGGATTCCAAGTCCTAGTTAGTGAGGCTATGTACGTTGACCGCAACATACTGAAGTAGTGGCATAAACTGTGATAGTTGTACGATGAATCTTTTTTATTTCATGCTTCAGTTTTGAGAATTGTATATGTGTGTGTGTGTGTGTATAAATATAATTGAAGCTGATTTTGTTGGAAGTGATCTTGATTCCTGAGCTTGAAAAAGAAAATCCATGCCATGTTTTCATATACCCCAAAAATCTAATTTCCAAAAATCTAATTTAGGGATATGGTATACGTGCTTGCTAGGCTCTAACTCATCCTTTTATTTCTCAGGTGACGGTCTAGAGGAAGCTAGGCCCTACGAGGAACACAAAGGAGAGGCACCGGAAGAGAATCATTAGAGTAATAGAGTTTCTTTTAGATCTTATAACTTTAATTTTCTGCTTGTTAGGATAGATGAATTTATGTAAGGAGCTTAGGTCTCCCCAAATTTTCTTTTTATTGGCGATCATGTATTTTTGAATATTTTACTAGCGAAAGATGAGGATCCTTAAGTGTGGCTCTTAGTAGCCATTTAAATGTTGTAAAATCTAGTGAATTTGAATACTTCTTGTGTACAAGTTGTACTAACCAGGCAGAGCCCTAGTGGAGGTTTAGTAGGCCTACATCTGGTCATGAACCTAGCTCATGGGCTTACCCGTGGGTTTGAGTCATGACAATAATGATATTAGAGCTTAGGAATTACGATTCTGTAGACTTGAACCTAGGTGAAAAAAATGAGTCTAGGCTTAAATAATTTCGAGTGATCTCTTTGATGCTAGTGAAACACGGTGTATGTGCCTAGAGCTTAGGTTTTGGAAGTATACAGAAGTATCATTGTGTCTTGAGGTTTTGGGAGCAAAAGTCCAAGGTTAATACCCTTTCCAGGGTTTTCGATCTTGACTTATGATTGCAGAAGTGTTGTTCTTAGTTGCGCGGTGTTAGGATTATAGAACGCAAAGTGAACATTTTTATAGCATAACGAGGCTGCTAAGGCTTTATTTGACAAATTTTTTTTTGATTTTCAGTTTCCAAAAAAAATAAATTAAAGAGTAGTTTAATTTTTTTTTTTTTACAAAAACAAGTGGGTGTTTGATTTTTTGAGTTTTTTTTGGGGTGTTTGATAACTCAGTTTTTTTTGTGGTGGTTTGCAGTGGCGGTGGTGGGGTGTAGCGGTGGCTGCTGGCGGTCGCCGTCGGGGTCGCCAGAGGTTGTCGCTGGCTGTCGCGGTGGCTGCCGGTAATGGGAGGGTGGTGGTGGTTTAAAAAAAAAACTAACACTGAAAGAAAACTCATTTTTTGAGTTTTTAAAAACAGCCTTGATTTAAAAATTGGGTTTTTAAACTGAAGGAAAAAAAAAGAAAATGGTTACCAAACGCAATTTTTTTTTTCAGTTTTCAGAACTGGAAAAAAAGCTGTCAAACAGGGCCTAAGTTTATAAGTTTTTGGAACAGCCGACTCTCGAAAGCTTGAGTTGGGATATCCAGTGGGGTTGCTAATGGTTGGGGGAAAATGAAGGCAAGCCCGAGTATATCCACATCAAGAGGATGGTTGGGGCAACGAAGAATGAGCCGGGAATATCCGACATTGGCTAGAGAGGAAGTTTCTGGGTTATGTGTGATAAAGCCTTGGCGAGGATGCTAAGACATAATGAGGGGAGATTGTCATATCCCATATCGGATATGGGATAATTTGCGATTGACCTTATAAGACCATGCTTATGAACTCATAAGTACGTACTTGGCTACCTCTTTTGAGGGAGGCAATGCCCTGTGGTGGGGCCGTGGACCAGGTTATTATAGTTTGGCTTGGATTACGTTGCCCGCATTATAGATGTCGTAGCTATATATATGTCTGCTCGTCAGGTACAGATATGTTCACATTTATTAAGTCAACTTTAATTGGTTAAGTGTTCATATACAATTACTAGCAAGTGTCCATGTACGTCCTTTTAATGTAGGAAAATGCTTCCCAACCCAATATCAGTGAAGTAACTGGTGAAGAAAAGGACGACGATGAAGAAGATGCCAATTCGGACGATGATTTAGCCTGATGTGTTTTTCCCCTCCCCTCCTCGATATTTAAGTCCCCTCCTCTCTTGGATATTTAAGTCCCCTCCATTCCCTTTTGATCACTTCTAGTTTGTTATGCATTCATCCACTCAGTTAGAAAAAAAATTGCCTATGTGACATTGTATATATTTGTGTTGAAGTAGATGGATATTGATTGAAATTGAGGGTAGATCGATTGATTAGGGTTAATGCTGATGGATTGGTCGAGTAGGGTTGAAAGTGGACGAATTTAAATGTCCATTGAATTGAATTACATGAAGCAGGTTTGGATTTTTAAGACATAAAAACAAAATACAATCAATATTTTTACCGACAGACTTTACCGATAAATATTTTATCCTAAAATGTTTTACCAGATCTGCAACGCCTTTTTAACAGTCGCTAAATCTGACCCCTCTAGGGACAGACTTAGGTGACCGACATTTTATTGCTAAAAGTAATCTTAAGATAGTTTTGAAAAAGTACAAAATTTGGACAAACACCTTTAATGACTAAAAAGTCCGTTGCTAAAAGTAATAAAGTTCGTCGGCAGAATTTTTTTACCTACAGATCACACTATTCCATCGCTAATCGTTTAGCGACGGAAAAATCCGTAGCTAAAAGTCACTTTTCTTGTGGTGAAAGATATCATGATTCTGCACTCCGTGTCCATTCGCCAAGACATCTTGAGGGCAACACACAAATTCTGGGATCTACAGGATTCATGTCTTCCGATTCAGCCTTGACAAACTCTGTTCGACGTACAAGGAATTTTCAGCCTTGATAGATCTTCCCGCCAAACTACCTATCACTATGACCATCCTCTGAGATCGATATTGTAACAAACAAATTTTTTGGTGTACTATCAGAAAATCTCAATATCAAAAATTCTCCTAAAATAGTTGAAGACACCCCATTTTTGTAGTCATTATCAATTGAATAATTAATGGGCTTTATTATTAATTAGAGTTTAAGCCTAGGCATAGTAATGTGACTTTATTAATTAATATATCCAGTTCAGTACAATTATAAAGTGTCAAGTCCAATATCCAGTTCAGTCCAATTATAAAGTGTCAAGTCCAATAGTTAAGTCTAGTGGTCTTGTCTAGACCAACAGTCTAGTCCAATTTTATGGTCCAGTTAGTGAATTGGTACAATCATGTCCCATGTCTAGATTTTATTATTTAATTTAATTTAGTTTGTCTAGATAATTTAGAAAAATATCTATAAATTATTCCTAACGAAGTGATTAAATCCATGATTTACATGGTTAGAGGTGATAAATCTCGAATATGGTACATCCCATCTGTCAAATCATAGATAATTACTAAAGTTAGGGTCAGATAATGCTTCGAAATCCGGTGAAAATCATTGTTAGTTTAAGAGATAAACCGACCACTTTTCGTCGAACAGGCCGCTTTTCGTCTACCAACCGGTTAGTTAACTTTTGTAAATATGCTAGTTTATCCAATATTCTCTATTATCTCCAGCCTTCAAGATTGGCATAGCCAATCTTATCAGATTCTGCGACTCATAATTCTATAAATAAGACCCTTGACCTTCATTTTCTGGGCCTTCGGTCTAGAAGCTTATTCTCTTCAGAGCTTGTATGCCATTTCTCCGTGAAGTGATACATTATCTCTTTTAAGAATTTCAGCCATCCATATTCATTCTAAAAAGTCTTTTTAGTCTTTGTATCGTGAATCATTCGGAGAACGTCCCTTAGTGTTCCAGACAAGCTACTTTAAGAGGTAATTTTAGTAGTTTTCTAGTTTAGAAAAACCATTCTAGAATTATCTTCCACTCCTGTAGTCACATTTCTATTATTAAATCAAAAAGAATTTTTTTATATTTTTCAGTCTAAGTCTAGGTTTGAAATGTAGATTACTTCCCATAGGACCAAAGTAGAACTACGGTAGTTTTGATTCCGGTTAGTCCGACTAGATACGTAGGTACTTCGACCCCTGATGTCGAGTTCAAGCCAAAAAATATAAAAATAAACTTAGGGTTGGTTGCATCGTATTTTGCATGTTGCATGTTTTTAAGGCCAAAAATCAATAGCAGTGAAGTAGAGACTGAAAGAGCGTGGAGGGTGCCTTACACCTTCCTGCTAGCTACCTTAGTCCCCGAACCCGTTTCCGGTTCTTGATAGATTAGTCGTCCTTTGGGACATTTTAAAGTAATTTCTAAGTTCTTCTTATTTTTCTTTAATTAAATAAATAAGATGGCAACTCCCCAAAATCCTTCTCTGGCGGAAGTATTTTTTCGAGGCCGTTCTCTGTAGTGGCAACTTCGCTGAGGACTAAACAATACAGAGGACTAGACTCAAAAAAAATTTATTCATCATTGGCCTTGTTTTATTTTCTCAGTAAGTCGTGGCATGTATAATATGATATACCTGTATTACTTGCGCTTTTATTTTCATACTCACGTCTTACCTTAACCGCCCACTCAAGGGCAACGGTTGAAGCCCTTGGACCTTCTGGTATCAAGGCGATCTTTCGATTGTCCCCACAACTTCACGGCCTTATACTAAACGGACCTCTTGGTCTTCTTTGTATATAAAACGGCTTGTAAGCGTACTGATGGTCACCCATTATTAACTTCCTTAGTTATGGGCGGAGGTATATGGTACAGTCAAACCAATGGAGTGACCTTTGCACTGACATTGAGGGAAACAACACACCTGGACCATTCAGTGTTTCGCCCTTTTTTAGGAGAGTTCCTATATTGGCCTACGACATGTTGGTAGGAAAACCAACCAACATTTCATAAGCTAAACTGGTAATTTTGCAAAGGGGGAGACTCTGACTAACCGGCGGGTTAACCGCGCTCTCAATCGGGTAGTTAGTCAGTAGGTGCAGTGCTTGAAAAAGAAATTGGCTGATCCACCAAGATGACCGACTATTAGTCAGAACCTTGTCCCCAAAAAAATTTCCAAAAAATTTCACAAATAAACCAGAACCCTACTGACTAACCAGCTGGTTTATCCATCAGGGTGATCAGACGATTAGCCAGAATCTTGTCCCCAGAAAAAAGCACAGAATACATGTAAAGTGTCTTTACTTATTTTTAGACTTACCGTGAAGTACTCTTATTGTACTTCGTGTCTGGAAAAAGTTCCTTTTTGGACGTTTATATGATAGAAAACTTCTCTTTGACTAATGAGCAATTTGAAGTGCTTCAATGTGCCGGAATTTTACGTTCGTGCTTTAAGCTATGAGAATTATGCATTCATTCTCGCATGGCAACATCAAAAGGGTATTTTAGCTCAAGCACAATGATTGAGAGGTAACATTAATGGAATTTGAAAGTGGCCAGTGTTCCCATAACTTCAACTATTATGTTAATTGCTTAATGAGTTTCTTGAGCATTATGTTACTACTGAACACTCTTGCAGCCTGGACTGAATAGTTTATATAAGATTAGCCTTAGATTCTTACCAGAAGCTTACATGTAAAGCATTTTTATCCTTCTTCTTTTGCATTTTCCAATTTCATTTTCTATTTTATTCCATGGTTGGCGTGACATTTCTTTGTATGCCATGACCATAGGAGAACACAAGTACAAAAATGGAGATGAGAAGAGTTCTAATGATGTCGGTTGGGAAGAAATGGAAGGAGTAGAAGCATTCTGTGAAGGCCAAGGGTTATAACGATGCTGAGCGCTTGGCAAATCGCCCAAATAGGATGGAAGAGAATTAATGGCTTATTCTTATCCACTTTTGGGGTTGCACAAAACATGAAGGTATGTCACAAAGGTTTGGACTGATTGTTTAGTAGCAAATACTTACGAACTGATCTTTTCCCCATGTTGGCTCTCTTTAATACCTAAACATGCTTCTTTATTTGTTTCAAATGCTAGGCAAGGAGTGAAAAAACAAAAAGGGCTAGGAGAAAATGAAGTTCCCTCATACAAATGGTCGAAAGAACAATGCTCAAGTAAGATTGGAGGTAAACTCTCATATACATACTACGATAATTGTAAGTTAGTGCAGATGACCAATGAGCTCAAATTGGCATTTATATGTGTTTTTTTAATGGGGATGTAGCTAAGGAATGCTATCGATAGAGACCCATCTCGTCATGAGTTTTTTAAAGGAACACACAAGTATAAGACTGGGGAGAAGCATGGGCAGTATACAACTGGAGAAGTGGCTAAAGCTGTTGTATGTGCTTTTTCCCCCTCTATTTTTTTTCAGATTACTATAAAGATTAACATTAATAAGTTTGGATATTAGTGGATATATGTAACGCCCCGAACCCAAGGGTCCGAAGATGTCCTTAAACCAAAACCCAAACACGTCGATGACATAACTATTATCAAGGTAGAGCAGAGCATTTAGGACACCACAAACATAATTATCTGAATCTCAAAATCTTAACTCCGAAAAAATAATCCAAAACTTAAATAAAAGCTTAACTCCAAAATACTTGGAATTTAGATAACTCAGTCAAATTTCACAAACAAATAACGAAAATTACCAAAATAGGGTTACCAAAAATAAATAACAAATTTGAATTATCGAACATAACCAATAAATAGGAACTCAGATAACTTAATCAAATTTCACAAGCGAATAACAGAAGCGATCGAAAAGGGGGTTAATTAACTAATAAGTTGAATATCGATTCACAAACGAATAACAAATCGACCCAAAAATGGGTTACATAACCAATAAGTTGAATATCAAAATATATTTATAAAATCTTATGAGTGTCACATACACAATTACTTATTATTAGGCATCACAAATCATGGTTATACCATGTCGAATATCGCAGCCGGCGCATCACATATAAGTCACGATAATTAAAAGTGACTTTCAAACACAAATATCACCCACAAAGTAGTTTGGTAAATATAGCGAATATTCATTCGAAGTTCAAAAATAGTCATTGTAGACTCAAACTAAAGAGAATAAAAAGATGAATTCAACAAAACAAAAATCAGCTCAATCGAAGATCAAACGAGTGAGATATCGTCAATAAAAGTTTTCGGATGAAAACTTAGTGGCACGAAAATCAAAAGAATAAATGACATTGTCAACAAGCTAGGGACCACCAGAAACTTGCCAAGTGGCAAAAGGAGTATATGATCGAACTGACAAATCTTGCTAGAGGGCCACAGTTAAAATTTATGAAATAATGTCAAGAACCAATAGAAAAATGGACACGTGGCGTAGAGTCTTTGAAAAGTAACATTCTGGCCGTGAACAGAGAATGGCGTGGAGCGCTAAAATAATTACGAATGACTTTTCACAATACAAAGAATAAGGAATTTTCTTATAAATCATGAGAATCGTCTTTAACGCAAGTTTTAAGACAGTAGAAATTTTATGGATAATGTCAAAAATAAATATGATGAGAAATAATAAGCTCAAATGCAAACATGTTTTGGGAATTGTGAACAATAATGGTGGCTTGCTTAAACATGCCTTAAAACAAGGATGACCGATAAGAGAACAGAAATCTAAGATTTGTAAAGAATTTTCAACGCAAGTCACAACAATAGATTTCATGGTGAAGCTAAAAAACTCAAGCGTGATGATCAACAATAGGCTCAGAAGCAAATTCAATTTTGAAATCAAACGAAGACGCAAAGATTCTTTTGCGTGAAACGAAAAGACGGTGTAAAACCCCTTACTTCAAAGTAACAAATATCATGTCAAAATCTCCTCTTTATCTTGGATCAATCACCACCTTTTTGCTTGAATACCCAAAAGAATGCACTTGACTCTTTTCTCTTTCCTCTCCTTTGTCTCTAAAAAATATGAACACTCTTATGTCTTTCCCCCCCTTATATAGTTTGCTAATCTAATTCTAATATGACTTGAAGTCCCAATTTCTAGTGTAATTATAACACAACTAAAAGTCCTTATTGCTAGTGTAATTACTATACAACTAAAAGTCCTTATTGCTAGTGTAATTATTACACAACTCAAGTCTTCGTTATTAATTTAATCACAATATGAGTTAAAATCCTAATCCAAGTCGAAAGCTTTTTTTTTTATTTTAAAATTATATCTAATCTAATCACATTATCCACTAAGACTATTAAATATTAATTTCGTCACTAAAAGGTCTCCAAGTAACTTCTCTAGGGTCCATTATTCAACTCAAAGTCAAAATATCCCTTATTTATTTATTTATTTTTATTATTTGCATTCACACAAATTGAGTCCAAAAATCTGGGGTATTACAATATTAGTGGACTTTTACTCTCTTGTTGGCACATGATAAAATTGACACTTTTGCATCAAAAACTTCCGGATTCCGTTCAAGAGCCAGCTTACGCTTTCAATTATACATTCTCCAAAGTCATGGGCCATGATAAAAACGGATGTGTTCGTGGGCTTGGGTTAGGCCTTTGCCCAAGTAATGCCTTTGGTTCATCATATAGAGTTGGTTGAGTAGAGAGAAGAGACATTAGGCAAGAAGAGATAGATAAAATGCTTGCTGAAATGGAATAAGATATGCAAACTCAAATAGCAGCCCAAATATCAAATCAAGTATCAACTAGCAAAAAACAATTGGAGGCTAAAATGAAAGATGAAATACGAGCTGAAATGGAAAAAGAGATGCAAACTTAGGTAGCAGCCCAACTATCAACTCAAGTATCAATTATAAAAGCACAGTTGGAGGCTAAAATGCAAGAGAACATGATGTCACATATACAGACTGTGATGTTGTCGATGCATTCTTCCCAGTATTTTTCTTCGGCAACTGTACAAGTTAAGTTTCACTCTTTCATTTGTTAGATTTGAAGTTCTTTTTTCCAATTAGCACATATTAACTACATCGTGCTATTGCTAATAGGTTCTGGATGAATCAAGTGGTCGTCGAGTGGTATCAACATCTCATTCAATACATCAAGGGAATATACAGCATGTGCCACGAGTTTCACCAAGAAAACACTTTATGGTGTAGCCAATTCCATAGAAGCAGCTGCCTCAAGATCAAGGAAATATATAGCACGTGCGAAGGGTTTCACCAAGAAATGCTCGACTCCATAGATAGAGGGGTGTTAAAAAATTATTTCAGCTTAAATAGGTTTTAGGTCTGTCACCAAAATGCTTACTGAATTTAAATAAATATAAGCAATTGCTTGGTTTGAAAAGCATTTGTTACTTGATCTGCACAACCTTACGCTACTAGGTCTAAGGTACTGATGCAAAAGTTAGGTCAAACCTACCCCTTTCTCTGTCATCTCAAGTACTATCATTTATTGTAATCTGTCACTAGAAAGGAACTTTCAACTAACCGAATCTTGGTCGATATTACAGATTATCTTTACCCATGCATATCTCTCTCTCTCTCTCTCTCACCCTCCTAGCTAGTTAACAAAGATACAATTTTACTGCATGAATCTTTGTTGGCTCTTGATATTACTAAATTTGCCAGGTAAATGCATGTAGTGGATTTGATTTGTAAAGCTATAGCAGAGGATATGTGGTGGGTTTAGTTTTTTTTGGGCTTTATAGTTAGGGCTTTTGTCTGCAGTAGCAGCAGCCCTCTGCGTATGTTTTCCGTTTTTTTATCCATTAAAAGATTGGGCTTCAACTGTAACAGCCCGAAAATCCGGAACTCGATCGTCTCGAACTCTCAGAGCGTTAATCTACCACATCACAGCAGACCCTGTTCATTAATAGGTACAATCTCTGCTCAAATGTAACTTTCAACATATTAACCTAAAATCTCCAAACTACAAGGTTACAAAAAATTTGCTTAAACTTAAACTATTAAAACTTAGATTCTTTACATAACGACAAGCTAATAGTACTGACCCACGCAGGGGTCCCATCACTCAGAATAGTGTTGGGCACTCCAGAATCTCACACAGTCTCTAACCCATTTCCGAGTAATCTACAATTGATCATAACTTGTAGAAGGGTATCAAACAAAAGTGAGCTTTTGAGAGCTTAGTAAGGTCGTTCAAGGAACAATCGAAAGAATTACAAAACGATTCTAAAGTCCAATCAATGATAATTTTTTAAACATTTCAAATATTCATAAACAGTTTGATGATTTTCCAAAACGATCATAAACAGAAACCAAAATGATCATTTGAAGATCATTTTCAAAGTTATCATTTTAAAATACAATAACGATTTTCCAAAGGATCTCAAAACGAACATAGATACTTCAAAGGCAATATGGGAAAGGGTTTCAGATAATCACAAATAATTGATCACAATATGGGAAAGGGTTTCAACTCAATCGCCTTCAATCAGATATTAAGACATTTATTTTCAAAACAATCATTGTAAGATACAGAGTAAGCAAATAAGAAGATTATTGACCATGGGCAGAGGCAAGCCACTCAGGCAATGCACAAAAAGAGTACACATGCATAATGTATAATAACTAGTTTTTTTCATCAAGGTACTAGCCCTGCATAATTACACAGGTTTAGACCGTCCTTATAACATCTCTCCACAAAACATACTCCTTGGTCAATACATAAGACAACAATCATAGAATCAACACGATAATTCATCGCTTCAGATGCAATAAAAATAAGCATCAACATGAATTCAAATAACTCGTATCAGTTAGGGTTTCAATGACAATTAAACACGTTGATATCAATTCATCACTCAGAATTCAAGAATAGCCACAAACACATAGCAAGAACAAATACAAACCATTATTGAATTTAGGCACAAAAATTCAGAAGAAAGAATGCAAACAATTATTGAACTTGCTCAGCAAAAAGGCGAGCATCGATAAGATTTTCAAATAACCAATTCAGGTTTAATGTTAGGGTTTCCCTGGCAATAACATGCTGATATCCATGCATATCTTAATGTTCGACAATAGCCATAAGTAAGTTGAAAGAATACTTATGAACACAAATTATCAAAATTAGGATTTTGGACAGAAATCCATAGAAACCCTTACCTGGATCCAAAGCTAAGCTAGTCTAACCGGAAAGTCTTTTGCCTTAACCTAAAAACAATCAAATGATCATAATACAATCAAACTCGTACTCGTGGACACTGATGGCTGTCTGGCCTGCTGGCTAGATCCCTAATCTTATGTCTACGAGGCCTACAAAATAGTGATTTGACATTGAAGACATTAAGGCAGCATACATCGAATACATAGCCAAAAATTTAACTATAAAAAAATTAATTTGTTACTTACATCGATCTGCTATGAAATATCTGAAATGAAGTCTCCCCCACCCTCGATGTACATCTTCCTTATCCTTCTCCCTCATGTGCGTCATCGTGTACATCAAAGCACACACCTCATCCTTCTCCAGGTTCAGGTGCGCAATCAAATTCCTATGTCGGACGATGTCGTGAGGCACCGACCAACGCCCCCAATGTGTGTACGATCCCCGATCCTTTCCATTCTCCTTCCCACTTTACTCATCACCGCTCAAGCTAGAGTAATGATCCACCTATTAATCATCTGTCCCCATACAGATGGTGAGATCCAATGAGGGGGATACCCCTTCCACTCTTTCATCAGGGCACCCTTGGGCAGCATCTTCCTCGCTCGCTCCCATGCATTGTGTAGCCACTGCCAGTAATTTTTGTCGATGTAGGAAAAAAAAGCCTCTCCCAATGCCTACTGCTCAGGTAACTCAAACTCGAACCCCTCCTGCAAGGCATCCAATTACACAATTAGTATGATTAATTTAAATATAAGATACTATTTAGAAAAATAATAACTGACAAAAAGGAAAACCATACCAGTCATTCCTCCCATAAGGTAGAGTTGTCAAACGGGCCGGGCGGCCCGCGGACTGGCCCGACCCGGCCCGGTTATGGCCCGGCCCCGTCCATGAACAGTAGCGGCCCAGCACAAGCGGGCTTGGGGCCTGGGCCTGGACCAGGCCTTCAGTTTCTGCGAAAAAGCCCGGCCCGGCCAGGAAACGGCCCGGGTTTGGCCCGGCCCGAAGTCGGCCCGGTCTGCGGCCCGGGTCTGGCCCGGTTTTGGCCCCACCACTTGTTTGAATTTTTTGTTTTTCCCCCCCTTTCTTCCACCCCTTTTCCAAAATTCCACTTTTACCCCCCCAACAGCAATATAACGGCTAGTTTGGGGGGTATTTTAGTCTAACCTATATTTTTCAACTCCTTTACACTCTTACCCTCCCCAACAACTATAAACGGATAGTTTGTAGGGGTATTTTGGTCTTTTGTGAAGTTTCTAAAATCTATAAATTCACACCATTTCTCTCTAATTTTTCACACCAATCTTCTTACTCTCTCTTACCTAAACATTCTATATTTCTACAAGCTTTGCTACTATTTTCCTCTCCAATTACTACTCTTACTAATTACTACTAGTATTTACTAATTAGTACTCTTGTTTATTAATTACTAGTCTTGCTAAATTCTTTTTAATTACTAACTCTCTAATATTTGTTACTCGTTCATTCTTTTAATTGTTATTTCTTATTACTACTCTTATACTTGTGTATTTAGTTACTCTTACAAAGTTTAGCGTGAAATATGACTGGATTATTGAAGAAAATGAGGCGTGCATCGTCATCACGAAAAACATCATCATCATCGCAAGCACCACCACCAGCACAAGCGCCAGCGCCACGGCCATCACAAACACCAATCCAAGCACCAACACAACCATTCGTTCCTGGACGAATGAGTACAGGCTGTATGATAGATACCCAAGCCAATTGGGAGTTCAATCAAAACATTCCAGATTTTGAATACACGCCTGATGAAGACCCCCCGCATTATAGTCAAGGACGCAGCTCGGTTGGCGAAGCTACTACTCCGTGGCATAATCTCAACCCTATGCCTGGTCATGATGAAGAAGGGCCGAGCAATGCCTCCGGTAATGAGCCAGAAGTCCAAAAGGGGAAAAAAAGAAAGCCGAGTGTTGGAATCATTTCGATGTAGTTACGGTGGACGGCATCCGAAAAGCTCGATGTAAGTACTGCGCTAAATTATTTTCGTCTGGTAGTGGTAATGGACATCTTAACAGGCATTACCCTCTGTGTGCACCTCGACAAGGCCACGTCGAACCTACCCAAACGCAGTTATCTTTTGACGGTAAGTTATTTGTTTATAATCAGCGAGAGCAAAGAGACGGTCTCGCTGAATTTGTTATTCATGATGAACAAGCCTTTTCTTTTGCCGATAATCCTAAGCACTCTAGATATATGAACACATACGTTCAACCTTTGTACAAAAAGGTTCATAGAAACACAACTAGATCCGATGCACTCCGACAGTACAATGCTGCTAAAGCACGCCTTATCGATTATTTCGATAAATTTGACGGTAAAGTTAGTCTTACTTCTGATATTTGGCAATCTCCTTATACTTTTGTTAGTTATTCTTGTGTGACCGCTCATTGGATTGATGCAGATTGGGTTATGCACAAGAGAATCATCGCTTTCGAGCACTTCCCTTATCCGCACGATGGAATGAACATTGCTATTCTTATATTAAAAGCATGCACCACATTTAAAATTAAGGATAAGATTATGAGTGTTAGTTTTGATAATGCTTCTAATAATAAAGTTGCTGTTGCAGCTTTAAAGGAGACGCTTCAACCTGTACTTAATGGTGAATTATTTCATGTTCGCTGTGTTTGTCACATTATTAATTTAATTGTTCAAGATGGTTTAGCTGCTGCAGGAGATATTCTTCTCAAAATGAGGGGTATGACAGCGTATGTTAATAGCTCGAGTCCGAGAACACAACAATTTAAAACGTTGTGTGTTCAATATAATATGCCTCGCAGGAGAGCAGTTACAGATGTGGTCCACAGGTGGAACTCTACATACCACATGCTTTTACACATTCTGGCATACCGAGAAGTCTATACGCATTTTCTACTAACCCAGTTCCCAGCCGGCTTGCCAACTCAAGAGGAATGGCAGATGGCCACATACCTAGCTGAATTTTTGGAGGTATTCTACACGTCTACCAATTTATTGTCTGGTACGTACTATCCCACCTCTCCTCTCGCTGTAATAGAAATTCTGAAGATGGCTACAATGTTAACAAAATGGAGATATATAGGACCCTTTAAGGAAATAGTAAAAGTGATGGATCAAAAATTTAATAAATATTGGAGTAAACTGCCTGCTATTTTTACTGTGGCTACTTGTTTAGATCCTAGGTTAAAGTTGCATGGCGTGAACGCCTCGATACAAGAGATATCGAAATTAATGTGCTACACAGCAGAGGAGACAACCGCATTCACAGCAAAAGTGAGCAAGAGGTTTGAGGACTTGTTCAACGTCTATCGTAATTCTGCTGACGTGCGCGGGCGAGCTACATCATCATCCACTGTTGAGAGGTATTATGCGCCATACCTTCAGGGCTTTGAACATCTAGTAGCAAGACAACTACCAGGTGAAGGTACTTCTAATTCGGCAGGTTCGTATACTTTTTCCTCTTTTAATGAGATTGGTGTATATGCAAATACTGATCATTATTCTGATTTATCAAGGCAAGAACAGGTTAATTTTAATTTGTTAAATTTTTGGAAACAAAATCAAAACATGTATAAAACTTTATCCCAAATTGCACGGGATGTACTGCCAGTGCAAGCCTCCACGGTTGCTTCAGAGTCGGCATTTTCAGCCAGCGGGAGGGTTTTGGATGACAGGAGGAGTCGTCTTAACCCCGAGTCGCTCGAGCTATGTGTATGTTGGAAGGATTATCTTGATGCGAAATACCGCGAGCAAGATAAACCGATTGATGATAGGAAGAGCAGTGACTCGGATATTGAAGTACTTCTGGATGATTAGGTAATTTGTTTTTATTTTCCTCTTTTGATCCTTTTGGTTGACGTTGCAGATTTCTTGATCTTTGATTGCTGATATTTTGGATAGACATGCATTATTATTTTGATTGTTAGAATTTTAAGAATAAATTTTTTCACAAAATATACTTTTTTTCCATATATATAAAATAAATTTTTACAAGCAAGATATATATTTTTTCGTATATATAAAAAAATAGGTAACTTCGCCTGTTTGTTTACAAGCAGCCGGTCCCAAGCCCGGATAAAAGGAGGAGGGCCTATGAATACATTTATTATTTTTCTATATAAATTGTTATGTGTTAAGATTTTATTAATAAAGCTCACCAAGAAGAGTATGAAAATGTTTAACATATAATAAAAAATATAATGGCTAACAAATAAATATGTATATACATACATACATATATATATGTATATTACTTATAATGAAATAAAAGGATAAAGATTAGGTTCGTTAAATTGTGAATATTGCCTAGAGATGAAATTTAAAATTGAATAACAAGAAGAAAAAAAAAAAGGCCCGGGCCCGGCCCAAGCCCGGCCCTAGATATTGGGCCTAGGGCCAGGGCCTGGACTGGGCCTAGGTTTGCCTTCGGCAGGCCCGGCCCGGCCCGGCTGGCAGCCCCACTGGCCCGGCCCCGGCCCGGCCCCACAGCAGGCCCGATGGGCTTGGGCTGGGCCGGCCCAAGCCCGGCCCTTTGACAACTCTACCACAAGGCTTCTCTCATCCCGGCATCCTAGTCCTTCCAATACAGTAGTGACTCAAAAAATCAGCCATTCACAAGGAGACGAATCTTCATTTTCGCTGAAAACTCTTGCATCATGATAAAGAATAGCATTAGTATCATTAAATGAGTAAACAGTAATAATTATCGAAATCATTAAAGTGTCAAGTACGTATTATGTGATTTTTTTTTTTACTTATTGGCCCTCCTCAGTTAGAGTAACTCTCTGTTTCAGCTAGGGATCGATACGCACCCCGCGTTCGGTCCACAGACTTGACAAGATCCTATAAAACATCAACATTAATACTGTTCAAATATAATTTAAATATAAATCTAACATTACGACTAAGCACTAATATCAAATATACATGAGGTCGTCAAACCACTGAAGAAGGAGAACTAACGTGCGGGTGAGAGGACTCGGCCTGGGGCTCCGACTACGGCTTTAGCCCCGCCTGCTGGATGCTCGCACTATGTGCCTCGCCATCAGCGGGCAATGCCAAGGTGGGAGCCACCAAGGTGGATGCAGCTTGACGTCCACCACGACCATGAATGACCCACAATCTATCCATAACTGACAACATGAAACTGGCTTTGTGTAGAGGAAGTGCAAAGAAATTAACACATTAAAATGACAACACAAAACTGCTACACTAAAACTGCAAAAACACTATATAAACCAGATGAACAAGTAAGTTAGCATATCACTACAGAGTAATCAAGTACACGTCACACTGAGAAGATGACTTCCTTACGTTGTACCATTTAGTGAAATATTCAAGTTACAAAGTGCAAGAACATGCATGTTATAACATTACAAGTCAATCGTCTTTATTTTGAGTATCATCATCATCTTCATATTCAAACTCATCATCCTATTCTTCTTGAGACTCGTTGTCCTCTTCATCTTGTAATTCATCCTCGTCTTCAGTAGACTTAAGCTCATCATCTTCAACACTTTTTGGATCTTCCGCATCATCATCTATGACTTCTTCTCCTAGATGAAGTGTTGGTTGAAGAGGAAGATTGTCCTCCTTGTTGTTCACCTCAACTGGTACCAAGACAAGTGCTCGGTCGGCTTGATAGGTATCTACCTCACTGTCATATGCGACTGGCAATTTCTTGGACTTGATAAAAGTATACCAATGAGATTTAAGGTTTGTGACATCTTTCGCGTTGTGCATCTTGACTAGCAAACACAAACGGTTCATCTGATCCAAGTCTTGACTTAACATTGACATTTTCACCCTAAAATTCTTTTAAGATTCCGTGCGCTTCATACTCAAGTATTGCTCAAAATTATCTCTCGCTTATTATTTGGATCGTCCTCGAAATTTGATCTCGAATTTCCTGCTACATATAACGTCTAGGCACTACCATTTCGCTGCATAACTCTGATAACTACCACATAGTAGCTGAACTATTTCTAACCTTCACACCTAAATTCATGTCCCACGAATACCCGAATGCAACAATTAAATTTTAAATTTCAACGCTAAGATCAAACCTGTCAGGTTATCATTAGCACTCTACAAACAGTAATATGTATAACTAATTGCTATAAGTGTTTACACATTATGAAAGACAAGAAAGCTGTAACCACTAGGCTTTCGTGCACGCTCTGATATCTCAAACTAACAAGTCCAAACTATTTCTGAATTCATCAGAGAAATGTTTTATTTTAAAAGAACGTAAAAATTATGATTCTACACACATATCGCATCTTTCTAAAGTTTAAGGCCTTAAGATATCACATCACTTTTGATTCACAATCACATGATTTACCAAAGATATTTAGTTTTATCCTTCAATTGTCTGCTTATTAAATGTTTAAACTCTTTAAGTTCTAAAGCCAAGTAAAATGGGGTCTACTATTGTGCTCAGCCAATTCTCAACCTTATATCAAAACATCAAATAAATTTACCAAATTTAATCCATGTTCTCAGAGTCTAGTATCATTCATAGATTATCAGAGGCTTAGAACTTAACATAATCTCATATTATGGCAAGTAAAACTATGCAAATCCTAATATTAAGTAAAAATACACGTACATAACATATAGTAAATTTTAAAATCATTTGAGAATAGAACACAATAAAATTCTGATAATATGATTAGGCATGAATAACAATTATAACATGTTACCATTTTGGAACATAGTAAACAAATACCAAATCACAAAGAAACAATGATGATTATACAACAAAACATCTAACGTTAATCACAACAACAACGATCTCAATCAAGCATTTTGGGGAACAAATAGTAACAATAATCGCAACTGGTCGACCAAAACGCAAAAATCTTTAACGAAACCATACCTATTGGCTTTTGAGAGTCACAATACAATTTTATAACATTCTAGAAAAATGACGAGTGTAGAAACAATGGCGTAGGTATGACAAAACAAAGTCAACCCAATGACTTGAAACAAGTATGATTAGTAGAGGTTATTGGTCCTTAATAAGATTCAAAGCTTTCGCATGGCCAGTGGGTCAGATACTACCCACCAAGTTCAAATAGATTTGAAAGAAGAAGATGAATACCTTAGAAAAAAGATAAGACAACTAAAAAAGAATCACATCTTCTCCAACGTCTCAGAGCAAGTTGGCATTTGATTAAGTTGCAACTGAATTCAATATACAAAGGAATGAACGAGATGACAAAGTAGGATTCCACACTGCTTATTCTACTCTGAAACAAAACTTTAAGATTTAGCACTACTCCCTTCCCAAAAGTACCATTCTCACTCATAAATCAAATCACTAACTTAAACTACTACTCATACATACGAACTTTGAAACACTATTAAGGCTTCCCATGACAATCCATAGATGCATGATTAGAGGATAACCAATCCCGCCTAGTATGATATCAAAGTCCCAAACATCAAATGGTATGAGATTCATAGGAAGATCTCTATCCCCTACATGGACAATACAATCACAGAAAGTTATGGAAAGACTCTTCCAACGGAGTGCCTATCACAAGGTTAAGGATGGGTTTTTGCCCTCAACAGATGTGCAAAAGTAAGGTATACAAAGGAATATGACGCTCCATAATCAAACAATATACCAGCATCTAATGAGTTAACTTGTAGTGTACCTAACACCACGTCATCGGATGTAGCCACGTCATGAGTAGACATTGAATAAATTATAGCAGATGTTCTGGGCCTCTACTACTGTTGAGACTGAGATTGCTGAGTCTGGCCGTACTGATTCTGTCCTCCTTCCTGACAAGGAACACTACTTGTTAATGTACTAACTGTAGGGGAGAGACAGAAAGTTGACTGATTATTTCTAACAAATGGATAGTCTCAAACTTGATGCCCTACACTGCCACCCCTAAAACATCCTCTGGTAAATCTATAGCCTGATTTACCACCATGAATTCTCCCAAACATGACACATGGGATGATCAGGAAAGCTAACCCGCCACCCTAACCAGTACTCTCTATAGGCCAAACTCCCAAATTCTGCGATGATCCAAATTTAGTACTCTAAGCTGCTTGAGCGCTTACACTCTGCACTCCTCCGAATCCCAAACTTTACCCTGGTCAAATCCTAGAACTATACACAGGACTATATCCCTGATCTAACGAGGGCCTGTATCCTTGACTCTGCCCTATCCTCGGGCCTTGGGCACCCTGCTGTGGTGGCGCTAAAAATTACTGACATTTGTCAGCTTTTATAGATCTATCCTGAAAAAATCCCTGCCTATCTTTCGTCTGTCCACCTTGCCTTTGCTCGTACTTTGTTATGTTGTCAGACTTAGATTGCTCCAAAGTAATTGCCAAGTAAACACATTCCATATAGCTCATCAATCGAGTTAAAATCACTCCATCTCTTAGTCCAGGCCTAAGCCCCCGCTCAGACTTTTGGCATCTATCTGCCTCCATCAGTAATATTCTTACTCTAAATCTAGCAAGACGAGAAAATCTCATCTCAAACCTGTCTATTGACTCTTGATTTGCTTGCAGCATATTAACAAACTCACTTAACATCTACTCATGATAACTCGTTAAAAAATTCTGGTCAAAAAATAATTCTCTAAACTGTTCCCCAGTCATATTAATCAATTGCTGATGAGTCAGACTCTTCTCTATCATTTTCCACCATTGAGCAGCCTCACCCCTAAGTTTATGGATAGCAAATACAACCTTTTAGTTCTCATTAGAATGAATTGCTCAAGAAACTTTTTCCATTTTATTAATCCAGCTTTCTGCTTTTATAGAATTTAATGACCCTCTAAAGTCAGTCGTACTTTGTTTATTAAACTCACCCAAGGTACTATCTTCTTGAGGTTATGGTTGTTGTTGGACTAGATTTGGTATTCCTTATTACTGGTTAGCCAGATTCTATGTCATTAAGGTTTGAATCTGATTCATAGTGTTCATAACTGCAGCCTTCGATTCTAGATTCCGTTGTTCCTCCTTATTAGGTTGAGGTACCTCTCTATCGAGGACCTTCTGGCACTTTGTACTACCTCTACTGCCAGTGCTACGAGTGTGAACCATACTGATACAATTAACAGTTATTAGAGTTATACTAACACGTCTCTAATGAACAATACAATTGCAAGTTAAAGGCAGACTTCTTAACTCTACCATCATCCTACCTCAATCTCATTAACTGAAATATGATTCTACAGAATCGTGTTACCAATACTCTGTGATTTCGTGTCTATAGAATCATATACCTATACGCTTAGTACCATAAAACCGAACTGTTTCGATACCAATTGTAACGGCCTGAAAATCCAGAGCTCCGCTGTCCTGAACTCCCAGAGTGTTAACCAACCACATCACATTAGACCATGTTCATTGATAGATACGATCTCTGCAAAAATGCAACTTTCAACACCTTAACCTAAGTTCTCCATAAAACAAGGTTACAAAAAATTTGCTTAAACTTAAACTATTGAAACTTAGGTTCTTTACAGAATGACAAGCTAATAGTATTGACCCACGTAGGGGTCCTATCACTTAGAATAGTGGTGGGCACTGTAGAATCTCACACAGTCTCTAACATATCTCCGAGCAATCTACAATTGATCATAACCTGCAGAAGGTAATCAATCAAGAGTGAGCCTTTGAGAGCTCAGTAAGATTGTTCAAGGAACAATTGAAAGAATTAGATTCAAAAGTCCATTCGATGATAATTTTTCAAACAATCATAAACGGTTTGAAGATTTTCCAAAATGATCTAAACAAATACCAAAACAATCATTTGAAGATCATTTTCAAAGCTATCATTTTAAAATACAATGATGATTTTTTTAAAGGATTTCAAAAGAAACATAGATACTTCAAAGGCAATATGGGGAAGAGTTTCAACTCAATCCCCTTCAATCAGATATCAAGACATTCATTTCCAATCATTTTCAAAACAATCATTGTAAGATACAATGTAAACAAATTAGAAGATATTTGCCAAGGGTAGAGGCAACGCCACTCAGGCAATGTACAGAAAGAGTACACATGCATGATGTATAATAAGGAGTCCTTTTCATCAAGGTACCAGCTTTGCATAATTACACAAGTTTAGACCGTCCTTATAATGCCTCCCCGCAGAACAGATACCAAGGTCAACACAGAAAACAATAGTCACAGAATCAACAAGAAATTCAATGCTTGACATACAATAAAAATGAGCATCAACGTGAATTCAAATAACGCATACCAATTAGGATTTTAATGGCAATTAAACATGCTGACATCAATTCATCACTCAAAATTCAAGAATAGCCACAAACAAATAGCAATAACAAATGCAAACATTTATCAAATTTCGGCACAACAATTCAGAAGAAAGAATGCTAACAGCTATTGAATTTGCTTAGCATGCAAAAAAAGGCAAGAATCGATACGATTTTTGAATAACTGATTCGAGTTCAATCTTAGGGTTTCCTTGGCAATAACATGCTGATATCCATACATATCTCAATGTTCGACACTAGCCATAAGTAAATGGAAAGAATACTTACGAACACAAGCTATTGAAATTAGGGTTGGGACAAAAATCCTTACCCAGGGTTTAGATAGAAATCCTTACCTAGATCCGAAGGTAAGCTAGTCTAACCGAAAAATCCTTTGCTTTAACCTAAATAGAACAATCGAATGGTCAGAATAAATTCTATACCACGATATGGTAAACTCAATACTAACTCATGCATACTCCCAATATGAACTCCCTCACCGAGTAGGTAAAATTATCAAAATATCCCTCATGTATAAAATTACCAAAAGCACTCCTCTCATACTTAAATCACCAGAACAGTCTTCCCATAAGTAAAATCACTAAAATATCCGTATCGTATGTGAATTTACTTAAAATTACTTTTTACAGGTATAATTATCAAAAGACCCCCCTCGGGGTGACAAATTACCAAAATACCCACCGTATTGTATGTGAATTTACTTAAAAGTACTTTTTACAGGTATAATTACCAAAAGTACTTAGGGCTAGGTACAGCCCCTTTGAAAAAGGCGTGCGCCTTATGCACCTAAGCCCCCAGGTGCAAGGCGGTGGTGGAGGTGCAAAGAAAAGCCCAAAAATCCTAATTTTTGTTTTTTGCATATGACATCATCTCAACCGTTCTTTATTTTTTATTCTTTATTTCATAACATAATAAATCAATATCTAAACCACACCAAAAAAAAAAAAACTAAAACTCCAAATCCTTAATCAATCGATTGTCGTATTGTTGTTCATTATGGTAGCTTCTCGTCTCCAATTGTTACTCTTTTTTAAGTAAATGTATTCCATCACTTCACCTTGTAGACAAAGAAGATGAAATTGAGGAGGAATCTTTACTAGACTTAGAGCCAATGATTCCCCTTTGAGGAAAAACATTCTTGCTTTAGCCTTCATCCTAATGATAAGGATGACATTGTCATATTTACTTAGGATCAACTACTTCGCATTAGATGTGAAACTTTTTCTAGTGTGCAAAGTTTGTTAAATTACCATGTTCTGAAAATTTTTATGTAATTTTATTGGTTTAATGCACTAATATATATTTATTTTTATTTTGTGCCTCACTTCAAAAAGGTGCGCCGTGCGCCTTGCGCCTAGGCTCCAGGGACCCTTTGCGCCTTAGCAGTGTGTGTAAAGTGACTTTACACACACTGCTACTCATGAATACACATATATACACCTAAAACACACACTTTAACACATTAATACGCATAAATTACACACACATACACACATTATTACACACAATCACACACCCGAAGCACAAACTTCACACCCTGTCTCACAAACACACACTGTCTCGTACTAAAACACGCACACGGACACCCTCGGCAACACACTGAGAACACACACAACCTCACCTACTTGCTACCCCTCTCCCTTACCCCTATACACACACAAGACACCCACCTGAAATACACAGACAACCTGCAAACACACATAACAAACACACACTGCAGACGACCCCACAGCTCTCACTAACACACAAACACCAGTGCACAACCCACGAACACTGAAGCACACACAAATTACACATTATCACACACTTAACACTTCTTAAGCACACACACACACACACACACACACACACACAATTACTCACATACACCCATACCAACACACACACACACACACACACACACACACACACACACACACACACTCACACAGATTCCACAGTTTATATACACACACACCATCAAAACACATACTAATTCCCATACTAAAGAGAGAAGATATTACCTTTAAGAAATTTCCTCCAATCTCTCTCTCTCTCTCTCTCTCCCCTGTTTCCTTTCCCCGTTCTTGTTCTTTCCCATTTTCTATTTTTTTTTCTCTATTTTCTTTTTCTTGTTTTCTCACCCGAATTTTTTTTCTTTTTATACATAAAGTCCTAGCATTAATCTAACAATATTAATTATTTATTCATTACTTAGAAAGTAGGAGGTGGCACTTTTTAAGAGAAGATTTTCTAAACACTTGACACATAGGTACCAAATTTCTAAAATTGCAAAATAGAACCCCCCAACAAGTTTCCATATTTAGATAATGACCTTCAAAAGTTTTTAAAATTATATTTCAACCCCAAAATAATTTTAAGCTTCAATACTCTACATGTATTCAAAATTATAGCCCGTTTATTTTTCGGAGCCATATGATTATTTTAAACAGCTCAAAAAAAGTACCAGTTATTACATCAACACTCTGTTTGAAATCAATGCATGGCGTGGACACTGGAAGCATGGTTTTGAGATATGTAAGTAATGATTGAACATCTCATTCAAGAAAGACTTAAGAATGGGGGAGTGGGAGAAGAAGGGGGAGGAGGGGAACCAAAGCATTTCGTTCTTTGCCATGTGCTTAAAATCATGCAGGCCTATTGTGGTTTCTTAGCTAGCTCTCTCTGTTTGCCTGTAGGGGTCCACATTTCTCTAGACGAATACAATAGTACCTTAGACCTAGTAGTGCAATAATGGATTTGTGCAAAGCTATAGTCTATTCTTAGTTTAAGAATTGAGCAAAAAACTAAAAAGTATTGCAGGGGTTTGCTTCGCATTTTGTAGCTTTGTTACAATGTGCATGGCTTTTAATCCCTCATCCACCTTCATTCTTAAGAAGACAGACATCATTCCAAGCAATTTTGGCCTTTAGGCACTTGATATTCCCATAGTCACTAAAAATTTTAGATTACCCAAGGCATAAAAAAGTTAAAAAAATAGCAAGTCCATAAAAGGACAAAAATGATAGTAGTTTACTTCATCATCGGCCCAATAATCTTGATATGATCATATCACTAGTAACTTTATTTAGTGGAATTGCAAGCGCGAGGTTGACAATCTCATACATTTGAGTTTGCTTCAAAGCAACTTCAGAATTTATGTGGCCCTAATGCTGACGAGAAGGTGTAAGCTTGGATTCCAACTACGCACTTGTGAACCCAGCCCCAGCCCCCGCCCCTAACCCACCCACCCTCTCCATCATCCTACCATTTTGTAGTGTACCAGAGCATCTTGCATCATATGATAGTTGAACTTATGTAAATGTTTACTTAAGTGCATGGTTGTTTTTTATGTGATCATGTCTCTTCTTTTGTGTAAACAATGATTACATATGGTCTAATTGTTCAAGCTTCTCAACATAAAAAAAGCAAAGAAGAATTTTTGTCACTTTAAAAAATTTGCAAAATATGATGCAAGAATGAAAGGGGTACCTAGACGAGTCTTTACCTTTCTTAATGCATTCTGTTGACTAGTTTTTCGGTTTAATTCGACTTATGTTGTATCGATTCTTTTTTGTCTTTTTTTTATTTACAGATTTATATGTTGGGAAGACATCAATGCTTTTGCTAGACTTAAAACAACCGATATGCACTTTGATGATATTTTGGATGAGATTGTATGTTTTTTAAAATGATAATTTTTAGATGGTTATGTAATTAAGATGTGAATGTTGGATATGAATGTTGGATATGATATGGTTGATGAATGACATTAGCGTGTTTCTAATGATGAGTTGATAAGCTCGTTAAATAGACTTGGTTATTCATTATTCATGCTAGATTGGAGTAGGATTACACACATAATGTACTTCACTTTCACGTCAGTTTTGGGGAACTGTTACTATTACCAGTGTCAGGTCAATGTATTTTTAATAGATTTCACAATATGCAAACTGAAAGAAGACCAAAAATACAAACTAATCAAGTGTATTACAAGTATTTATGCAAAAAAAAAACCCTGAAGACTTTATTTCAACACGGTGACATGTTTGGAGGACAAATGGAGGTTAGAGGGGGTGGATGGTGGTGGCCATGACAATCGCACCGCAGAGAAGATGTCGAGTGCAACGAGAGCAACGAGCACAAGACTGCTTGCCAGTAGCTAGAAGGGAGTTAGCCGATTATGCAAAGGATAGTGGGCAAAAAGGTGGTACAAGAAAGAGAGACGGAGGTGAGGATAGCCCCTCCCCCATGACGGGTTGTGGTGGGTGTTTTATAGAGAAAAAGCAGAGAGAAGGGAAAGGCATTTTTCTGGCCGGGTAAACCAATAGTCTGTAGTGGAACGTAACAAGCTTGACATGATTAATCATCGTGCAACATTGTTTTGACTTCAGATATAACTTGAATTGTGTTACTTATCGTGCTGTATGTGTGATTATATTGTATCGTTAACGACCCTAAAAAAGATGGTCTATTAGTACTGCTAAAAATTATAATGCTTCGCCGCATAGGTTACTTAAATACGAAATATAGTTCAATTGAAATCTATCGCATTGTATAGTATTGTCTTGCTATTGCATTCCTAAATAAACTTTATCGACCCTATTTAGTTGCAAAGTGTATGGATCACCACTTTTCTATGCAAATAGAGCATTCTGTAGTGGTTCTAAGTGTTGGCTATTGAGACTATCATATTGTACTTTGGGTGTGGGCGAAAATTTGTCTTGCTGAGCTTTTGCTTACCCTTATTTTTCATGTGAGAATTGATTAGAGGTTGCACCTAGAGCTTGAGTGGATTACAGGCATTTTGAACAGCTTTGGGTTACCCCTGGTCACCAAAGGTTAGGCAAGGCTTAAATTATATTTATTTTGTAGCATTGTTTTTACTATTGGGTATTGTGAGGATTTACTTTTAGTACGCTACAACTTGAAGTTATTGAGATTTTGTTTTATTGGATTTTGATGATATTAGTATTCTTGATTACCATATTGAGGTATTAGTCAACCCTATTGAGGTATCAGTCAATTTATGGTTCTAGATATCCTTTGACTAAAATATTTATTGTATTGGATTGTAAGGTGCGTCTCTGATTTTTGGGTGCGACATAATTACCAGAAATGGGAGAAGGGGGTAAGAACAAGGCTCAATAAAGATAACACAAACACCCCATGGAGTACAACATAGTTCTTCAATGACATATAATTGAGTCAAACTCACAACAATTAGAGTCGAAGGTGCAAAGACGATATGTAATCTAAGCCCAAGAAATATTCTCATTTGAGGATATTGACCCAACGTAAATCAAATAAAACCGAAGTAACTAAGCGTTACATTTCAAGTGGATGGTCAACGACTCGAGAAAGTGCACAATTTTAATTTTTTGTTGAAGAGAAACAAATGACGAGTCCAACATAAACTGAATTGCTTAAATCCAAATTCATATGATGCCAAAAATGGCAACACCAAGTTTTAGGAGCAAAAGTACAACAAAAGATGAGAGTCAATGAAATTTTAGCATCTGGTTGTACCATTAAGTGAATTCACACGGGCTGCAAATGAACAAACTATTCACAAACAGCTCGTGGTTCGTTTCCCAAAAAGCTCGTTCATGTTCATTTGTATAATATACAAACCGAACACGAATAAATTTTTAGAGCTCGTCTATTAAAAGAGCCGAGCATGAACATTTAAAAACGTTCAAGATTATGTTCGTGAACATAGTGTTCGTATAAAAATTATCAATCTTACAGTTAATCCATATTAGTTATATATATATATATATATATATATATATATATATATATATATATATTAATGTAAAATAAACTTAAAAACTTGATAACCTAAAATTAATTAGCTAAAAGATCAAGCCATTTATAAACCAAATTATAAGCCAAGCCTAGACTAAACCAAGCCCAAGCCTAATGTAACGCCCCCGACCTTGGGAGCCGTTACCAATGCACTTCAAGTCCTAAATCATATGCATTCTAATAAATACTCAATTACACCAAGGTATAAACAGAGTATCTAATCCATTATCAACAAAGTATCTCCAAAAGGTAGAGGCGTAAAATAACCTTGCCTCATACAACCATTAATCACAAAAAGAATGATCCATCCTAAAATTCTATTACAAAAGTCTAATACCAATTTTAATTACCCACATCCGGGTAAAGTTCTCAAAAAGGAATACATTTTTTTTGACATGCTAACAAAATAGAAACTATAATTCCCCGAATGTGCCAAGCTCCTAATCATGCTTACCACATGTGGTAAGGGACAAAGCAACAAATAGGGGGTGAGCTCAAATAGCCCAGTAAGGGAAAATCAAATGGAAGTGAATACATTAATTCGTATTTCGAAACAAATCCATAACTTTGACGAATAAACAATAGCAATTGACCTTTACGTCATATAAGCGAATCAATATACGAAATGATCATTAGTGGCTATAGGCCCAAATCGAACACAAAACCCGAAGGTACGAAACGCATATCGGTAGCGTAATAGCCGTCATTGTGAGGACTATCCGAAAGTCACTTAAAGTGACTACAAAAGCCACTAAGGTGGCTACAAAAGTTGCCAAGTAACTACAAAAGTCTTAAAGACTCCCTTTTTCAACATAAGGTTGTTCATTCTAATGATCATATGCAAATTACGAATTTCAAATTCAAATAGTAATGAAAGAAAATACAAAGCAAGTTGAACGATTCTCCAAAGTTGTATAACAACTAGTAAAGTGATACTAATTAACGAATCCTTACCACAACAAGAAATACGAAATCCCTTACCTTAATCAAGCCTTTGGTACGAAATCCTTAAAGTGTTCCTTTAGTATCTCAAGAGTCTCCCAAGCCCATGTACCCAAAACTTTCCAATATTTATGAAAAGGGAACCTAACACTTTCATTCGAAGGAAACTATTCCTTCGACCGAATCCTTCAGTCGAGAAATAGCCTCCTTCACACTCATTCTTTTTCATTCGACCGAAAACATTTTCATTCGACCGAAAACTTTCCATTCAGCGGAATCCATCAGTTGCTTCTTCTCTTGATTAAAAATACTTTATTCGACCGAAAACACTTTTCAACCGGCCGAAATATTCGACCGAAAGTACTGTTCATCGATTGAATCCATCAGATTTTTTTCCTCCAACAAATATGATCTTCATTAGTTTAAAAAAGGGGCTCTAACATTCTCCCCACCTTAAAAGAATTCCTTCCTCGAAAGTAAACTACCTTAATGATCAAAAAGTTAAGCGTGTTTCTTACACAAATCATCTTCGAGTTCCCAAGTGGCTTCCCTCTCAGAATAGTTATGCCATAACACCTTCACGAAAGCTATCCTCTTAGCGCGCATGACACATTCATCGTGTTCCAGAATGCGATCGGTTGCTCCTCAAAAGATAAATCTTCCCTAACTTAAATAGGCTCAAACTTAATAACATGTGAAAGGTCAAAAATGTTAAAGGATACACTAGATTCCGCACCAAGTATTAAAGAAGAGAATCAAAAATAATAACAGAAAATAGAGACACAAGATTTACGTGGTTCGGCGAAAGCCTACTCCACGGTGGTCGCAGCGATTTTACTATGTTTGTCACTGGAGATCACAGACCTTTGTCTCTCTACAAACTCTCTCAAAGAATGGCTCTTCTCTCTTGTCCTACTCAAAAAAGGACTATTCTCTCTTTGACCTAGTCAAAGAAGGACTCTTCCTCTCTTTTCTCTTGTATTTAAAACACAATACAAGACAACACATATATACTTAGAGATAAGTAGTGACTTTCTCTAAATAACCAATGTACGACACGACTCATATACTTAGGATCAAGTTGTAACCTTCTCTGAATAATGGTTGTGGGACACCCACACATTCTGGGTTTTTTTTTATCCAAGACATTATCACAAATCTCCACCTTGGCTTGGATAAAACAAGCCACAAACAATCTGAAAATATCATCTGCTGCTACCAAACCTACCCCCTAGGGCTGCACTAAAATACTGCTGATACCGATCAAATCTAAGCAGTGCTTAAACTTGATCTCTGGAATATGCTTTGTCATCATGTTTGCTGGATTTTCATCTGTGAAAATCTTCTCTACCATAACAGTACCCTGAGAAACCACATCCTGAATAAAATGAAACCTAACATCAATTTGCTTGGTCCGCTCATGGAACATCTGATTTTTGGTCATATGTATGGCACTTTGGTTATCACAGTAAATAGTGCTAGACTCCTGCTTCAATCCCAAATCACCAACCAAGCCCTTCAACCAAATGGCTTCCTTCACTGCTTCGATTGCCACTATGTACTCAGCTTCTGTAGTAGACAAGGCAACAACAGTCTGAAGAGTAGCCTTCCAACTAATTACACAACTTGAAAACGTGAAGATATATCCTGTCAAAGATCTCATCCTATCCAAATCTCCAGCGTAGTCTGAATCCACATCCAATAACACTACCATTCTCATTACTGCCCCGATGGTAGACTAAACCAGTATTCGCAGTACCTCTCAGATATCGAAGTATCCATTTCACTGCCTGCCAGTGAGCTTTCCTAGGATTACCCAGGTACCTGTTAACCACACTGACTGCATGAGAAATATCCAGTCTCGTACAAACCGTAGCATACATGAGACTGCCCATTGCACTAGCATATGGAACACAAGCCATGTGCTCCACCTTCTCTTGGGTCTGTGGGAATCAGCTGGTGAAAGCTTGAAGTGTGCCACCAAAGGAGTAGTCACAGGTTTAGAGTTTTTCATACCAAAGCGCTGCAGTACTCCATCAATGTACTTTTTCTAGGACAAGTACAAAATTCCTGCAGGTTTATCCCTCTGAATCTCCATCCCTAATATCCTATTTTCTGTACCCAATTCTTTTATCTCAAATTCCCTTTTCAACTACTCTTTCAAACTGTTGACATCTGACATCGACTTTGCAACAATCAACATGTCATCACCATACAACAAGTACATATAAGAACCATCCGCGAGCCTCTGGTGATATACACAACTGTCATAAGCACTCTTGGTGTAACCTCTCTCGCTCATATTCCCAACCCGCATTTGCCATAGCTTAGTAGTGTCAGAATCTATATCAGAAGATGAAGCTGCTGCTGCTGCTACTGCTACTCCTGTAACTGTGCTACCCTGCAACAAATATAGACTATTTTGTTTCAACCCCTTCATTACAACAAAAGCACCCTTCATTATCCTCGTAACTCCACCTACAGCCTGATAGCTACAACCATTAGAGTCAAGCGTACCCAAAGAAATTAGATTTTTCCTCAACTCTGGAATGTGCCTGGCATCAGTCAAAGTTCTCACAATACCATCATGCATCTTGATCTGAATTGAACCTATCCCAACCACTTTACAGGCGACATTGTTTCCCAAAAGAACTTTACTACCATCAAATGAGTGATAAGTGGCAAACCAATCCCTATTGGGACACATATGATAGGAGCAACCCGTATCAAGAATTCACTCTCCATTCGAGGAACTGATAGTAATTGAGAGAACATCCGCACCATCATAATCATCTTCTACTACTCCAGCATCAACTGTCTTAGAATTATCCTTTTTCTTCCCTTTATGCTCAGGACAATCCTTTCTATAATGCCTTTCCTTGTGATAATAATAACACTTCAATTTTTTGGCCTTTTACTTAGACCTCGATCTTCTATTATTTTTAGACCCAGCATGGTTAGTGCTTCGGCCTCGAGCCATCAGACCATCACCATGTTCCTCTCTCCTATTTTCTGAAACCTTCTTCCTTAATTTATGAGAATTTATCACAGCCTCAACCTCCTCCATGGAGATACTGTCCTTCCTATATAATAAGGTAGTAACAAGATGTTCATATGGCAGAGGTAAAGAACATAGCAACAGTAAAGCTTTATCCTCATCTTCTATCTTGATATTAATATTTTGCAGGTCTAATATTAGCTTGTTATATTCGTCAAGATGATCACTGATCGATGTACCTTCTTTCATCCGAAGAGTATACAGCTGTTGATTTAAATACAGGGGATTTGTCAGAGACTTCGTCATGTATAAGCTCTCTAATTTCAGCCACAATCCAGCTACAGTCGTTTCCTGAGAAACCTTTTGCAGCACATTATCGGCTAAACATAGTAACAGGGCACATGGGCTCTCTCCAACATGTTTTCTTTTTCATCAGCAGATATCGTATTAGGAAGCCCTTGTTTCCCTTTTAACACTTTTAACAACCCTTGCTGAATTAGAACAGCACACATCTTCATCCTCCATAAGCTAAAATCGTTTGATCCATCAAACTTCTCCTATTCATACTTCATCGAAGTATTTGGCGCCATTGCAAGGTGCTTTCAATCTACCGTGAAACTCAGCTCTGATACCACTTGTTAACGGATATACTAAAATTTGTACCAAGCATTAAAGAAGAGAATCGAAAACAATAACAAAAAATAGAGACACAAGATTTACGTGGTTCCGCGAAAGCCTACTCCACGGTGGTAGTAGTGATTTTATTATGTTTTCACTAGAGATTACAGACCTTTGTCTCTCTCTACAAACCCTCTCAAAGAATGACTCTTCTCTCTTGTCCTACTCAAAGAAGGACTCTCCCTATCTTTTCTCTTGTATTTAAAACACAATACAAGACAACACTTATATACTTAGAGATAAATAGTGACTTTCTCTAAATAACCAATGTGGGACAAGACTTATATACTTAGGATCAAATTGTAACCTTCTCTGAATAACCGATGTGGGACACCCACACTGCAACGCCCCCAAAAATCCAGAGCTTCGTCCTCCTGAACTCCCAGGTCGTTAACCTACCAGATCACATCAAACCTGTCAAATCTGTTCACTAACTCATACTTTAAAACATTTAATCTGATACTAACTCAAATTCTTCAAATACAAGCTTACAAAAATGCTTAAACTTGGTTTATTAAAAGTTAGGTTCTTTACAACTCGAGTCCTTATAAAAAAGGTGACAGTATCGACCCATGCAGGGGTCTCCTTACACAGAAGTGGCGGGCTCACCGAAAGCTCACACATGCTCTAACCCATCCCCGAACCTGCTATAGCTTATTATCACATGTAGAAGGGAATCAAATGAAGGGTGAGCTTTTAAGAGCTCTGTAAGGTCGTACAAGAACTATCAACAGGACTACAACAATAATTTCAAAGAATCCAATTGACGAAGATTTCCAGAATACTTCAAACGGTCAAAAACTCAATGGTTTCCAAAAGGATCAAAATTCATCAGAAGTAGATACCAAAATGAACAATAATACTCATGATGGGTTCCAGAACGATCAATAAAAGATCATCTTTAAGCCATCATTCTAAAATACGATAAAGGGTTTTCCAAAGGATTTCAAAACATACATAGATCATCTGAGACAGTTCTTTCCAAAATATACTGAATTTCTCAAGGGATTTCAACCCAAGCACAAATTATATCGAAAATACTTTCCAATCATTACTTTCCAAAATACACTGAATTTGTCAAGGGATTTCATCCAAGCACAAATTATTTCAGAGAATACTTTCAAGTCATTACCGCAGCAGTCACGACAATATACATAACAGAGAAAATAAAAAATCAACGTTCATTCTGGGGCGATTGCAATGTCATTCCGGTAAGTTAATCAGAGTGTACACATGCATGATGTACCAAAATACTAGTCCACTTGGGTACTAGCCTGCTTTTCCTGCAGGATTTAGACCAGCCTTATTACGCCTCCCACAGAATGGAAACCCAGGTCAACACAGAAAATCAACAATATCAATGAGCTTTAACATAAGCTGAATCACCGAAATCAATTCGGATTCTAATAACAATAATTATACTGACATAAGTTAGCATTCAGAATTTTCAGAAGAAATCAGAATTTTCAAAAGAAAAATCACAGATAAACAACAAAATTGATTGCGAATAATTATTGAATTTAAGCACAACAATCCGGAAGAACGAATACAAACAATTGTCAAATGTGCTCAGCACGCAATAACAAGCGAGCATCACATGATTTTTAAATAATCGATCTAGGTTCAATATCAGGGTTTTTTAGACAAGAACATGTTGATATCAATGCATACTTCAGAGTTCAACATTAGCCGTAAGTAATTCAAAGGAGTACTTACAAGTACGAGTTATCAAATAAGGGTTCGGACAAAAGTTCTTACCCAGGGTTCAGATAAAATTCCTTAACTAGATCCACAGCTAAACTATCTAACCAGAAGTCTTTTGCTTTAACCTAAACGGAATAATCGAATCATTAGAACATAGACTACAACACAATATTATAATTTAATACGAACTCACACATGCTCCCAAAATGAACCTCCCTCAGCGCGTATGTAAAATTACCAAAATACCGTCAGGTATAAATTACCAAAATGCCCCTCTCGGACTTAAATTACCCAAACGGCCTTTCCGTAAGTAGAATCACTATAATAACCTTACCGTACACAAATTTATCTAAAAATACCTTTCCTAGGTCAAATTACTTAAATACCCCCGGGTGGCAAATTAGCAAAATACCCCTGAGCATTTTCGACACCAAAAAAATTCTGAAAATATCTTAAAACGCTATTTTAAGCATCTTGATATCATTTCTGGCCTAAAAAGTATGTTACAAAATTTTCGTCAAAAAATCCCGAATCGGGGTTTGGACCGAGCGCCAAAAGCCAATTTGCGAAAAAATACTTATCAGTCTCAAAATGGCACGAAATTGTAGAATATGGAACGTATTGGTAAAATAATATTTTGTCAAAAATTTTCAGATTAAAATAACTCTGTTTACTATGTTAAATAAATCCGGAATTTTTCCTATTCGATATCCTAGTTTAGCACCCTTTGCCTCATAAAACTAATTGGGGTCACTTTACATCGAAAATTCCCGAAACATTTCAAAGCGTACGCCTCATAAAACTAATTGGGGTCACTTTACATCCCCTTGGCCAAAATCAGCTTGGAAATGACCTTAAAAATTGCTTAGTAAACTGCTGTAATACGTGATATTCGATCGAACGTTACACGACTAACAACACTAAAAATAGCAAACGATATTAAAAGCCCTCAAAATTTTAGACTACAAACTATGTTAGCCATATAAGATTACTGTAAAAGTTTCCAAGTTTAATAGCTTAAGTTACTATTTTAAAATACACCAAAACCCCTTGGTTAGAAAAAATTATTTAGCATGCTTCCTAGACTCAGAAAATTCCACATGGTAGGTCGCGCAAAAATAATTGGGATTACTCTTTTATACTTTGTCCCAATAAATTTCCAAGTACGATTTAAAAATTAGAAAGGAAACTACTTGAATAATAAAATGTTTTATCGACACTTTTGAGTCCACTCCCAGCATCTTCTTCCTCTCGGCAGCCCTGTTTTCCCTGTCATACATACCTACACAAGCCACTTATAGTCACCCAACCCACTTACAGTAACCACCTAAACACACACTACAACACCTACACCCACACTAATACACCTACAACACACATATCTACACTTTGTATACACACAATCACACACATATACACCACACCCGAAAACTCACGAACCAAAACACACACACACACACTCTCATACACACACTAAACACACAGCAAAACCCACACAAACTAAGCCCACAATAACCACTAAACTCACCTATACACACTAAAATTACACAACTAAAATAAAAGGGAAAGATTACCTTTCAATGATTTCTCCAAATTCTCCTCTTCTTCTTTCCTCTCTCCTTTCTTCCTTTCCTTTCCTTTCCTTTCCTTTCCTCTTCTTCTTTTCTTTTCCTTCTTTGCCTTTCTTTCTTCCTCTTCTCTTTTCTTCAGCTTTTCTTCTCTCCTGCCTGAAACTCACCCCTGTTTTGGTTTTATTTTTTTTTCTTTCTTCTTCTTCTCTTTAGACTTATCCTTCTATTTGTTTACAATATACTTGCATTAGTCATCCACAAAAGCAAGAGGCGGCATTCCATTATCCAAAGCTTCTAAAAAAAATTGACAGATAAGGCTAAACTTTTAAAAATTGCAAATAGCCCTTCAAGTTCCAAAATTTGCAAAATGACCCCAAAAGTTTTAAAATTATACTTCTGCCCCAAGATTCTTCTAATATTTATTAATTTCATTAAATGTCACTAAAACATACATTGTCACTCATTTTATTATTTTTTTTCATCACCAAAAGATTAATTTACAATTATGGGCCCAAAGTTTCAAAATTTACATTTTTGCCCTGAAATCTTTTCAAACTACAATACCCTACTAACACCCAATCATTGCTCAAAATTATCGCCTGTTTATTTCTCGAAGCTCAGATGGTTATTTTAATCCGCTCCCAGAGTTCAGGATATTACACACACATTCTGGGTTTCTTTTTTATCCAAAGACACTATCACAACAAACATACTTTCTTAAGGTTGAAACATGAAAAACATTATGTATTCTTGACAAATTAGGAGGCAAAGCTAAATGATAAGCAAGCGTTCCAATTCGCTCCAAGATTTCAAACTGTCCAATGCATCTTTCAGATAACTTCCTTTTCTTCCCAAACCTCAAGACTCCTTTCCATGGGGATACTCGCAAAAACCACATGATCACCAACTTCAAATTCGAGCTCACGATGCCTCATATCTATGTAACTCTTCTGTTGGCTCTGTGCAGTCTTAAGTTTACTCCTAGTCACTTGGATCTTGTTTGCAGTGATTTGAACAAGTTCTAGACCTATCAATTTCCTTTCTCCAACCTCACTCCAGCGAATTGGTGACCAATACTTTCTCCTATAAAGAGTCTCGAAATGGTGCCATCTGGAAGCTAGCATGATAACTATTATTGTAAGCAAATTCTATCAATGGTAAATGATCACCCCAATTACCCGTAAATCCATAACACAAGCTCGCAGCATATCCTCCAATGTCTGGATAGTTCGCTCTGATTGCCCATATGTTTGTGGATGGAAAGCCATTCTAAGATTTAGTCTTGTACCCATGGCCTCTTTTAATTCTTACACACTTAATCAAGTACCAATCCTAACAAGCGCGAAAACTTTAAACTAACAAATCTCAACTGGTTCTAAGAGTCTACAGAATCTCAAACCTAAATTCTGATAACAAACTGTAATGCCCCCGACCTTGGGAGCCGTTACCAATGTACTTGAAGTCCTAAATCATATTCAATCTAACAAATACTCAATTATACCAAGGTATAAACAGAGCGTCTAATCCATTATCAACAAAGTATCTCCAAAAGGTAGAGGTGCAAAACAACCTTACCTCATACAACCATCAATCACAAAAGAATGATCCTTCCTCAAATTCTATTACAAAAGTCTAATGCCAATTCAAATTACTCACATTCGGATAAAGTTCTCAAAAAGGAATACATTGTTTTTAACATGCTAACAAAACATAAATTATAATTCCCTGAACGTGCCAAGCTCCTAATCATGCTTACCACATGTGGTAAGGGATAAAGCAACAAATAGGGGTAAGCTCAAATAGCCCAGCAAGGGGGAAAAATGGAAGTGAATACGTTAATTCGTATTTCGAAACAAATCTATAACTTTAACGAACAAACAATAGCAATTGACATTTACGTAAAATAAGCAAATCAAATATAAGAAATGATCATTAGTGGCCATAGGCCCAAATCGAACACAAAACCCGAAGGTACGAAATGCATACCGGTAGCGTAATAGCCGTAATTTGAGGACTATCCGAAAGTGACTACAAAAGCAACTAAGGTGGCTGCAAAAGTTACCAAGTAAATACAAAAGTCTCAAAGACTCCCTTTCTCAACAAAAGACTGTTCATTCTAATGATCATATGCAAATTACGGATTTCGAATTCAAATAGTAATGAAAGCAAATAAAAAGCAAGTTGAATGATAACAACTAGTAAAGTGACACTAATTAGAAAATCCTTACCACATCAAGAAATACGAAATCCCTTACCTTAATCAAACCCTTTGGTACGAAATCCTTAAAGTATTCCCTTAGTATCTCAAGAGTCTCCCAAGCCATCTCTCTCAACCTTTAAGAAGAGAAGCAAGGGAACTAAAAAAGAAGAGTTGGAGGGAAAAAGAAGCTATTTATAAGAAGAATCCTAAGTTGGCAATTTACACTAACATTCCCTAAACTTTATGTAACTTAATCAAAATGAACCCAAAACTTTCCAATATTTTGAAAAGGGAACCTAACACTTTCATTCAAAGGAAAACTATTCCTTCGACCGAATCCTTTAGTCTCGAAATAGCCTCCTTCGCACTCATTCTTTTTCATTCGACAGAAAACATTTCCGTTCGACCGAAAAGGCTCTCCATTCAACCGAAAAGGCCCTTCATTCGGCCGAAAACTTTCCATTCGACTGAATCCATTAGTTGCTTCTTCTCTTGATTGAAAATACTTATCATTCGACCGAAGGTACTATTTATTTGACCGAAAGTACTGTTCATCGACTGAATCCATCAATTTTTTTCCTCTAACAAATATGATCTTTATTAGTATAAAAAAGAGGCTCTTACACCCAAGTAAAAACCCAAGCCCCAAGCCCTAAAAACCTTATTCTCCCAAACCCTAAATCCTTATTCTAACTTCTAGCCGGCAACCACACATCTTCATCTTCATCTTCTCTCTCTCTCTCTCTCTCTCTCTCTCTCTCTCTCACTCTCACAGACAGTGACACACCAACCAACATCGCATCCCTTAGTGGGGCACACCCCTCTTTCTCGGACATACACATGCACACACAACAACTAGCATAGCATCGTCTCCCTCAGCAGCGCACAAACACACTCACGCACCAACCATTGCAGATCCAGAGACTCGTTAACAACAAGCACTTCTCAACCATTTCGATTCGCGTTTTGATTATTCATAAAGATCCAGAGACTTGTCAATATGTGTGATATCTCGCAATTTGGTCAACAACATGCTTTGAGAGATCAACCTTTGGTCATTTTTCCTATTAATTTGTTTCTTTTTCATCTTTGAGTGGTTGGAATATTAGAAATTTCAGATTTTTTTTCTTGTTCTTATTGAACGTGAAAACGAGTTTACAATGCTCAAGTTTGGTTTGTAGAGGTTAAACGAACCAACCGAGCCGAGCCCGAACTTTGTGAGCGGTTTCACAAACCGAGTTGAAACGAACATTTTACTTTCTCATACGAACTCGAGCCGAGTTCGAACATGACCCTAGCTAAACAGACCGAACACAAACACTCATGTTCAGCTCAAACTTGGTTCTTATACAGCCCTACGCACAAGGCTTCACTGGGGAGAAAAGGACACTTCCTATGTTAATGGAAGGCAATGGCAAATGACATATGTTGTTAGAAAAGTAGACTACCGTGAGTAATATTTTTTTTTTTGAAAATAATAAAAAAATATACATCTAAAAAGTATCAGTTCTACACAAAAGTTATACCAACTACTATGAACAGATCAACGAAGATAATTCCAAAACTCAGCTAATCCTGCCAAAAATACGGATGACATCTCCATACGGATGACATACCAACTATCATGAATGATTATGTCAATGCAAAATTGTAGAGAATGTGAATTGACTAGAATTATAAGTCTACGACCTGAAAACAAATGCACTTGCATGCATGTAATAACCACCCACGGTATGTGAATTGTGAAGGCCATGAACAACAATTGGGGGTTTTGAACAGGATAATGCCAATAATAACAAGAACAAACTTTGGCTCTTACCCAGGTTGTAGGAATGTTTCTCCAATCCTGTGTATAGTAACAATTAATAGTCGCTATATGTTTTTAGTGACTTTTCTTCTAACACTTTCAGCGATAATTATTAGCAGCATTTTTTTAGCGTTACTAAATAAAAGCCACTAGAAACATTTAGAGACGATTGATTGTCGCTATATAGGGGTAGGAGGAAGATTCCTCCAACCGGGTAACAGCCAAATTTTTTCCTAATAACAATATTAGGTGAAGATGTTGGCGGAGCTTAATATACACTAATTGGAACTAACAAAAAAAAATTCCCTATTTAGAATCTCAACTGCATTAGTAAGACCAACATGCAGAAGAGGAGTTCAATCATCTAAGGCATCCTTGATACAATTTGGGAGAGAACACAAGAAGGACATGAACCAATGCTATTGTTCAAATGCAAATCATCAAACTTAGAGTTGTCAAAGGGCCGGGCTTGGGCCGGCCCAGCCCAAGCCCATCGGGCCTGCTGTGGGGCCGGGCCGGGGCCGGGCCAGTGGGGCTGCCAACCGGGCCGGGCCGGGCCTGCCGAAGGCAAACCTAGGCCCAGTCCAGGCCCGGCCCTAGGCCCAATATCTAGGGCCGGGCCCGGGCCCTTTTTTTTTTTTCTTGTTATTCAATTTTAAATTTCATCTCTAGGCAATATTCACAATTTAACGAACCTAATCTTTATCCTTTTATTTCATTATAAGTAATATACATATATATGTATGTATGTATATACATATTTATTTGTTAGCCATTATATTTTTTATTATATGTTAAACATTTTCATACTCTTCTTGGTGAGCTTTATTAATAAAATCTTAACACATAACAATTTATATAGAAAAATAATAAATGTGTTCATAGGCCCTCCTCCTTTTATCCGGGCTTGGGACCGGCTGCTTGTAAACAAACAGGCGAAGTTACCTATTTTTTTATATATACGAAAAAATATATATCTTGCTTGTAAAAATTTATTTTATATATATGGAAAAAAAGTATATTTTGTGAAAAAATTTATTCTTAAAATTCTAACAATCAAAATAATAATGCATGTCTATCCAAAATATCAGCAATCAAAGATCAAGAAATCTGCAACGTCAACCAAAAGGATCAAAAGAGGAAAATAAAAACAAATTACCTAATCATCCAGAAGTACTTCAATATCCGAGTCACTGCTCTTCCTATCATCAATCGGTTTATCTTGCTCGCGGTATTTCGCATCAAGATAATCCTTCCAACATACACATAGCTCGAGCGACTCGGGGTTAAGACGACTCCTCCTGTCATCCAAAACCCTCCCGCTGGCTGAAAATGCCGACTCTGAAGCAACCGTGGAGGCTTGCACTGGCAGTACATCCCGTGCAATTTGGGATAAAGTTTTATACATGTTTTGATTTTGTTTCCAAAAATTTAACAAATTAAAATTAACCTGTTCTTGCCTTGATAAATCAGAATAATGATCAGTATTTGCATATACACCAATCTCATTAAAAGAGGAAAAAGTATACGAACCTGCCGAATTAGAAGTACCTTCACCTGGTAGTTGTCTTGCTACTAGATGTTCAAAGCCCTTAAGGTATGGCGCATAATACCTCTCAACAGTGGATGATGATGTAGCTCGCCCGCGCACGTCAGCAGAATTACGATAGACGTTGAACAAGTCCTCAAACCTCTTGCTCACTTTTGCTGTGAATGCGGTTGTCTCCTCTGCTGTGTAGCACATTAATTTCGATATCTCTTGTATCGAGGCGTTCACGCCATGCAACTTTAACCTAGGATCTAAACAAGTAGCCACAGTAAAAATAGCAGGCAGTTTACTCCAATATTTATTAAATTTTTGATCCATCACTTTTACTATTTCCTTAAAGGGTCCTATATATCTCCATTTTGTTAACATTGTAGCCATCTTCAGAATTTCTATTACAGCGAGAGGAGAGGTGGGATAGTACGTACCAGACAATAAATTGGTAGACGTGTAGAATACCTCCAAAAATTCAGCTAGGTATGTGGCCATCTGCCATTCCTCTTGAGTTGGCAAGCCGGCTGGGAACTGGGTTAGTAGAAAATGCGTATAGACTTCTCGGTATGCCAGAATGTGTAAAAGCATGTGGTATGTAGAGTTCCACCTGTGGACCACATCTGTAACTGCTCTCCTGCGAGGCATATTATATTGAACACACAACGTTTTAAATTGTTGTGTTCTCGGACTCGAGCTATTAACATACGCTGTCATACCCCTCATTTTGAGAAGAATATCTCCTGCAGCAGCTAAACCATCTTGAACAATTAAATTAATAATGTGACAAACACAGCGAACATGAAATAATTCACCATTAAGTACAGGTTGAAGCGTCTCCTTTAAAGCTGCAACAGCAACTTTATTATTAGAAGCATTATCAAAACTAACACTCATAATCTTATCCTTAATTTTAAATGTGGTGCATGCTTTTAATATAAGAATAGCAATGTTCATTCCATCGTGCGGATAAGGGAAGTGCTCGAAAGCGATGATTCTCTTGTGCATAACCCAATCTGCATCAATCCAATGAGCGGTCACACAAGAATAACTAACAAAAGTATAAGGAGATTGCCAAATATCAGAAGTAAGACTAACTTTACCGTCAAATTTATCGAAATAATCGATAAGGCGTGCTTTAGCAGCATTGTACTGTCGGAGTGCATCGGATCTAGTTGTGTTTCTATGAACCTTTTTGTACAAAGGTTGAACGTATGTGTTCATATATCTAGAGTGCTTAGGATTATCGGCAAAAGAAAAGGCTTGTTCATCATGAATAACAAATTCAGCGAGACCGTCTCTTTGCTCTCGCTGATTATAAACAAATAACTTACCGTCAAAAGATAACTGCGTTTGGGTAGGTTCGACGTGGCCTTGTCGAGGTGCACACTGAGGGTAATGCCTGTTAAGATGTCCATTACCACTACCAGACGAAAATAATTTAGCACAGTACTTACATCGAGCTTTTCGGATGCCGTCCACCGTAACTTCATCAAAATGATTCCAACACTCGGCTTTCTTTTTTTTCCCCTTTTGGACTTCTGGCTCATTACCGGAGGCATTGCTCGGCCCTTCTTCATCATGACCAGGCATAGGGTTGAGATTATGCCACGGAGTAGTAGCTTCGCCAACCGAGCTGCGTCCTTGACTATAATGCGGGGGGTCTTCATCAGGCGTGTATTCAAAATCTGGAATGTTTTGATTGAACTCCCAATTGGCTTGGGTATCTATCATACAGCCTGTACTCATTCGTCCAGGAACGAATGGTTGTGTTGGTGCTTGGATTGGTGTTTGTGATGGCCGTGGCGCTGGCGCTTGTGCTGGTGGTGGTGCTTGCGATGATGATGATGTTTTTCGTGATGACGATGCACGCCTCATTTTCTTCAATAATCCAGCCATATTTCACGCTAAACTTTGTAAGAGTAACTAAATACACAAGTATAAGAGTAGTAATAAGAAATAACAATTAAAAGAATGAACGAGTAACAAATATTAGAGAGTTAGTAATTAAAAAGAATTTAGCAAGACTAGTAATTAATAAACAAGAGTACTAATTAGTAAATACTAGTAGTAATTAGCAAGAGTAGTAATTGGAGAGGAAAATAGTAGCAAAGCTTGTAGAAATATAGAATGTTTAGGTAAGAGAGAGTAAGAAGATTGGTGTGAAAAATTAGAGAGAAATGGTGTGAATTTATAGATTTTAGAAACTTCACAAAAGACCAAAATACCCCTACAAACTATCCGTTTATAGTTGTTGGGGAGGGTAAGAGTGTAAAGGAGTTGAAAAATATAGGTTAGACTAAAATACCCCCCAAACTAGCCGTTATATTGCTGTTGGGGGGGTAAAAGTGAAATTTTGGAAAAAGGGTGGAAGAAAGGGGGGGAAAAGCAAAAAATTCAAACAACTGGTGGGGCCAAAACCGGGCCAGACCCGGGCCGCAGACCGGGCCAAACCGGGCCAGAACCGGGCCGACTTCGGGCCGGGCCAAACCCGGGCCGGGCTTTTTCGCAGAATCTGAAGGCCTGGTCCAGGCCCAGGCCGCAAGCCCGCTTGTGCTGGGCCGTTACTGTTCATGGACGGGGCCGGGCCAGCCGGGGCCAGAACCGGGCCGGGTCGGGCCAGCCAAACGGGCCGCGCGGCCCGTTTGACAACTCTAATCAAACTGTATCAAGTTCAATAGATGCAACTGTACTATATGTCACTCTTACCTCAAATATGTAACAAAATTCAAAAGTTATCTTTGGCTCCAATTAAACAAAACCTAATCGATCAAAATAACTCATCTATGGAAGCACAATTCTGAATTGATTTGTGACATCAAATCCTCCTCATTGAAAATGAAGGTTTAGGATTACTTAGCAATTTTAGGTCCAAAGTTGCAATCCTTGGAGCCTTAAGTTTTTCTTCGTTTTTCTCTCTACAAACTAAATTTCTATCTTGTCGATAAAACATAAATTGACTAGCTAGCCTTCATTCGACTAAACGTGGTGAATAACCAAAAGACCCATTGAGTTATAATACTTATTCTTCGGTATCCCAAAAAGGTTACTAAACTTGCGAAGATAGTCTAAAACATAAAGGGGACCGATCCCTTCTATTGGTGGAAAAAATCTTATTTCTCCAATTGTTATCAAGCCGTCCCCATGACTCTGGATGACTGAGATCTCCTTCTTCTATATAAGTTCTCGCCTAACTGCCAGTCTTATAGGCGGTTAGTAAAATGTTCAAAGTTTTTCGAAAAAATCCTTTTTTTTATTCTTTTCTTCTTCTGCTCTCTCATTGTTTTACAACCTAGAACCGTTCTTCTACTCTCATTGTTTTCAACCCAAAACCATGTCAATTGAATTAATGTCCTGGATTTTCAGTTCAATAAATTTCAAGATTAGATCAGTAGGTCCGTAATGTCTACTCTTTTTTGTTTGGAATTAAAGCCAAAATTTGCCGAACACAGCCAAACAACACTGCCACAGCCACGGTGGACACCAACAGAATTTACCAAACAACACCTGCCACAACCACTGTGGCCTCCAACAGACCACCATACAACTCACGGACATCACGTCACCACTGCCACTGTGCCTAATAACCACCACCACAATACCACCCAACAACACCAACGAACCCACCACAAACACCATATGCACCGATCTACACCACTGCACACCACAATACCCACACCACCACCCCATACCACCGTACCCATCAATAGGCACCACCATGCTTGCCACCATAACCTTCCACCAACATCACTGTAGCACCCAGAAACACCAATTGCCCATCCATTCACACCACCATGTATCCACCCATCAATACCACGGCCAACCTTACCCACCCATCAACACCATGACCAATCGCACCTACTTACCTACACCATTGCTACTTCCATAGTATAGAGATGATGAGAGAGAGAGATGGTGGCGCCGCCACCCTTCAGATCTTTCGGCGCCGCCGCCGCATCTCCTTACCTGCTCTACCGCCGCCGTGATTCAGCTGTGAATTTTTGGTTCTGCAGAGAGACAGAGAGATGAGTGAGAGAGAGAGAGAGAGAGAGAGAGAGTCTTGAGTGTTGGTTTTTCAAGATATCGAGAGAATGAGAGCTAGAGACGCATGGTTGGAAACTTTCCTGCCGCTTCCCTTTCAGGCGGTTAGGCGAAGGTTAATAAAAAAGTTAATCTCAGTCTTCCAATTAAAAACGTGGATGACAGTTGAAAAAATAATATTTTCTCCCTCCATAGATAAAGATCGGCCTCCAAACATAAAATAATTAGTAATAGATTATTTGAGATCTTACAATTTAGATGCCTGATATTTTTAAGTATTAAACTTTAAATTTCAAAAAGAAAGATTTAATAACTTCTAAAAAAACTCGATTGTAGATTCAAGTTAAAGAAGACGAAGAGCGAGTTAAAAAAAATGAACTCGGTTGAATTCGAATTCACATGATCACGGAATAATGGAATAACGAGGCGTGCCAAAAAGGGTAGCCAAAGTGTAAGAACCACTTACAAACTGGCACGTGGCACATCCAGCCAAAAGCTTGAAATGATTGGTTGCACACTTGCACTTGGAAGGAAACTTGAGTCAATAAAAAAAAATATAAAAAGGAAACAATCGTATGGCCAATAAGCAGCCACCAAAACTGGGAAGAAAGGAGACGACCAAACAGGTCTGGACACAATTTTCCAGTAACTTTGGATTCGGCTAATAATAATTTAAGAATTGATAAATCTTATAGAGGATTATCGGTACTACAGATTTGGTAGAAACATTCTAATTGAAGAACAAATCAATCTCGAATCCTTTAACAGTATCAAATCTAACAGAGGCAGGCGGACGTTTTTTTACGTAACCTTTACCTCAATTCATGGAATAAGATTCAGAAAGTTGAATAAGCTTCTAAATTTTCAAAAAATGGAATCAATCCACTTGTATAAAAATCTTCATAAATACAATTCTAACTTGATTCAAATGCTCCTTTTAATCAAAGTAGATTTAGAATTACTTACTGATTAGGAGTAAAAGGGTAAAGTCTTCAAAACTCTAGGTTTCTCTTCCTTCTATCTCTCCAGAAAACCGAACTGATAAAACACTAACTAATCTGTCCTAACTTTTCTAAACTTGGCAATTAACTCAAAAGAGCCCTAAGGATATAATACTTATTCAAAATTACTTCAAAAAAATTACTAAACTACGAAAATAGCCCAAAAAAAATTAAAATGATTAATTATAAAGTATTTGGGGTCTTATAACAGTTGCTCCATCTATCCACCGCTCATTCACCATAACCAATTGCTATCAGGGCTATATACGAACCAAGTTGACGCTGAACGGTGGGCTGTTTAAGCTCGGTTCTTGTAATGTCTTGTGTGATTGAACTTTTTTATGTACAGTACCAGTCAAATATTGATGTGTTTGAACTCAGATCGAGTTCATTACCAAATTATTCGAGCTTGGCTCGACTCATTTGGTTAACTAGATAAGTCGAATTCAAATCCAAAAAATAATATACCTAAAATTTGAATAATCATAAATTAACTACCCTGCACATCGACGGACTTCTGGATCTTACAAAGATCATATATTAAGTGTTGTAGTGGAAGTGCCCTAAGATCATATTTGATCTCTTAAATGATTTGCATGTGTGTGCGAGAGAGAGGTATATATATATATATATAGATAGGGTGTGCAATATGTGGAGGCGTGCACGTGTGTGTGTGTGTGTGTGAGAGAGAGAGAGAGAGAGAGAGAGAGAGAGAGACGAGGGAAGGGACGGGAGATGACGCAGAGTGCGGTTGATGTGATTGTTTAGATTTAGGTTTTTAGGTTATATATTTAAGGATTTCTAAATTGACATGTGAGATGTTGGGCTTCATAGGTTTGGACTATTTGGTTGCACATATAATTTAGGGCTTAGGCTGCAGACAAGAATGTTTGGGTTGAATATTGGGCTTGGATTTGAACTAATTGAGTTCAAAGTTTTAAGGCTTTAAACATATATATAAGCATGTTCTTAAAATCTTTAAGCTCTAAACATTTTAATTTGAAATTTATAGGAGCCGTTCACGAACAACATTTGTGAACATTTTCAGATTTTCATGCTCAGCTCATTTAATGTTTTCATCTTCGGTTCATATATCATACAAACGAACATGAACGAGCTCCGTAGGGAACAAACGACAAGCTGTTGAACAACTTAGTTCATTTATAGCCCTAATTGCCACCTTGCTCAAATCCAACCACCATAGTGCTAATAGCCAACCATAACCAACCACACAATCGTGTCGACAACCAACCACCACAACGGCCAACCACTAGCTTACCTATAACCAACCACCACAGCGGCCAACCACTAGCTTACCTATAGCCAACCACCACCATCCGCTAGCACACCAACACCTTACCCCTATCAAGCACCACCATGCCATAGCCAACCACCATCCTCCCGAGCAAGCAAAACCATACCCATAAGAAACCTCCACTACCCCATAACAAACCACAATTGTACCCCAGCCAAGCAACATTGTTCCCAAGGGAAACACAATCACGACCATACCCAACCACCACCACCCCTTGGCACGCCACCATTGTATCTATAGCTAAACACTAATAACTGATCACCAAAATGCCTACCTCCAACTAATTACCACCGGACCCAACCAAAAGGATGGAATTTAAAGCTATACCTCTAATGCAAGATTCAAATAATGAGAAGGTGAATTGGTGGTGGATAAACAATGTTTGTGAGTTGGAACAAGAAGGGCAACACGAATATGGATGAACAGTGGAGACAACAGACGGTTTAGGGTTTCACTAATGATGGCGGGATTGTATTATCATGGGTTGGTTGGGGGGTGGGGGGAAGAGATAGAGAGAGACATGACGAGGTAGAGGTTTTTTTGGGAAAAAAGGCAAGAGACAAATGTGGAACAGAGAGAGACCACCTCCCTTTGAAGCAATTAGGAAAAATTTGATAAAAAGGGAAGGGATCTCAACCGTGTATTTACTAACGTGGAGGCTGGATCTAAGTTGGGAAATAGGAGCTTTTCTATAGACTTCCATCCACATGCCTACTATGAAATAGTAACAACATAAAAATATATATGATATTCATTTATTCAAGCCGCTCCCAACTTTGATTCTTCTAATTAGCTACCCTCCCTCGCTCCCGCTCTATAGTGTGTCAAGCTCGGGAAAGCTTCTCTAACATGGCTTTAACTTTGCCTCAGCAAAAATGAGACTGTTCAAGCAATTTGAATTGCGTGTCCACCATGCTCGGAAAGAACTCGGGGTTCAACTCGCACCGCACAACTCTAATACCACTTATGTCAAAGTAACAGAACGACATATTTGAATCTAGACTATTCAACTGCTTTTGGTTCACTGCTTAACAACCCTCATAGGGCGCAAATATGGCAGAGCGAGTGCGAGCCTTTCTGTTGAATCACAAGTTTTGACTTGTATGCTTTAGATTTGACAGAGAAAGCAACCCGAGACAACACATAAAATAATGTCATGCACACGACAGCCAACTTTTGTAGCCAGAGCGCAACCCAGAAGATATAAAATGTGTAACCGTTGATATAGGTACGGTATATATCAAACACTCATCTTACGGTAGTCGAGATCACATCTCCTCCACTAAAATAACATTGGAAGACGTTATTCAAACCAAAACTCTATCCTGTAAATGTACATTAAGCGATTGGGCTTCCTGCGATCCTTATATCTGCAATGCAGCACTCGCCAAATAATAAGCATCACATGTATTATACACAACATATATCTAAACCATCTTGCATCTCCAAACCCATGTTTCCTATTGAGGCATACAAGATTTGAAACTGTTGCTTCTAATACTTCAAGAACAAATGATGGAATTCCATTGATGGCTTCTATGATGTGACACCAACGACAACATTGCTGACCTATAAAACCATCATTAGTCAGCTATATCTATCCTAAATTGCACATTTAAAAATTTTGGAGAAAAAGGAAAAAAACAAGTGGTTGTAAAAAATTCACCAATTTTCCACTCTCGTCAATGGACATGGAATTTTGCACAACAACAATTTGACTCTGAGATTGGGGCTTTGCCTGCCAAGGATACAACATCAAGAAAGAGTAAAGCATTAATTATGAGAAATTGAACCACAAAGAAATTGCTAAATAGCTAAAATTGAGAACTTACTGTTGAAGAAGGGGGAATTGGTGCAGACGTTGAAGTGCCACTAGGTCTGTGCAAAGGAATGGGGACCCTTGTATTTCCCATTTGAAAGTAGAGCCATGGATAGAAAAAGTAAAAAGATGAATCAGTAGATCGTTCATATTCCTGTTATCATGTTACAAAATACTCCTCAGAGCTCTTCTGAATTGGCAAAAAGTTTCCTCATTAATGTGAACAAAGCATTCATGATTCACGCAATAGTTTTCTATTCCAAATGTAGTTCATGCAATCATCCATTTTTTAGATATTATCAAAGTAACTCGTGCAATCTTCAGTTTATTGTCAACATCATATGAGTAGTTAAAAGTTGTCACTTCACCAGTGAATCATCACAACATAGTGCAATATAAGGTGCAGCATAGATACTAAGGAATATGTCAGGAAAAACAAGATGATAAGGGCTAAGCCCTCTTTGCCTCGTGAAAAACACCTACCAGGAGCAAAGTAACAAACACCAGACTCCATACTACCATATCTATTTACGCAAACAAGCTCTCCTATCTCTATCACTACTATCTCTTTTGTAGAAGTTTAGTACTCCCTCTGTCCCTAAGAAATTGATCATATTTTTTTTGGGCCGTCCCATAAAAATTAATTATTTCCAAATTAAGAAAGATTCTGTATGTATTTTTACATATTTACCCTTTTTATACTTTTTATTCTATTTCTCTCACCACATTTAATTCTCTACCAACTCATTTTCTCTCTCCTGGCCCATCACTTTACACTTTTTTATTTTATTTCTCTCTCCACATTTAACACTCTATCAACCAATTTTCTCTCTCATAGCTCACTCTCTTCCTCCCTCTTTCTAAAGGGTAAAATAAGAAAGACACACGATATATAACCTAAATCTTTAATATATGTGCAAAGTCAAATGGATCGAGCTTTTAGGGACAGAGAGAGTACAAGAAAAACTCCCCAACGCATCTGCAGCTTGGAGAAAGAAATTTAGCTATCTAAAGGTGAGTATTTGAGCTTTACATGCTCTTTGCTGAAGTGATCAAGATAATTCTAGTCTGAGTTAACTACCTGCTAAATATGGTTAGATTCCAAATCTGTTCGTTGACATCCGTTGACCACATATTTCACTACAAGTATTTGAGAAAAACATGTTATATGATATCAATAGGGCCATCAAGATTCCTTACTGAGGAGGTTTGACATGTTAACGCATCAAGAGCAAAAGAAAACAGTACGAGTTGACCTAACATGATATGAAACCTTAAAATTGAGATCTACGATATTTCACTCTTCTTGTTTGGACTTGCTCTAGAAATTACATGGAAACGTTCAAGTGAGTTTTCATAGAACCTCACATTAACCAGAAAAGCATATCAACATCCACGGAGGTGCGACACGCAGTATAGTGTGAATAAGTCACAAGTCCATTGCTATGCTTAGGTCTTTCTCTCTCTAGCTCTAAAGTTTAAGAGTGAGGAACTGAAAGTATGAAATGACGTGTGTCCTTGAATTGTTCTAAAAATTAGCTCTGAAGTCCACTATTTGAGTGCCATGTCATCAAGTAACAGAAGTAAATGATTTGGCAAAAACAGTGGAAACTAAGAAGTCAAATGAGTGGTATTAAGAGTTGCATATGAACTAGGAAAATAACCCGTTAAAACTTATTAATGTAAATGATTTGGCAAATGAGTGGAAACTAGAAGTCAAAAGATAAAGATAAACAGATTTTATCATACTCACATTAACATTCGTAACATGCTGACAAACATCACATTTGACGGATTGAGCTCCGTACGGATACATCAACATCATACAGCAATTCCCACAGTTGACATGAGCAAGATGGTGAGGTGCTGCATGTTCAAAAAGACAGAAGAAAAAAATATACATAAGCAACAATGGATTGAACATATGACAGAAAAAATGGAAGCGAAAGGAATCCAACAAAAAATGATTGTAAACGTAAGTTGGTGCCCCAAATTATATTAGTAGCAAGCAAGCAAAAGAATACTGCATATTTGCCACATAGGCATTCCTAGAGCTTAAGGATGACATCCAAGGCAGATAATGGTACAACGATCACAAAAATTGTTTATGAAGTTCAAAGGAAAATAAAAACAATTGTAATGCAACATTTAAAGCCTCAAAAGAAAGAGCACGAAGCCCAATGCACAAAAAACTAAGATGAAATAAACAAAGATGGAAGGTTAAACTGGCAAAGGAACAAGGAGAAGCAAACGCTAAGACCCCAAGGTTCAGTTGCCTGGATTCTGGATATATCCATGATAGAGCCAATTACCTGTATTATAAATTAGGACTAATTACACCCATGTCCCTGAAGTTAGAGTATAATTACAGTCAAGGACACTAAGTTTTAAAATGTAACATATTGGAGCCCAAAAACGTTAAAAAAGTAACATTTGTATCCATCTGTCAGGGTTCCGACCAAGAAGTATAATTTTCATCACTACGTATTTTAAAAATGGCAATACTGCCCCTGTACATTATATCCTGAATAATATTTATAATTTTTAAGTTAGGATATCAAACCCTAATGTTATAAAATTAGGGTTTTGAAACCCTAATTTGAAAATTAGGCTTTTGAAACCCTGAAATTAGGAGGATTTCAAACCCTGATTTAAAAATCAAGGTTTCAAAATCCAACCCGAATTTTCAAATTAGGGTTTTGAAACTTAATTTGGTCTCTAGATCTGAAATCTCGTCGCCTACTCCCTCGCCGCACGCTACCGGCAGCCCAAGCCCCCTCCCTCGCCGCACGCCCCAACAGCCCCAGTCGGCCAGCCCCCTCCCTCCCTCCGTCTCTGTGTGCACAACTGCCATGGTAAACACCATACAAATGGCTGCAATCTCGCGTGAAATGGCTGGAATACCTTCAGTTACCCTCTCTATTGCAAAACCCAAGCTCATTATGTCTATAAACAACAATCCCATGGTTTCTCTCTCTAACGGCCAGAGACTCATCCATTTCTCTCTCTCTCTGGAATGTAAGAGACCCAGTTTGGGTTGGAACTCAATCAAGTAATCAACAGATAGAAAGAAAAGAGAGAAAAGATATGGTAAAAGATAAGGCTTGCATCATATGATACTAAAATTCTCCTAGTTTAGAAAGGGGACAAAATTGTGAGACATCCCAAAATGGAACAGGGGGCGAAATTAGTAATGGCATTGGAAAAAAAAAATAAGGTTCCAACTTAGGGGCAATAAAGTCTTTTCATTAAAACCGTTAGGGTTTTTAAAATTCCTTTTGGTCAACGAACATAAGTGTAATTTGTCCAAACTATTATCATTGCATGTAATTATACCCTAACCTCAGGAACATATGTGTAATTAGCCCTATAAATTATTATTACCAGTAATAATAGGCCAGATGTACATGTCACCTATGTTACATGGACTCTTCATCATGCATGAAGTATCCGTGTTGGACACTCGTCACTTAGACATGGGTATAGGATATGTGTCCGGCACATCTTATAGGATATGACTATGAACACTATCTTATAATGTTTCTTTTAATTTCTTTGGCTTCGAAACAAGACAAGCACTCAATTAAAACCATGTGTGTCACATAAAACACCCTTCTACCTTTGAAATAATTAATAAGTAATTAGACAAATCCGACACTTGGACACGTATCCAACCTGGACACTTGTACTGAATCCGTGTACATAGCCTGTCACCTATGTTATATGGACTCAATTCACGGTGGAAAAGAGAAGCCAAACATGTGAAGGTAATCTTTACCTCTCTATCCCCCCTCCTCTCTTTCTCCTCCCAACCCAGATCTGGACTCTTCGTCGTCTTATTCCTTTCAACCTTCATCTTCCATCAACAATGGCATTCTATCCTCTCTTTTTCTCTCCTACCAAGATCGGACTCAACGCCATCTTCCTTACACCTTCATCTTCCGTCAACCTGGCGAAAAATTTGCAGAAATGCCTCTCAAACCGGCAAAGTTTTGTGTCCGTGCGGCACATGGTGTGTCAGGTACCACTCCATACCCATATCAATGTCTTGTCGTGTCGACACGATACTTTGCCCTGAAGTGTCAAGTCCTTGTAACATAGCATGTACCATGGTACCAACCTATTGAGCCAACTTGTTGCTTAGTGTTTGCTACAAATTAATATGGTTGCCAGACTGCCACATAATGTCGGGCCAACCCAGGCATTGCAGCTACTGTATAAATTTTTTGGTCATTCGGCCAATTTCTCAAAAGGCTGGTTTGCTCAAAGTTTCTAGAACCTCTTTATTAGAGTACATATGGGGAAAAAATTCACACTCCTCAGTTACTCAAATTAGAACTAAACTAAAAAAAAAAAGAAAAACTGGAGGGGGGGGGAGGATAAGAAACGAAACGAAACGAAGAGTGTCCAAAGTCAGCCAATTGCTTTATCCAAATACCCATCTATGATTGCAGACTAAGAATGGAGAGAAGGCTTAGGATGTCAGACAGGCCATTTAGTAGCATATCAACCAACATCTTTCATGGCTATGCAATTACTGCAACAATGACATGATTATAGTTTTTAAAAACAGTGCAATTGGCGCTCAAGTTTAATGAACTGGAGAATGATCAAAATTGGTGCACACTAAAAAGAAGACGAAGAAAGGAGTCAGTGAGATGGATACATGCCTATTTAAACATCGGGTCCATAACTTATAAAACTTAAGCGACTCAAACCATATAGAAAAGATAAAGTGCAAAGCCCACATCGACTGGGTTAAGTATACCAAAAACAAAAGACTATCACATACACCACATATGATAGAAACATAATTAGATTCCTAAATTACCCTTGGAGCACAAAGGCTTCTAAAGCACCTAATTTGTCTTAGACTTCCGAAGCCCTAAAAGAGGGCGGTGCATGAGGCGAGAGAGGGTAAGATGTACATAGCCTTACCCCATATCAACAGGGATTATGCACATGTTAAATAAGTGCTTAACTTTATAATCTTGACAGCCCATAACAAATGCCATGCACATATTAAATAAGTGCTTAACTTTAGAGTTTTGACAGCCTATAACAAATGCTATGATCTATTTCCCTTCCTTCTTGTATAGCTTAAGTTTTGGGCAAAGTTATAGGATTTCCATCTTTTACAGCTTCATTTAGCCCATAGAATTAGTTCTTCAGTGTATATATATAGTGCTACATGTAAATGAGAAACATACAACAATTGATACCATTTTTGTCATGGTATCAGAGCCTGATATTTCCGCTTAGCCCTTTTTTTCTTCTTATTTTTTCTCTCCTTGTCCGACGTTTATCCTTCCCGGACCACTGTCACTCGGCTGCATCAAATTCCAGCCTGTAGCCCATAGAACCGGCCTTCGCTTCATCGGACTCTCAGGTCCCGTATCCTTCTTTGCTGGTGTGCAAGCAATCCGACAACTCTCGGCAATCACTGCCGACGCATTCAATCAGACCCGCAATCAAGGAGCGGTGTGTTTCCAACTTCAAAATATTACTTGTCCAGTCAAGCAAACTCAGCCACTGCAGGGGACCCAGACCGTACACCTACAGGACGGCCCTGGTGCACGTTTTGTCGTCGGGTGGGTCACACACAGGAGAAATGTTATCGCCGCCTTGGTATTGCTCCGCCTGGTAAGGGGCGAGGGAGGGGTCATGGATCACCTGCCATGTCATCATCTGGCCCACTAGGCCATAGAACCGGCCTTCGCTTCATCGGACTCTCAGGTCCCGTATCCTTCTTTGCTGGTGTGCAAGCAATCCGACAACTCTCGGCAATCACTGCCGACGCATTCAATCAGACCCGCAATCAAGGAGCGGTGTGTTTCCAACTTCAAAATATTACTTGTCCAGTCAAGCAAACTCAGCCACTGCAGGGGACCCAGACCGTACACCTACAGGACGGCCCTGGTGCACGTTTTGTCGTCGGGTGGGTCACACACAGGAGAAATGTTATCGCCGCCTTGGTATTGCTCCGCCTGGTAAGGGGCGAGGGAGGGGTCGTGGATCACCTGCCATGTCACAGAACACAGTCGGCTCCTCATCTGGCCCACTCCAGGCCTCTGCCGCCGCGACACAGAACAACAACCCTTCTCTCAGCCAGGCACAGGTCGCCGACATCTTCACTAAAGCACTTGGGTGTCACCAGTTTCATTATCTTTGTGGCAAGTTGGGCATTCGAAATCTCTTTGATCCAACTTGAGGGGGAGTATCAACCGGGATTATGCACATGTTAAATAAGTGTTTAACTTTAGAATCTTGACAGCCCATAACAAATGCCATGCACATGTTAAATAAGTGCTTAACTTTAGAGTCTTGACAGCCCATAACAAATGCCATGATCTATTTCCCTTCCTTCTTGTATAGCTTAAGTTTTTGGCATAGTTATAGGATTTCCATCTTTTATAGCTTCATTTTAGCTCATAGAATTAGTTCTTCGGTGTATATATATAGTGCTACATGTAAATGAGAAACATACAACAATTGATATCATTTTTGTCACCCCAAATCCGTGGAGAGGCTTATGTAGCTCCGAATGCCTAGTTGTTTTTCCATTTTTCTGTTTCTAACATCTGTGCTTTCCTCGCTTTTTTACTCGATTGCACAAAGCAGGGGAAGCTTCGATGTAGAAATCCTTGTTCCCACTTTTCTAACGCTCCCGCTTATCTTTCCTACATTATTTCCATTTGTACCTCTTCTTCTCTCAGTGCCCCAGGATACGGCATTTTCAGAGCATTTTCTTCTTACGAATTTTGAAAAACTATAAGGTCGATGTTATAAGATGACAGAAGATCCAGACGGGTCTGTAAATGGATGAGGCTGCTTTTTAAACTTAAACCAGATCTCATGGCAGAAAGCAAGAGAAAACGATGATAACAATGAAGTCAATGTCACGAAAACTAAGCATATAACTTCGTATAGAACTCTCCAGCTATGGGTACCTGGCACAAGGTTAACTGTATGACAGCAAGAGCATCTCACACTTGTCGCACCACGTGCATGCATCAGCAACATTCGGCAACCTCCACATATTAGTTAGGACATCTCCATTCCTGCATGCAATGACTAGGGTGATGCAACCACAAATCTGAATATTCAAGGAATGTTTAATGTAAACGTAAAAAGTAGCTGCTTAAACGCTGCCCACGGGCAGACATGCCCCCCTTGTCTATGGAAAAATAAATCAGGTTAGTTATTTATAGTATATGCAGAATCAGTTTACGTAATTATTAAAATTGCCAACATATGCTACCACCTGATACACTGCTTCACAACACGACTAGAACATGAGTTGCCAAAAAATTTCAATGAAATCAATCCCACTTCTGTCCATTTTCTTTCTTCAAGGAAATACAGATCGGTAAGGACTTTCATACATATATATATATATATATATATATATATATATATATATATATATATATTATCTATATTTTAGAGAGAATTTCACTCATAGCTCAAAAAAACTGAAAACGCAGAGCATATTATCATGTAGTTCCAAAAGAAGATAAATTAGAGGAGTACAATACAGAAGATTTGGGCACGTGTGACGAGATAACAGTTGGCAGAGATGCTGGTGGACGGAAAGGCGAATTAGGCAACTAAAGACTGATTGATAACTCGTAGTGAAGACTATGCCACCAAGAAAAGGCAAAAATGCAAAAAAGGAAATTTATCTTACCTAACCTAAAGTACTGGGACATAGCTTTGTTGACTAGGTTTTAGTTAAGAAGAGCATAGAACTCGATGTAAACATATTAAAGTATCAAATGAGTTCAACAATTGAAACTTCTGCCTGTCAGTTGAATGTTGCAAACAAATTACTTGCCATATGGTGACTGCTGTAGAATCAAAGCTCATACACGGCACAAGTTCCTATTTTTTATTTTGGTTCTTCCTTAACCGTGTTGCTACCAAGAGCACATGCAATATAGTAAGAACCACAATACAATGGCAATGCAAACAATATAAAAAGAGTGTCAGGCAATACCAGTTGGCTGAACCGAGGTAACCGTGTTGCACGAGGTAACTGTGTTGCACAATGCACAGCAAACATTTACGGCTCCTCTTGGATATAGAAGAATGGTACGACAACCGTTGCACACCAGTTGACTCTGCATAGCTGCAATGCCAGTAAAATTTTTTTGAACTACCTAGATGTTCTACCAACCTTTCGACGCCAATAACTGTAAACAACAATCAAGGACATGTAAGGTCGAACAGTTGGAAAAGACAACAGACCCGAACCCACACTGAGGTAGGACAAGAATCCCATGGTTTTGCATACATGGGGTGAAAGCATGCTTTAATAACTACACAAAAAAAAAATAAAAATTCACCATTATAGCACACATGTCACATGTGCTTTAGACTTTAGATAAATATCGAGTAGCGTTCTGCACGATTTTGACTTGTAGGTTAGCAGTTTTAATATACTCATTTATGGTACATTGCCGAGTAGCCTATAAAAGGCCTCTATGGAACTCGATTAAGAAACGACGGAATGTAGTTTTTTTCCCTGTTTTTGAGATTTCTTACCTAATGGATTCTAGGTTACTCTTTGCTTTCCCCAGTGGATTTTATGTGTTTCCGCTACATTATTTAGTATCAGAGCTTTGTCTTTCGTGGTTTGATGACATATCATGTGACAGTGGCAACCTACGCGTAGAAGCATTCCTAGGTATGATGATATTCTCCGGTTCGTTGAGTTGCAGACCAAGGAGGAATTTTATTTATTGGGTATTTGGTCTAGAAGGTTATTTCGATTATAAGAATATCCCTAGAGAGAAAAGGATAAACTTTGGTTATAACAAACTTGGATCTTTTGCTGAAAAGTGGTGGCGTCCTGCAACAAGATTAACAATTGCAAGGCAACGTAGGATAAGTTCGTGGTCCATCATGTTGCATATGTTGGTTGGAGAATTCTTTTTGCCAGAATCTCGTTTTGATATAGAGTGGGATTAATAATTTAAGCTTTATATTTAAATTTTTGGTTCAAAAATCAGAGACGGACCTCTTGTAGGGCCACGGGGACCATGGTCTCCTCTCATATTTTTTGCCACTTAAAGTTGCTCCTTTTACTTACATGCATTTGGTTAAAGCCTTAAAGTAAAAAAGTTTAAAATTCTAGCACATATTTGGGGAAACTATAAATGCACTCTAAATTTGAACTCTCACACTCCACTTTTCTCACTGAAAGTTGAAGTTGTGTCACTAATATGTGCCACTCAAAGCCATTTGGACTTTAAAAGAGTTTAAAGATTAGAGTGGAGTTATAAATTCCCTACTCGACCTCAAATAGAGATATAGTTTGAGTAACACCTTTTCTCTCTACTTGAACTTGCATTATGAGTACAACTTACATAAATGTATATAGGATAGTTGCGAGTGAACAACAATGAAATCAAATTATACCTTATATATTGTGCAGTGTCCAAGAATAAGAGGTAAGTGTGATTCCTTATATATTGTGCAGTGTCCAAGAATAAGAAGTACGTGAGGCTAGAATCTACAATTGTATGCAACTTTATTAACCTCCATATAAATGTGATACTAGTACTAATGCACATATACTTACAATTCTTCTATGTATCCTATGAAATTGAAGACAGGAAATGCTTCATGTTATTAAACGTTGCTCACTGTACATTTAATTAATTTTATTACACTAGTGACTAAAACTTTTTACATGCAACTTTTAGCCCTCCATGTGACATCCTGGACCCGCCGCCCTGTCAAGAGTAATTAAGTTGATATTCATGCACAAACAATGGAAGAAACTAGACCTATGTAACACAAGTGTGGCACTGGGGGTGAAGCACCGGCACCGGGTGTGTGATCTGGTGTTGCGCGGGTGCGTGTCCAATATTTATGATTTATTTTTTTTATTTCTTAAATACTAGATGCGGCTCGGGTGTGGCTCCAATATGGATTGAGTGCGTATCTGATATTTATGGGATGAAAACACAAATTTTAAAAGAATTTTCAGAGTCAAAACATAAAAAACAAATTTTTTTTGGGGGGGGGGGGGGGTCATATTATAAATACTGAAGCATTTATTTAAAATGTTAAATCAACAGATCGTTAAAGAAAGGAGAGACAGAGAGAGAGAGAGAGAGAGAGACTCTAAGAGATAGAGGGTGACGGCGATGGCGAAGTAGCCACGACTAAACCACCCACGACCACCAACGACCATCGGCGACCACCGGAGACTCCCAAAACCACGGACGACCACTGGTGAAGAATTTGAGAGGAGAGAGAAGAGGAGCAGCAGCCACCAACCGGAGGCAGCGCACTCGATGGCCATCAAACTGCTCCTATCTTTTCGGGATAGCCCCAAAAAAAGAGAAGGAGAAGGAGAAGGAGAAGGAGGAGAAGAAAAAGAAGAAGAACTACGGCGCCGGTTAACATGTCGGCAACAGCTGCTTCTCTGATCTTGTCTTCCTTCACCAGACTCCTTTTTCTTGTAAGACTCTGACTTTCTCTTCTGGCTCAACTTTATTTTGTCTTCAACTCTATGTTGTGGGGCTTTGTCACTTGTGTGGCCTTTGGTAGTTCACGTGTACAGGCTTCTTTTGGATTTGTTATGATATATGAGTAGCCGACTAAGTGACCCATAATTTCTATATTTGTACAAGAGCTCATTAAACATATATATCTCAAAAGCATATATTAATTATTTAAAATTATTAAAAAAAATCCGTAACTTAGATGCACGTGGATCTTTTTTTTTTTCCTTCTTCTTAAAATGCCATATCGGCGTATCCGCACCCATGTCATATCCGTACCCGTACCCGTACCCGTGTCTATGCTTCATAGAACTAGACCGAAGTTTGATGTTCAAGCACCATCTCTTGAGGAAAGTTTGATTGTTGGGGAAGAACTTATAATCAAAACAATGTGCAAGAGCAGCACGAGTATGAACATGATCTTACTGAGTTACAAAATGAAGATTTCAGCATCCAGGAAGAAAAGTTTTGGGTGGGAAGTCCCATATCGGTCAAATCTGAAGATGAATTTATTGAATTTCCAACAGTTTCATATCCTCAGCATCATGATTTGTTACAGGTAAGAGGATTTGATGTGGTTGCAGATCCAGGCAAATTAATGCATGACAGTAAAAACAAAGAGAAGAAAGTTCAAATAGCTTGTATTGTTCAACTATCACTTTACGAATATTGTGTTAAGAGAGTAATGAAACGCTCCAAATATCTGTTATGTTGGGAAGGAAGATATCTAATGTAAGAAGTCCCATGGTTTTTGCACACATGGACTGAAAGCATGCATTAACAAGAACAAACAAAAATCCCACCATTACAGCACACATGTCACATGTGCTTTTCATTTGCTCTAAGCACATATCCAGAACCGTTTTGCACAACTCTAGGTTGTAGGTTAGCCGTTTTAATACTCTCATCTATGGTAAATTTTCGAGTAGCCTATAAAAAAGGCGTCTATGAAACTCGATTAAAAGACAATGAAAGGTTTTCATGGTAATGAGTCAACTTTTTAAATTGTCTGTCGATGCTATACTTCCAGTCGTAACTCAATTTATATATTTTTCAAACATGGGATATAGTAGTTCATGGCTGCCATTGGACTCAATGTTTGCTATTTCATCTTTGAATCCTTGAGTTTTCATACGTTGAATTATTAAACTTAGTAAAGGTCAGTAACCAGGGATATATATGCGCATAAAAGTATAAAATGCATACAGTAATATAACTCAACATATTTCAGCCTTAAATATTAGAAACAATGTGGTACATCCTGTGATGGGCGTCGGATATCCAAATTCACATTTGACAGGCATGCACGTACTCAGGGCCTGAGTGAAATCCTTGACCAAAGATTTAGCGTTTAATTTAGGATATTATTTGGGATAAAATGGCTAATTACCCAGTACCATAACTCAGGATATGATTTGGTTGTTCATTTTATTTTCAATTTTCCCGCTAACCAATTAAAGGACCTTGAAAAATAGCTAACGATCAGCTTTCTGAATTGGCATATGAAAGTTTGCTTTCTCCCAATATTCCTTCAAACCCCCTAATCTATCCTTCTGTTTCTTGCTTCTCTCCCTATTCACCTATTCCCTTCCGCTCTGTAACTTTAACTGCGACATTGTAGTATTCAGAGACTTATCTGATCCACCGCTGCCATCTTTCGTTTGTGTTCCTATTGTTCAGAGATTACTCACCGACGAGCAACCTTCAATCGTCACACCCACAAACAAACCAACACCATCGTTATCACCCTCCGTCCAAAGAACCACCCAAAGCTGTCACACCGCCAACAAGAAGTTTTTTCCGCCAAGACTCTCTGGGTTTCCAAATCCCTTGCCGCTGCTGTTGCCCTATCATCGCCAGTAAATCCATCGTCATCGCCACCCATCCATCTCTGCATGCCGTCACCGACCAGCCATCGCAGCCCGTCATTGCTGACCAGCCATTTTTTCGTCACATCGTCTCTTTTACTGACACTGCTGTTACCGACATTGACTCGGGTCGTAAAAGCCCTTTCCTTTGGAGGTTACAACGTTGCTCCTGCATTCCAGATCTGAACCGTCTCTTTTGAACTGGATCGGTCCACAGTACCAACAATATAAAAAAGACACGAACTTTTTGCTACTCACTGCCACGACGAATTCTTCCTCAACAAGCATTGCGGCATCACTCTTTTCGCAAATTTCAACAGTACTGCTGCATTACATTTTATCAATGTTACCAATTTATCATCACTCCCGCATCCGTACCACCACGCTCTTCCAAGCCCTCGCTACTGCCATTTTTCACAGTTCCTGTAGGTACAAGTGTTAGGCTATTTCTTAACTTCGTAAAGCACGCACCGCTCCCATTTTGAATCTATGCTTCCTTTTCTATCATTCGGCTGTTAGGAAATTTGTCAAAGTTGAAAGTCCGTCTACTACCCACGTATAAGTTCTAAGACACAAATTTAAACAAAATTCCAGCCACTTAACTACCACGCAAACCTGTTTGGTACGCAACCATACTTGGTAATCAGAAGCAGAGTATAACTTCTAGGAGGACCACAAGGTAGCCGTACTTCATTTACTTGAAGACATTTTACATTTGATTTTGGCACATCACTCGGCTTCCACCAACGTCAAATCACAACCTATAGCCTAGGTAGTACGGACACGGACACGGACACGGACACGGTGTCGGACACCGATACCAATACCGACGGGGACACCAGACACCGCAATTTCCAAAAAAATAGATTTTGGACACCGCACGACACCGCTATTTTTTTAATATATATATATATATATAGGGGGCCGATCCACACCCACCGGTGGAGAAATAAAAAATTTCTCCACCGAACCGCTGGTCTTACCAGCGGTTGGCCACGTGGGCCAAAAAAGGACGAAAATGGACAAAAAAGGACGAAAATACTATGATAAATTCATGAAAATATCACGAGAAAATGAAAAACTCGTGAGAAAATGGTGGCAATAATGCCCAACCGCAACTCCTACATGCGGTTGGCATTATTGCCTTCCGTGACCCCACCCCCCACCCGTCACCCCCCTTGCCCCCCACCCCCTTGCCCCCCACCCCGTGGCCCCACCCTATGTCCTTTTCCCCCACCCGTGAACCCCCCTTCCCCCACCCGTGAACCCCCTCTTCCCCCACGTGTCATTACCACCCTACCCCCCCACCCCCACGTGTCATTCCCCCCTCCCCCTCCCTGCTGTTCACTCACGGTTCTTCTCTTCCTCTCTCACTTTTCTCTCTATAAAATCCCTCCTCCCCGAATCATTTCTTCCACCCTCCTCATTCTCCCTATCTCACCTACATACAAACAAAAAAAATTTACGCTAGAAGATCGGTGGATAACCGCTAGAAGACCGGTGGATTTTTCTTGAAATATATCAAGTTAAAACAAGTAAGTATTTTTCAATTTGTTCTTACCAATTGATTGTTTAAATTGTGTTACGCTTAAGTTGTTCTTACAATAGTCTAAAATTCGTGTTTAGGGCGTCAAAGGGCGTCAAAATTACGTTTTGACAAATCGGGGTATTACATTCGAAAAATTCCAAAATAGCGATTTTTTAGGGCGTCAGAAATAGAATTTTTCACAAATTTATAAAAAATAGCTAGAGCTAGATTTTGCCAAAGTACGAAACAGAGACCCTAGTTATTTTCAAAAGATCTATATCAGGTAAAAATTTCAGATTTTTCCAAAGACCGGAAAGGGGTTAACTGATATACGCAACCTTGTAACTTTGTAGTGTAATTTAAAATATCAAGCCAGCACGATTTCGCGCAAAACTTTTATGAGAACCCTAGGGTGTTGGGAAGTTCCATTCCCCAGGAATTCGGGCCATTCCGAAGCCGTTAGCTAATTTTTTGGCCGAACGGGCTTTTAAGCGCTCGATCCGGACACCGGTTCGGGATTTTTAGGCGAAAAATCCGTAAAATACTTTTTAGATCAAGAATGAACTCAGGAAGCTTAAAATAGCATTTTAAAGCACTTTTGATATTTTCTGAAGCCAGGGGTATTTTGGTAATTTGCCACCCCGAGAGGGGTATTTTGGTAATTTTCCCGAAAAAATTTTCCAACGGACTTTTAAGTCCAGAAATGTAAGTAAAAAGCCTGAAATGTTATTTTGCAGCTGATTGCGGGGCGTAATTGTCGCTAAAGGTGAAAACTTAATTAGACAGTTTTTTTACGAATTTATAAAAAATAGCTAGAGCTAGAGTTTGCCAAAATACAAAACAGAGACCCTAGTTATTTTCAAAAGATCTGTATCAGGTTAAAATTTCAGAGTTTTTCAAAGACTAGAAAGGGGTTAACTGATACGCGCAACCTTGTAACTTTACAGTGTAATTTAAAATATCAAGACAGCACAATTTCGTGCGAAACTTTTATGAGAACCCTAGGGTGTTGGGAAGTTCCATTCCCCAGGAATTCGGACCATTCCGAAGTCGTTAGCTATTTTTTTGGCCGAACGGGCTTTTAAGCGCTCGATCCGGACACCGGTTCGGGATTTTTAGGCGAAAAATCCGTAAAATACTTTTTAAATCAAGAATGAACTCAGGAAGCTTAAAATAGCGTTTTAAAGCAATTTTGATATTTTCTGAAGCCAGGGGCATTTTGGTAATTTGCCCCCCCGCGAGGGGTGTTTTTGTAATTTTCCCAAAAAAAAGTTTTTCAGTCCAGAAATGTAAGTAAAACACCTGAAAGGTTGTTTTGAAGCTGGTTTGATGGGCGTTAGGGTGACAATGAACCCCCGGGGGCTATTTTGCTAATTTTACGTTACACAAATCTGTGCTTAAAATAACTTTTAGTTCAGGAAAGGGTGTGAGACACCTGAAAAGTTATTTTAAAGAGTGAATTCAGGAAGCTTGTTGTCAGGGGGCATTTTGGTAATTCGCATCCCCGATAGGGGTATTTTCGTAAATTTGCAGCGTTAAGTTTTTCAAAGGATTTCTTAGTCCAGAAATGTAAGCAAAGCACCTGAAAGGTTGTTTTGAAGCTGATTTGGGGCGTTAGGGTGATAATGAACCCCCGGAGGCATTTCGGTAATTTGTCGCTCATCGGGGGCTATTTTGCTAATTTTACATTATACCAAATTTCTCGAAAGACGGTGGTTTAAATAAATTTTATTCTTCTTTTATTTAAATCTATGACTTGTTGAGAATGATATAATTTTTATTTTTTAGATTCCAGTATAAATATGGATGCAACTGGAGGAAATAATTTTTGTGAAGGTTCTGATCCACCTTACGTTGGTCAAGTTTTTCAAGCACTGGACGAAGTTGAAGCATACTATAGAGCATATTCGAAAACGATAGGTTTCGGTATTAGAACTAAGACGACTAGAAAACGGGCGAATACAGATCAAATTGGTGCAAGACTATTTGAGTGTCATAGAGGAGCACCGCATGTAACTCCGGTCGTTCGGATCAGTGACGAAGGGACAACAAGACAAAGAAAACGGGACACATTTTCGGGTACCGGCTGCAAGGCCCATGTGTATGCAGTACACCGAAAAAATGAAAACCATTGGGTTGTCACAGGAGTGGAGTTGAGCCATAATCATCAGTTGATGACCCCCAGTAAGATTGGTCAAATTCATCAACACCGAGAAATAAGCGCGGCACACAGACAACTAATTTTTACAATGGCCGAGGCTAAAATTCCACCTTCTAAGATGATGGGGGTTTTCTCAAGCCAGGCTGGGGGGATTGACAAGTTGAGTTTCAACGAAGTAGACCTTCGAAATGAACTTCGTGCTCAGAGGAGAGAGTCTTTCGGTAAGAGTGATTCTCAAACTACACTTGATCTCTTCAGGTCCCTTCAGAGTGAGAATTCTGGATTTTTTTACAGTCTCCAACTGGATGATGAGAACCGCATTAGTACTATATTTTGGGCGGACCCCCGTTCTAGAGCTGCTTACCAAAATTTTGGGGATGTTGTGACGTTTGACACCACATACCGCACCAATAAGTACTCTATGCCTTTTGCTCCGTTCACCGGGGTGAACCACCACTATCAGTCAATCTCGTTTGGCTTTGCCCTGCTTAGGGATGAGACGGAGGAGTCATTTACGTGGTTATTTGAAACGTGGCTTCAAGCAATGTATCATATTCCTCCAAAGACCATCATCACCGACCAAGATCTGGCAATGAAAAATGCAATCGCTAAGGTCCTTCCAGATACTCACCATGGCCTGTGCACATGGCACATAAGCAACAAATATCCCGAACGGCTTCACCATGTATATGCAAACCATCCGTCATTCAAGACTGACTTTAATACATGTGTGAAGAAATCGTTGACGATAGACGTGTTCGAGGAGAGGTGGGCCACGTTAATGGATACTTACTATTTGCACAATCACGAATGGTTACAATCGTTGTATGAGATCAAGACACAGTGGGTCGGTGCCTACACCAAGAATTTTTTTGCAGCCGGAATGACTACGACCTCGAGAAGCGAAGCTATGAATTCATTCTTTGATGGGTACGTAGGCCAGTCTTCAAGTATAGCGGAGTTCGTACTAGAGATGCAGAAAGCCGTTGACAGGCAATTGTACCGTGAGAGAGAAGCCGACGCGGCTACAGTTTGCAAAGAAAGAGCTATACTACTTTATTCACCTTTAGAGGCTCATGCGGCTCAAGTCTATACCAAGGAAATGTTTCGACAGTTTCAAGAGGAACTACTAAAGTCGAATCAATATGGCATGACAAAGTTGCACGAGTATTCCACCAGAGACATCAAGGTTTATGCTTTGACAAATGTGACGAACTTCGCCAATCCGTGCTCTTCGTCGGCTCCGAGGACCAGACGACATTTTACCGTAGCAATTTGTAAGGACACTGGGTTGGTTAATTGCAACTGTCAACTGTTTGAGCATAAAGGTATACTTTGTCGACACGCGTTGAGGGTTTTGAGCGCCAAGAATGCTAGTGAAATCCCTCCACCGTATATCTTGGAACGGTGGACGAAGGAAGCCAACAGAGTCCACGGTCACATTCCTTACGTGCCCAATGTTTCAGTTGATTTCGAGCAATCTGAGTCGCTGCGATATAATCACCTTTGTAACATCATGCACGGTTTATCAATGGATGCAGCGTCGACATTTGATGGGTACAGGTATCAAGTTGAAGCAGCCGCACGGGATAAGGCTATGCATGCACAGTTTAGGATGGCATTACCAGAAACTGTGGACACTCCGACTACTCGACCAACTCCAGGCGGTAGATTCAATCGAGCCAAACAGCCAGTCATTGACGGCACTGACCTACAACGTGAGGAGGACGACATTTTTGATCCAATTATTTCTCAAACAAAAGGGCGAAAACGAGCAATACGCATGAAGAATCCGATTGAAGAAGCAACGGGTCAAAAAAAATTACGAAAGTGTGCGTTGTGTAATAAGATGATTGATCATGACAAGAGAAACCATTATAAAGTGTTAGGTATCGAACCTGGCAGTATGGTCGAGGAGGACGATGATGAGGAAGAGTGTTAGGGTTAATGTTTCAGTTGTATAAATTGAACTTTTATAATGTTTAAATTTGTGATTTGGTTTGTGCAATCTTTAATTTGTGATTTGATTTGTGGATTATTGATATTTTTGGTAACTCCGTTTTCGGGCACACTTTAGGCCCCAGTATTCCTCAGTACTAATGCCGTCGTGCTTCAGCGATACAAGGCTATCATACGTTTCCTGCCAGGTATTCCACTGGTGCACCTCGTCACCCAACAAAATCAAGGCATCAGCCACCTCGAAGTTCGGCCCTCGACCACCCCTGTATGGCCGCATGTCTACAGCGGGTTTTGGTATCCCTTGTGGACAGCCAGCTTGCTTCATAGCTCGATCGGGCATCTGAAACTCACATTCTTCGAAGTGAATGAGCGGCACCCGAACCAAACCTGCCAGCACGTACGACACCGGAAGTTGCCAACACCACTCATCCAACAGATGCATCACCTTGCCATATGGCTGCCACGTCACCTGGGATGCATCTAGTATCTCTAGTTCCCCCCGATAGAACTTTAGATGGTGGTGAGGGTCTACCCGTCTCCACCTCCGGTTGGTCGTAGGCCCCCAGGCCCACACCCTAGGCCACATCTCATCAGAATCTACCAACGGTTGTGGACGACCCATGGGTAGCCTCTCGTAAGACCAAACCTGTGAATGCAAATATTATATGGAATTAGTAATTAATCCCGAATATATTGACTAAGGATCCTACCAAGAAAATAAATGCTCATACCTGTAATAGAGTCAGGCAGGCGGCAATGGACTTGGCACCGTTTCTCGTAGCCTTATGCAGTGCTCGATATAGGTGCGCAAGGACAGCTGAACCCCACGAATAGGAGTATACCTCCTCAAGATCCTCCAAGAACACCATATACTTCGGATGCACCGTGTTTTTCGAATGCGTCGGAAGTAATATAGCTCCAATAATATACAGAAGGAATGCCTTCGTATACGTCACGAAATCTTGAGGAGTGTATTCATCCGGTAGCACGCCGTACTGCTCTCTCAGCCATTTAAGCTTGACGCCGTTTGTTGTAAGCGCTGCCCTTGGAATTCCCGGAAAATACTGCATAGCCATATTCGCTATGGATGCAGACGGCACGTTCAAAGTAACGGGTCTGCCGTGACATGGGATTCCAAGTATAAATCCGACGTCCTCTAACGTAACAGTCATTTCACCAAACCGGAAGTGAAATGAGTTCGTCTCGCTCCTCCATCGTTCAACTAGAGCGGATATAAGGCAATCGTCGTGTCGAGACCATTTCCCGGGATCGGTGAACAGGGTTAAATTTTGACGGTGTAATAGCTGTATTTGTTCCTCGTTTAGTACCCACTCTTCAAGGTGCCTTGTGCTTTGAATTGTTTCCAAAACACCCCTATCGACACCGTCAAATACGTGCCTCGCGACGTGGTCATCGTCATCGTATAGGATTGATGTATCATGAGGTCCAGAGCTGAAATTCATACCTTTAAGAACAAAATATAATTATAAACCAACTTAGCGTCCATAATATCCATAATATTTACATTCCAAAACTATAACTGGATCTTTAACCTAGCTTACCAACACATTAGCAATAGTCATTATTTCAATGTATTAAAACAAATCCTCAATTCCCACCACTCCGAACGCTTAATTACGCTAGTTCCCACTGAATTTAGCGCCAACGTGGTTATATAGCAATATATAGCCCGATGGCCCCTACACCTCCAACACCTCAAAACCGCTTTAAAGTCAAGTTTTTAAATGTATTACGTCAATTATATACCAAATATATCAGGAAAAATTTTAAAGGGGGCAAGTTACCAAAACACCCGTTACTTATGCAAAATATCCCCTGGCAGTCATCGCCGGTGCGTCACAAGGTTCAGAACATCTGGAACAAAATAAGTTTTCGGGTGTCTCACACCCTTTCCTGAACTAAAAGTTATTTTAAGGTATGAATTTTAAGCTGGATCCTTCCTAGCAAAATAGCCCCCGAACATCGGCAAATTACCGAAATGCCCCTGAGCGTTCACTATCACCCCAACGCCCCCGAACCAGCTTCAAAACAACATTTCAGGTGGTTTACTTACATTTCTGGACTAAAAAGTCGTTTGAAAAACTTGGCACGGGAAAATTACCAAAACACCCCTTGGCGCGGGAAAATTACCAAAACACCCCTACGCGCGCCACGTCAGCTTCAAAACAACATTTCAGGTTTTGTAATTATATTTCTGGACTAAAAAGTCCGTCAAAAAACTTAGCACTGTAAAATTACCGAAATACCCCTCTCGGGGCGGCGAATTACCGAAATGCCCCCTGGCATAAAAAAATATCAAAAGTGCTTCGAAATGCTACTTGAGGCTTCCTGAATTCATTCTTGACATAAAAAGTATTTTACGGAGGTTTCGCCCAAAAATCGCGAACCGGTGTCCGGATCAAGCGCTTAAAGGGCCGTTCGGCCAAAAAAATAGGTAACGGCTTCGGAATGGCCCGAATTCCTGGGGAATGGAACTTCCCAACATCCTAGGATTCTCATAAAAGTTTCGCGCGAAATCGCGCTAGCTTGATATTTTAAAATACACTGCAGAGTTACAAGGTTCCCCGTATCAGTTAACCCCTTTCCAGTCTTTGGAAAAATCTGAAATTTTTACCTGAGACAGATCCTTTAAGAATAACTAGGGTCTCTTTTTTGTATTTTGGCAAAATCTAGCTCTAGCTATTTTTTATAAATTCGTGAAAAACTGTCTATATTTGGCACCCTAAAAAATCTTTGTTTTGGAATCTATAAATGTAATACGCTGATTTGTATAAACCTAACATTGAATTATAAGGAAATTCAAAATACTTACTTGTTGTGACTTGATGTATTTAAAGAAAAAACTACCGATCTTCTAGCAGTTATCCACGATCTTCTAGCGTAAAATTTTTTGATTTGTATTGTTGTGGAGATTATGTAGGTGAGATATGAAGTACGAAGGAAGTTGGTAAAAGATGACAGAGTGCAGAAGAAGGGTTCGGGGGAGGGGATTATAAAGAGAGAAGCGAGGAAGAGAGAAGAAAAAAAACAGAAAAAAGTGAGGAAGGGTGGGTGTTTATGCGGTCAAAGGCTGCTGCAAAAAAAAAATTCGGCAGAAGGACACCACGTTGGGGCATCACGGGGGAGGGAAGGACGACACGTGGCATCGTGGGGAAGGACACCAGGTGGGGCATCACGCGGGGGGGGGGGGGGCGCCACGTGGCAGGGGAGGGGGGCAGGGACCAACCGCGGGTTGTAGGAGCGGTTGGGCCCTGCGGATGAGGGGAGGGGACGCCACGTGGCAGAGGGAGGGGACCAACCGCGGGTCGTAGGAGCGGTTGGGCCACGTGGCAGGGGGAGGGGACGCCACGTGGCAGAGGGAGGGGACCAACCGCGGGTGGTACCGGCGGTTGGGCCACGTGGCATCCCCTCCCCCTGCCACGTGGCAGAGGGAGGGCACCAACCGCGGGTGGTACCAGCGGTTGGGCCACGTGGCAGGGGCGGGGACCAACCGCTGGTACCACCAGCGGTTGGTCCCCGCCCCTGCCACGTGGCGTCCCCTCCCCCTGCCACGTGGCCCAACCGCTGGTACCACCCGCGGTTGGTGCCCTCCCTCTGCCACGTGGCAGGGGGAGGGGATGCCACGTGGCAGGGCCATCGCTAATACCGCCGGTTGGCCATGCTGGTGGGCCACGTGGCAGGGGGAGGGGGACGCCACGTGGCAGGGGCCATGGGGTTGGGCCACGTGGCAGGGGTGGGGGACGGCACGTGGCAGGCATATTAATGCCAACCGCTGGTTGTGCATGCGGTTGGTGTCCTTTTTCTCTCTCTCGCCATTTTCTCACCATTTCTCGTGCCTTTTTTGCCATTAATGCAGTGACCGTACACCTTTTTCGCCTTTTTGTCCCACGTGGCCAACCGCTGGTAAGACCAGCGGTTCGGTGGAGAAATTTGTTATTTCTCCACCGGTGGGTGTGGATCGGTCCCCAATATCAAATACATTCCATAATCTAAAATAATAAATAATAATAAAAAACTACCAAAACAAGGAATTCAAATACAAATCATACATTCCCGTCCTTACTATGAATTTCCACAACGGTTTTAAAGGGTCGTTCATACTAGTTGCTGTTGATCCACTTACAGTACTACTAGATTCATCCATTTTTTAAATTAAGTAATAAATTAATAATAATTAATAAATATACAAGTAACTAATAATACATTTACACTAACACAAGCATTGCACTCTAAAATTAAGTAAAAAAAATAACTAAGTAAGAAAAAAAAAAACAAAGAGAGGTTCCCTTTTTAGACTATTGAGGAGGGAGAGAGAAAAAAAGACTTCCAAACGAGTGGACGACTCTTAAGTCTTTGAGTCTTGAGTCTTGAGTCTAGACAAGGAGGAAACAAAAAAGGAGAGATTGAGAGAGAAGTCAGAGAACACAACTTCGAACAGAAAGAGCTTGTCACTCGTTTATGATCTAATGCATACGTCTTTTGGCTTTGGACTTTGTGCAGGAAAGGGTGCTTGCTTTGGAAAGCAAACTGAGGGCAAAGCTGAATTGGGACTTCCCAAGTTCTTGTGAGGTAAGGTCCTTGGAGCAAGCCAACGAAGAAGCGCATGCTGCTATCGGATTAAGCCTGGAGGTGTCTGAGTCTGGCAAGTCTTCTCAGAGTATAGAACAAAGTTTCCGTCCGACTGAAGGTGAAATTTGGGTCACTTGATTAGGCTGTCTTAGATCGGCTACAAATCTTCGAGGAGAAGTTTGATGCTGACGGGAATCCGATACGGTCCTTACACATGGATGAGCCATGGCAACACCCTTCTTTGCTTTTTAAGCAGAAACCACCAAAAAAGAATTTGACTGTCAAAGCTATTCAGAATCGGGAAGCTGACATGGATGTTTATCTCAAGGGTTAGTTTGATTGAAAAGGTAATAAAGGCAAAGGGAAAGTGGACAAGGGACAGACTATTCAAGTAGAAGAATTGGAGGATGTGATTCTGATGTCTCAGAGGTCGGCCTATAAAAAGGATTTGAAGACATGGACGTCAATCATAAATGAGGAAGATAGTCCGGCTATAAAGAAAATGAAATAGATTTTGACCGACATCACATAGGTTCCTGATAGGACCTAGAATTTTCTTTTTTGCTATAACTTTTGCTTAGACCGCCCTCTGTAGTGTTTTTGTCTTAGTGGGTATTTTTATTTTTCTAGCATTTTTTATTTTCATTATTTTCTTTTGCCCTAACTTTTGCCTAGACCAACTTTTACATGGTTTTTGTCATAGTAGGCATTTTTATTTATTTTTTAATAAAGTTTGACCACACCCGAAGTAACTTTATAAGCTTCCTAAGTACCTCTATCTATGTGTTACATCAATTTGTGTACGTCAAAAAATATTCTTAAGGAGGATCAGGCTATTCGTAGTTTAATTACAAAAATCGCTCAAGCATAATATTTCTTTAGTCAGTCTAGATTGACTAATTGTGACAAATCAATTCCGTCTAAATCGACTAACAATGTTGCACCCCTAGTCATGTTGATCATATAGGGACCTGACCAGTTGGGTTCAAACTTTTCTCGCGGCTTCCAAATTTGCCCAATGTTCTCCTTTAGCTCTAGATCTCCTTTTTTTTAGACCGCGGCCCTTTACTCACTTGTTAAAGGTTCGGGAAATCCGCCTTTGGTAACCTTAAATATGATATAGTGCCTTTAATCTTTGACATCTACTAGCGTCAATTGCTCGAATAGATAGGATGAGCCTCTCGAACAAGTACTTCATAGGATCCATTCTGGCCAACAATCTGATGGGGTATGCCAACACGTAATGTCTCAATCTTTGCGTTTCCCAAACCAAAGATATATATGTCTTCTCTAGGGCTAAATAATTCACCTCCCTTTGGGTCAAATTCTTACTGATATAGCATATGACCCTCTCAACCAAAGTATTCTCCAAATGTTGGGCTAACATGGCTCTGACTGTAGTATCAATTACGATCAAGTATAGTAACAAAGGGCTACCGGGTATTGGCGGCTTAAGATTAGGGGGTCATTAAGGTACTGTTTGATTTTATTGAAGACTTTCTGGCATAGGGAGTTTAACTCTTTGGTCGAATCCTTCTTCACCAATTTACACACAGGCTCACATATCATGGTTAACTGGGATATGAATTAGCTAATGTATCAGATTCTACCCAAGAATCTTTTGATTTCCTTCTCAGTCTTGGGTGGAGGCATCTTAACTATAGATGGATCCACTTTTATCCCTCGTTTGGTCACCATAAAACCAAGCAACTTTCTAGCTTTAACCACAAACATAATTCTGTGAGTTCAACCTCACGTTATATTACCTCAACCTTTTGAAGTACTTTCTCAACACTATACAATGGTCCTTCCGCTTCCTTGACTTGATGATCATATCGTCTACATACACTTCTACTTCCTTATGGATCATGTCATGGAACAAAGTGGTAGCGGCTTCCTAGTACGTAGTCCCGGCATTCTTCAAATTGAAATGCATCAATGTATACCAAAAAGTACCATAGGGGTTGCGAAGGCTATCTTCTTATGGTCCTTAGGAGCCATTTCTATCTAGTTACACCCCTCGAAGCAATCTACAAAGGATACCAACTCATGCTTTGTTGTGTTGTTAATGATTAAGTCTAAAATGGGCAAAGGGATGTTATCCTTGGGAAAAGCTCGATTTAGGTCTCGGTAGTTAATACACTCCTGACTTAACTGGAAGGTTTGTGAATGGGTACTATGTTGGCTAGCCAGGTAGGGTACTCAATCACTCGGATGAATTCAATATGGATTAATTTCATCATCTCCTCTTTAACTTTGAGAGACCAATCCGGTCAACTTGCAAAGTTTCTACTTAACAGGTTTGACTTCGGGTAGGATAAGTAGGTGGTGTTCCACAATGATTGGGTCTACCGGACACGTCATAATATGAAATATCCTTGTTGTTGTTTATTAAAAAAAAATTGGTCTGATTTTGTGGCTGCCAAAGGCAGCCACGAACAAAAGGGAATGACACCTCTCATTTCCAATAGGTGGAGTGTGTGCATATAGAGATAAATGGAGGGTGAGGTGGCATAAGGGAATGCTTACCCTAGACAGTAGTTTGAAGGAGAATCACGGGAAATTCAGAAGGAATCACGGGATAACTTCAACTGAGAAGTTGTAGAGAAAATAGAGAGGAAGAAAATGCAAAAAAAAAAAAATAGATCAATTTGGAGACAAATTGAAGAAGTTATGGACATCCAAAATTAGAAAAAAAAATCAGCTTGTAGTGTGCGAAGTTGCTAATTGAGGGGGAAATTGAGGAAAATCCAGAAATAATTTCATGAAAGTTCAGATAGAGAAGTTATAGGAAGGAAAGAAAGAAAGCGATTGCAATAAACAGAAGGTATTTTTATCGAGAAACGAATAAGTTACGGGTCTTCAAAGTGAGGTAAAAATCAGCTTTGTGTATGTGTCTGTTCTTGGTGTTTTGATATGTGTTCTTGATAGAAATTAAGGCTGAATTGATTATGTTATGGTATGATTCCATGTTAAATGAAGTTATGGAGTTAGGTAGGTGGAAACAAAGTGAGATCAAACTGGTTTAAATGGAATTTGAGGTGGAATTAAATAGGTAATGAGATAAGTTAACATAAAATGCATGTATAAGTGAAGAAGGGGGAATATTTCTGAGCATGCAAACGTGGAGAACGCAACTTGGATTGTGGAAAGATATGAAAAAGTGTAAATTTGATCCAATAGTGATGAATAGTGATTATAAATGTCGCTAAAAGTCTTGGCCTCTAATTGATTTCAAACTTCATTTTTGAAATGTGGTTATAAGCTAGAATTTGGCCAAACACAAAAGAAAAACTCCTATTCTTTTTTAAAGATCTACATACTGTAAAGTTTGGGATTTTTTTGAGTTTCCTAGCAATGTTAAATATATTTATCTTTAAAATAGGATTCTGAATTTTTAGAAATATCAAATGAATGTATTTTAATCTAAATTTTTTAGCAAAACTTCATGGAGCTGAGGCAATTTAGTATCTAAAATTTCATGACATTTGGAGGCTGATTAGCATTTTCGACAAAAATAGTTCCCTAATACCCGGTTTGGTTATCGGGGTGAGGTTTCTGAGCAAAATTTCACCAAATGACTTTTTAGTACAAAAATCAATTTATATTATTTTAAAAAGGTATTTGAGCCAATTGGAAGTGTTTATTGGTGCAAAAGTCGGCAGGGAGCATTTTGGTAATTTTACCTACAGTCAGGAGCGTTTTGGTAATTTTTCACGCCCGATGACGAATCTTGTTGACACTCATGGTTAAGCAGTAAGAAGTATAAGAAATGAGAAATTGAGTTTATATGGGTACAAGAAGGAAGATAGTGGGGTTGATGCACCTCATGGGTTAGGGCAAATCCAGTTAACGGAGTAGTCGTAATAAGTTAGAAACAAATAAGCAGTAAGGGAGAGGGGAGGTCATGTAGGTGTGTTTTTGTATTTTAGGGTTGTCTAATAAGAAAGATTTTATTTGGTAGGTGATCCCGTTGCTGAGAAAATCCGAAAGCGAGGAGTTCATCAGTTATAAAGCCAAACAGGTAAGGATCGTACGGTTCCGTTATGATATCCGATGTTTTGCTTGGCATACCATGTTAATGATGCTTGCGTTGAACTCTTATATTTATGTTGGAATATCAGTTGATATTATGAACTGGTACTTCTTGTTGACTTGTGCTGTTGAGGACTTAAGGTAGAATGAATTCCCTTAATCCGCCCGGTAATGAGCCTGAAAGCGTTGTTGAGGACTTATGATCGAAAACACTCTCTAAGCTTGTTCCTTGATGAAAATTGTTCCCTAATCTAGACAAGACTGAGATGAACACCCCGTATGAAGGGGCATCATTAAGTGGAGGGCCAGTGAAGTGAAGTAACTGGAGGTCAGTAAAAAAGAAAGTAACTGATAAAAAAGGATGAAGCACGATAGAATCTGTCGCGTCGTGTCGAGTCAAGCATGCATTGCAATTGATTTTATTTGAAATTGTTAAATTTATTGTCTTGTTATTCTCGTGATGATTATTTGCTTTAGTGTTTTCTTTTGCATTGCACTTGCATAGCCCATGAGTCCGTCCAAGGGGAAATGATGATGTTCTGTTGGGCTTGAGCCGCTCAGTCTGAACAAAGGTGATGCAACAAGATGATTGTAAATGTTCATTCTTGGCATCCTTAAATCCGTTGCCTTTGTTGAAATTTATGATCGATTCGCCAAAAATTTCAAAAGGGTTATACGTTGTATTCATCGTATTATCCTTACTGGGCGATTTGCGCTCATTCCTTATCTTATGTGTTTTCTAGGTACTAGATTTGAACAAGGAGACCTTGGGTAAAGGTAAAGAGAAATTATGCTGATGTCCTGTAAGGATGTGTATATATATTGCTACAATGATGTAAAATTTGGTGTAAATATTAAGTTGTGTTATGTTATACAGTTTTTGCCGCAATATGTGTGTACTATCAAGGAAAATTATTGTAAGGACGTGTTGTGGGATTTCTTTATGTCCTTAAGGTTGTAGTCGCTATGTGCTGTAGTTAAGGTTGTAACGTTGACAGGACTAACATCTCAGCTCCGGTGATGTCACTTGGGCTGAGGGTGTCACGGGTGGTATCAGAGCTTAGGTATTATGATCTTGTAGATTGTTGGGGTGCTTAGAATCACGTGTAAGCCTTGATGCGAGATTAAGAAGAAGAATGTAATGGGGTGACCGAGATGTGTAAGTTGGACCAATTATGGCATAACTGATTTATAAGAATTGTCAATATGTCGTTGTTGTAGCGAATGGGAGGTGCACCAACGAATATCAGAGGGCGAATTTAAAATGACATGATGGATGTGTTAAACCCCGATGTGGATAGTGAAGAAGACCCCGAAGAAATTGAGGAGGACTTAGTGGATTTGGACGAGGAGCCCGTGGTCATGAATTTGCAGGGCCCCGAGATGGAAGAAATAGAGGATGATCAACCTTATTGAGCTAATGTAGAAGTGAAAGAAGAAGGACCGAGTGAGCGGAGTAGGAAGAAGGTCACGAATTTTTGGAAACGAAAGTATATAAAGGTCTCCCGCGAGAGGGATGAACTGTTCAGTCAGTTAAAATCCCTAAAAGTTAAAGCAGACAGTGAGATAAAGAGAATAGAGATAGAGTGTCTCTAGGAAAAGAAGAAGACAAATAGATTGGTTGAGGATACAGTGGATGCTAGCTTGCGGGTTGTCGTGAATGCCCTCTGGGCAGAGCCTTCTCTAGTAACGAGCAAAAGATGTTACTAAATGAAGACTACTGGAGTGCAAAACTATTTAAGGAGCGATATGGGTTTGCTTGAATCAAATGTTGTATGTCTAGGTGCAAAAACTATCGTTGTATGATGATCGTAGCATAAAACTTATACTGTACTAAATATTGTTATTTTATGAAGTTGCGCTTGTTATACGTGAATGTAAGACTTGTATTACTATTTTCAGAATGGCATGTAATCTATGAAATCGAGAGATCCCAATATCAAGAGAACATGAGAGAGATCCTTCGCATGAGGCACCCCAGACCGAAGCATCTTTGGCTAACACCGAAGGCGCCAGCGTAGGGAACAACAATGATAATAGGGCAGAAATTAGTAGAGAAGACTTGAGAAGGGAACTGGTGGGACTTCTGCGGGAAGTTGTAGCAACACCTGCTGCACAACCAGTTGCTACTAATGCAACAAATCCAATAGCGAAAAGGGGGAATGTAAGTTTCGAGGTTTTCAGGATGCTTGACCTAGCAAATTCCATGGAGGAAGAGATCCAATAAAGGCAGTTACTTGGTTAAAGGAAATGGAAAAAGCATTTGAAATAACAGGTTGCGAAAAACACCAAAAGGTTACATTTGCTACACATATGTTACGAGGGGCGGCAATTTATTGGTGGGACGTACAGAAGCAAGTAGAAGAAAGGAGGAAAGAAAATCGGGCTTACATTAGGTGGAGCTGATTTAAGCGGCTATTCGAGGAAAAGTATTTTCCTTTGACTGTACAAAATAGGTTGGAAATAGATTTTCTTAGATTGAAACAAAAAGACAAGACTGTGGAGGAGTACATCCGAGAATTTGACGAATTAGCACGTTTCGCTCCTTACCAAGTGAATACGGAGGATCATAAGGCCATGCGATTTGAAGAGGGTTTGAGACAACCCTTGAGGAGAATGGTGAAAAGCTTTCAACTTCGAACATTCGCTGAGTCGGTAAAGAAGTCATTGTTGGTGGAGGCAGAAAGTCTGGAGGCGTGGGAAGAAAGAAGAGAACAAGGAAGGAAGCAGAATAGAGGACAAGACAAAGGCAGAGATAGTGGAAGAAAATTTAGAAAAAGCACAGAAGAAGGACAATCTGGGCAAGGTTCAAGGCAAATAAGTGGGACTCGAGAATGTCGTTGGTGTGGAAAGAGGCATGAGGGAACCAACTGTGTAAAAGCAACAGGAGCGTATTTTAAGTGTGGCAAGCAAGTCCACAGAGCGAATGACTATAAGTTGAATCAGCGAGTTTGTTACGAGTGCCAACAACAAGGGCATAACTCGAAGGAGTGCCCTCAGCAGAAGACACTGACCATGGAAGGAAGGCTGAGAGTGGTAGGTCGTGCAAATGCGATGGAATTAAAGGAAGCTATAAAGTTTGAAGATATGGTGACAAGTACTTTCCCTGTCTGCTCTCGTAAAGCCCTTGTATTGTTTGATTCTGGTGCTACCCATTCCTTTGTTTCATTAGCATTTACAGAAAAGTTAACGACACCCTGTCAGCCACTTGATGCCAGTGGCAACTCCCTTTCTAGCCACTAAAATATACAAAGAATGCCCAATACAAATAGTTGATTAGATCTTACATGCTAACCTTATACCTTTAGATCTAGGGGACTTCGACATAATCCTCAGAATGGATTGGTTAACTGCTTACCATGCTAACGTATATTGTCATTGTAAGTTGATTAAGTTGTCGATGCCTAATATACCTGAAGTCGTCATATGAGGGGATAGGGTGGTAAAGCCCCCTTACCTAATATCAGCTCTACGAGCTCTTCATTGTCTTCGTAGCGGTGCTGAGGCTATCTAGCACACCTATACGATATTCATGTTAGAGAACCACAACTGGAACAGATACCCGTAGTCAACGAGTTTCTAGATGTTTTTTCTGAAGATCTTCCAGGGCTACCACCAGATTGAAAAATGGAGTTCAGTATTGATTTAGTTCCTGGAACTGGCCCCATATCCAAAACACCTTATAGACTGGCACCTTCCGAGATGAGTTAGTTGAAGGTACAACTGGAATAACTATTGAAGCTAGGATTTATTCATCCCAGTGTTTCACCATGGGGGCCCCCAGTATTATTTGTAAGGAAGAAGGATGAGTCTATGAGGCTATGTATTGATTACCGAGAGTTGAATAAGGTAACGGTCAGGAATAAGTATCCTTTGCCACGTATAGATGATATTTTTTATCAGTTGCAAGGTGCAAAATATTTCTCTAAGATTGACCTTCGATCAGGATATCATCAATTGAAGGTGAAGGAAAGTGACATTGCAAAGACAACCTTTAGAACCAGATATGAGCACTATAAACTTTTGGTGATTCCTTTTGGGTTGACTAATGCCCCGACAGCCTTTATGGATTTGATGAATCTGGTTTTTCGAGGATATCTCAATCGTTTTGTTATCGTTTTCATCGATGACATTCTGATATACTCAAAGAGCAAAGAAGAACATGTTCAACATCTGAGGCAAGTTTTACAAATATTGAGAGACCACAGGTTATATGCCAAATTCAAGAAGTGTGAGTTTTGGCTTGAAAAGGTACAGTTTTTGGGCCACGTCGTGACAAAGGAAATGATATCGGTAGATCTTGAGAAAGTTGAAGAGGTATCAAATTGGGAGCGCCCAATATCCATTTATGAGGTTCGTAGTTTTCTAGGACTAGCCGGGTATTATCGAAGGGTTATTAAAGACTTTTCTAAGATTGCCTACCTGTTGACCAACCTGACCCGAAAGAATGCGAAGTTTAATTGGACAGAGAAGTACGAACATAGTTTCCAAGAACTGAAGGAGAAGCTAGTGACTGCCTCAGTACTCACCTTACCATCTGGTTCTGATGGGCTTGTGATATATAGTGATGCACTCGAGAGGGATTAGGGTGTGTTCTTATGCAGAAGGGGAAAGTGATTGCTTATGTGTCACGATAGCTGAAAAACCATGAGAAGAATTATCCAACACATGACCTAGAGCAAGCAGCAGTGGTATTTGCCTTGAAAATTTGGAGACATTACTTATATGGTGCAACTTGTGAGATTTATTCAGATCACAAAAGTTTAAAGTAAATTTTCACGCAGAAGGAACTTAACATGCGGCAGAAAAGATGGTTAAAACTCCTTAAAGATTATGATTGCTCTATACTGTACCACCCAAGGAAGGCGAATGTGGTAGCTAATGCCCTTAGTAGAAAGAAAATCGAGAATTTTGCTTCCATGATTGCCCAACAGAAGGTGATTGTAGACGACCTGAACAAACACAAAATTGATGTGCAAGTGAGAGGAGAAGGGAGCAGTAGCCTACTCTAGATGGAGATTTGACCTACGCTACTTTATCGAATTAAAGAAGCCCAAAGTCAAGACGAGAAGTTACTCAAGATTCAAGCAGGGTTTGAAAAGAACGACTAGGAGGATTTTAGTTGTGATGGGGAAGAAATTTATAGATATGAAGATCGGGTGTATGTTCCACCTAAGGATGAATGAAAATCTTAACAAATGCACATAATTCTAAGTACTCAATCCATCTAGGAGAGATGAAGATGTATCGGGACTTACGACAAAGTTTCTGGTGGCCGGGCATGAAAAAGGAAATATCAGAGTTTGTATCAAAATGCATGACCTGTCAATAGGTAAAGTTGATCATAGGAAGATGGCTGGACAACTGCAACCATTACCTATTCCCGAGTGAAAGTGGGACCATATTACCATGGACTTCATATTTGAATTACCCCGGACATCTAATAGGAATACATCTATTTGGGTGATAGTAGATCGTTTAACCAAGACTGCTCAATTTATTCCTATAAGGGAAGGGGATATGACAGAACTAGTAGCCCGAATCTATTTCAAGGAGGTAGTTAGCCGATACGGTGTGCCAGTTACCATCGTATCTGATCGAGGTACAAGGTTTACCTCCAGATTTTTGAAGAGTTTCCAAGAGGAGTTGAGGACCAAGCTGAGCATGAGTACGATGTTTCATCCACGGGCGGATGGACAATCCATACGAACGATCCAGATTTCAGAGGACATGTTAAGAACTTGTGTCGTAGACTTTGGAGGAAATTGGGATGAACAATTACCCTTAATTTAAGTTTTCTTATAATAATAGTTATCAGACTAGTATTGGTATGGCCCTGTACAAAGCATTATATGGTTGAAGGTGTCATACGCTGATTTGCTAGGATGTGGTCGGAGAAAGGCGGTTATCTCGTACCGAGTTAATCAAAGAAACATAGGATAAGGTTAAAATTATACAAGACAACCTTCGTACTGCGCAGAGTAGGCAGAAAAGCTACGCTGATCAAAACGGAGAGCGTTGGAATTTGAGGTAAGTGACCTCGTATTTTTTAAGGTGTCGCCATGGAAAGGAATTATGCGGTTTGGAAGAAAAGGAAAATTAAGCCCTAGATTCATCCGACCCTTCAGGATCTTTTTGAGGATCGAAGCAGTAGCATATAAACTTGAACTACCCCCAGAGTTAGAACATTTGCACAATGTGTTCCATGTATCTATGCTAAGGAAGTATGTTCCGGATCCGGCACATGTGATAAAACTAGAATCAGTAGAGATTCGCGACAATCTATCATACCAAGAGATACCTGTGGAAGTGGTTGATAGAAAAGAGCAAGTGCTCCGCTCTAAAGTAGTATCGGTGGTCAAGGTGATCTGGAAGAACCATGCAGTAGAAGAGGCTACTTGGGAGCCTGAAGCTTTGATGCGACAAAGATATCCTTACTTATTTGCAGATTAAGGTGCGTTAATTTCAATTTCGAAGGCAAAATTGTTTTTAAGGAAGGAAGGGTGTAATATCCTCATTGTTGTTTATTAAAAAAAAACTGGTCTGATTTTGTGGCTGCCAAAGGTAGACACAAACAAAAGGGAATGACACCTATCATTTTCAAGAGGTGGAGTTTGTGCATGTAGAGATAAGTGGAGGGTGAGGTGGCAAGAGGGAATGCTTACGCTGAACAGCTGTTTGAGGGAAAATCACGGGAAATTTAGAAAGAATCACGGGATAACTTCAACTGAGAATTCGTAGAGAAAGAGAGAGAGGAAGAAAAGCGAAGAAACATAAATTGATTTGGAGACAAATTGAAGAAGTTATGGACCACCAAAGTTAGGAAAAAAATCAGCCTGCAGTGTGCGAAGTTATGCTAAGTAGCTGATTGAGGGGAAATTTGAGGAAAATCCAAAAAGAATTTTGCAAAAGGCCAAACAGAGAAGTTATAGAAGAGAAAAAAAGGAAGAGATTGTAATAAACAGAAGGTATTTTCGTTGAGAAACAAAGAAGTTATGGGTTGTCAAATGAGGTAAAAATCAGCTTTATGTGTGTGTTCTTGGTGTTTTGATATGTATTCTTGATGAAAATTAGGGCTGAATTGATTATGTTATGATATGATTCCATGTTAAATGAAGTTATGAAGTTAGATAGGTGAAAACAAAGTGAGATCAAAGTGGTCTGAATGGAATTTGAGGTGGAATTAAATAGGTAATGAGATAAGTTAGCATAAAGTGCAAGTATAAGTGAAGAAGGGAAAATATCTCTGGGCATGTAAACTTGAGGAATGCAACTTGGAGTGTAGAAAGAGATGAAAAAGTGTAATTTGATCCAAAAGTGATGAATAGTGACTGTAAATGTCGCTAAAAGTCTCAGCCTCTAATTGATTTCAAACTTCATTTTTGGAACGTGGTTGTAAGATAGAATTTGGCCAAGCACAAAAGAAAAAGTCATATTCTTTTTGAAAGATCTACATACTGTAGAAATTTGGGATTTTTTTGAGTTTCCTAACAATGTTAAATATATTTATCCTTATAATAAGATTTTGAATTTTTAAAAATATCAAATGAATGTATTTTAATCTAAAAATTTGACTGAAACTTCATACAGATGAGGACTTCAGTATCTAAAACTTCGTAACATTTGGAGGCTGATTAGCATTTTTGACAAAATTGGTTCCCTAACACTCGGTTTGGTCATCTGGGTGGGGTTTCCGAGCAAAATTTTATCAAATGACTTTTTCGTACAAAAATCAGTTTACATTGTTTTAAAAAGGTATTTGAGCCAATTGGGAGTGTTTATTGGTGCAGAAATCGACAGGGAGTGGTTAGGTAATTTTACCTGTGGCCATGGCGTTTTGGTAATTTTTTACACCTGGTGACGAATCTTGTGGAACTCATGGTTAAGCAGAAAGAAGTATAAGGAATAAGGAATTGAGTTTAGATGGGTACAAGAAGGACGATAGTGCGATTGATGCACCTCATGGGCTAGGGCAAATCCGATTAACGGAATAGCCGTAATAAGTTGAAAACAAATAAGCGGTAAGGGAGGGGGGAGGTAAGGTAGGTGTGTTTTTGTATTTTAGGGTTGTCTAACAAGAAAGATTTTATTTGCTAGGTGATCCCATTGATGAGAAAATCTGGAAGCGAGGAGTTCATCGGCTATATAACTAAACAGATAAGGATAGTGTGGTTACGTTATGGTATCCATTATTTTGCTTGGCATACCATGTTAATGATGCGTGTGTTGAACTCATATATTTATGTTGGAATATCGGTTGATCTTATGAACCGGTACTTCTTGTTGACTTGTTCTGTTGAGGACTTAAGGTAGAATGAATTCCTTAGTCCGCCCGGTAATGAGCCTGAAAGCATTGTTGAGGACTTATGATGGAAAACACTCTCTAAGTCCGCTGCTTGATGAAAATCATTCCCTAATCTGGACAAGACTGAGATGAACACCCTGTATGAAGGGGCATCATTAAGTGGAGGGCCAGTGAAGTGAAGTAACTGGCGGTCAGAGAAAAAGAATAACTGACAAAAAAGGATGAAGCGCGCTAGAGTCTATCGCGTCGTGTCAAGTCAAGCATGCATTGCAATTGATTTTATTTGAAATTGCTGAATATATTGTCTTGATATTCTCGTGATGATTATTTGCTTTAGTGTTTTCTTTTGCATTGCACTTACATAGTCCATGAGTCCGTCCAAGAGGAAATGATGATGTTCTGTTGGGCTTGAGCCGCTCAGTCTGAACAAAGATGATACAGCAAGATGGTTGTAAATGTTCGTTCTTGGCATCCTTAAATCCTTTGCCTTTGTTGAAAATTTATGATCGATTCACCAAAATTTTTGAAAGGGTTGTACGTTGTACTCCTCGTATTATCCTTACTGGGCGATTTGCGTTCATTTTTTATCTTATGTGTTTTTTAGGTACTACGTTTGAACAAGGAGAGACCTCAGGTAAAGGTAAATAGAAATTACGCTAAGGTCCTATAAGGAAGAGTGTGTGTGTGTGTGTGTCTATATATATATATATATATATATATATATATATATATATATATATATATATATATATATATATATCGCCATGATGATGTAAAATTTGGTGTAAATATCAAGTTGTGTTATGTTATGCCGTTTCTGCTGCAATACAAAGTGTACAATCAAGGAAAATTTTTGTAATGACATGTTGTGGCATTTCTTTATGATCTTAAGGTTGTAGTCGCTATGTATTGTAGTTAAGGTTGTAATGTTGATAGGATTGACATCTCAGCTCTGGCGATGTCACTTGGGTTGGGGTGTCACATAATATGACCAAGCAAATACATCAATAAACTCCTTGAGGAGTTTAGTGATCTCTTTTCTTTCCCTCTCATCTAGATTAGCTCCTATTTTTATTTCTCTTATATCTTCGGGGAAGCCTATATTAAATTTCAATGTTTCCTCGGCCACTGGATTGACACGACTAGATTCTTAATTTTTAATTTCTTTGATTATTTATTTTAAATATTTTCTTTTCTCTTTTAAAAAATGGGCGGACTCACCATTAACCAAGTTGATGAATTCATCATAACCTTTATCAAGAACCAAGGGATAATCAAAATCAAGCATCATATTATCTATCAAGTAGTCCGGAAAAATATACTCCCTCCGTCCCTTAAAAAGCGATCAGATTTCCTTTTTTGGCTGTCCCATAAAAAAATATCATTTTTACTTTGGGATATAAATTTTATGTGAAGTTACATGTTTGCCCTTAGCCACCTTTTTTTTAATTTATTCTTTTTCTTTCTATCACTTGTCACAGTTATCACTCACCTCTCTCTTTCTCTCTCTCCATCTCTCTCCCCCTCCGAGCTTCGATCACCACTGCCGACTACCGGCATCACCACTGCCGACGACCCCAATCACCCTTGCTGCTAACACCGACAACACCGATCACCACTACCATCGACCTTGACGACGCCGATAATGGTTGCCTCCAACCCCAACGACCATATCACCACCGATGTTACTATATTCTTCCACCACCACGGCTGTCGGCGTCTTCTTCCCCCATCACCCCGCCACTGTCGTCGTGTCTTCAGCATCCATCATCAACCACAAGTACCGTCCCCTGCATCATTAATCACAACATTTGACTATAAAGAAAAAATTGTAGATTTGCTTCTGAAGAAGGGCAGTGGGTATTTTGTTGGTCATGGTGTAGATCAGGTGGATCGCGAGCATAGGCGTTCGCTCAGGCACCTTATTTTGAGAATAGGGTGACACAAGACATTGCTGGGGTTTTAAGGAGGCAATCAGAGGCGTTCGGGCATTCGCCTAAGCGGTGTGAAAAGAGACAAACGCGTGAATGAAGTGGCGAGGTGGCATTTGACCAGGCGATGTGACGGTTGAATAGGCAAGATTAGGCGTTCGCCTGGGCGTTCGGGCATTTGCCTAGGCGTTCTCATTTTCCCCGTTTCCTCTTATTTCCCTGATCTCTCTCCCTTTACTCCTTCTCCACTCACCATTGTAAAATTAAGGTAGAAAATCGCCAACATGGTATTAACTCACAGTAATGGAAGTGGGCAGCGACTGGGTGAACTGCCTGTGCAACCCAGGCAGAGGACTAGGCGACCAAGGCACACTGCCTAGGTGTAAAGGTGGGCAAAAAGATGCCTTTCTTTCTCATTAAAAAAAAGAAAACTTTCAACTTCATTGCTGAATCAAAGAACATAGTTCTGCCATTGAAGCCATGAACATGGTTTTTTTCCTCTTTGTTAGAGTTGTTTATGGTAGACCACTGAGATGGTGGGACCATGGGTCCATGACACTTTTTATCCAAAATAGCAAGCATATTTAAATCAGGGGTAGAATGGGAAAGGCAATATTACCAACTTTCTTAGGGTTTGTGCAAAAAAAAAGTGATTGCTTTTTAAGGGACGAGGGAGTAGTAGGTAAGCAAATTTAACTTGGCAAAGGCGATATAAGCATCTAAGTCTTCTGGCTCCGGAGCATCTTTGGCAGCAAGACTTCCTTCGGCAACCTTTCCCAGAGTTAGCGCACTATACCTAATCCTCTAATTCTACATGTCGCCATGTTATGGAGTGAGTCGGCATGTTGGATCTATGATCTAGTCGTCCACTTCACAGACAAGCACTCAGACAAGCATATCAGAGAAGCTTGTTGCCATCGCTTTCAGCTCCATCGAATCCATCCATCTAATCTGGGACTCCTTCAGTAGACAGCTTAGGCTGTACTGGCAGTTCTTTGTCTTCTATCCACTCCTAGTCGTAGAATATCTGCCATCCTTTAATCTGCTTCCCGATCTCAACACTGTAAACTAGCTCTGAAAATCCTTAGAAGCTCTTTCTTTCTTTGATAAACCATCCTTTCATAGTAGGGATCTTGGTCATGCTTTTGCGCTTCTCGCTTTCCTTATCCTTCTTGAATTGGGCAAGCTTCTGGGTAGCTTCCTTATTTTCCTTTCTGGTAGCTTATATCTTAAACCAAACTTCTCATCTTTGTTCTCCATGTCTGAGAAACTGGGAATTCCTTGACAGTTTCAGCCGAAGCCTTTTTCGGGAAAGTAGTAGAACATCCTTAACATGGGGATCATGGTTATATTTTATAGGGTGAAAGGTTGAGAAAACTTTCACCATGACAAACTTCCTCATTATTTCAAGATACTGAACTGAGTGATCCATCTTGAATCCAGTGAGCACGAATATCCAAAGAGTGATGCGATACCTGAACACTGTCATGCTTGTCTGATCTGAGGCAAATACGCCATTATGGTGAAGACGGCATCATTCAACACAGACTTGATTTTCTGGTGTAATGTAGAACGGATTGTACCCACATAATGTATCCAAGGTCTTCCCAACAGAAGGTTGAAGGTAGAGGTATAACCAACGCTTGAAATTTAACATAAAGCTAGCAGTACCCACAGTCATGGGGAGGTTTACTGTACCAATAACCTCCCTTCAGGTGTTGTCAAAGGTTCAGATGGCTTGGTTAGAAGAGGTGAATTCTGATAGGTCAATGGCGAGGGCTTCGACGGTGCGTAGGGGACAAACATTTATAGCACCACCATTATCTATGAGGAATAATAGAACCATAGAATCAAGTTCTAGAATAGTGATATGGAGTGGGACATTGTGGCTTGCTCTTGATTTGGGCAGATCAGACTCTAAAAAAATTAAGACATTTTTGTAATATACAGCTCCTAGCACTTGGACAGATCTTTGGGTGGGTCTGGATCGGTATTTGGGCTTTGCTAAGGAGTTTGATAAGGGCTTAACAGTAGGAGTATGAGGCCTACAGTAGTTACCATATGGAAATTTTAGCTTGGGTTTTCTTTAAATGTCTAAGGACTTCGTCATCAGGAGGCTCTTGGGAAAATAATGGATTAGAAGTGGCTAACTGAGGTGGGGTCTGGTACACTCGGCCGGATTGGGTTTGGTGCGATACCCTAACACTAGGTCAGAAGAGAAACCATGTTTCTTCATCATAATCGTCTTTATCAATAAAGGTCTCACATTCCATCAACTTTCCCCAAGTAATCACATCACAAAACTGTAGCAAAGACTTGTAAGCTAACACAGACTTCCAAACTGGCTGGCTTGATAGAAAAATAAGAGTGATTGGATCCACTACTGATTGGCTATAATTAACACAGTTAAGCCTTTGAGGTGGCAAAGGCTCTCTTCAAACATTCGGCCTAATAGGTGGGGAGATATTGCCCTTTTCGATGAGGTCTTGTATAGCGTGTCGAAAGGAGATGCATCTGTCCATAGTGTGACCATGTCCTTGGTAATAATCACAAAAGGCTTGCACATCATATTCCTATGGTATCACTGCTGGTGTAGGGGAAGGCAACAGCTTAGATATCATTCTCCTTCTTAGCAACTGTTCAAAAACTTTGGAAAGTGTTGCATTCAATGGTATGAATTTCCTCTTAGGCTCCGTAGTGGCTTCCCATGTCACTACTCGTTTGAGCTGCTCGGTATACCTTTGGCGGCTTTGACTCACAAGAGATGGTTCCCTTATTGATGGAATCTTCTATCTATATGAAGGATCTCATGAGAGCTTTGAACGACGTGTGATAGTGGCAAAAGATATAATCGTGATAGACTGGAAGCATGTTGCTTCTGATGATGTTTACTTGCTCTTCCTCGGTTGGATGGTTCATCATTTAAGCTGCCTTATTCGTCTATGTTGATGCTGAAAAGGGGTTCGCTGCTACGTGGAGGTGCCATAAAGGATACAGTTTGAGTCAGCTTCCAGGTAGACAAAGTAGGAGACAGCAAGGACGGAGTAAGGGCTGAGAGCAAGGCTCCCCAGACAGGTCGCGAGGGCTGGCAGAGCCGTGTATACAGGGCGACGACAAACAGGGCCAACGGCGACAGTCCTAGTCAAGAGTGCAGCGTCAAGGGTCCGGTGATAGAAGTCCAAGTGTGTTTCTCTCACTAGAATTCCAGAGAGAATGTCTTTTAGAGAGAGAAAGTGAAAAGTTCAAATGAGAGAAAGATCCTTGAATAAGCTCCAAAGTCCACTATTTATAGGCAAAAAAGTGCACGTGTCAGAAGTTGACATGTGTCACCCCCTGGGAACGACACGTCGCCAAGGGGGGGCAAAGTACTGATTCTCCGTTGGACTGCCAGTCCCCAAGTTCGTGCCACCCTGCCCTTACAACATCTCTCTGCCTGTCTGAGGAGACTGCCACAGTAGCATGGTCAGAGTAGCCCATTGCCCCAGCCACCAGTCCAAGCCCTTACTGAATCCCACAAGGCGCATCAAGAGACGCGCAGAGAACCTGACAGCGGTGAGGGTTGCCCCTATAGCCAACTGCCAGGCGGACTAGGTGTGATGCCCTCCAAGGACCTGTTCCCGTCCCGTAGTGACCAGTGGGTCATTGCCCTGGTGGTGTCGACGATCAACAGCGATATGAGTAACATGAGTGGCCATGGTTGCCGCTTGGTGCTTAGAGTTCGTTGTGGGGAAGTCTTCGCGTCATAGTTCCTTGCAAGTGTGATGTCAGTGGCTTTAAGGTTGTGCCGATGATGGCTTTAGGGTTGCGAGCCCATCTTGATGCGGGGGCCAAAGCCCCTGGTGATCGTGCCGGTGATGGCTTTAAGGTTGTGAGCCCATCCCGCTGTTTGATTGAGCCGGTGATGACGCGAGGCCCATCCAGTAGTTTGATTGAGCCGGTGATGGCGCTAAGCCCGCGAAGGCGCAAAGCCCATCCCGTAGTTTGATTGAGCCGGCGATGGCGCTAAGGCCGTGAAGGCGAGAAGCCAATCCCGTAGTTAGGGGTCCTTATGCTGGAGCACTACGAGCGGTGCCCCCGGAATGCTGCATAATCCGGAGAGTGGGTTGAAGCATGTTCCATGTCCATGGCGGGGGCGCATGGTGCGGTGAATAAGTGTGATGCCCGGAGGCCTGTAACATGGTTGTGGAGCATGGGCACGGCGACGACTGTCGCGGAGGTATACTTGGTGCCGGGGGCACGTATCATAAGAATGGCGCAAGGGCGCACTAACGACTGTCGCAGAGCAATACTTGGTGCCGAGGGCACGTATCATAAGCATGGCACACGGGCGTCGCGACGAACGTCGCAGAGCAATACTTGGTGCCGGGGGCACGCATCATGAGAATGGCGCACGGGCGCGGCGACGACTATCACGAAGCAATACTTGGTGCCGGGGGCACTCATTATGAGAATGGCGCACGGGGGCGACGACGAACGTCGCGAAGCAATGCTTGTGATAGTATGCTGCCATCGTGACGATTGTGCACGGTCGGTGAGGAGTGTTAGGTGACCATTGGTGTTGAGTGCGCCTTGTAGAGAGCGCGATGAGTGATGTCGGGGTTTAGGAGTGACCCTTGCAAGGCAAAAGGGTGGCCGACCCCCTTAGGAAAGCGGTGGCCAACCTCCTTCAGGAGAAGGGTGGCCGACCCCCTTGAGGAAAAGGGGTGGCCGACCCCCTTAGGAAAGCGGTGGCCGACCTCCTTCAGGAGAAGGGTGGCCGACCCCCTTGAGGAAAAGGGGTGGCCGACCCCCTTAGGAAAGGGGTGGCCGACCCCCTTGAGGGGAAGGGGTGGCCGACCACCTTGCGTGAAGGGGGTGGCCGACCCCTTAGAAAAGGGGTGGCCGTCCCCCTTAGGAAGGGGTGACCGACCCCCTTGGGGGGTTGATCCGTTTTTCTAACGGTTTGACTGTGTTGATGTTGCTGCATTGGTGATGCCTGTGGATGCTCGAAAGGAGATGCACTTTGACCGGGTGATGGCGTTGAATAATTGACCGTTGACTGGGTGATGTGTCGCGCGACGCAGGTCCCTTAGCGGGCCCCGGGGGTCTGACCAGGATGGGTTATGAACACTCTACCTTATAATGAGGCTGAAACTGACTCTTTTAACTTTTGCTTTATGGTTTCCAAATCTGGGTGATATCTTGGTCGGCATTATATTGGTACTGCTTTAGAAACTCTATCACAACATCTTCCCAAATACAGACTTGGGTCTCATCCAAAGTAGGGAACCAACGGGAAGCAGCTCCCATAAGAGTACGGTGAAATAACTATATCAACTGATTTTGATTTACCCTGTATGGGGTCAAAGCTCACATGTACATCTTCACATGGATTTTGGGATCCATAGTCTTGTCAAACTTATCCATCTCCACCATCTTGAACTTGCGGGATAGTCTATCCTTAGGGTTCATGGTTAGAGTGTTGAGGTCTAGAGGGTCATCGCCTCCCTTCATTCTAGCAATTTGGGACTACAGTGTGGCTAGCTTGTCCTTCTATTTCAGTTTGGCAGGGGGCTTAGCTTCTTCTTCCTTGGACTCATACATCCAATTAAAGTCCGGACCTTTCTTCTTATTATCCTTCTTCCCTTATTCTTTTGATTCTCTCCTACCTCTCCTCTTGAGGTTATCTAATTCCTCGGCACTTTGGTATTATTGGTCGAATAGGGCAGTGAAACCATTGTAATGATCCTTCTAAAAGTTCACTAATAATACGGACCAAATCAGAGATCTGGGAGAATTTTTCAGCCATTGGAGTTCGTGAGAGCTTTCCGAATGAGTCTCGATACCAACCACACTTAGCCTTAACTATATAGGGAAAGTCATCAAAAATTTAATCATACATACCATAGATATTGAGCTGGCTGGCTCATTCCCTAATAAGGGAGCAGGGGATTTTTCTGGAGTTTTTCAAATTTTTGAAAAGATGACTGACTAACTATCTGATTATCCAGTAAGAAACCGGCCGGTTGGTCAATAAGGTTAGGGCATCTTTCTGAGGATCTTTCTGGAAATTTTTTAGAGGGTGAGGGTTCTTAATAACTGTCCGGTCATCTTAATGGATAACCAATCGGTTGGTCAGTAAGGTTAGGGTATCTTTTTGAGAATTTGTCTGGAAATTTTCTAGAGGGTACTAACCGTCCGGTCATCCTAGTGGATAACCTGTCGGTTGGTCTGTAAGGTTACTATTTGTTTCTGTGAATTTCCTGGGGATTTCTAGAGGATGAGGCTTCTAACTAACCGTCAGGTCATCTTGATGGATAACCAACCAGTTTGTTAGTGGGTTGGCTTAGGGTTTGAACTAGCCAGTTTTGAATTTTTCAAGTCATGCACATATTTACTAATCGTCATTTTGGAAGCGTAGATAACTGGGCTATTAGTCAGAGTCTCCCCTTTTTTACGAAATTACCAGTTTCAGCTTACGGGATGTTCCTGGTTTCCCTGCCAACATGCCATAGGCCAATACAGGTATTCTCCCAACAAATGACAAAACACTGAATTGTTTGGGTGTGAGGTTTCTCCTTATAACACCAGTGTAAAGGTCACTCCTATCTGCTCGACTTAACGTATATCTTCCGCCCGTAACTAGAAAATTAACAGTGGGCAATGACTAGTACGTATACAGTAGTTTAGTATTGGAGGAATCTTCAGTACGAGGCCATGTTGTTGAGAGCTTAATCGAAAGATCGCCTTGAGCCCAGGTGGACCAAGGGCTTCATCTGTCGCTCTCGAATGGGTAGGTGAGATTGAAACACACGCGTGTGTGAGGGATGGAAATAAAAGCACAAATACCACAGTTATGTCATATTATACATGCCACGAAATACAATGAAAATGCAACAAGGCAAAAAATCAAGAAAACTTTTTAAGTCTAGTCCTCTTAGTGTGTTTTAGTCCCCAGCAGAGTCACTACTGTGGTGGACCGCCTCGAAAAAAACTCCCCTAAAGAGGAGATTTTATGGAGTTACCATGACCTCCCCTTGGCTGTTCCACCTCCTGAAGATCTGTATTTTGTAAACTCAATCGAACTAATAGTAAATTACTAGGACTGTTTTGGAAACGGTTGAACAGTTTTGAAAAGAATTTCATTGTTTTTGTCAATCTGTCAAAGGCAGAAGCACTGACGAAAACAATTATAATGTTTTAAAAACAGTTCGACTGATTGGAGTCAAACTTATCTCTCTTTCTCTCTTTCAGAACTACTATTTCTTTCAGTAACCTTTTGAGAAGCTACTGACGAGAACAATTGAACTATTTCTGAGGACAGTCGCACTATTTTGCCTTAGAAAAAATATTTTCACACGGTTTTTCTTTTGTCTTAGAAATTTGGTTTGCTCCAATTATGAGTTTCTGGTGTTCTTATAAGCAAACTAGGCTCAAATATTTTAGATTTGAAAGAGAAAACCATTTGTATATTAGATTGAGCAAAAACAGATTTTAGACCCCAAAAAAAAAAGTTTGGATTTTAAACTAAGGTTTGAAAAACTTTTTGATTTACAAATCTGTTGATGCTCAAAATTATTAAATATGATTTACCGTATGTAACAACGTCAAAAATATAACAAGCCATCGAGTTCAAAAATATAACAAGCCATTAACAAGCTATTTAAACCTAAAAAAAATTAAGGTTTCAATAATACAAAAGTTTACTATCTTCGCATTTGAAACAATGCAATTATGTTATTGACACAAAAATAGCTTAAGAAGTTACGATACCAATTGAAGATATTCGAGACCTGACCGAATATGTATGTGCTTGTACACGTGGGCAAAATATCACGTGCACCGATCTCCAAGATCTTGTCACTATTTTACGTGCCAACAAATATCATTGATAAACGCATCGCGCCGGGAATTAGACTACACAAGCCCGATCCATTTGTCTATCGTCCAAGAGTCCTCTCTGAATATCATGTGTTCCTTCTGGTTTTTTTTTTTTCCAGCCAAGAGACAATTTTGGCATCATGACTCATGGGTTACGCCCTAAGACCAAGAATTGAAAAGTAAAATAGACGTCAAATATGCGCAAGAAATGGTACTAGTTTTGTGGGCTACCGTTTTTATATGAATATATATAAGGTTGGTGATTATCCAACAAGAAAAAGCTCATGAACTGCAGTAGAAAAGTTCAAAATGGACATAATATTGTAACCCGTACTGCTTTACGCCAAAGATATTTCTTTACAGAGGAAAATAGATTTGAGGAGAGCTGTCAACAAGCATGCATTCTAAGTCAGATACGTCGAAGAGAGGCCAATCTCTTTTCCAGATCATCAACATCAGTGGACTGAGATCTGCATATTCATTCAGAATTGAACCATTAGATCATGAAGCAGTAACACTAAGCTAATTAGAAAGACTGTAAGGGAAAAAAAAGGAAATGTGTGCGCGCTTGAGAGATGGTGGTGGCGTTGGAGGACAATACGAAGCAAACTTCAGTCTAGTTGTTCCTAAAGGGCATTGTAGATAACAGGGTAAGCCAAAGCTTTTCCCACGAATATCTAAATAACAAACACTGGTGCAACCACCGTCAAAAGTGAAACCACAACCAACGGTGAGTCTATATGACTGATGCAGTTCACTTGCACCTCTTCTGGTCACAACTTGCATTAAACTGCCAATAACTGAAACGTGTTTCGGTACCATGATCCTACTCAACCACGGTACTTGACGAGTAACGGTCCTCGTGCTTGCAGTAGGTATTTAATGAGAGGCAACAATAATCTAACACGAGAAGAACTTTGAGAAGTAGGGAACGCCAAGGGAAGTTATGCCAGAAATGACCGGCAGGCGAGTGTTTTAGAGAGTAACTTGTGCCCTTCGATATTTTGCAAGAAATGTAAAGATTGGATCTTGTCATTTAGGGACAAACGTACCTAGGGACAGCATTATCAACCTTTTTGGATGCGATTTGACCTTTTGGTGCTGAGGATAACTGTTTAAGAAAGAAAGTCCAAGATCAGAAAGTTGCTTACGTAGTCCAGAAGAAGATGAGACTATAGGTGAATCAAAAGTAACCAACCTGCGAAGCAATGTCCACGCCAATCTCATCAAGCACCTACAAATGAAAAGAAAGTTAGAGATTGGGCTTGACTGAAAAACAAATAGCGAGTGAGTGAAAGAAAAATGAGATCGAATAGCACCTGGTTAGTTAGCTCCTCTGTTTCCTCTTCAGCCTCATCTTTGTCAAGAGTTTCATCAATGGACTCTGACATCATTTCAATCTGGACCAGAGACCAGTAGTAATATGATCCTTAAGCACATGATAATCAATAAATTCCACAACCTTTTCATGGATTTTATTGGTGGCTAAAAATCATGTGGAGAATCTAAACAAGAAATTTAAAAAACTTAAGTCCAAGTTTACCGTCATGTCCATCTGTGCTGATTGCTTTTGGAATTCTTGAATGACTTTAGCTTGCTTTGCAGGTGCCATTTGCTGAAACATAGAAAGTAAGCAACGTTTTGCAGACAATAATAATCAGGTGAAATATAACCTTCCAATAAAAAAATATTTGCAGCTTACTGAATATGTGAAAGTTACACAAAGAACAACGAAGAACTTTGACTTGGTGTAGAGATCAACAATTAAATCCTCGCAAACACGCCAATCTATACAGTTTTTTCTACTAATTTTTTTCTCAATCTTTTCTAAGTGAGATAGACAGCAAGCCTAATAAGAATACATAAATTTCATAGCCGCAAAATACCTTGTTCATGGCAACCATTGCTTTGGTTGCACCTTTCATTCCAGTAGATATTGAAGTGCTAGCATACAAAGCCTGAGAAAGTAACAAAGTCTACTTTTAGGATACGGATACGAGATGATTTGAACCCTGTAATACTGCAGGTAAAGTAGTCACCTGTGTATGTGTTGCTACGCCTCTGATCTGGGCACGACTCCCCTGCAAATTTGTTATTTGTTGCCGCAGCCGAACTAGTTGACGAGCTAAAATTTTCGTGGCAGCCTGGTATAGAAAGTACATCAACAAGGTTTTCAAGAGTTCAGGCGAGGACAAAAATCTAGATTTCCTTTGTATTCATCCATTTAGCCGCCAAAGGGATCTATCCGGCAGTAGATCCTTTAGATTCAACGTCAACTATGTGCAGCTAAAAAAGATTAAAATAGGTAGGACAAAACGGACTAGTAAGACACAACAGGAGGGATCCCCCCACCCCCCTACCCCAGTCAAGCCCCATGTTATTCTCCATCTTGTTCTGCATGCACAGGAAATACTTGCCTCAACTACCATACACGGACTATCCATGTAGTGTTGCAAACTAACTAAAATCAACTCAGTAAAAGGGCAAGCAGCATAAATATGCACTCCCTCAACCCGCCCCCTTCTCAAGGATAAGAAGACACGGTGGAAAAACTGATGTTCACACTTAAATGGCTGTTGCAGAAAGCATAAAGCTGCATCAATGGACTAATCAGAGAACAAAAAAGGCAAACTTGAACTCAGAAGACAAGAAAATGTATTAGTTTGTACATGAAGTCAACATCATCTCATTGCGGCCGAATAAAGTCTAATAGCCGAAAGAATGCTCCTACTGGGCTAAGGTCTGGATTTGAAGCAAATGACATGCCTAAACTATTGAAAACATACACCAGACAAATAACGAAAATAGATCACCTGGATCATATAACTATGTAAGAAAGATACTGTAGGTGTTTTACCATTTTTACCCCTTTTAGGCTTCTTTTATTTTATTTCTCTCTCCATGTTTAATCATCCACCAACCCATTTTCTCTCTCTTGGCCCACTTCCTTCCTCCCCCCTCTCTCTCTTGGGATAGAGGGAGTATGCTGTCTCCTTTTTGTCATTTCTCATGCCTCCAGACTTGAGCTCAAAATCCTTCCCCAAACACTTCAATTAATTATATTAAACCAACTTATATTTAAGGCACAGCTCTCATGTGCTTGCTACATTTTATTGTTGTCTCAAAGTAAGCATAACGTCTAATTGCACCACTGTTTACTTGAGGCTTATGCCCAAACTCCTTCCTTAGACCATTTCAACATAGTAATCCATCTTATGCCTTGATACCGTCTACTTCAGCACTTGATTGCATGTCATCGTCATGTTACACCCTAAATGCATGTTTGTGTTTGAATTCATGAACTTATACTTGCCTCATTTCCAGTTTTAGCCGTTTTCTTGATCTCCGCCACTAGTTTCTTCTCCTGCAAATTGTCAGCAGGAGTGAGGATTGGAAGAAAGGTGGAAGGGCAGGACAGGGTAGAAAACAATTGCTAATACTTGCATACCTCCAGTTGTAAAGAAGCAATTTCACGTTCAATTCCTGCAATATGAAAGCCAATCACGGTTAATGGAGTCTCTAAGATGTTCTGTTCGCAACTGAAATTGCTAACCAAATATGAAAACCCGATGCATGAGCAGAAAACTTACCACAGAACAGTCTCACGCATTCAAGTCCCAAGAAATAAGACATTCTAGAAAGTACACACTAACACTTGAAATCACACACAAACCAAATATGTAGCAATCACACACTAACACTTGAAATCATCATGACCATATACTTCCCAGTTCCAAAATTCACAAAACTCAAACCAAAATTATTCACAAAAGAAAAAGAGGTAGATTTGACTAGCTAGGACAACTGAAATTGAGCTTGCAAACACACTAGGAAGTATTTTGACTGGCAAAAGAGCCTCACTTAAAATCCCAATGTCACTTTACGCATTACAGAAATTGTTTTTATGCCTTTTTTCCGTAGAATTTTTGCAGTAGACAAGTACATTAACTTGACATAGGAATAATTATAACTAGTGAAGAATCCAAGTCAAAATCCCAACGATATTTTACTCATCAGAAAAGTTCTCTTTTGTTATTTGCTTGAATCTTAATCCTATAAGTAGCGGAAATCCAAGGTCAGCTTTTTAATTTGAGGTACTAGAACCTATGTTACATGGACTCTTCAAAATGCGTGAACTACCCGTTTCCGACACTCGACACTTGGACATGATTATGGCATATGTGTCCGACACATACCATAGGATCTACCACTAAGAACACTATATTATCGGGTTTCTTCTAGTTCATTATTGCTTTAAGATGATCTCAGCTTGAATTAAAACGATTTGCGTAACTTCAAACACCATGCAGACTAGGGAATATGTAAAACACAAGAATAGATAGGAACATTTGGACATGTCCCCATGTTTTTAGTTTTGACTTATGATAAATAGATGAATCCGACACTTGATTACATTTCCGACTCGGACACCCGTACCGAGTCCATGTAACATAGACTAGAATGCATTAGTTAAAAACTACTGAATAAGCACTTAACATCACACACCACATAGCCCCAAAACTTAGAGCATTCTCACGAATTCAAATCTCTTGAAACAAGACATTCAAGAGTGAACATAAGAAACAGTCCCAAACATCACCTCTGTAACACTTGAACTCCTTCAGCCACTCTATACTTTAGCCTTTCAAATTTCAAGCCATTGATCTTTCCCTCTCTTGCTCACTCGCTAGGTCCCTCTCTATCTATACATCTATCTCTCTATCTAGCTCGTGTGCAAAGAGACAAGAGACCCCATGTTAGAAGGACACTTTACACAAAAAACAAGATAGCATGCCTAAACAAATTACATTAACAAGGCTAGAAAGGTCTCCTCGTCTACAAGGGGCCCCATATGGCATTTTGAAAATAGTGGAATACATTTACCAAAGACAAAAAAGAATAGATATACACATGCATATATGTATTTACATACACTTCACATATGTACAAGAAAGGTGTACACTGCGATTAGCAACATCTATCAGAAATTGGTAGCTACCCCCATGGCCGGCTTAAACGGAATACACAACCACATAGTTTTTGGGCAGGTAGGTTTCGTAATTGCATCTCTGGTACACTGTGTGTTGCTTCATAATTGATCAAGGTTTAGATTACCACTATCCAAATGATTGTGCATAATCAATCTAAATTTTAAATCAAAATTGTTAGAGTAATTCACAGAAAGGCAAATTAATTAGCTCTCTTTCATAACATTCTGAACAAAAAAGTTTCAACAGCATTTTCGTAATAACTGAATGGTCAAGGAATAAATCGACTGTCTAGACAAGAATCGCCAAAGGCGAAAAAACCAGCTCTACCTTGAGTAGCCACTGACATCTCTCTCTTGCTTGTCCGGAGTGCATCTGTTAACATTCATCCAAACCAATTCACACTCAGTTTACATTAACAGAAAACTGCAACCAGCTTTTCAAATCAACCAATTTCCGTATCACAAGACCTAACAAACTCAAATAACTCAGCCGGGTTGATAATTTTCTAACGATACCAGATACTGATTGAAACACAAGTACATCTATAAACCCTTGTCAAAGAGTCTAGGAAGATCATGGACAAATTTGGGCAAAACAACAGGGTACATTACTTTAATCGAGAGACAATGCTGCTACAAACTCAAAATTGGAAAGAAAAAAGAGTGCGTACCTTTGGGTGAAGTCTTCTTCTTGAAGATATTCATTTTCAACTTGGCCTTGAAAAACTTCAAGGAGAGACTGCGTGGAGAGTTTAAGTGCTGCTGGGGTTCCACAAAACCCTAATCCGTGAAGTAGCGAAACTTCGTGTATGGCAAAGATCCGACTATGTTTAGTTTGGGTGGGTGCTTCGGGTGTTTTTAGCAGATCGCTGGGGAGAGCTTTCCGTTTGTCGCAGCAGTCAAAAGTGTGGGGGTGGCCTGGAGGCGCGTGCTATTGCTCTACATATCCAACTAGCCGTTACAATTTTCCTCCTTCTATACTATATACCTCCCTCTATCTGCGTCTATCTGTCGATTAGCGTAAACACCATTCCTTCAATTCATTTATGTTTATTTAGGATATGATAAAGAGGAAAATTAATAATTAAATGTAGATAGAGAAATAAAAAATATAAAGAAGGTAAATATGAAAAAATTCATGTAAAATCTTTCTTAATTTGATCCTTCTTATTCATATTTAGCATGACAAGAAGATTGGGGAAATGGATGCAAAATAAAAATTAGAACCTGTGACTTTAACAACTTTACAATTTGTTTTACGCGATATTAACACTTATATGTCATGCTTAATTTTTTGATAATTAGCTTCACTTTTGCGACCGTGTCACTGTAACTGGGATATGTTTGGTTTGTAAAATTTAAAACTCTTTCCAACAAATGTCATTAAAATACATCTGAATTGGAAATCACGACATATCCATAATTTAAGACTGCAATTTATAAGGGGGGAAACTCGTGGAATTGAACTTTGAGTTTGAATTACATTTAGAATTTGACATAAAAAGAGTAATTCTATTATTCGGATAGTTTAGCAAAATTGGAAATTAAATACTCGTCCAATTGTATGAAATTTATCTTATACCCTATTTTTGTGTACTTTGTTGTTTTCTTATTTGTTGGTCCCGTCCAATCAAGTCTATTTCGATTTAATCCAGTCCATTTTGATGCATCCCGGTAAGTATATTTTGCAGAGTCTATTTTTTCTTATCTTTTACTCCATCAAATTCACGTGCATTTATATGGCAGGTTAGCTTTTTCTTTTAGATTAATGGCTTCAAATTAGATTTGTAAAGGAAGTATATAATGCCGGCTGCTCTAACTCGACAGTTTAAATTTACCGGTCATAGAGGTTAGACTTTTAAATTTTATCTGGTGGCGTCTAAGGTTGCATGCTAATCGCTTTGTACAGCTTTTCTAGAGCCCTATAACCCCACACTTCTTTATAAAGTGCTCAAAGGATCACCTTAAACATACCAACAAAAAAAAAAAAAACCCAAGGGCTGCTAATATTCTATTAGGATTTCAATATTTGTGATCCGATCTCCCACACACATAGTTACACACCCATTTACTTGAGCTTCTTTCATCATGGATGCATCAAAACCTTCAACTCAATGATCCAAGTCAAAAAGTAAAACATGATCTCTTAGTTTTTAGTCAGAGTAAATCCCATCACCGCGATCAAATCCTTGTCTATGGCTTAAAGCGTCATAAAACTATATACCAGATTTTAGGTCGTGTCTCCTAGGGTCTGAATAACGAGGATTTGATCTCGATTAGTCGGATCGGGTAAGTAAGCCATTGAGCCCTTAGATGTTGAGTTCAAACAAAATAATTTATTTGAAATAAGTTTTAGTATTCATTAGATAAAAAAACATAATTTTTAAAGAAAAGTCAAGACCTTTATGGGTATGATGAGGTGCCCAACAAACTAATTCCAAAAATTAGATGGCGACTCAAAGAGCTAAACTTTTTTGGATGCATGTCGTCAGAATGGTAAGATGGTGACTTAATTAAAAGGACTTGTTTGCCATACTTTTTGTGTTGGTTTGACAATTACTATCTGCTCTGCTCGGTTGCATTCAATATCTATGGTTAACGTCATTTTTCTTTCTTTATTTGTGCTTTTAATAGTTCGTTTATGCTCCAAATTTCCCAACCTACTAGGTCAAGCGTAATGGTTGAAATCCTTGTCCTCTAAACACGCAAGGTGAATTCAACTATTCCCTCACCTCTAAGGCGGAAGTACCTAGACGTATTTGGTTAAATCAAACAATTCATACACATACCAATGATCATCAAATTAACTATTCGAGAGATGAATGAGGGGTATATTGTGCAATTGAGCCAAAAAAGGAACCTTAAACTGGGAGTCGAGACAAACCACACTCATCAGACCTTTCTTCACATATAACCTTTGATAGAAGGCACCTATCAGCTTTATCTTGTACAGGCCGGGTACACTGGACAGTACGTCTGTTAAGAAGATGTTTAAAAAATAGGGTCACTAACCTAGCGCTTGGTACAACCTTCCTACTAACTATATCAAAAGGTACATCAAGGACCATGTTAAAGGATCCTCATATCAGGCAGATAAACCTCACTAGAATATACATATGTGTGTGGAGCTAATCCATTGCTCGCGCGGACAACTTTGCTAAGTTGCTTGCACGATCTGGTCGTCTATCTGGCCCGATGGACAGGCCAGATCTAACTTTTTTTAAACTTTTTTGCCAGGTAAAAGTACCATCCGCTACATAATATAGCGGACGGTACCAAAGCTACCACCAATCACATTGATCCTCTCAACATCATAGTCTGAGCTTTAAACCAAAAGATTTCCTTGGTTTTGGTTGATAATGGATCAGCTTTAATTGTTTGTCCTCTATATACTGTTCAAGCACTGGAATGGACTTTTTTAATAGCACTCCTAGTTGACAGGGTTTATGATAATGGCAGGCATTAAGTTGTTGATATGCAAAAGCTTAGCATATTAGTAAAGGTGTTGCCGATTTTGAGGTTTAGTTTTAGGTACTAGACATTCTTGCGGCTTTCAGGCTCATCTCGGAGTCGCCATCGATTGACTCTATAGGTACAGCACCCTATAGCTTGCACCTAAAAGTTAAATTTGTCCTTAACAATGTCATACTGACTATTATGGGTAACACCCAGTCTCGCAAATAGCCCGTGCAGAGAAGGAAATAATTTTTTTGTACTGTAGTATGACTCAATGAACGTACTTTTTAATGGGTTCAATATCGACAATGCAGTTCAGTTCCCTGTGTGTGGACTTGTCAATGAACTATTCCCACAATAAAATCTTTCACCCTATCGTGTCTTGGATATCAGACTCATCAATGCTCTATGATGTTGAGTATTGCCAACACTCTATTGACACCATTCAAGATCAAATCTTGAGTATCCTACTTTATTGTTTAACATTGTTCCAGTCTCGGCCTAACAGTTAAGTCAAGATATGTGTAGACTACAAAGACTCAGATAAAGCATCTCTAAAGATGACTTTCCACACCTAGATAGATTTGAACATATAGTGTATGGCCGAACATGAGTAGTTTCTTTGAAGGATTGCTTTTGGGTTACAATCAGATAAAAATAGCTTCATAAGATTAATAAAAAAATTGCATTTACCACTATGTAAGGGATGTAAAGATATATTTCGATTATAAGTTGGATATTGATATAGCTAAAAATATCCCTCCAATCTACGGACGACACGTGGCAGTTATGACACGTAACTCATACTGGCTCATTACTGATATGACATTTACCGTATCAATCACTGGACAGAATCCTAAAGAGGCTCTGACTCTATCAGTTCAGATTGACGTGAGATCATCTAGGATCCTAGTTAGATTCTGATTGGAGTTAAGCAAAGCCTAGTCCTACTAAGACTCATCCTTCTACCACTATATAAAGGGGTCAAGCCCCTCAGGTAAAGACAAGTTCACACACATATACATTGTGTCTTTTTTGCTTCTCAGAGTTCTACATTGTTAGCCATCTCTGACTTAAGCATCGGAGCGTTCCCCCACCGGAACCCCACCCGGTGGTCACTCCGTGTTCTCTTTTGCAGGCCTGATTTCTGGTGTGGTTCCCGATCCAGTTTTTAGCTGCAATAGATTGGCGTCATCCGTGGAACCACTACAGGGAACATGGCCAATCACTCTTCTTCCGATGACTCTTCACACGGTCATTCCAAGAACCGTCACGCACGAACTAGCGGCTCTCATCAACTTGGTCGTTCTCATGACCAACACTCGACCCCTTCGGGCCACCGTCGCGGCAGTTTTTCTGAAGATTTATACGTTAATGTGATGTCTGTTACTCCCGAATCAGAGACTAGACCTCGGAGAAACCAATCTCCAACGTCTACTCTGAAAAACGGTGATCTTCATCACTGCCTAAACTGTCAGCTTTTCAAAACACCCCATGACGACGTTACGAAAGAAATCCACTAACTGAAAAATGTCGTGAACACTCTTCAACAAAAGCTCGACATGGCAATGGCTCCGCCATCCACTCACCATTCTCATCTTGACCCCAGTGACCTTCGTCTTCGTCTCACCTCCAGATCAAGTTACGGCCGCAAATACCAATCAACGGCCGATCCGACTTACAATCCCAAAGAGAAGAACGGAGATCACATAACCAGGAGTGGATCTTGTTATCAACGTGATCCATCAGTTGAAGACAGTACCAACTCCTCTCCCGAGTAGGTCACCAGAGCTGAGACCCCTCGAAGATCTATCCACAGGAAGAGGGCGCCTGAGTCTCGTTCCCGAGAACGGGACTCCTAGAAGGTGGTCCCTAGATATCATTCTCCAGAACGATCTCCCCCAAGGGATGAATCTGGATATCCGTTGTCAGAAGCCATTGAGAAAGCAAAACTACCTCCCAATTTTTGAATGCCTCAATGTGATCTCTACGACGGAACCGGAGATCCAGGAGAACATGTCTACCAGTTTGAAACAAACATGCTCCTCCTTTAGGTCTCAGACGTTGTCATGTGCAGAGCCTTCCCCACCACTCTGAGGAAGGCTGCGCATGCATGGTTCAAATCTCAACAACCAAGATCTATCTGCTCATTTGGCCAATTATCAGATCTCTTTCAGAAGCACTTTATAAGCAGTCTCTCCCGAAGAAAGAACTCGGCGAGTCTGCTGAACATTGTGCAAGAGAAAAATGAGTCTTTGGCATGCTTTCTCGGACGATTCAACGCAGCCACTTTGGAAATCGATAATTTGGATAAATCTGTGAAGTATACTGCATTCCTCCAAGGCCTTCGACCCACATCCAAGTTCGCATTCTCTGTGAACAAAAGTCCTCTAGGTAATATGAAATCCCTTCTCGAGAAGGCTAACAAATATATCCAAGCAGAAGAATACCTGGAGACACATAGAGGACGACGTGGAGAAGGAAAGGAAGAACAGAAGAAACGATCTCGAGAGATAGCTCCTCTAGAAGGAAAGTCAGTAAAATGTTCTACGCATGACGAACGGCGTCCAAAAGACCCGTTCACTTGGGAAAAGCTGACAACCCTCAATGCGAAACCGTCATAGATTCTTCACGAGATCAAAGACAAAAAAGCTCTCCAGTGGCCAGACAAAATGAAATCTCGACCAAATAAAAGGAACAAAGACTTATGGTGTTACTTTCATAATAATAATGGCCACACAACTGACGATTGTGGGTCGCTTAAACGAGCAATTGAGGCCCTTATCAAGCGTGGCCAGTTGAGAAAATTTGTAGCTCCTAGAGAAGGAAGACAACAGACACCTCCGGCCATGAAAGAAAGAGAAGATCGGGAAGAAAATACGGGTAAAATCAACACTATATCTGGGGGATTAGCCGCAGGAGGTTCATCAGGACGGGCTCGAAAAGCATACGCCAGAGAAGTATGCATAACGAGTCAGCCCCCGAATAAGAAATCGAAGACGGTACCCGTAGCAGCGATCACCTTCTCCGATGAAGATTCAAAGGATATACAAACTCCTCATGATGATCCATTAGTCATCACAGTTAGAGCTGGGAACTTTGATGTAAAGCGTGTCTTGATTGATAACGGAAGTTCTGCATAAATCTTATTTTTCAATGCATTCAAGAAGATGAACATTCCAACGGACCGTCTACAAAAGATGGATACACCATTGTATGGATTCTCCAATCATCCAGTTGCAGCCAAAGGTATTATCGCACTCCCAGTTGTGATTGGCACACCTCCGGCATAAGCCAACTTCATGCTTGATTTTGTGGTGGTAAAGGTCCCCTCAGCATACAACGCCATATTGGGGCGACCAGCACTCAATCAGTTACAAGCTGTAGTGTCAACTTATCACCTCAAGATGAAGTTCCCCACGGAACACGGGATTGGAAAGGCGAAAGAAGACCAGACTACAGCTCGTCAGTGTTACGTGACTTCATGCCAATCAAAGAACAAGGAAGCACTCATTATCGAAGACCTCTAGGAAGATATAAGGATGCAAAGGTGAGAACCAGTTGAAATCTTGTAAGCATTGAAGTACATCCTGAAGAAGAAAACAAAAGGGGTTCGGATTGGTTCAAATCTTAAGGAAGACACCAAGCTTGAGCTGGTGAACCTAAGGAGATTTGGTCATGTGCAAGTTAGGAGTCTCCGATCCAAAGGCAGCGACGGGAAAGTTATCTCCAAGCTGGAAAGGACCCTATCGTGTTATAAAGGTGCTCAAACCGGGAGCCTATACACTAGGAAAACTTTTCGAAAAACCATTCCCTCGTACTTGGAATGCTAAGAATTTGCAAAAATATTACAGTAGCATCTTGCCTCGAGGCAAGACACTTCTTTTTCAGGGGGATAAGGGCCCATACCTTATCAAAACCCCAATCTTTTAAACATTGTCTTTAGAAAGATAATTTCAAATAAATGGGTTGTTAAGCAATCCAATGTAAACTTTATCTTTTACTCGAGCAATAAAGTTATTTTTCTCAGCATTGTTATAATGTAAACTTAAACATTCTGCCCGAGCAGAGTGATGGCCGAACACTCTGTCCAAACAGAGTGATGGCTGAACACTCTACCCGAACAGAGTGATCAATTTAGCCAAAACGTTCTGTCTGAATAGAGTGATGGCCGAACACTCTGCCCGAACAGAGTGATCAACTTAGCCAAAACGTTCTGTCTGAACAGAGTGATGGCCGAACACTCTGCCCGAACAGAGTGGTGGCCGAACACTCTGCCCGAACACTCTGCCCGAACAGAGTGATCAATTTAATAAAAACGTTCTATCTGAACAGAGTGATCAATTTAATAAAAACGTTCTATCTGAACAGAGTGATGGCCGAACACTCTGCCCGAACAGAGTGATCAATTTAATAAAAACGTTCTATCTGAATAGAGTGATGGCCGAACACTCTGCCCAAACAGAGTGACCAACTTATGCAAAACATTCTGTCTAAACAGAGTGATGGCCGAACACTCTTGGGTTTTATAAAAATACAAGAGTAGGCCAAACGGATTAGCTACAGATCTAATCAGTGAAGAAACAAAAGTTAATGGGGGCACCGTCACTCCACAAAAGCTTTTGCTTCTTCAAAATTTAGGCCGAGAGGGTGCTCGACTTCTTTGCCAACTCTTTAAGTGACGAATAAAGGGTTTGAGCCAAAGTAAAAATCAATAATACTGTGTGAATGGAAAGACAAACCATGAGAAACACATAGTAAAGCATAACAGCATGAAATAAAAGATAAAGAGTTTTACAATAAGCCCTTGAACGGGCATCAAAATTCTCTGTCTGTATAAAGCAAAAAGCCTAGATACAAAGGCTAAAATCTAAGGCTTGGGGGCATCACCAGAAGGACCTTCCCCCGGAAGATGAGAAGCTGCGGCATCCCCTGCCTCTGAAGGCATAACAGTCTCTCCAGATGGAGACACTATCGCAGGCAGAACAAAGTCACCCAAAGGGATGTCAGGAAAGTGCTCGGCAAACATCTCCTTGGCCTTCGAGAAGCCAAGCTCATAAATCTCAAGGCCATCATCGGTCCACTTCTTCAGCCACTCATCCCTAACGTTTCCATCCAAGAAGTCGCAGATGCCTTGGTCACCTCTTCTGCTCCCTTCCTCTTGACTGGCTCTAGCCTCTTCTCCAGAGTCGCAATCTAAGCAAGATGATATGCCTCTTTCTTGCTTAGCTCTTCAGCACGATGAGAAGCTTCTTGTGCCTCCTTAACAGCTTCCCTCTTTAACAGCTTCCCTCTTCTGTTGAGCCTCATCTGCTGCCACCTGCCTCGCCATCTAAAAGCGAGAAAGCATCTCAGATCTGCTAGCATACATTTGGAATGAAGATTGGAACCATCAGCTAAATGAAAGTTGAAAACAAAATAAAAACCTAGTTGAGACAAAGGACGTTACCATATAGATGGCCTAGGCAAAAGAGTAGGCAAAGGTCTCATGTATCTGAGTCTGGAAGACCTCCTTGTCTAGAGGAAGAATCCCATGAAGAAGATGCTGCTCCGAGACCTGGCTATCTGGCATCCCAAGGTCATCGCGCCTAAGTGTCCACCTTGGTCGAAAGATAGGATCATCATCAATGGACACTTTCTCCAAGATACGTGGAGAACGTTCTGGAGGAGTGACTCTAGTCCTCTAAGGAACAGGGGGCAACTCCACACTTGGCTGTTTCTCATTGTGCTTCCCCTTAGCTTTATGAAGAACATCGAGAAAGCCTCCTTGTGGCGATTTTCCACTTCTGCTAGCCATTTCTGCAATGAAGAAAGAAATCAGTACGGGAATAAACATAGAAACCAAATTGAAATCAATAACTTCCATAAAGCACACTTAGAGGAACGGTCTCTGCAGATGTCACGCTAGGAATAACACGAGGAGGAGAAGGAATCAGAAGACCAGCTGGAATAGACCTTGGAGGAATGATCTTTGCCCACTCCAATTGCTCCTCCAAAAGAGGCTCATTTATGCAAAGACCACCTCGAAGCTTAATATGGCTAAGTATATGCTTAGTCTGGTTGTTGGGAGTAGGCTTGCCAGGATTTTTGAAATCCTTACAGAAAGGATTCCAGTCTCTATCAAACGGAAGCTCCCCCTTATCCAAGCGGCCAACGAAGAAGTATCTAGAATGCCAGCCTTTATTGGACTTCGGGCCTTCCTTTAGAAGTCGTTGCCTACTATGAATGTAATACCATCCCGGGCAGTTGGCCACTCCTTTGACGAAACAGATTTTAAAGAACACTCTCATAAAATCTGTTGCATCTGGTTTGTAGCCTGAAGTCTGGACCAAATATATAAGGCCGGCAAGCTTCCTCCAACCATTTGGAACAAGTTGCCCTGGAGCCATGCGATAATGCTCAAAGAAACGAAGAGCAAAAGGGTGAAGAGGAAGCCTATACCCAGACTTCACCTGCTCTTCGTAGACACCCATTTCAAACTTTATGCCGTAGTTAGCTGGTTCTTGCAAACCAGGGAGACGAGCATACCAACCTTCAGGAAGAGGATATTTTGGAATTAAATTCTGCAGATCTTCGGTAGACATCTTGCCTGACTTCTCGTCAGTAATGTACCAGGTTTGGGATTAGCCTTATCGTCAGCTTGATCCTTTACATCTCCTAAGGCATTTTTTTAGACAAAGAATGCGAAGGTTGAGAAGATGAAAGTGGTAATGGCTGAGAAGTTGAAGGTTAGAATGGATGGGAAGTTGAAGGTAGTGGCAGTTGTGGATTGGAAGTTCCAACTTCACTTCCTGAAGTTGGAACTCGTTCCAAACTCGAAGATGAACTACTTATATAAATATTCTCTTCGGACAAGGAAACAGACGCTGAAGTTTCAGACATGTTTTCTACCCAAACTAGGAAACTATGAAGAACTTGAAGTGCTGAGGAAAAATACTTACTTGAAGAGTAGTGTGCTTCCAAAAATTTCGAGTGAAGGAAAAATGAAGTGAAAGTTCTCTTTTTATAGAGAAACCCCAAGTAACCGTTTCTGGGGAAACGCAACGGTTCATCTACCCCACACGTGTCACAAGCTGAAGAGTATAAAAACTTGAAAATTTTCAATTCCCGCTCAAAGACATCAATGGAGAAGGAGACACGTGGAGGGAACCAAGAATTTGGCCGAGCATAATTTTGCCCGAGTAGAATCCTGTCTGAACACTCTGCCCGAGCAGAGTGGCAATGGCCGAACAGAATTCTGCCCGAGCAGAATCCCGTCCGAACACTTTGCCCGAGCAGAGTGGCAGTTGCCGAGCATAACACTGCCCGAGCAAAATCCCGTCCGAACACTCTGCTCGAGCAAAGTGGCAATGGCTGAACAGAATTCTGCCCAAGCAGAACCCCGTCCGAACACTTTGCCTGAGCAAAGTGGCAAGGGCCGAATAGAATTCTGCCCGAGCAGAATTCTGTCCAAACACTCTGGCCGAGCAGAGTGACAATGGCCGAGTAGAATTCTGTCCGGACATAATTTCGTCTGAACACTCTGCCCAAGCAGAGTGACAACGGCCGAGTAGAATTCTGTCCGAGCAGAATTCTGTCTGAATAGAACCTCGTCCGAGCAGAACTCTGACCGAGCAGAACTATGTCCGAACAGAATCTTGTCCGAGCAGAGCACTCTTTGGATATTTGAAATGTCAGACAAACAGATTCAATTATGTTTGTGGCATATTTTGCTACCACCAGTGAAAAAAGTGTGCTTCCACCCGCTTCATTAACGCTGGCAAAAGTAGGGGGCATATGATATAGCTAAAAATATCCCTCCAATCTACGGACGACACGTGGCAGTTATGACACGTAACCCATACTGGCTCATTACTAATATGGCATTTACCGTATCAATCACCGGGCAGAATCCTAAAGAGGCTCTGACTCCATCAGTTCAGATTGACGTGAGATCCTCTAGGATCCTAATTAGATTCTGATTGGAGTTAAGCAAAGCCTAGTCCTACTGGGACTCCTCCTTCTACCACTATATAAAGGGGTCAAGCCCCTCAAGTAAAGACAATTTCACACACATATACATTATGTCTTTATTGCTTCTCAGAGTTCTACATTGTTAGCCATCTCTGACTTAAGCATCGGAGCGTTCCCTCGCCGGAACCCCACCTGGTGGTCATTCTGTGTTCTCTTTTGCAGGCCTGATTTCTGGTGTGGTTTTCGATCCAGTTTTTAGCTGCAACAGATATGAACCCTACAATCTTCTTGTTTTTACCTCTTTCTCATTTCTTCGTGTATCTACTTCTGACCTTTCTGTTGTTTTCATCATTTTATTTGCATTGTGTTCATGAGAAGTTGAAAATACTTTCATATGGCTTACAAGAATACATGAATAGATCAAAAGGAATCATGTGGTTTCCAACAGAAAACATGAGCAAATTTTGGGGCTACTAATTAGCGTGCAGCTAATACTTTATTTCATGATATGACTCACATAGAGGTGGAAGTTTGCATGGACAAGATGATTACAGAATCTAAAAAGCATAATGATCATTGCACAGTCTTAAAGGCTACGCCAGTATAATGATTGACTCAATCTATAAAAGTGCATATTTGGAGTCACAGCTGGTAAGGTTTCAAGGTTTATGGTCAATCAACAATGGATAGAAGTCGTATGTCGCAGATTAAAGCCACACTACTGATGCCTCCAACTGGACCTAGAAAAAAGTTTAAGGTTCTTTTGGTAAGCTCAAATGCATCAATCGCTTCATCTTCCAGTTAACCTCAAGTTGTTAACCAACCTTGAATGATTAAACTAAATAATGAACCCCCAATCTAAGAAGCCTTTGAAAGAATTAAAGAATATCAGAGTAATTTGCCTATTCAAGTTCTACCAGTTATGGGCGTCCTATTTGAAACCAACAAAACAACATGAGAGAAAGGGGATAGGGTTTTTGAAAATTACTGGGGTGTTTAAACTAAATACAACCATGAGTCTCAATAAAACCAATAAAAATTTTAATCAAGATGTTAGCTACACAATCTCAAATAGTTACAAAGTGTTGATTAGGAAAAGGGGTTCGCTGCTACGTGGAGGTGCTACAAAGGATGCAGTCTGAGTCAGCTTCCAGGTAAACAAAGTGGGAGACAGCAAGGACGGAGTAAGGGCTGAGAGCAAGGCTCCCCAGACAGGTCGCGAGGGCTGGCAGAGCCGCGTAGGCAGGGCGACGACGAATAGGGCCAGCGATCAACAGTCTGTTGCGAGGAATGCAGCGTCAAGGGTCCGGTGACAGAAGTCCAAATGTGTTTCTCTCACTAGAATTCTAGAGAGAATAAGCTTTTTAGAGAGAGAAAGTGAAAATGTCAAATGAGCCCAATATCTTGGAATAAGCTCCAAAGTTTACTATTTATAGGCAAAAATGTGGATGTGCTATAAGTTGACATGTGTCACCCCTTAGGAGCGACACGTCGCCAGGAAGGGTCCAAAGTACTGATTCTCCGTTGGACTGCCGGTCCCCGAGTTCGTGCCGCCCTACCCGTGCAGCATGTCTCTGCCTGTCTGAGGAGACTGATTATGCCGCGGTAGCATGGTCAGAGTAGCCCGTTGCCCCAGCCATCGGTCCAAGCCCTTACTGAATTCCACGAGGTGCATCAAGAGACGTGCAGAGGACCTGACAACAGTGAGGGTTGCCCCTGTAGCCAACTGCCAGGCGGACGAGGCGCGATGCCCTCCGATGACCTGCTCCCGTCCTGGAGTGACCCGGGGGTCATTGGCCTGGTGGTGTCGATGATCAACAGCAACATGAGTGGGCATGGTCGCCGCTCAGTGCTTAGAGTCCATTGCTGGGAAGTATTCGTGTCGGAGCCCCCTACGAGTGTGATGTTGATGGCTTTAAGGTTGTGCCGGCGATGGCTTCAGTGTTGTGAGCCCATCCCGCTGCGAGGGCCGGAGCCCCCAGTGATTGTGCCGGAGATGGCCTTAAGCCCATCTCGTACTTTGATAGAGCCGGCGATGGCATAAAGCCCATCCCGTAGTTTGATTGAGCCGGCAATAGCATCAAGTCCATCCCGTAGTTTGATTGAGCTGGCTATGGCATCAAGCCCATCCCGTAGTTTGATTGAGCCGGCGATGGCATCCAGCCCATCTCGTAGTTTGATTGAGCCACGATGGCATCTAGCCCATCCCGTAGTTTGATTGAGTCGGCGATGGCCTCAAGCCCATCTCGTACTTTGATTAAGACGACGATGGCATCCAACCCATCCCGTAGTTTGATTGAGCCGGCGATGGCATCAAGCCCATCCCATAGTTTTATTGAGCCTACAATGGCGCTAAGCCCATCCCATAGTTTTATTGAGCCGGTGATGGCGCTAAGCCCGTGATGGCGGTAAGCCCATCTCGTAGTTTAATTGAGCAGGCGATGGCGCTAAGCCGGCGATGGCGCTAAGCCCATCCCATAGTTAGGGGTCCTCGTGCCGGAGCACTGCGAGCAGAGCCCCCAGAATGCTGCACACTCCGGAGAGTGGGTCGAAGCATGTTCCACGTCCATGGTGAGGGCGCATGGTGTGGTGAATAAGTGTGATGCCCGAAGGCCTGTAACATGATTGTGGGGCATGGGTGTGGCGACGACTACCGCGGAGCAATACTTGGTGCCGGGGGCACGCTTCATGAGACTGGCACGAGGGCACAGCGACGAATGTTGTGGAGATATACCTGGTGCCGGGGGCACGCTGATGAGAATGGCGCAAGGCGCCGCGACGACTGTCACGGAGCAATACTTGGTGCCGGAGCATGTATCATCAGAATGGCGTAGAGGCGCAGCGACAAATGTCACAGAGCAATACTTGGTGCCAGGGGCACACATCATCAGAATGGTGCATGGGCGCAGTGACGACTGTCGCGGAGCAATACTTGGTGCCTGGGGCATGCATCATCAGAATGGCACAAAGAGCAGCGACGACTGTCGTAGAGCAATACTTGGTGTCGGGGGCATGCATCATCAGAATGGCACAAGGGCGCAGCGACAAACGTCGCGGAGCAATACTTGGTGCCAGGGGCACGCATCATCATAATGGTGCAAGGGCGTAGCGATGACTGTCGCGGAGCAATACTTGGTGCCGGGGGCACGTATCATGACAATGGCGCGCATACGCGGCAACGAACGTCGCGGAGATACACTTGTGATAGTATGCTGCCGTTGTGACGATTGTGCACGGTCGGTGACGTGAGTGATGTAACCATTGGTGTTGAGCACGCATTGCAGAGAGCACGATGGTGATGTCAGGGTTTAGGAGTGACCCTTGCAAGATAAAAGGGTGGCCGACCCCCTTAGGAAGGGGTGGCCGACCCCCTTGAGGAGAAGGGTGGCCGACCCCATGCAAGAAGGGGTGGCCGACCCCGTGCAAGAGGGGGTGGCGACCCCTTAGGAAAGGGGTGGCGGACCCCCTTGAAGGGTCGAGCCCTTTTTCCAATGGTTTGACTGTGTTGATGCTGCTACATTGGTGATGCCTATGGATGCTCGAAAGAAGATGCACTTTGACCGGGTGATGGCGTTGAATAATTGACCATTAACTGGGTGATGTGTAGCGTGAAGCGGGTCCCTTAGCGGGCCCCGGGGTCTGACCAGGATAGGGTATGAACATAAAGCAACAAATAAAGAGGTTGATAGTTGACGAGGATATTTAAATGATTTTGCTTGAATCCTCAAGCCTACATCTACATGTTCAGGGAAGTCCCTTACAAAAACACTAGCTAGAATCCACTAGTAACAATCTTCTTCCTGGTCAAGGTCAAAACCCTTACGAGCACATGGTGATATGCCCACATCAAGCACAAGCCTTGAATCCACAAAGGTCATGCAAGACTTGACAAATCCAATCATTGATCACAATCCTTTTACAAATATCAATTGTGTTCAAAGAAACCTTCTTAAAAGGAACTAAGCACAAATGAAGCTCTAATGCAATAAAGAGATGAAAAAAATTGAGGACCTGAAGAATGCTCACTGTCAATCAAAGAATTGCTCACAAAGATTATTTCTTTATTGAGTTAAAATCATGAAGATGAACAGTAAAAAGTTTAGTCTATAAGCCTTGATATTTTTCTAATGAATGAAGCTTAGAATGTGGTTTCTATGGTGCATGATAAAGTCCTAAAACATTTACATAAAGAGGGTATGATATATATATACACACACACATATATATATATATATATATATATATATATATATATATGTGTGTGTGTGTGTGTGTATGTGTGTGTGTGTGTGTATATATATATATATAGGGAGCTGATCTGTTGAGAGCGCTAGCAAAATAGGAAACATTGCTAGCGCGATCTGGCCGTCCACAAGCGATATGTGGACGGTCTGGATCTTTTTTTTTGTCTTTTTTAAGTACGTCCGCTACATAATGTAGCGGACAATATTTTTGACAAAAATACCCCTCAAACCCCAATTATATATGTCCGCTACATAATGTAGCAGACGAGAAAAGAGACAACTCCTTTTATTCTCTGGAAAAGAGACAACCCATATGTCAGACCTGAAAGAAGATAGACAATCCTTTTCTTTTCTCTATCTTCCTCATCTCTCATCCTTTCATCTTCTCCCTCTCCCTTGTACCCATTCTCTATGTCATATTATGAGATGCAGATCTGGAAAGGAGGCCGTCACAAGCCCGAAACCTCCAGAGCCGCTATCCACTCTTGGAGGCACTGCCTTCATTGCACCGCCGCCGGTTCTCGACTGCGGAGGTAGGTAGGATGTGGTACGATGGCAATCCTGGTGCCAAAAACTGCAAAGACCGACATTTTTGTAGCAAGATTTGCAAAATTAGTGAGTGAAATTAGAAGGTAGACGGTCGGTGGCGACACTGATTGAAGGCTGTAACGGTGGTTGTTGTGGTGGTGGGTATCTATTTGTCTTGGTGCAGAATCAGATCTTGTCTTGGTCAATTTAATGGTGGTTGAACAGTGACCATTGATGGTGGTTAAACAGTGTTGGTGGATCGATGATGGGTGACACGGTGAAGGTGGTCAATGGTGGTGGCTTTCACAAAAATGGTGGAAAGGTTATGGTCGCGTCTCATATGTTTATATCTCTGACCATGTTCTTTTTTTTTTTCCTATTTGGTGGAGACTGCATTTGTGAATGGGTTGTGGCTCTAGTTTTCTTCTTCTTCATGGTGGAGCCGTAACAGAGAAAAGAAGAGTCGAATATGCGGTGGGTCGTGCATTAGTTGGAGAGAGCTTAATGGTGAGGGCCATGTCATCTACTCTGGTGAATTCAAGATTAACCTGATGGATACAAGCGGTGGCAGATTGTTGAGTCCACGGGAAAAAGAACCACTTTCTACAGTCTTTCTTCATGTTGAACTTCTTGGCATATTTGAACAAGAATGTGAAAATAATGATGAACAGGGTTTGTTCAAAGGAAAATGTCATAAACATTCAAGAGAGAAAGAACGAGAAGAACATAGTTTGTTCAAAGGAAAAATGAAGAGAGTAGTTAAGAGTTGTCGTCCGCTACATTATGTAGCCGCTACATAATGTAGCGGACGAACTTTAAAAAAAGGCTAAAAAAAGATCTGGACCGTCCACAGATCGCGCATGGACGACTAAATCGCGCTAGCAACTTTTCCTATTTGCTAGCGCTCTCGACGGATCAGCTCCCACACATACACACACACACACACACACACACACATATATATCTATATATATATATATATAGTCGTTATAGGCATTAAATGTGCCAAAACAGCTAATGCAATCGACTTTTTTTGCTATTGCAGCCAGCTGTATTCCTCCAACTAGGACTAGCTGTTGGAACTGAAATTCCAACGATGTAGTCATGGTAATGGAGTCGACTGTATTAGCCTAGAACCATAAAATGCAGTCAACTGCATTGGTCAACTGCCACACAAAATTCTTGTTCTTATTTTGGGCATAACTTTCTCTAGAAAATTCGCCGCTTTATGTGTTGGAAGGTAATGTAAAGGTTTATCAAAATATGAAAAGATTTGTTTCAAAAACATCTTTGACAAAATCTAAGTTAGCTCTGAAGTTCACTCATTTTGAAGAAACACGTTGTTTGAAAGGTTATAAACTTATTTTAGGCCATATTCATCAATCCGAACATTAAACCAAGACTAGTTATATAATAGTAAAGGTCAATCACAATTGAAAATAACTTTGCCTAAGTATTCTTTATTGCTTTTTGACATTGGACTTAATGAAAATTTCACAGCATGTTTACTATAACTTTAAGCTCCTCTAACTTTAATCGATATATCCAACTTCTCAAAACTGTCTTCATGAGTATGAAATTGACTTCGCTCACTAAGGGCATTTTTTATTTTTCTTCTTAGTGCTTCGGCCTAAGAAACAAAACAATTTTTTCTTTTATCAAAAAGCGAGTTATACTTTTGGGACTAGGGACTAAATGACCCGACTTAAATTTGGGCTTTAGCTTGACCAATTTAAAAAGTTAGAGAATTTGGGATGAAAATGAAATGGATGATTTACAATTCTAAGAGTTTTAGGAATATATATATATATATATATATATATATATATATATATATATATATATATATATATATATATATCTTTATGTTTCGGATACTTTACGCCCAATATATTGATTTGCGCTAGCTACAATACAGACTTTTCAGGTTCTTTTAAACAACCTCCAGGAAGAGATCTCTTGGAATTTTAGTCATTTGAGGGCTTTCAATATAAATTGGTTGAGGAGGTCAAGGCTTTGGAATTAATTGAGAGGTGTGGGTCTATTGTGTTTTGAAATTTAATTCAGCATAGGACCGATCAATCTTTCTAAGAGCTTATCTTTTTTTTTTTAGATTTGAATTTTCACGATCTCGACTTATTTACATTGTAGGGGTTTACTCTGTTTGATAATCAATTTTCATGATCTCGACTAATTTACATTGCTACTGTTTTGTCTAATGAGTCTATATCAAAGAAGAAGAAAGGAAGTCAGACCATGATTCTTATTTTGTAAATATTAAATTCTTTGTTTAAGTCATTGTGTAATATCCGCATAGTTTCGGGCGTGTAAAAAAAGTTCGGGGGTTCTTTTGCAAATATTTGAAGTTGGGGGCTAATGGTATAATTTCATAAAGTATAATTTGAAGACTTTATTATGGGGTTGACACCTCATCTTAGCTAGGTGACTAAGTTAAATATAATGTTTTTTAATGGGAAAGATAAACTTTCGGGTGAAAGAAAGGAGAAGGAAAAAAATCAAAGAAGAAAAGAGAAGCAAAGAAACAGGGCAAGAAGAAGAAGAAACAGAGAAGAAGAAGAAGAAGAAAGAGGGAACAAGGATCGTGAAGGGGAAGAAAAACAGGGCTGAAGGAGCAAGGATCTTCATTGTAACCCCTTACTCTTTGGTTTGATTTTATTTCAAGCTTAGCATGTAGTTTCAGCGGGTATACCGCATGTGGATATATATATATATATATATATATATATATATATATATATATATATATATATATATATATATATATATATATATATATATATATATATATATATATATATATATATATACGGAACATGCTAATATGGTAGTGGGTCTGTGTGGGTATACGTGGGATAGTGGGTTACATGGGTGAGTTAGTGGAGGAAGGAAGGGACTGTCGTGGGTGTTTTAGGGCAAGGAGTGTGCAACTGTGTGTTCGTGTGCGTGTTGCAGGTTTATGTGGGCATTCATGGCTATCGTGGGCGTAGGCGAGTATGTAGAAATAATGGGTCCGTAATGGTGAATTGAGTGGGATTGGGGGGGTGTGTGTTTCAGAGCTGCCAAGTGTGTGTGGGTGTGTGCAAACCGCTGGGCAGTGGGTGTTCTTAAAAGTGTGTTCTTGAGAGAGTGTGTGCGGGTGGATATATATGATGATTCATGTATATGGGTGAGTGTTAAGCGTGTTGTAATGTGTGTAAGGGTATGAAATTAAGGTGTGTAGGTGTGTAAATGTATAACAATGTGTGTATGGGAGTGTGCAGGTGAGTGTGCTTTGCCCGGAAGAGTGAAGAAGATGAAGTGTGTGTGTGTGTGTGTGTGTGTGTTTAGGTGAAATAGTGTGGGTATTGACGTGAATAGTAGTTGTTATTGTCACTAAAGGTAAGAATTAATTAGGCAGTGTTTTCAATAAATTTTTATAAATATTTAAGATCAAAATTTGACAAAGTACAAAACTGTGACCCTAGATATTTTTACGAGACGTACGCCCTGAAAATTTTTTGGAATTTTCGGGACCGGCGAAGGGTGCTAAATTATTTAGCATAGTAAATTAAATTATTTTAATTAGAGACTTTTAGGAGAACCTTAATTTATTGATATGATGCAGTATCTAAAATTTCGTACCATTCCGAAACCGATAGGTATTTTTAGCCGAACCGACTTTTAAGCGCTCGGTCCGGACACCGGTTTGGAATTTTAGGACGAAAATTTTCTAAAGTACTTTTTAGCCCAGAAATGACTCTAGGATGCTTAAAATAATATTTGAAGATATTTTTGGAAATTTTTCGATGCCAAAAACCCTCAGGGGTATTTTGGTAATTTACTACCCCGAAGAGGTATTTTGGTAATTTTACCTATAAAAGGTGTTTTTGAGTAAATTCACATATGTTAGGGCTATTTTAGTAAGTTTAATCATGGGAACGCTATTTTGGTGATTAGGGATGCGAGGGGTATTTTGATAGTTTTTATCCTAGGGACATTTTGATAATTTTACACATCCAGCGAGGGGGTGTTTCTGGGAATGAGTTAATATTGAGTTATAATACAATGATGTAAGTTGTCTTCTAATCTTTGGACTGTTCCGTTTAGGTTAAAGCCAGGATTTGTCGGTTAGAGTACCGTAGCTGTGAACCAGGTAAAGGTTTCTGTCCGAACCTCGAGCCATCAATTTTGTGATACCCCGAAAAATACCGAAAATTAATCTAATCACGAGTTTGATTAATTAAGGGGTACTATTTCTATTAAATAGCAATATGCTAGTGATAATTAAGTGTTAGGAAGCTAAATAGGGAGTTAGTGTGGCCTTGGGGGTTAAAATGAAATCTTGGAAAAATAAGGGGCCAAAAATGTAATTTTCAAAAATTATGGTGAACGGGATGCATATGCTATTAAGTAGCATCATTTTTATGATGAGTGGGTTTTAAGAAGTGGAATGAGGGGTTCAGGTGATTTTTGGGTAAAATTGTAATTTTCCAAAGTCGATGGGTCAAAATGTAATTTTAGAAACTTGAGGGGCCAAAGTGCAAAATCCAAAAGTTTGCAAAATGTGGCATAACCTGAGACAAATAGGCCATGCACGATGGCCAGCTCCTGTTTTCAATAAGCTGAGTCATTGTGAAAAATCTTAAAATATTTTGGGACAAAAATCAGATGGAAAGAAAATATAAAAGAAAGTTTGTGAGGGTGAAAATGAAATAGAAGAAAGCTGTGAACAGTAGCAGTGGTGTAAACAGTAACCGTGAAGAACACATCAAATAGAGAGGAAAAGAAGAGAAGAAAGAAGGAAGGAAAAAGGAGGAAGCAGAAGGAGGGAAAGGAAAGAAAAGAAGAAAAGGTTGACTCTGAACCCTAATAGGGTATGATTTCGAACCCAAAATTGTGGAAATTGGGATGAAATTAGTTGAATATAAACACGTATGTCTCGGTTGTATATATAAATATATTTGGTTATGCTAATATGTGAGTGGGGATGAAGGAATGATGATGAAATCTTCTTGGAATCATGGATATAAGACCTAAAACAACAAAGAAAGGGGAAAATGAATTAGGGTTTGAATTGGGTTGATTTCAGTGGTGTGGGTGTGTGTTTTTTGTGTGTGTTCTTCATCCTTGAAGGCTTAACTCGAATTGTTGGAGCTTAATTGAATTTAATTACATAAACCGAATTGATTTGGAGCTTGAAAGTATGGAAGGCAAGGGAATTAGGACATGTAAGTGTAAGAAAAAATGGAAATTCATGCGATAATTAAAGAAGAGAAAACCCAGGTACATGGCTGGTTCAGGGAAGAAGAAGCTTTGTGTGTGCGTTCAAGGTGTAGTAGTGCGTGTGTTGAATCTGAATAGTGACTTGTAATTGTCGCTAAAGATGAAACCTTAATATGCAGGTTCTAATCCAAATTTTTAAAAACATCTAGAGCTAGATTTAGCCAAAGTACAAAAAGAAGACCCTAATTATTTTTAGGAGACCTGTATTGTGAAAAATTTTCATATTTTTCCAAGAACGAGAAGGGGGTGAACGGATGCGGGAAGTTTGGAAATTTATGGTAAAATTTAAAATACCAAACGAGCGCGGTTTTGCGTGAAAATTTTATGAGGACTCTAAGATGCTGAAAAGTACCATTTTCCAATATTTTAGGTCATTCCAAAGTCATTAGATATTTTTGGCTGAACGGGCGTTTAAGCACTCGGTCTGGACACCGGTTTGAGATTTTTGGACGAAAATTCTGTAAAATAGTTTTTAACTCAAGAATGAATTCATGAGGCCTAAAATAGCATTTTAAAGTGATTTTGAGATTTTTCTGATGTCGGGAACCCTCAGGGGCATTTTGGTAATTTGCCACTTAGAGAGGGGCATTTTGGTAATTTTCCCGGTAAAGTTTTTCAAAAGACTTTTTAGTCCAGAAAGAGTTGTAAAACACCTAGAAGGTTGTTTTGAAGCTGATTCAGGGGCATTGTGGTGACAGTGAACCCCGAAGGCATTTCGATAATTTGACGCCCAGAGGGGGGTATTTTGGCGATTTTTCCTATAAAATTTTTCAGGGGCTTGTTAGTCATTAAAGGGGTGTAAGACATCCGAAAAGTTATTTTAAAGTAGTTTTGAGATGTTTGTTAGGGTGATGGGCGTTAGGGAGTGTTTTGGTAATTTTTCCCTTTAAAATTTTCTGAGGGAATATTTGGTCTATAATGATGCAGTACATCTAAAAAGTAGTTTTAAAGCGGTTTTGGGGTGTTGCTGATGTAGCGGCCATCAGGGGTATTTTGGTAATTTGCCATGTTGGTGTTAAAATTTTGAGAACGCGTATAATTTAGCGTTCGAAGGGATGGGTAGCGAGGAATAATGGTAGTATGTATAAAATGAGGGTTGTTATTGATAATAAGTTGATAAGGCTAAATTAAGGATCCAATTATCGGATTGAATTAACTAGCTATCGTAAGACGCTATGAGCAGTTAAAGGGGTAGGGTAGAATAAGGAGTGTGTATATGTTAAATGATGTCTAGCGAGCGGAGTATTATTTGACTAGGTGATGCAGCTCGTTGAAATCAAAGATTGAGGGGTGCTTCGGCTATAAGCCAATCAGGTAAGGATAATGCAGTTTGATATGCTAATTCATTGTTCGATTAGCATGCCCTGTTGATAACGTGTTGTTGCATTCTTGCATTATGATTGGACACCGGTAGTCATTGTGACCGGTATATGCATATTTGAATTGTGTTGTTGAGGACTTAAGGTAGAATAATTCCCTTAGTCCGCCTTGTTGATAGAATTTAACAAGGATGATGTGTGTCCTAGTATGCTATGGTTCGATTCGATTAGCATACCTAAAGTTGATGATGATGCTGCATAGGGGTTATCGTGTGACTGTTGTGAGATATCAGCGGTTATTGATAGTCGATATCTCTTCTCTGAGAACACCGTTGAGGACTTGTGGCAAACTTCTCCCGAGTCCACCATGTCGTTGATGATGATGTTGTTAAGGTCGTTGCGCGTTATTGTGAAATGTCGACACTTATTAGTAGTCGACATTTCTCTTATGTAAGAACGTTGTTGAGGGCTTGCGGTAATCTTTTCCCAAGTCCGCCCTGTTGATGATGTCACGTTGAACTCATGTTGTTGGGTCTGAACACCGGTTGATCTTCTGATCCGATATTCCTTGTTGAGCTGTATTGTTGAGGACATAAGGTGGAATGAATTTCCCCTTTGTCTGCCCCATTGATGATGTCTTGTTGCTTGGCTGTAACGTGGTTATGGAAAGCACTCTAAATGGGTTCCCTGCTTGTTGACAGTGTCTTTTCTATTTACTTGAGACTGAGATGAACATCCCATAAGATGGGACATCAATATGAGGAGGATGGCCTGTGAAACATGATCACTGGCAAAGAGGATGTAGGGCGCGCGAGTCGAGTCTATCATGTCTGGTCGAGTCTAGTCTATCGTGTTGAGATGCATTGCATTTGATTTTCTTTCGATGTTAATAATTTTAATGACTTGTATTTCGTTGATGTTTATCTTTTTGATTTCCTATTTTAGTGTTCACTTGCATAGTCAGTCAGTCAGTCCAGTCTATGAGGAGGTGGCATTAATGTTGTTTTGTTGGTCCTTAAAGCCACTTAGTCTAACGAAAGAAAAATTATCGTTTGACAAGTTATGTTGATGATGAAATTATTGACTACTCTTGATTCATTTCTATCGTTGAGATGATTATTATTCCTCCGAGTCTTTTGAATCAGTTGTACACGATATTCCTCGTGTTGTCTTTACTTGGCGATTTGCTCTTATTCCTTATGTTGCATTGTGCAGGCTATAAGGTTGAGAAAAGAGAACCCTCTAGAGAAGGAAAGAGAAACAAGTTAGAAAAGTTGAGCAAAGGGATGCGTTGTGTGAGGTAAAGATTGAGCAGTGAAATCTGTTGTTAAGAATCCTACAACTACAGTCGTATATTAGGTTGTAAATATTCATGTTGTTTAGCAACTTGAAAGTCTTCCGCTGCAGTATGATGTATGTTTGTAAGGAAAATTTTTGTAAGGACGCATTTTGGAGCGTCTATTAATGATATATGAGTATGAGGATGTAGTTGCTCTGTATTCAGCACAGGATCTTGAATGTGATTATGATCGATAACTCAGCCCGGTGATGTCACCAGGGTTGAGGGTGCCGCAAATTTGCTTCTACAATTATTCTTTTGCCTATTCATGTCCGTTGTTGAACTCTAAATGTACATTGATTTCGATATATTATTGCCAAGTAAGCCCTGATGTTGAGCCTGATTTGATTATTGAACTCCCATCGGTGCTCACTTTTTACTGCGCATTGAGCATTGATCTGTGCATTGATTCTGAGATAAATGTCTTCTGTTTACTGACATGGGAATCTGTTCTGTTCTGTTCTGAGGCGGGTGTTATAAGGCTGGTTTGAATCCTGCGTTAAACGCATGCTAGTACTAAATGGACTAATTTTCTGGTACATCATGCATGTGTACATTTTCTGAGCCTTGCCTGCATGGCATTGCTAGTGCCCATGATCAGTATCTTCTGAATGTATGAGCATTGTATCCAAACTTATTGTTCGAAAATGTCCGAGCACAATTGTTTGAGATGCCTGAACTATTCGTCTTTGAATTGTTGAAAAAAATTCGAGATTACTTTGAACGACCTTACTGAGCTCTCAAAAGCTCACCCTTAATTGTTTTGTTCTGCAGGTAGTCCGTAGTGGTAGCTTGTGTGAGGGAGATCAGCATCAAGTAAGGCTTTTAGGGCATCCACTCTAGACTATGTACATAGGACCCCTGTGTGGGCCTATATAGTTAGTGTGCTAGTTAAGAATTTTCTACGGGGCTTGTAACATCTTAAGTCAGGAAACTTTTGTTGTGGAACTTTATGTGTTGGAAGAACTTAGCGTGATGTTGTTTAAGAATCTAAAATTTTGACAGGCGCTCTGATCTGTGTGATATTATAGATTAACGTCCTAGGGGTCTGGAGCAAAGGAGTTCCGGATTTTCGGGGCGTTACACATTGTCACCAATTTCATTATTAGTCACTTGTACCTTTCTTACTCATTATTAGTAATGCTCTACGTTTGAAGAGATTACCCCAAACAGATTACCTCTATTGCATTTTTTTTACTTCCTTTATTGACCTTTTCTTTGAATTCGCGGCTGCAACTCCAACCCAGCAGCCCTCATGGGGAAGAATAATCCTCTTATAAAATCTGGTGCATATCAATTGTTGTCCATTAATGTCTCTAATATTGTTGCAACTTCTTTTGAGCATGTCTAACTCATACAAATCCATTTTTGAGTATTTGGTTTAAGTCGAATTTGTCTCTTTGGCCTCTTGGATACAAGTCCACTGCATTTCAAAATCATTTGTACATGTTTCTGCTATTGGACTATGTGTAATTTATTAGTGATACTTGGCATGAGTTGTAGGTCGCAGTGTATATGACCCACTAGTTACATCGTCTAAGCGAATTTTGGTGTCTTGCTGAATTTATTGAAAAACAAGTGGTAATTCTATGAGCCAATGTTGTAGTGTATGTGACTATTCTGATTCTGACTTACCTAAGTGGATTAGAACGTGGATTAGCTTAGTGGGAACCGGTAGAGATCTCGATCTTATTTTCTGAACCTTGTTCCACAGTTCAGCGATAGCATATGTGACTTTATTCTGAATGGCTCTTCTAGTGTCTGTCTCTTTTCAAAAAGTTATATGGCATTATGAAATCCTATCTCTTGTCTGTTCCTTTAAAATTCTCTACATCCATAATTTTGTTTTCTCAGACACCTATATCATTTTGGTTGGTCAGTTGAGCTACCTTACTGGAAGTTTGGGTCACTTCCTTATCCCTTGCCTTTCAGGTAATCAGTAGAAGGGACAAGATTGGCGGGGGTAGCTGTTTGACTAAGACCTATAAGTTAACTTCAAAGTTAGAGTGACTATTTTAGAAATTATAGAAAAAAATGAACTATTTTGAGTTACATTATATTTGGAAATCCGTGTAGAAGTAAATTAATGCTATGTGATTGTTCTAAGCCGGTGTGGAATTTATTTATATTTCTTGGAGACCTATTGTTAGATGCTCTAATTACCTAGTTGGGAGACTTTTTGATTTTTTGAGGTTTTTTTGCCGTTATGTATTTCAAATTAACGTTATGAAAAAATCGGGGCAATATAGTTTGTATCAGAGGTATAGGTTTAAACTCTTGTAGACTTCAGGATATTATCAGGCTCAAGTATCTGATTTCTTATTTCTCTTGTAATAATGAGAGACAGTCATAACAATAGACGCGCCAACAGTTGGAATGTGGAGAACCAAAACGTCACAGAAAACCAAAATCTGCCAGATTTTTGACTACTTAGCAAATCAGCAAGCCCAACTGACTCAATTACTGATAAACCAGTAAGCTCAGCTAAACCAACAGATTATCCTAACCCACAACAGTATCTAATCGCGGGCAGGCTCAGACTCGTAGCTAACTAGTGCGGTTTGATAAGAAAAATGTGGAACCTTTTGGGGGTACAGATGACCTAGTTGTGACAGAGAAGTGATTTCTCAAGTTGAGAAGATATTAAGGTCTATGAGTTGCACTGATAAGGAGAAGGTGGAACTCACAGTGCATAAGCTAGATGGCAAGCAGACCACTGGTTGAAAATGACTGAGGATAGTAAGATGGTGGAACGACTCAAAATTATAACAGGATCAGTTCAAGAACTTGTTCTTTAACCATTACTTTCCTAGAAGAGTGAAAGAACATATGTATTGTGACTTTTTTTAACCTAAAACAAAGGGAGAACGAGAGTGTTACTAAATATGAGGTAAAGTTTATGTGATTATCTGATTATGGTAAGCAATTTCTGGCAAGTGAGAAAGATAGGGTGCATTGTTTACTTGGGTCTAGCCTAGGCAGTACGTTGATCCAGTCCTGATTAACACTTATGTTTAGTGCTTGGACATTGCAAAGACCATAAAGGAGGAGGCAAGATATTACAGAGAGAGAAAAGGTCATAAGGCGAGCAAGAGAGATTGATTAGAGTTAGCCCAGTCACACCTGGCCTAAAGTGATGATGGAAAGCGCAGACATACTTCTTCTTAGCTTACTTTGGTCAAGGGGGTCAAGGTTAGAGTAATTTTAATAAGGGTTCAAGTTAGAACTTTGTTCAGAGACCCATGTCTGCATGTTTAGACCATATTTGTCAGAGGTACAGGAGCATGATTTAGGTGTCGCCAGAAGAGTCACCAAATCAAAGATTGTCTCGTTCCAGCATTAGGCAGTCTGGAATGCAGATATTAGTTGTAGAGAGTAGCAAGAGGGTAGAAACGTAAGGCAATTGGCAGGATGTTCAACATGACAGAAAAAGGATGCATCAGGTTCAAAGGATATGGTGACAGCTACAATTCAAATTAACTCATTGATGCACGCATATTATTTAACTCTGGTGCCACACACTTTTTTGTTCTTTTTGTTTGCATGTCATTTTGAGGTTAAACCCCAGTCTCTTGACTGTGATTTGGGCGTGGGTATTCCAGTTGGGGATTGTGGGTAGTTAAGACAGTATTGAGGAACTGTAAAGTCTGCATTGGTGATAGAGACCTTCCTGGGGATCTATTTCCTTTCGATGTTCGTGATATTGGCTACAGATTGGTTAGCATCCTACCATGCCTTGATTGATTGCTTTGGGAAACGAGTCTGTTTCTATCTATCTTATTTGTTTGAGTTTGAGTGTTGGGGTTCAAAGCCAAGTGGTTTATTTCTTATCTCAGCAATAATGGCTCGTCGTTGCTTCGTAAGGGCAGTGAAAGTTACATTGCTCATTTCCTTGATACTAGTCATGAAAGTCTCAAGATATTAGATATACCAATAGTATGCAATCTTGCCAAGGTGTAACCTGAGGAGTTATCGAGATAACTTACCGATCATGAGGTTGAATTCACAATTCATTTAGTTCTCGGTGCGGTACTTATTTCCAGGGTACCTATTCAATAGCGCCTGTAGAGATTGGGAGTTAAGAAAACAACTTCAAGAGCTAGTTGATAGGGGATTTATAAGCCCTAGTGTGTCACCTTTAGGTGCCTCTGTCTTGTTCATCAAGAAGAAGAATGGCACTTTGAGAGTTTGCATTCACTACCCCATGAGTTGAGTAAGATCACCATCTGTAACAAGTATCCCATTGCCACATAGATGATTTGTTTGACCAACTTCAGGGAGCAAGGTTTTTCTCAAAGATTGATTTGTGTTATGTCATTAGGGGAATGTGCTTGCCGCTTTTATGGATCTACTGAATTATGTGTTTAAGCCTTATCTAGATCAGTTCATTATCATTTCTGTAAACACCCCTATTTTTGTAGTTTTTTTATCTTTCTTCTTTGAATTTAATTGGGCTTTATTAATAATGAAGTTTATTATTATTATGGATCCAGTCTTATTGGTATAATGATTATTATTATGGGTCCAGACCTACTAATATAATGAGCCTAATTTATTTTAATTAACCCGAATAAGTGGTCCACTCCAGTTGGTTATGGTCCAGTTAAGAAATTGTGATTGATTGGATGACTTGAAAATATCTTATGATTTATCCTTGATGCATGTGATTAATCCTATATGAAATATGAAAATAATCCCTAAATCTGGTACTTCTTTTCTAACTTTTTAGAGATAATTACCGAATTAAGGGCATATCATATCTGAAATTTGGAAAAAAATCATAAAATTATAAGGGCGAACCAGACAGTTTCTCAAAACCGGTCGATTTGTTGACTTTTTTTTTTAGTTTGTGATTTATATCAAATATTTTAGTTTTATCACCATATCACAGATTGAGACGATCATCTTTATCATTTATGTCAGCTCAGACCTCTATAAAAAAGGCCTTTAGGCACATCTCTGAGGACCAGTTTTTTGCTTCTAGGGCTTTTATACCATTTTTTAGGACCAACTTTTTCTTTCTAGAACTTTTATACCAGCTTTTTCTAAAGCTTCTAGACAAGCGCATTCTCAAGGTATGTTTATACGCTCTAGACTAGTTTAGACTAGTCTAGTGTGTTTCCCCTCCCGTGATCACAGTTCCAATGTAAAAAAATATATATGAAAAACAGTCATTTCATCTCATTTCCTAGTTCGAGTCTATGACCGAAATGTAAGTCGCCACCTGTAAGGCCCAGTCGAACTAGGACAGTTTTGATTCTGGTTTGTCCGACCTGATACGTTGGTCATTTCAGAACTAAGGGTTTTTTTTATTGCATATTTGTATGTTTAAGGCCAAAAATCAATAAAATTAAAGTAGAAACTGAAACGGTATGAGGGGTACCTAACACCTTATGTTACATAACTTAGTTCCCGAATGCATTTCTCTATTTTCTAGATAGATTAGTAATCTTTGGACATTCTAGAGTTTTTTTTTAGGGATTTTCTTATTTTCCTTCTTGTTTAAAAGAATATGATGGTAACTCCTAGTTTTAGACCTTTCCTGGGTCTAGGATTTTTTTCGAGGCGGTTCGTTATAGCTTCTATTGATGATATTATGGTGTACTCTAAGTCATAGGAAGAGCATGACGAGCACCCGAAATTTATCCTATAGACTTTGATGTATAATCAGTTCTATGCTAAGTTCAGGAAATGCAAGTTTTGGCTTTGACAAATTATATTTATGGGATATGTGGTGACTAAGGATAGACGTCAATCCCTCTAAGATTGCCGCCGTGACTAAATGGCACAGGCCTAGCACGGTTACAGAACTGCAAAGCTTCTTGGGATTGGTGGGCTACTACCATCGATTTGTAGAAGGTTTTTTGAGAATAGCTATGCCTTTGACTCAATTGACTAAGAAGAGCACTTGATTTGTTTGGAGCAAAGAGTGTGAGGCCAATTTTCACAAACCAAAGAAGATGTTGGTGCCAGTGTGACACCCCGATTTTTGAAGCATTAATTTCAAATAAACAAAGACAGAAAATCTCAAATGTTAAAAAGTCTCCCAAATGGGTATTCTGAGCATCTAAGAATTTAATCTCCAAGAAATATCATAAATGCCACACCGACTTATATTGTCACCTAGTCCCAAATAACTCCTGCACGGAGTTCTAAAATAAACTGTAATGTATTATCTCTAAAATACTAATATTGGCTTTGATATAAAACTGCTAACTTTTAATCACACAACTAGCACTACAATTTAGTCTCCTCAACTAATCACCTGAAAGTAAAAAAAAATAAGGGACTGAGCCAAATGGCCAGTAAGGTCGCTCGACCAACTAGAAAGAGATACCAAAATGTCTGAGAAAAAGAAATTTCACACGTACAAAACTTTAATGGAACAGAGACGACAAAATTTCAAGATACAGAACATGTTTTCATACGGAGAAAGAATTTCAAAATGCCAAAATATATCTTTCTGCATAGACAGATACTAGAGAGTCATTCAAAACAAGGTTACACATTCCATCACTAACACGTGGGACAAGGTTTAGAAAATAAGATCGCTATCTCTAGCTTTTCTTATCTGAGCTAGCCCACGTTCCAATCCACACGGGTAAATCAGAAACAGAAGCATCACATACATTGACATAGCTCACAAAATTTCCTACACTTATGTTCACTAAATGGGGAAGGACACTGAGGACATGGCCCATGGCTCACAATAAGTCTCACCCATAATTTATGCAAACTGGTGCGCTAGAAACTCAACGGATATAAAAAAAATTCATTCAACTGGTGGTACTTAAATAATTTTAAAACTTACTCATAAGTGTATTTATGTCGAAATGAATAAAATTATAGATTAAAAACGAGTTGAACCATCCGAATCGGAGTTCATTTGAATGAATTATAATCAACTAAAAAAGCTGTACAACTGGACTCGAAGGCAAGAATTACACCTAAGGTGCAAAACTAACATAGATAGCTTTTCCATTGAAGCTGAAGAAATAAATGACTACGAATCAAAACAGATGCTAATAAAAGTGTGGATAATGATGAAACATGCATTATAACACAAAAGTGAAGAACAAAAAAATCATACATGACCATGACATTCAAGAAGCCAACACCATGCGCAGAGGCAGGAGAATTTATGAACCTAAGTGAGTTATAGGATGACAGAAACATCACACCCACACGGCTGTGATGACACAGCACTAGTACTCAATTGACATGCATGAAGAGGTTATTTACACAGTGGGTTAGTTGACACAAAAAAAAGGACTGCAAGTTAGCAGCCATGGTGACAGTTCGGCAGTCAAGATAAATGGGCAGTTCTACTGTACGGCACGAAAACAGAGACACCAAAAGAATATGAAATCTTTAATTGGAATTTGGCGGTGCTAGAACGGAAATCGAGGCGTCAAGAACGTCTAAACTTTTGATCAAAACTGCAGAGTGTCAGTAGTTCCAAAAATCAATTTGAGCTAAAAGTAAATTTAAATCTCTGAGTCCAACAACAACTGGATCAAATTAAACCATCAACTAGAAGAACTTACATTACATTGTTCACTTATCACATCAATCACAACATTGTATGCACTTGGTTTCCATCCATTAGGAACTTTGTTCCCAATATTAAGTTGGTCAAGCAAGACAGCATTAAGAATGCGGTCCATTTCCACAGTCCATCTAAGGAATGATGTTGTCTTCGAATCACCAACATTCTTCCTTTGATTAGAAAGGGTAACTTGCAAGGTATTGCTATCGGTACTCATTTATTTACAAATGCAAAAATCAATAATAAGAAGAACTATTTCAATTAGAACAGTAAGAAGAAGAGCAATAGCCAGAACAGTAATAAGATGCAAATGGTCCACAGGGAAAGATGGATATAATAGGTAAGCACACAATCAACTAATAGAATTTTCTTTTAGCAAAACCAGACTTAAGCCTCGGACTAACAAACTAGAACTACTTTCCTTTATACAACCACCCAAACATCTGTCCTGAGATTCTTTGAAATTCGTTGACAAAATCATTTACTTAGTTTGTTGGTGATCTGCTGTATTTACGTGAAGATCCTCAAAAAAATGGGTCTTGATGCCTACAGATTCCCAATTTCTTGGTCTTGTGTACTGCCATTAAGTATCATTTTGAATCTTCTGGAAAAAAAATTACATTGTTCAGAACCATATGATACAGATTTATATTTCTACTTCAACCAATTAATAACTGGAATGACATGAACATTTACTGTTGCAATCCCAGGTGGTAGGCTAAGTGGAGGAGTCAACAAGGCAGAAATCCAATACTACAATAACCTGATTGATGAGCTCTTTGCCAACGGTTTGAATTTGTCATTGATCAGTATCGGAAGTGTAGATTCCTTTAATGGTCCTGCCCCTTCTTTACATTGCTAATTATTATGTGCAGGCATAGAGCCTTATGTGACTTTATTTCATTGGGAGCTTCCCCAAGCCTTAAAAGAAGAGTACTGTGGCTTTTAAGTCCACGGGTTTTGTAAGTGGCTCAATTCCGGATTATGAGACCTTTCTTTACCACATCAAAACATCCAAGAAAAACCCTAGACTTACTACCATTTTTTGCAGGCCTGATTTCTATGAACTTATCGCATCAATTCCAGAAATGGCTCCTGCAATTTCCAATTTACAGAACTTTGTGGTTACCATTGTCTTTCGTTTCTATGTGCAAAACATAGAAACCCTAGATTCCCTCACGTCATAGATATCATAGATACCCACACAAGCACACACATACAGATAATTAAGGTTTAAAGCATAGAAATCAGACCTAGAACCTTAGGCATTGTTGTCATCGTCAATATTTTTATCCTTGTTGTGCAAACCCTAGATATGTCACAATCATCAGATTTGCCACGGAGAGGTCGAATCAAAGAGAAGAGAGACAAAAGATTGGTGTTGCCATGGCATTCTTGAATAAAAGAGAATAGAGAAGGTAGAGCAAAGGAAGAGAACAATGTCTGAGCAGAGTAGATCGTCGAGTGTCGAGAGACGAAACAGAGATGTTAAGCCTTAATGGGTGGAATTGTAACGGGCTTGGAATTGCAAATTTGAGGATGGGCCTTAAGAATTGGACTGTGGACCTTAAAGTATGTTTTTAATTTCATGGAATTGGGTATGAATTGTAATTCCAATTCCAAATAAGTTATCCAATCAGTAGAATTATAATTCTTAAGGTCCAATTCCGAAATCTACCTCATTTCTAAGGCTAATTCTGTGATCCAATCGGACCGTATAGTTTTGTGTGAAAGAAGAAGAAAGAAAGAAAGACCATGACTTTTTTCCCTTATAATATGGTATTAAATGTTTTGTTTAAGTCTTGTCATTTTCTAATGGTTGATTTCATTGTTAGTCATTTGTGCCTTTCTTACTCATTATTTGTAATGCATCGAACATATTACTCCTATTGTATTTCTATTCTTTCCCTTATCAAACTTTTCTTTATTTTCACGGCTATAACTCTAGCCCAGTAGCCTGAGGTGCGAGAATTATCCTTTCAGATAATATGTTGCATAACAGTTGTTGTCCATTAGTGTTTCTAATGCTCTTGCTTGCAACTTCTTCTGAGCATTTTTAACTCATGCAAATCTATTTTTTGAGCATTTGGTTTGCATCTTATATGTCTTTTTGGCCTCTTTGATTCAAGTCCAGTGCATTTTAAAATCGTTTGTACATGTTTCTACCACAACACCATGTGTAATTATTAGTGATACTTGACTGAGCTATAAGCCGTTAAATGTCCGCTAAATGTCCGCTAAATGTATATGGCCCACTAATAATATGTTTTGGGCTTATTTTGGCGTCTCACCAAATTTACTGAAAAGTGTAGGTTATCTTATGAGCTATGTCATAGTATATGTGACTATTCTGGTTTTTACTTACCCACGTGGGCTAGCTCAGTCGGATGAGCTAAAGATCACGATCTTATTTTCTAAGCCTTTTCTCATGTGTTAGTGATGGCATGAGTGACTTTATTTTTGAATGGCTATTCTGGTGTCTAACTCTGCACAAAAATATTAGCATTGTGAAATTCAATTTCGTGTCTATTCCGTTAAAATTTGTACGTCCATAACTTCGTTTTCTCACTCACACACTCTGCATCATTTTGGTTGGTCCATTGAGCGACCTTATCGAGCATTTGGCTCACTCCCTTTTTACTTTCCTTTCAGGTGATCAGTATAAGAGACTGAATTGTGGGCTTAGCTATATGGCTGAGAGCTAGTAATTTACTTCATAGTTAGTATGACTATTTGAAAAATTATAATAGAAAGGAACTATTTTGAGTTACATTTTATTTTAGAACTCCGTGTGGAGTAAATTAAGGCTTTGTGACTTTTTTAAGCCAGTGTAGAGTTTATTGATGTGTCACGACCCGAACCCATAGGTGAACCCATGAGTTAGGTCCGTGACCAGCCGCAGGCCCACTAAGCCTCCAGCAGGGTTCTACCAGGCTTACTCCAACCTGTATTTAGAATTCATTCCAACTTGCTAAATTCTAAAACAATTCATTGGCAATTACAAGCCTCGCAAACAATTTTCTCAACAAACAATTTAAAACTCTCATTTACAAGCCATTGACAACTATGAAGAAATTCGTAGAGAGCTAAGCTCCAAAATTCTCAAAATACAAATCACTACTAGCATGTCACCCAGAGATCTATTAAATATGAGGACTGCATCTCCTCTAGCAGTTGTCTCTTGCAACTACATCCTCGTGGCTCTCATCAGTGCCGGTTCCATCTAGGTAATCGCCTGGAAAATATTTAAAGAATGAGCTTGGGGCCCAGTAAGCACACATACCATGTTCCTAAAATAGGTATGAGTGTTTAAAAACATGCCATGGATTTCTCTTTTCAAAATTATGAATCCAATGTCACCATAACAAAACATTCTTCATTATATATACATACATATATGCACATAACAAAACATGCTTCATTATATATACATACATATATGCACTTGCAGAAAAGGTTCTCAAATCGGAGTATAATCATCAAGAAAGCTCATTTGCATCTATTATCACAGATAATTCATACTTAGGTGTGCTGCAGTCAGCGTACAAGCCACCCTGACTAGGGCCCAAAATCCTTCCTACACCCGGGATAATAATTATGCGGACGCAAGGGTGAACCACAAGCAACAGTACTGTGCATTAACGTATAAGCCCCGTTGACCAGGGCCCAAAATCCAACATCCCCCGTTGGATATGGGGCACAACAACCAAGTCAAGTTTACCATCTCATTCAACATGTGCCGAACTTAAATCATCTACTCGCAGAACAGACCATGGCCTTTTTAACTCAAATTTTCATCAAATGATTTACATGAAAACATAAGCATTACAAGAACTTCAAAAACATTCATTTGGTAAACTGACATATACATAAACATATATTGGAAAATATGTTGTACGGAGGAACATGGACCTGCCCTAGCTCTTGTCTATCGGAACCTAAACAATAAACCATATGGATGTTATTTATTGCTGCTCAACCATGCCTAGCTGCAAAATTTCCCCCAAGTGCGTGAAATTACCAACCCCCTAGGCTTGTGTAAAATTACCAAATTATCCCTGAAGCCTAACGTACCGTTACACATCCAATATAACTCAAAACATTCCTTTAAACAACTAGGTGAGTTTTTTTGGACAAAAATGGCATTTCTGTGAATTCTCCATTCGAAACCCTAAACCTCTCTTAAAGGTTCCGATTTTCAAATATATATTCAAATGGCACTGAAATCGTATGAAATTTTATAAGCTCAAGCATTTCAATGTGTTTAGATCACTTGAAAAATTCTAGCTAAAACTAATTTTGTTTACTATATCAAACAATTCAAAAGCCCGTTTTCAAAATAAAATCATTTCAGACCCATTCCATGCCCAAAAAATTCCATGTTGAAACCTTTGCAAAAATAATGAGAGTTTAGTTTTTCAGTTTGCCCAAATATGCTCAAAAATGGTTTTAAAAAGTTTTGGGCAATGCATTGATCTGTAATTCTAGGAATAATATTTTTTTAGCAAACCCTAATTTTGTACCTTGACCATTTTGAGCCTGAAACACGATGAATCTTAGAAAGTTCAAAACTACAAAATTAAAGTAGACTTTCTAAAAATTTTATAAATATAAGGGTCACAAAAATTCAATGAGTAATAACTTTTCTATAGTAAATTGAAATGGCTTATCAAAATAGCACATCTCTGTTTAGACTAGTTTTGTTCAATGTTTATTTTAGAGCAGAAACACTACGAATCTCAAAATACTCAAAACTATAAAGTTGAAGAGGACTTTCTAAGGTTTCTAGAAATATAAGTTTCACAAAAATTCCATGAGTAATGAATTTTCTGTGACTAATCAAAATAGCCCCCAGAAACCAAAAAATCTGGACTTCTACAGTGAATTGAATTTAAGGTCATTTTCAATTTGTAAACGTGAGATTCTGAGAAAACTCAAAAGGACAAAGTTGAAGATGACACAATGAAGTTTTTAGAAAGAGTAAAATCATCTCAATTGGATTTGAAATAAAGGAGATATGATAAAAGCCCTAACCTACTCTTATGCTGCTCTACAGTAGCCTTCTTCTCAAACACACCCACATCTCACTCTCTGAAACATACACAATACCCTAAAACTCAAACCAAAAACCACTGAACTCATACATAGAAACCTAGCTAGAACACTCAATAACATGGGCGAGATTAAAAAGGGAGGCTAGAGATTTTTACCTTGAAATCTTCTTGCCATAGCTTGCTTACTCTCTCTCTCTCTCTCTTTAATTTACATAAAATGATGTGATTGCAAAATCTTGGACGGCTGTCCTCTAAGGGTCTCATTAATATATGGTTGCCCTAGTTTTGAATATTTCTAGAGACCCCCTTCACACTTAACTATTTTCTCATTTCATCCACATCACTTTAAAAGACTACAAACTCTTTAGATTAAGATCTAAAACAAAGTTTTTGTCGACTAAATAAAATTTCCGGTATTTCAATCTCCCTATCTCATTAATTTGTAATCCAAGAGCATTATAAATTGTCACTAAAGTTCACAATCAATACAGCTGACGATAATGGTCGCTAAAGACTCCAATTAATGAATATTACAACAACCGCCGCTAAAGAATTCACTAAAAGCCTAGGATTCACTGTAAATTATATTCTAGGTGAGGGGTATTACATGATGTCTCTTAGAGACACATTGTTGATTTAAAATGGGTGGGACCCCCATTTACTTGGACAAACAATTGTGCTAAGACTGTTTGTACCTATGAGCGGCTTGATCGTGGTTTTGCCAACCCTGATTGGATCGTGAGATTTCCTAATGACCAAATCCGTAACCAAGGAATTCAAACTTCAAATCATGCCCCTACTCTTCTTGTCATCAGACCTGATCAATTTTTTTTACCTCGGCCAAAGTGTTTTGAAGCTATGTGGCTTAAGCATCCTCAAGGGCATCAAATCATAAGGATTGCCTGGTCCACCTACGTCCCTGGATCTCCTTTGTTTAAAGTAATGGCCTGGGGAAAAATCAAGATGAAAATTATGAGATTATGGAACAAAGAGCATTTTGGAAATCTATAGGCTCAAATTCAACAGACCCACGCACAAATTGCACATTTCCAGTCTCTACTTCCAAATCAAGATGCACAGTTATTAGATCAGAATGCTAGAAGACAGCTCTCTTGGCTACTTGAATGCGAAGAAATACATTGGGATCTAAAATCAAGGATTAAATGGCTTCAGTACGGAGATAGAAACACAAAGTTTTTTCACGCTTCTACTATAATTAGAAGGCAATCCAATTTCATATCTTCGTCACAAAATGCCTTGGGTCGGATTTTAGAATCACATGGGGATATTTTTCACTACCTGGTTGAACACTTTAAAGCTATCTTCAACCCGGGCATCATGGCAGAGCATCAGTCCCTGATATCACAAAGTGTTGCCTCCATCACCAAAAGACTCCTTCCTCGCCAAAAAGAGTGGATTGATCGACCTTTTACTGCTTTTGAAGTAAAACAAGCCTTATTCCAAATTCATCTTCTCAAAGCTCCCGGTCCTGATGGTTTTCCTGCAGTGGTCTATCAGCAATGTTGGCATTTTATGGAACGACAAATCACAACGGCAGCTCTATCATTTTTACGATCATGCTTACAGAGGTCAATAACTCCTTTATTGTGCTCATCCCTAAAGTACCTTTACCAAAAAAGGCAGATAACTTCAGGCCTATTTCCCTTTGTAACACCATATATAAAGTGATTGCTAAAACTCTAGCTAACAGGATCAAACCTATCCTCAACCTTCTCATAGCTGAAGAACATAATGCCTTTGTCCATGGACGTCTCATAAGTGATGATCTCTTTATTGCCCAAGAGCTCACAAACAAGATTCGTAAACATAGTACTGGCAACCTTCACCTTGGGGTAATTAAAATGGATATGAGCAAAGCTTTTGACCGTGTTAATTAGGATTTCCTAAGAGCACTGCTCATAAGAATGAATTTCCCGAGTCATGTGATTAATCTCATTATGACTTGTGTATCATCAGTCTCTTATCAAACTTTAGTGAACATATCGCCTTTATCAGTTTTCAAACCTTCTTGTGGGCTTCGATAGGGAGATCCAATATCCCCTTATCTCTTCATACTCTGCGCAGAAGCTCTATCGGCAGCTTTTGACTTAGCAAAGACCCAATGATCAATCAAAGGTATAAAAGCTGGACCTCGTAGTCCTCCTATTAACCATTTATTCTTTGCTGATGACACCTTGATCTTTACAGAGCTAAATCACATATCTTGCAAAGCTATCAAAAAGCTTTTAGACATTTATTGCGGAGTCTCAGGTCAAATGATCAACTATAAAAAATCAGCCGTCACCTTAAGTCCATCATCCACCCTTGTACTCCATCAGCAGGTCTCCAAATACTTAGGCTTCAAAATTGTGGACTCCTTTGGAAAAAATTTGGGTGGTACACTGGATATCGTTACACACCAGAAAGAATTTTTCCATCAGCTTATTGAAAGGCTACGGAAAAAATGCACTGGATGGAAAAGTATCCTACTTAACAAAGTTGGACGTGCAACTCTCATTCAATCAACCCTCTCGGCTCTTCTTATATACCACATGCATGTATATCTTTTCCCTAAATACGTTTGTAAACAGATTAACTCTATTATTTCCAACTTCTGGTGGTAAGGGGATGATAACCGAAAAGGTATGCATTTGATCAATTGGCACTCCCTCTGTGATCCAAAAGCAATGGGTGGTCTTGGATTTAAGGACACACATCTCTTCAACTTGGCACTATCGGCCAAACAAGTTGGAAAATTATGACGGACTTGGATTGTCTTCTTTCCAATGTTCTGACTGGAAAATATTGTGTACTCTAATCTTCTGAAGCCTTCCCTGTCATTGGTAACTTCTCTTGGGGTTGGCGGAGCATCCTAGCGGGCCGCCAAGTTTTAAATCGTGGACTCCGATGGCATGTAGGTACAGGGTCTAAAATATGTATTTGGTCTGTTGATTGGATTCTGGGTTTGGGCGAGAAACTGGATCACCTTTTGGGTATTCAAAATCTTCGGCCAAGGACCTTATTACCCAAAATGGAATACTCCTTTGGTTCGGGAACTCTTCCCGACTAATATAGCCACCCAAATTCTCGCTATTTACCTATCAAACCATACTTTGGCTGACCAAAAATTATGGAAATCTACTCGGTTAGGCACCTTCTCTCTCTCTACTTATAACCTTTTATACTCCAACAACCAGAATGAAAGAGTGGCATGAGGCCAAAGCACTTTTGTGAATCTTATTGAAACACCAATTTGGAAAACCTTATGGTCCCTTCCTATCCCTAAAAAAATTACCTTTCTGCTCTGGCAAATTCTCTAAAACCGACTACAAACCCGAGAAAAACTTCATAAACTCAGAATTATCGATTCACCGTACTGCCCCATGTGGAACTTACAGGAGGAATCTATTGATCACTTGTTCTTTCATTGTCCTCATGTTCGGCCTGTTTGGTTTGGTGGTCCTCTTGGCTTTAAATCTGACTAGCTTCCATCCTCGTTTAAAGTCTAGCTTATTGCTTGGCTCACCAAAACTTCTCCCGCCAGCAAACATCTTTACTACAATTCATTCATTGCATCTACCATCTGGTTCATATGGATAAACCGGAACCAACAAATCTTCCGAAACTCTAACGATAAGCCAGAAAATACGATCAGACAGATTATCCATATGGGACAAATGATTATCACCTACAATACCTTTCCCAGAAAAACCAAATCTAAAACCAAGTATCTAAAAGATAATACACAGTACCCTCTCGTCATACAACCCTAAATCCCTCTTTGCTCTTATAACCTTCAAAACTCTGTAAATATTTTCCTAGCCATATTATACAACAAGTCTAACCTTAGATCTGGTGTTGGCATTACCTGTATGACAGCAATGCATAAGAGATGTGGTTCTGCTTCCTTTTCTTCTTTAGCATTGGACTCTTACTCAGCTACTATGAAAGGCATGTTACTTATATCAAAATGGGCCCTTACCAAAGATCTTCTTCACATTAATGTATACATTGACTCCTCCTTTTTACTCTCTCAGATATCGGATACTAAAGACATTACGAACTCGGTGGCAGTCATGTTTTATGACTTTTGCTATATGATCACTAATTTCCATTATTATAGGATGTACAGGGCCACCAAATCACAACTTAAGGAGGCTAAAGTCCTCGCTTATTTTGCGTGTCTAGCCAGAATTGATGTCCATCAAGACTGGATTGATACTATTTTGCTACCATGTAATGCCTGTCCTTTAACCCACCAATTTTTGTAAAGTACATTGAAAAATCAGCACGGTGGAGTGTCTTTCTGTATGCTTTGATGTTTCCTTTTGGTTGGTTTTTCTTTACTATATCATGGCTTGTCATGATTCTTATCTTCCCTGTAATATGCTCATATCATAGCTATTTATCTATGCACTTCTCGATGTTATCAAAAAAAAGGAAAATTGTACAGACCGTTGAAAAATGTAGTCTCGGTCTTTAAGTAAACTCAGAGCGGATTAGCCCAGGTTTGCTTAACAAGAGGATAACCAGTGCATATGAATAGCCCAAAAGAAAGCACAATCAGCAAGAGGGTTAGCATCGTGCCATAGTGTGTGTATGATTCATACAACGGCGTGGAATCCAAGAGCTTGTGTCCTGGTTTGGTTTATGATTATTGAGATTGCTTTGTTTGATTCCAGAATTATATATTTTAATAGTTGCAACACATGATCCTTATTCCCAATTTTACTATAATACCCGTGCACACTGTTCCTGCGTACAGCATCGGGAACACCTTTATATAAAAGCAGAACAAAAGAACAAAACTATAAAAAAAGTCATGGTAAAACACTTAGAACTTTTTAACTGTTGACGGAAATGCCCCGCTGGATCGGTGGCAGATGTTAATGGTTGAAGGATTCTCATATCATACATCCAAGTGCCCCGAATCAAATGGTACAACAGTCCCACAGAATCAACAGCTGCACCGAGAATTAAGAACCGTTGGATCGTTGGCAGTGGCAGGGGGCTAGCGGGGCAGCGGCTCAGGACCATTGATTTTTTCATCCATATTTCATTTTCAAACAAAACCGACAACCAGCGTTTTATGTGTTTGGTTGGGTACAGAAAGCGTCTCTGCTTACTCCTTTATTAAGTTTGCTACTCAAATAAACGGAAACCTTGATAAGCAAAAGGAAGCAATAATGAACCATTTGACAAAAAATGTGATGGAAATCTCCATCCGGATCAAGCATTCATTAGTCTGAGACAGCAATGCTGGTTCCATCGCGCTCATCTGCAAAGATCTTTCAAACTTGAGACACTTGTATTTTCACAGTCGAACCAAATATCACATGGCAAATATGAGTCGTCTGATTTTCAAACTGTGTTTATAAACAGGCAGAAAGATTTTCACAGGTGAAACAAAGTGCAATGAAGCTAGGTGAGGTCATCTTCATCCAGCTCTTCTTCCCCTGTTGCATTAGCTTTCAGTGCGCTCACGTCACCTGTAGGCAGTTTCCTTGCAAGCCTGATGACCTGCAGATACTCAATTTCAGCAACTAAAATGTTTCCTTTGGTTTAAGGGAAAGAAAACTGCATGAGAATGAATAACTCATCGATGTCAACAGAAGTACCATGGCTCAAAACAGTGAAAAAAGAGTAGCAATCAGCAGCACCCCTCAGATACGCATGAAATTTACAATTGCTGTATTAAAAAGGTTTAATTCAAATCTCCTCATATTACACCTATAGTAGATATGAATCATAAATTCAGGCACGTGGACTTCGGATATATGAGCAGTAAGACACGCTAGTTTTAAACGTGGAACAAGAAAACATGTTCAGATGAAAAGACCAGCTCTGAACAAACACAAAGATAATTGTCAAACAGTAATCCCTCAAATCAGTCGTATTTTTAAGTTTCAGTAATCAGCATAACAGAGCGACTGCGAAAAGACGATTAACCAGTGATGCAGGATATGCGTTTCGAACATCATCAAAGGAATGCATTTTTTGTATCATCTCTATGCTTGCATGGGCTATACAACCAGGAAACTGAAAATTATCTGCAAAACTCATTTCTTGCAAAATGTTATAACAAACAGAGTTAAAAAGGAGGTCAGCCGAGTGCACAACGCGTCCCCAACTGCAGGGGTCTGGGAAGGATTAATTTACATTGCCTTTCCCCCACTTTCGTGAAGAGGCTGGTTTTAAGTATCAAATCAGTATCTCCAAGTCACAACGGAGCAATCATGCCGTTGTCATTCGGTTCCAATCACTTCAGAACAACAAGCCCACATTCTCTTCTCATGTGTTGTGGACATAATTTTCCTTACAACATTCTATGAAATAAACATTACTCCCAACACAAAAGAAGTTGTATCAGAATCTACTGGCAAACTACTCATTTCCGACTCAAACTTTCCAAACTACATGGGTCTATCAAATTCCTAGGTTATTCATATATGCAGTATAGAAATCAATAATCTGTGTAGACCTGGAAAACCAGTCTTGCATAAAGTGGCAGGTTCCAACAGGAAAACTGTCCAGAAATATTCAAGATTTTACCATGTGATCAAGATGGGATATAGTGCTCGATTGCGCCACGTGTTTAATCTCTTCAACGTCGCCCATCGTGTATGCAGAAAGCAGTTTACTGGAACAGCGACACTGATCACTCGTCAAGAAAGCATCAATCCTGTAGAAGAGTATGTCAAAGAAGCACAACTCTTGTAAAAGAACATGGAGGAAGAGAGAAAGAAATATCAATGACTAATAAAATTAGGATAAATGGAAAAGCTGTTCCTAAGACTATATGCAGTCTTGCACCGCCCTTGTAACGCCAACTCTGAACCAAAAAGAGCTGTAATACTACTTTTAGCTCCAAAATGGTCCAAAACCAATCTTTGGCCTAATTTTCGATGTTGAATGGTCAAGTGCAGTGTTTAAAATTAAAGGCAAAAGTGTCCATTTACCTTTTGTGGCCAATGGGTAAAATAGAAGCACTTTATGTTTGTAGTTTCCTTCCTTAGATTCCAGACCCACCACCATCTCCCCCCACGAAACCGCAAACCCACTGCCACTATATCCACATGACCGAATCCAAAATGTTGCCCCACATCTTTGATCAGAAAATAAAATCAAAGAGCATAAAACTTAGATGATTTAAAATGTCAAATTTTTTGGTATCTGCTTTCCTTACAACCAACCACCCCATTATTCTTTATATACAGAATCAACCTACATCCACCACCATTTGACCACCACACTTCTCATATTGACATATTAAGCCAACTCCCGTACTGGAATGCCAACGCTGATTGAGGGGATCTAGACCCTCTGGTGGCAACTGGGCTTAAATGGCTAGAACTCTTGCTTATTGACAGCGACGGGGAAATTGAACCCGGACTCCGAATTTTATTCCAGTAATGTGGAAAACAAGAAAATGAGATGGAACTGAGGCGGGAAGTGGCGGTGGCAGAGGTGGGGATGATCATGGGTAGGTTTTCGTTGGTGCTTAGGCCCATGTGAGGAATGAGAAGGTGAGTTCATGGTGGTGGAGGTGCAGGTTAGGAAGATAGTGATAGGAGGGAGGGAACGAGTGTGTGTGTGTGTGTGTGTGTGTGTGAGAGAGAGAGAGAGAGAGAGAGTATAATTGATATTTTTGACTAAGAGAAAGAGAGCAAAGGAAGTCGGGAAAAAAAAAAATTTTCTTGTTTACCCTTGGAACATGGCATGTGAGCTGCACATGGTGATTCAACTACTAAAGATGAACGGAAGTGATGTTTTGGACCACTTTGCAACTAAACGTTACATAAGGACTCAGCTGCAAAACCACACATATTTGTAGGTACAGTTTTGTCATGAAGCCAAAAACTAAATCTTGTCTGCTAAGGCGAACATAACAAGTTACTCACTGACCAGAACTTTCAACAGACTTCCATAAATTTTGACAAGGAAATATCTGTACAAGATGAAGAAGCAAAAACCATCCATGGAAAATCTCATCTGAAGCGGTCTTTCGTCCGAGGGGTATGACAGACCATTTACCCATTCTCTTGTCAAACCAAACAAGTAGCCCAAACCATTTAAATCATTTGATACATACGTAGGCTAATCATCAACTGAGTTTTTGCCTTTCGTTGCTAGAGTATGTTGCCACCCTTGCAGGATGTGTTATGTACAGGGTTGTCCGAAAGCTCAAGCTCTTAAGCAAGAGCTTACGGACTTCAATAAGGAACACCTTAGTGACATTTCCGGTAGACTTAACGAGGCTGGGACTTCTTTGGAGTTTGCTCAAACCTTGTTAGCTGCAAACCCTCTTGATCGGGTGTGGAGACAGATTGAGGAGGAGGAGGAAAGTTGAGATTTTTGCTCGAGTGAGTAGAGAGGAGGAAAGTTTCTTTAAGCAAAAAATGGCCATTCACTGGTTTAATGTGGCCTGTGGGCGATAAAACAAAGTTTTTGTTCGAGTCAGTGATGAAAAAAAGGTACAGCAATAAGATTAGTTCTGTCGTTTAGTCTGACGGTCTATTTCAGAAGATCGGAGTGGTTAAGTAGACTATTATTGACCATTTTCAGAGTTTGCAGGGTTCTAGTGGTCCGGGTCACTATCATGCGTTGAGTGAGCTTGGGAACTGGGTGTCCAAATCCATCTCGGACACTTAGCAGCGTGAGATGGCTTTGGAGCTGACGATGTTGAGATTCGGAGGGTGTTCTTTTCCCTCAAGTATAGAAAGTCCCCCGATCCAGATGGGTAACCCTCTTCTTTAAGAGGGCTTGGCATATCAGGGAAGGAGATCTTTGAGGCAATTCAGGACTTTTTAGGAACGCACACTTTCTTAAGGAAGTCTACTATACTGTCCTTGTCTTAATTGCCGAGGTGCCAAATCCCTCAAGTCTTAATGACAATAGGCCTATTTCTTGTTATAACACAATATACAAGTGCATTGTTGAGATCATCGCTAAGCATGTTATGGTATGCTTGGGGGACCTCATTGACCCTTCCTAGAAGACCTTTTTTGCCACTAGAAGCATTGCAGCTAACATCCGCCTGTCAAGTGCTCTGATGCAGCAGAACTATCATCAGGAGGATTCCAAGGTCCTAGGTGTGGGATCAAAGCCTATGTTCCATTCATAAGCTTTCTAATCATCAGCAACAGGGGTCGGGGAATCTAATGAATTCTTTCGACCCCGACCTCTTTGTTATCTGCATGGATGTGCTTGCAGGGATATTGCAGAGGCTTGTGGTGGGTAGTCAGTTTCGTTATTTTAGCTTGCCTTTGCAGGGTATCAAGATAGGCGACAGCGGAGGTCTGAGAATATCCTTAGCCACTAAACGAGCTACAGAAATATCAGGGTTGACTTTAATGGCATACAACCGACAACCAACAAGTGACTTGCCAGAAGGCAAGGGAAAAGATCCAAAGTCTGATTATCGACTAAAGTAGCCATTTTGTCTTCCATGGAAGCTTCCCACCTATAGTGAGTCAAGGCCTCAGACAAGGTTGCAGTCACAGAATGAGAACTAACAACAGAGACAAATGAACAAAAAGAGGGAGACAATTGACCATATGCAAGATTCAAAACAGGATGCATAGTACAAATACGCTTACCTTTGCAAAGGCAATAGGGAGATCTAAATCCATTGGGGGGGGGGGGGGGGGGGTGTGATATGGGCATCCAAAAACGAAGAGGCAGTAACTCGCGCTCAAGGACAACACATATAGACCTCTAACCGTGGAGGAACAGGTAAAGTGACGGATGGTGTGAAAACATGATGAACCATGTAGTCACGCAAAGTGATAACAAGATCCAGAAGTTCATGTGGGCTATAGACCTGAGGAAAAAGAAGTAGGCTCGAAGAAACTGACATCAGCGGACAAAAAGAATGACCCAATAAGAGCCTTTCTCAGTTCAAGAGTACCCCAGAAAGATGCATTTAACGGCTAGAGGATCTAACTTTGAAACACCGGGACGACGATCTCTAACGAATCGTTCACACCCAAAAACCCGAGGAGGCAAAGGAAAAAATGATTGTGTGAAAGTAGGAGGGTGTAAGGAACCCCGCCATCCAGAACAGAGGAAGGTATTCGGTCAATCAAGTGACACACAGTCAACGCACCATCGCCCCAATATTGATTATGGACCTGCATCTCAAACATCAAAGTTCGCCTCCACAAGATGACGACTTTTGCATGTCATCACCCCGTTTGCTGGGTAGTGTCAACCTTAGTAGCAGAAAACTCCTTATATGTTCACGCTTCTCTCTCGGAAACTCGCTTTTACGATCCCAAGTTAAAAGCTTTATCGGATCATGTCCCAAGCTAACATGGGAACCCGAACCCACCCTCATGCTAACCCTATTAGATGGGAGATGTGCCGCCCAGAAATGTCTAGAGAAGTGGACAGCAGCACCAAAACTACTTTTACTTTTGTTATTTTCAAAGGCAAGTAGCTAGTAGCCACTTGGTATGACGAGTACAAGCAACAATTCACTATCGCTTATGGTATTCTCAAAAGAAAAAGTGAATGCACCATAATTTGAGTGCAAGATATATTGAAAAATGTTATTACTCTTCACGCACTTATTTATTCAAGCCACTCCCAACCTTAGATTCTTCCAAATGCTTACGCTCCCCCGCCCCTGTTCCCGCCCTCACCCTTGACGCTGCTGTGTGCAACTAAGGTGTAAACAAAAGGTATAGTTAAAACCATACCACTACCACTCATGCATGTAGGATATGGCAGATATTTATACTCCTAGGCATCGTCACTGTGAAGTACCATGACTTGTTAACCAAATTGTTTTTTGACCTAACACAGAAACGAAAGAAAATAGAGAACATTTCCGAACAATCTTTCATCAAAATTAACCAAGTCACACGAGAATTATCATCCACAATAGTAACAAAATACCAAAACCCAAGACTAAAAACCATAGGACATGGACCCCAGACATCAGAGTGGACCACCTCGAACAGGGTTGCAGAAATTTAATGATTCTATACACATGAGATGCACAATGGTGCTTTGACTGACACGACTCACACTACAACAAAAGAACATGACATAACGTTGGGACTACTTCCTTCAGATGGGCCAAGGATGCCCAAGGCGACAATGAAGCTGAGCAGGAGATAAATAACTTGAGCATGCTGTAGGTAACAGACAGTGCAGAGAGGAAATTGATACTAGTGTAGAAGAATCCAATTTTCCTCGTCGTGGCATCCTTGGAAGGTACAATAATCAGGAAAGGATGAGACGGAGCAATTTAAGGATTTACAGATTTGACTAGTGGCTAACAAAATTTAGGGAAATTTGGGACAGACATATAACTCATATGACAGGTAACAAGGGATGAGTATAAACTGTCCCTGTACCCTTAACTTATGAAGTAGTTCCATCAGCTAACCAAACTTCAGATATATGGAAGGTAGGTGAAAATAGGGAAGAAGTGCTTGAACCTCCAGTCATGTGATCAGTAGCACCTGAATCAATAATCCAGCGACAAGTTAAGGCAGAAAAACAGGTAGTAGACAGGATGAAGCTGATGATATTTTGCCTGCGAGATGATAACCATCTTCTCTGGAGTCACTGTAGGAGATGGTATTGGCCACTAGGAGCAACAACTGACAAGTGGGTGACTGACCACTAAAAGGTGCAACAACGAAATGAGCAAAGCAATTTAGCTTGTAACCAAGGACAAGTGTACTGAAGATGTCCCAGTTACAATATCAGCAGATCACCTCATAACCAAAACGAGCTCCAGTCCTACCACCCGAACAACTACTAGAGGGGGTTTGACCTCCACGATGTCCAGAACCACGTAAATCACCACAAAAGCCACGCAAATCACCACCATAAAACAGAGACGGGCCAACAAGGCTAGAATGACCACTCCACTGTGACTGAATAGCAAAAGCAGAAGCGTTCCGCCACATCCTCTTGTGACTGCTCAATGTTCGGCCTCTCAGATATACGAAGAATCTTCGAAAATGCGGAGATAGTAGGTCTTCTGTCCCCACCCAAGACCTGCACTCGAACATGGTCGAAGTCGAAAACATAACCAGCTAAGTACCCAAATACAACAAGTTGCTCCTGCAGTTCCTGCTTCACCTTCATGTCAGTGGTTACTGGAAGAGACGTGTTCCACTCATAAGCTTTATTCAAATGACCAAAATATTCGTCATGTCTTTTAAATCCTTTATGTGCCCGAGAGATCGCTCGAGAAAGATTATATGACCGATTAGGATCATTATTCAAAGAGTACAATTCTGCTACAGCGCCCAGACCTCCTTGAAGGTAAGCTACTATATCAAACCACCATATAATCCATCGAATCACACATTCGAGTAAAAATAGTTGCATCCTATTGCTTTCATTGTTATAAGCCTTACCATGCCCGATTAATGTTACAATCGTAAGATTCTACCATTGATGAAAATTTGAACCACTGAGTTTTTTATTAGTCAATAAAGAAGCTACAACTATAGACATGATAGGTTTGGACTCCCAGACAATGTCTTAGATAAATCTACTCCACACGACATTGCAGCGTGCTTACTGGATGTCTTGAACTCGTCTATGGTGGCGCCAAAGCAGGACAGCCCTAGTATTGATTGGCCAAAGAACAGAAAAATGCAAGGCCTGAGGCAGCAGATGCAAATCTGGCGAGAGGTTAGTAGAATTTTGATGATCGGGCAGAGGTGGGTGGTTCACTGGTGATGGTTCTGATAAAGAAGATCAGAGAAGGGTCAGGGCAGTAGGGGTGGAGAGAAGGTATCAGGCCTACTCCAGTGTAGAAAGTAGGGGCTAGTTCTGGTGGAAGGGGAAGAGGATGGTGGTGCAAGTTGGAGAGGGTGGTGGTGTAGCTGAGAGGCCCTGGAATCAAGACCCTAGGGCTCTGGTACCATGTAGATATTCTGAAAGTGTCGTGCTTCCAGCAAGAGCACATCCAGGTTTTATTATATGTAAGGTCATACAAGACAAAAGTACCCCAGAGACTAATTACATATAATTCTAACAGTCCTCTTGGCTTTTCTTGGTATGGTTTGCCAGAGCTAGCCAGGTATGTAATGTTGGCTTTTCTTGGTAGGGTTTGGTAGAGCTAGCGGATTCAAACTCCCACATACCCGATGTAGGACCACATAGAACTATCGCCCTTATGCTTTAGCCTCATCACTTAGGCTCAATCCTAACCATCGTCAGACATAGCCAAGTGTATGCTAGAGTTCCTTGGCAAAGTCTTTGACAGTATATCTTGAACTCACATACCTGATGCAGTATGAGATATCACACCTTACTACTACAAAAATGAAGAGAAGACAGAAGGTTACCTATGTCTATTGTAAGAAAACTTTCAGCACCCCTAGCAATAATGGATGATCTGAGTGTACCTTCTCTCCCTACAATATGCATGGGCCAGTATATTACTCTACTACAACATTAACTCCCCTGAAATATGTGAGATCTTGAAGTACCTAGAAGCTATATGGACATGCCATGGCACTGAAATGATGCCCTTAACGGAATCCACCAAATCTTGTAGAAACACTGCGAAATGTGGATAATTACCCCAGCTGAAGATAAAGTACTGAAGCATCTATCAACGAGAGAAAGAAAGACTTGCCACTTCCCCAACACAGAAAACAAAGGCAGAAGACTACAGTGCTTGGGAGAGCTAATATGCAGAGCTCCATGTTCAGAGCTGTCATGAGAGTGTTTTTGTCAAGAAACACTAGTTAGTTTACTGTGTTACTGAGAAATTACATGATTGGATTTTCGGGCACTGATAGCACAACTGTTTGAGTTTTTTGGATAGACAGAAAGCCCTTCGGATTTGGTATGAAGATTAACTCTAGGGGCTTATTGATATTATTTCCAGCATTTACTCACTAGAAAAATTGAAGCAGCTCACTTCTGTCCGATGGATATTGGCAGCAGTTTTGTTAAAGCTTCCCATGAAGAGCTTGGCATGATATAACTATCATGCTAAGCGGGAATAGAGTCAAACAAGGATGATAAAAGGATTCAGATGCCTTGGACTAGTCTCTGAAATTATTTGTAGGCAAGGGTGGAGGGAGCAGGAGGTACAAGGAGCTTGGCCTGGCCCAAGAATTATGTACACGTGAAAAATGCCCCTACCAACACCATTATAATTACAATGTACTGTGAGGGCCTCCTTTACCTTAATATTCCAATGGCACCCATGTCACAGCCACCCCATATAATGACCCGCATTTTTTTACACATGCCACCTCAAGCTTATTTGAGTATGATCATGCGTGTAATGTGAAGTCCTTCTATCGTGCCACCTCGTGCTCTTGATGAGCTAGTCTTGGTCAGTTCTTTGACCAACACCTCGTGCTATTCAGCATTGTCATGCTTATAGGTGTCCTACTATTGTAACACCTCATACTTGATGCGATTCGGTGTGGATAAATTTTTTAATTAACACCTCATGCTATTTAGCATTGTCATGCTTGTCAGGTGTTGTCATGGTGACATCTGATGCTTGTTAGCGAGTCAAGGTTGATCTGTTCTTCAATTGACACCTCATGCTATTTTGCACGGTCGTGCTTGTTACGTGTCAAAATACCATTGCAACACCTCATCTATTGGGCCTTGTCATGTTTGCTAGGTAGCTTATTCTTGTCTTGCCATGTCGGGCTTTCCCACCTTGCATCTAAAAATTTCTATAGATACAGTTGAACTCTTCTCAGATCAGTTTAAGTCAGAATTGATTTTCATATGAGAGGGTTTCTGTAGAGATGGTGGGCCGTAAGAAGGTAATTTCTGAGTGGAGGAACTTGAATGGAAGTGTACAATAGAAAAGGAAAAGAGAAATACTTAACGATTATTCAAAGATGGAAAAAAGAGAGGAATATTGGGAATTGTCTAGTGGCTTGGTTGTTAAAGGTAAGGGGTCCTGAAATTTTATTTGAAATGCCAATCTTAATATTACTTGGTATCATTTGCTAAAATACATTAGTGTGACATGGCTTTAGTATGTTTGACCAATGATAGTGCTCCAGTGATTTATATGTCTAGGTTTATGATACAGCTGAGCTTTGGCGCAACCCTTTGACGATATTGGAGACAAGAGCTTAAGTGTTGTGTTATCATATCTTAGATGGCTCCCCTCCCCCCCCCCCCCAAACAACCCCTCTCTTCATCCTTCTCTTTATTAACCTTCCAGAGTGCCAACGACAATTTTGGCAAGGTATCGCAAGCAGGGATGTGAGCGAAACTTGAACTCTAGGGTTTAGAATGCTATTAAATCTTAAATCCAAGGACTAGTGCATTACATTAAGATACTAGGAATAAGCACGAGAGACATTGATATTCTTCCCTTGCTTTCTTAATAAGGCCTAAGACATAGTTTACTAACTAATGACAAAAGAAATTAGAAAGTAACCATGAGCTTTCTAATCTACTCCACAATCCAATCTTATAGCATTTTGATTAGCAATTAATAGTTACAAAAAAGGTGATGGAGACCCAAAACCGATGGCATAATTTATTTAAAAACAGATTTTCCACCAGTGACGCCTTTCAAGTAAAACGCACATATACCTCTATAGTTGGAGCAACCTGTTGACTAATAGACGTTGATAAAATACCCTAATATCGGTTTACGACCATCAGCAACAATGTGCATTAACATGGATACGCACACCACGCCAACACCGACATCAACATGGACACCGACACTGCAATTTCAAGATTAACAAACTTTGGACACTGCTAAGTATCTTTACATATTTTACATATGGGCATGTTTCTATAAGTTTCAAGCACATTATGCACTCATTAAATAGTAAACCCACAACTAAAAAATCACAAATCAGAGTCATACTTGAAATCAACTTAGATAACTAAAGATAATATGGTAGTGCAAGATCCCAAAAGACAAGCCAAAAGGAAAACAGAGACGGCTTTTTTCTATTTCATCCACTAAGATACAATCAACATAAATTGCCTAGTCACATTCATCGTCCTTTGAACCTCCAACCACGTCCCTGCACTCTCATCAAGTGAAAGAATTGTCTTTTACATTAGATTGCCTTTGTCTAAGAGCCCCGTCTCCCTTTTGGTAAGACAAAAGTCAATTTGAACAAAAGGTAAGAATACAATATACCATCAGCAGTTGCCCTAGTCTTTTAACTTATAAAACAATCCCAACTTTCCCTAATATTCCATCATGACCCCTAATTAAGTTTAAAGATTTGCAGTTCTGCCCCATAGGTGTGGGATACTTATGCATAAAGTGTCTGACGGTGTCCGATAATTAGAAATACACAAATTTCCGGACACCGCTGAAAGTTGTTCGAAATGTGTCCGGAGGTATCCAAGGGGTGTCCACGTCTCGATCGGTGTCGGACACGATACTTTGAACTAGAAGAGGTGTGTGCTTCATAGCCATTAACCGTTGTGCAATGCCTGAATTTAGTAATTTCTTCCATATAGCACAAAAAGACATCCAAAGACATTGAAGATTCATCCTAACTCATAGAGTGCATGAGGAAAACTTACTGGCAACAATCATTGTAGCATTTCTGTGCTTCATTGACTTCATTAGCATAAAGGTACACAATGATTGCACTAAGATATGCCTGCATTAGAACAGGATAAAAAAATGAAACAGTTTCTCAGTGAAAGAAAATATTAGACAAGAATATACACATTTATGATAAAGTGGCAAATAAAACTTGCATACATATGAATATATCAGACAATCAATTCTGGTTAAGATATTTTCATTCCTTATTTAAATGACGTTATTAAACAATACACATGATTGTGCACCTGCAAGTAAGTGTTTATACGCCCAAACAGTAGTGCTCCATACAAGGGCAGACAACAAAAAATATAGTATGACCAATGAGGTCTTATATAAGTGGATTGATGACGGAAGTAAGAAAGACGTATATACAATCATTGGTGAACCCCTATGACATGAGCTTGTAACTAGGACAGAAACTAAGGATTAGATGCAGGTTCCAATTTGGGTGAAGATGTGAGGGGTGGAAACCAGGTTAGAGCAGGTCTCTAATTCTGAAATTGAAACTACTTCTAGTTAGCTGTTTTGTAAGTATGCAAACGGGGACCATTTTACCAAGCAACGAGATGAATGACGTGGAAGATAGCACGCAACTTTCTTGAAGTGCATGAGCACGAGAAATAGCCCAATTACTGGCGCGCATTATTTTGGCCATTTCTTTATCCACAAGGTGTTACGGGCACATTGAGTAGTCAAGCCTCTTGGTAAAATCCAAAGAAGAAGTATAGGTCTTGAAAAAAAAAATTATCAGCCAATAGTTGCCCTGCGATCTCCTTTAAGATATTACATGAACATGACAATATACAAAACAAGACACAAAAGCAACTGCTTGGCTGATCTAACAGGGTTTGGCTGCGATGGACTGAGATTCCCCTTAGATCTTCCCTCCTATGACCTTGTAGGACCCTGGAGAGTGAACTCCAAGCCTTTTCACTTCTTAACCTAGCTTTCACAAAGCTTATTCTAAGGGAGGGAAAGAGGGGGGGGGGGGGGGGGGCAGAGAGGTATAATACATGTCTACCATAAAACGTGATTAGCCTAATATCTGGGGACTAATCCTCCTCTCTCTGAATCTGGTCAAACTTAGGGCTAGGCCCTCCTACGGGGTGAGCATTAAACCATTCAAACCGATCCGAACCACTCAAACCGAACCAATCCAAACCGTCCGAGAATCTTTACAGTTCGTTTTCACATTTCTCAAACCAACCTTGGTTCGGTTCAGTTCACGGTTCACATTTTTTAACCAATTCCAAACCGAACCGACATATGACATTTCAATCTATTTTTAGTAACATTCATCGATAATTTTGACACACATGGTACTAAGCAAATCCAAATGAACAAATCTTGAAATTTAAAAGAAAATAAAATAATGAGAGTAGTAATAACACAAACATGTGGTGACCAATATCTCTTATATATTTACTCATTCTTTCTCATACATCAATGAGCACTTATATATTGAACGTAACAAGATTGTATGCAATTTAGAAAAAATTATAAGTTCAATCTTTAACTATCGTTGGATCCAATAGTAGCGTACAAAGGAACGACGTTTTTAAGTGGGAGTTAACCGATCCAAATAGTATAAACCAAACTGTTTAAACCGACCAAACCGAACCGTCCAAACCAATGGCGTTTGGTTCGGTTTGGTTCAAAATTTTCCAAACCGAGGGTTAAGGATCGGTTTGCTGTTCGACCCTCAAACCGAACGAAACCGAACCGTGCTCCCCCATTCCCTATAGTTTCCATTGAGTGGGTGGTGTGCTGTATTACTAGTGCCAAATTCTCTATCAGTTTGGATGGCTACTTTGGTAGAGACCAAGGGTTTGAGGCAAGGATATCCTATATCTCCTTGTCTCTACTTGCTGCTCAAGGAAACTTTTTCCCAAATTTTGGATGTTCATGCTAGTAGTCCTTGATTTAGCTATCATTCTAAATGCTCTGAACTTCAAATCAGTCATTTCTGCTTTAGTGATGATCTGTGCACCCTAGCCACTGTTAACACAGAGACTACTGGTAATATTAAAGATACTGTGGAGGAGTTTGGTACGATGTCAGGTCTAGAGCACGATTTGACTAAAAGCTTGATATCTGCAGCTGGCAAATCTGAAAACCTGTTCTGTGAACTTGTTCAACCAAGTGGAATTCCACCTGGTAAACTACCTGTCACTTACCTGGGAGTTCCATTTATCTCTACTAGACTTATAGCTAAGAATTGTCAAGGCTTGGTGGATAAGATCTCCGTTTGCATCAATCTTCGACCTGTAGGCACTTTAGGCAGGGAGAATTTAGTTAGCAACAGATGTTCTATTAAGCATGCAGGTATATTGGTGCTGGGCTATTGAACAAAAATATTGTGCCTTTATATGGCATGGGAAGGTTGGTATGTGCACTAAGGGTAAAGTTGCTTGGAAGGACATTTGCCATCCTGTTCAAGTAGGAGGTCTTGGTTTGATAGACATGGACATCTGGAATAAAGCAGCTACTCTAAGGCATATGGATTTAGCGACCAAAAGAAATCTTTTATGTGTGAATTGGAGTTACAGGTACATCATTAATTACCAAAATGTCTGGCACTTTAAACCCTCTACTAACCTCTCTTCGTCTTGGTGTAAACTGTTTAATTTGAGAGGGGTAGCTCAAGAATTCATCCAATACAAGATAAGTGATGGGAATAGTACTTGGTTCTGGTTAGATAATAGGTTGCCTGGTGGTCCTCTCGTTACTTGCTTTGGCCCTCAAATGATTTATGATGCCGCTAGTCATGATAATGTTAAATTTGCAGCATCTATTCAATGTGGGAGTGGCAATTACCTCAACCTAGATCAAATGCTCTTAGCTCTACTATAATATCCTCCAGCAAACCCCTGTTCCCTTATGTACAAAGATAAGGTAATATGGGCTTCATCTACTCAAGGGCATACTATTCAGTCTGCTTAGAATGCTATGAGGAGCAGAAAACCTACTGTTTCTTGGTGAAAATTGATGTGGTTCTCTGGGAGAATTCCTAAGATGGCTGTGATTCTAAGGATATTATGTAGAAGGTGTCTTAGACCAAGAGATAAATTGGTTCAGTGGAATGAGACGAGTGTTTAATGTGCTCAAGCCCAGGAAACAACTGATCATTTGTTTATGAGCTGTGCCGTTACTAAGCGCTCTGAACTAAAGTGCTTGCTATCCAAGTGGTGGTATCCACGTGGCTTCGGAGAGATGGCATGAGCTTTTAGTATATGCTATCAGGTATCTTTTAGGGAAAAGCCTGAGGGCTAGATTAAGCAAGTTGGTGTTTGCTGTGACTGTGTAGCAATACTATGAATTACATTGAGAAATTCATCCAAGATTGGGTGCGTGGTAGAGTCTATAGCCGGAGGAAAAATGAAGAACAATGAAACTAACATTGCCCTTTGTCAAACTTGGTGAATTTCTATTGCTGTACTGGACTTGGAGTTTTGCATCAGAAATGTAAATAGACCAGTGTAGAGTTTTTCGCTAATAGGTTGTATTGATTTGTGCATAAGAAAACAAAAGCAACCTATTAAATAGAGTTAACACCACTAGATAATTGTAAATGCACTCTAGTCCCGGAAATATTGCTTAAGCCCTTATTGCTATTAACGTGTGAAATTTGCCTCTACCAGATATTCATAAATCTCTCAAAATAAATACCGTAGTTGTGAAACATTTATGTCTAGTCCTTAAGAACCTAATTAATAACCTTGATCATCAATTATTTTAACAAATTAAATCAACCTTCTGACATTATACCTTCTTAAATGAATGAGCCAAGTTTCAGGATCAACAATTATTTAACTAAGGAAATATCATTTCTCAAAAGAGAACGTAGAACTTCATGGCAATAGATCATATTCTCAACATAAGAACACACATTACCCAATACCTGAGGTACTGATCATTATTTAATAATTTCACTCATAGGAATACAAAAGCAATGTATCTTATGAATTTGAGTTCATCACTATCTCAAAATTGTGGATTTTCTTATTACTATTATCATTAAAAATGTTAACCAGACAGTAACAAACAAAATATTATTCACGTTGATCCCGTTCGATGCGTTACGCTAATGTATTAGTACTTAACTCGAAATCTCCACTTTCATGGTCAAGATAAACCATCTCAGTAAGCACTACAACCTACTCTATGATTTCTATATGTTCATCAAAGGTTGCAAACATAGCGATTTAATTATATGTATTACATGATTTATATCTTCCATCTATAAGTATCTTTATACACTTAAAACATAGAGAGAAAAGAATAACATACATGACCAATTAATGAAAAGCCAAGTATTATTAAGTCCAGAAATAGCATGAGTCAAATATCAAGTTTTTTAAGGTAAACCCCAACAAAGTCGACCATCACGACAAGTGCTACACCCATCATTGCGCCGTTTAGAGCACCATCAACTGCAAAGGGAGGCACTTAAAACCAATTTCCAGTTACCTTTCTGATTTAGGTAAGAAAACTGTCCTTGTCTGGTAATTTTTGGTTTTAGGGCGAATTTCAAAATTTCCTGTTTTAGTAAGAGTCTAGAATATTTAGTAGATAGCTAATTTGTCAACCAATTAGATTAAAGCTTCACTGATTCTCGTTTTTATTTACTTGGCCACCACGGATTATTAGGTTTATTTTGCTGTGTAATGGATTGAGCAGAGTTATCAATTACTCAAGAAAATTTCCTTCTGCTTGTGGCGTGCTTCCATCACGGGATCGTGTGGATTCAAGGTCGTTATCACCCTCCAGCTAGAACTTTATCTAGTAGTACCGCCCAGCTAGTGGTATATCGAGTGGACATGCTTCAGTTCTGCATCAGAGAGTCGCAAGCAACCACTTCCGCGTCATTCGTCTCAAAACGAGAGTACTAATATCACCAAGCAAATAGGGGGTCAGATGAGTGATTAAATGGCCCTCATGTGGGGCACGTGAGTTGCTAATTGCACATGAAGAGAACGCATGTAGTGGCTCTTGATGATTGGTCAAAGAGGTAAGAAGAAAAGATCATGGAAATTGAACAGAGTACGTGTGTATGCAGTGATCTGACAAAGGCCAAAAAAGGGAATAACTAGGGGTGCCAGCTGTTCCTCATCTTTTCTAAATTGCTGTGTGTCAACAGAGAGGTCAATTGATACAGGATAAGGCCGTTTGGATAGGCTTGTCCCATTCACAACGAAGGGCTGAGGTGGTTCATTCTCTCAGCAAGAGGAAGCTCCCTAACCCTCTCAGACGAGATATAACATTCTCATCCTTCCCTTTCTTTATCTGGCACAAGTGGAAGCCTTGAGGGCAGTTCTCCCTCTCGAGCTTCAAATTGAACTCCACTACAGAAACTCAAAAGAAACCTCACGCATCTCCTTTGCTGGACTCCCGCCTTTGTCTATGACTGACATTCAGCTTCAGTGGACAACCTTGTCTCAACACAAGCACATCAAAATGCTTACTTAACTGGGGCAAAGAATTCAACCTGAAGCAATCCAGATGATATGTAGCAATGTAAGCAAAGATATTTAGTTTCCTAGATATGCTCTCAGCTATAACGTCCCAAAATTTTAATGACCTATGATAAATTGAATCCTCTTCATTGTCATGGAGAAAATTAATATATGAAAGCATCACTGAACCCTTTATGCATCTGATTGGTGTTAGATGCGCATGACAAAGTTATAAATGATGGGATATTTCATGATCAGAGGCTTGATTCTAAAATTTTTGACCAACTTTATCCCCTAAACCAAGATTTGGCATCATTTGTAATGGTCGATGAAAAAGTCAGTTGAAATCAGTGTTTAATGTTGCTAAGATGCTGGGAAACTATTGCAAGATGCCATAGTATGAAGGACAAACAGAATGAAACATTGTAATGGTGTCGATTCTAAAATAACTTTCCTTTTTATGTATTAGGCTGTTGAAGGATCCCTATGATTACTCTTACCTTAAAGTTAATCCTTCATAAGCCACGTTTACTATTCACTGGTAATTTAGTGACAGTATTGAACCTCCAGACGTCATATAGAAAAACCTCTCAAGAAGATATTTAGGGCTTCCATTAGTGATTAAAAGTCAAAGCAGATGATAGTAAGCGGATCAAAATAAGCGCATTATCATGTGAAGATAGAGTTTGATTGATTAAGGCAGTTCTGTTTACATCCAAGCAACTAATCGATGGATGCTGCCTATAAGCCTGTAATTTTTGAGAAGAACTAGAACAACATATTATAGTGGAAAAAGCTACAAAAAAGGAAAAATGCTCAAGTTCCAAAATTAAACAGACATGACAAGCTTTTTGAGTCAAAAAAGGGAAAAGGATTTATCACCTTGTATTGGCTATGGGTGGCATTGCACTTATCAGCTGCTAAGCCCCATCTCAAAAGAAAAGTTGCTGCATCTGTATACCTTCATGTAAGATAAGTTGGATGGTAGCAATCAATTTAAACTAAAGTTCAAACCAAATATGCATATAAGAAGTGCTCAAACGGCGCCATTGACAAATATATAGACACTAAACGTTGCTTCCATGAAAGACTGCAGCATATAAGTTGGCTTTCAAGCAAACATACGCCTGGCCAATTAACTTCGTTTTACCCTATGCCTATATTACATGAACTCTTTAGAATGCTTGAAGTACTCGTGTCAGACACTCGAGACTTGGACATGGGTATGGGATCGGTGTCCGAGAAATCTCATTGGATATGCCACTATGAACACTAGCTTTTTAATGTTTCTACTTTCTTTTAATTTGTTATTATTACTTTGAGATGAGACAAGTTCTCTACTAAAACCATGTGCATCACATAAAACGCTATTTTACTTAGGAATAACAAAAAAGTAATGATGTGTCAGATCCTCATATGTTGTGATTTAAAAAATTAGACAAATCCAACACTTGGACACGTATCCGACCCGAACACTTGTACCGAGTGTAATGAGGTAATAACTTATACCGAAAAAAAATGTCAGTTGCCCATCAGTACAACACGTCTAATCTTCCTCTTTTTGTTGGCTGGAGGGAAGGGACTATACCGGTGCTGTCTTTATGACAAGATACGGGCAACAGACACAGTTGCATAGCAAATAAATTCAAAAAGAAATAGGTCTTAAGTACCAGATTGGGATTTCTGAGCAATCACCGAAAAACACGAGAGCATGCTATGGTAAAGAGCATAAACATTTGCGAAATAATTTAAATGTAACAGCACCACTTATTACACAAAATAAAGAATACAAAAGGTCATGTTATTAGTATCCAAAGGCATATCCAATAATGCAAGTGCATCATATAGGGGCCGCCGTTTACCATGTAGCCTTGACTAACAAAACCGATATTATTTGAAAATTGGGTACGGATAGGGTGTAGGTACCAAATATGAGCCGAGCAACAATAACTATCAATTTTGTAGTTAAAAATGGTGTCCATATGTCTACTGGGTTACCCATACCAACTTTCCTTCATATACTCAAGAGAAGCAAATTCCTTTATCTACTACAGAGACTTTGTGCTAATCCATTTCAGTATGGTTAGTTCGTTGCTAAAAGTAATTAGAAGCAAGAGATATTAGGGGCAGGTCTCATGACCCAATCATTAAACTAAAGCATGCGACAGACTTCACCATGTGTCTTGGTTATAAGAGAAAGATCCCCTTACTTCTCAAGTTTTATATAAAGACTCATAACAGCACGATATAGATCGAAGGTCATTTGTTCCTTTCCATCATCTTCAAGAAATACGCAAGCATCAATGTACAGCCTAACAGCTTCATTAGGTTCAGCGTCCTCCAAAACCCTGTAAGAAAGTTCATAGCCACATTAAATTCAACCAAATCTGACAGTGAGCTACACTAAAGCAGGTAAAACAAGGCTGCAAGATACAGGAGAAGAGATGAAATAAACAGAATTACAAGTGAACAACGGCAAACACCACAGGCACCAGGTACCTAACAGTAGCTTAACATTTTTTCCAGTGATTTTTAGTTGTAAAGATCTTAACCATCATCCGCTTCATATAGACCTAGCCGGTGAGGAGATAAGGAAACAGATATTCAATAAAGTAAATGCCCTCTTCCTCAAATGGAAATCGATGATATGGCATGCCCGTTTCACCATCTGGTAGGTGGAAGTCTGCGACAGATCCCATACTGGTTTCCACGTCATGACGCGTCAACGCAGGTGCTTTTCTGAGTCTGTATAACATAGATGCAGAAAACTGAAAGGAGCTTAACGCATGATATTTAAATGGGGGGTTGTGACAACGTGCATCCTAGAAATCTTGTTATTTGAGTCGCCGTTTTATTTTTAGGGTTAATTGAAATAATTAACTGGAAAACAAAAACCCCAAAATTGACTCTAGATCATTCCTGGGGAGCATGGACTCAGGTGCGGGTGTGAAAACGTTATTCCCAAAAATTACAGGATACGAGTGGGGCGGTGATACGACAGATATAGTAGGTATATATGTGGAAAAGAATTTAAATATTTCCAACCAAAGTAGTGAGATTTTGTTAAGTTTAATGGTAAGTTTCTTAAATATTGAAGTCTCTAAACAAATTAGTGAGAGTTTGTTAAGTTTAATGGGCTGTTTTGTAATTATTGAAATTGAATAGCTGAATACAATAAAGTTTGTACGTGGTACTATTCTTATTTTGTTTAAGTGTTGAGGATAGATTAAGTAATAAGTTAAAAAGTTGGTAATCCGTGGATACAACTGTCAAATAACCATTTGTTATATATCTTTATGGATCGATAATATCAAAGCCATGTGGATAACATCGTGGTATCTCCTTCTTCTCTGTAATCACAAGTGCTACCACCGGACACCTCCTCCTGCTCGCCGCTGCCACCTTAGCTCGCCAGTGACTACTACTTCTTCTTCTTCATCATCTCTCTCTCTTTCTCTCCGATCTCCTCGTTAACAAAGAATTCTAATACGCGAACTCTCTTTCGGTTTCAAGATTCGACTTTGAACCTAATGTATCGGGTGCCTATCTTGGCCGTGTCGCTTCCTTGTCCCAACCGCACCAAAAATTCACAAAATTGATTTTGTAGATACACAATTGTGGACAGGCATACAGTGCGCACCGATGTCACACCCGAACTGCAACCGCACCCGACGAGCACCTGGTGCTGGTGCTACACCCAAACTGCCGCGCCTGTGCTTAATAGGATCACCAATTACAGCTTCTAATCTGCAGAGTCCAAGATTCAGATTCGGAGACTAAGTTATACGACAAGAAGGTGTTAGGCATCTCGGCATCTTATTGTAACCCAAAGTAGGTTTGAACAAACCTAATTTAACACACAACTATTGGTTTGAACTCAACAACTAGAGCTTGGTGGCCTACTTACCCGATTGCACTAATCAGAAACAAAACCTCGTAGTTCGACCCCTAGGGGAAGTGACATAAACTTCAGCCTGTGGTTTTGTGAATATAGTTATGCAACTATATTCTGTCGAACCGAGTACTGGAAAACTGGTTTTTTTATACTCTAAGGACCAGAATTTGATTGCATGGGCGATATTTACTCTACTCTAACTAGAAAAGTTGAAAAGACTTAAAGACAAATTTAGTGCTATCCGGGTTAGAGATCTTGATTGCTTGATTTAGGATAATCCTCCACAAGATTGGTCTTTGATTGGTGAGGAAAAGTTGATTGCTCCGCACCTTGATCGCCGTCTATGGATGTGGGATTAATTAAAGGTGGTTTGGATGATTAGGATTTATGACGGAGAACTAGGGTTTATGGATATGAGGCAACTTTGACAGAGTATCAAGGTGATTTAGGATGAATTTCTCCTCCAAAATGAGGCCTAAGACCTTAATTTATAGCCTTGAGGTCCTTAGAGGCTAAGGAAACCGACTTCAAGTGCAAAAGGAACCTAAAACCTTGAAATGGTTAATCCCTGAGTGTCCTAGAACCTCCACACAAACCTGAGAGAAAATCTACCAACCGGTCCATCAATAGCTTGCTTTTCGGAGTGTATGTAACAACCGATACACATGATAAAGTGACTGTTCGACGGGACTGGACAGATAGGCCAACTTTAGGAGCTTGGTTCTCTCTCATCGAAGTCCGACTTAGGCCTACCTTATATCAATAGAAAGCTATAAAAGTGTACCTTCACGTGGAATTGGAATCACGCAAGAATGAAGTACAGCACAAGATATGGGAAATACTAAAGTTATGTCAGATTTGGAACAAGTGCAGTAATCCATTACTATCTTAGATATGGGAAATACTAAAGGTATGCCTCATAAGGACTTTCGTCGCGATGCTCCTAGCTTCAAAGCTTCATTTACTTTCTCCATCAGTGGATACCTCGGAGGAATTTTGGCTATAAACGTTGTACTGGCATCCTCCTTTTGAAGGGGTACTTCTCAAGACAGGTTCTTTTGAATCTATGCCCCTGGCTCCTCCTTTGGTGGGAGGCTCGTCTTGGTTGCACTTCTCCGGCCAATCCATCATGGCCTAAGGAACTGAGGGCTTTGTGAATGGATTTCTGACCTTCTTCTTTCTAGTAGTGGCTTTCGTCCGCAATCGCTGCCTTGTTTCGAACTTTCGTCTTTAGCAGAGGAAGAAAAATACTTAGTCAAATTTGATTTTGACTAAACCATTATCTCTTCTCTCTTCTTTTTTTAACAATAAAATATAGATTACATGCGCTGTCGACATGGATCTTTCAACCCATAACAGGGTTTGTGCTTTCTGCACAAGAAGAAGAAGGGCTATGTTGTAGACATGGATTCAACCCATAACCATATATTGGGAAGCAATAATCTATAATAAAAACTGCAGCTTGGGCTCTGCATACTTAGATACCTTTACCGACAAATTTTATGTTGCCCGGTGCAGACATCTTGATTACTTTCTTTTGATTTATCCGCCAGAAGCCGCACTTCAATCAATGAGGAAAGTTGATTGCTTCACACCTTAATCATCGTCCACATATGTGGGATTGATTAGGAGAGGTACAGGAGATTAGGGTTTACAAGTGGAAGGCAAATCTGACAAAGTAACAAGGTCATGTATGATGATATTCTCCTTAAAATGAGGCGTAAGATCTTAATTTATATCCTTGAAGGACTTGAAGGCTAAAAAAAAACGCCTTCAAGTGCAAAAAGACTGCCCTTAAATGGTCAATCTCAAGGGTTTGGGACCATAGTTGTCATATCAAGATACATATCGCGTGTGAAATGTCATTTCTCTTTGCATAACGTATCGTCAGAGAAGGTTCAATTGTTTCACAAACATACTAACAGCAGTTGGAAGACAACAAGCGTAAAATATTGAAATGCAAAACATATATGTACAAAAAACAAATTGCCATAGAACAAAATATGCAGTCATGATGTATCAAATAAGCAGCCGTAAAGCATAAAGTAAATATTAAAAACAAAGAACCAGCACCCAAAGTAAAAGTGATGCAGCTTAAACAAATATTTACTGTTTTGCTGAGTGCCCACTGTCCACTACATGCGTAAAAAAGTCAGAAAGGACAAAACAAAGAAGATACTGTAAACGGATTCAAAAAAAAAAGTTGTGACCTTCAGATGGAGAAGAACTCTAGATTGACCTTCCAAACTGAACAATCGTCGATCAAAACACAGATTTCCAGAGGTCATTAGGACCGCTCAATGATAAGGTATTGGTGGCTATATTGTACCTTCATCAAATTCATATGGAGGTAATCCCAGGATTCATCATCTACAGTTGAGAGATAAGGAGTGGGTGGTCAAGGCGTCAGGTCGCACGACCCTTTATCGAGGCTAGAAAACAACCCAAAAATCTTTCTTCCAGGTCTGGTAAACCCAATCCAGATCCGGGATTTCTTTCAGTCTAACTTATCGTCAGTACGGTGTGATACTGAACAACAAGCCGATACAGGAGGATACGGGTACGATGCAGGTAAAGATCCAATGCGCAAGCAATATTGTATCATTCATGGGGTGTACAGTCTCATAGTACGTTACATATCATGCATCATACGACACTTACGACTATGTCTACGACCTTCTGGCAAATTTGGGAAGAGTATCGACCAGTGCACCTTGAAGTCAAGTGAGTCCCCTGACAGGACTTTGTGCATTGGAGGCTTCATTCTCTCGCATCCAAACTCCAATTTACCCTACTAAAATATGTCTTGAGATATTCACGGCAGACTAAAGGTATGTCAGATTTGTTACAATTTTTTGCAAGTTCGGTATCCCTAATATCTTAATTGATACTTAACGAAATCAGGCTTATCATATGTCCATGTAAAGCTAAACTAACAACCTCTCTAATGGCATAAAGTACATAAACTACTTTCAAGATGAGTATATTATTACTCACAGAAGTAGACTGATTTGCAAGTGTGTTAAGAAATGACCCTCACCAAGTATAAAATCCAAGGCAAGCATCTAACACCCATGTTAAGGTACTAGAACGTGCTATAAACATAACAAACTGTAAGTACAATGATAAACTGATCATATATGCATAATGACCCCAAGACAGATGCAAAATGCAAGATGGGGTGCCTACACCAACCATTCTCTCTCTCCACTGAAATTGTAGGCTACTGAGCTTAAGGGACTGAATGAAACTTGTTGTGTCAGTACACCTTAGAGCCTATGTTCTGGGTAGCTTATATTACCAAATACCTAAACGATTTCTTTCAAAAGTAAGCTTAAAGGGACTAAGCACATCCATACTTAGTCCTCTCAGGATATTAGTAAAAGCAAAAGACATTAGAAGAAAGTAGAAGTTAATGCTACAACCATGGAGGTAAAGTAGATGCCTACCGAGCACCTTTTGCAAGAGCATCTGATGCAGGTTGTGACCTCCCACACTCATTGTATAACTCAGACGCGCGTCTATAAAAATCAGCAACTTCTCTCCAGTTGCTTAATTCCTTTGCCAGGGCAGCAGCGGACTCCATATGCTTGGCAGCATCCCAGGGTCTGGTTCACTTGTCAAGGATAAATCAATGCAGTAAAAAGCAAGACCCAATGGCCTGGGAAAAACCACTAAAGAATTTTAGGATACGAGGCAAGCATTTCTTGTCCTTTGGAAGCTTTCTCAAATGCTTGTTTCGCTTTCTCATACTTTTTGGCAAGTCTAAACCCAAGAGCTACAACAGATGAACAAACCTTTGTAGCAAAAATGTTTGAAGGTAATGAAAGCAATGCCAATTCACAGTCAAAGGTCATCTAACATGTTACTTACCAGCCTGCTCATACAAACTAGTAGCACTCCTCCAATCAGCACTCCATCTTGTTAGACTGAGTTTTACTCTAAGAAACACAAAAGAGAAGTGTTGGCTTACTACATAAGAATGAAGGTGACATGCTTAAGTAACACAGGTGATTCTTAGCTTAGCACAGAAAATAATTAAATACCGGTGGGGGGGGGGGGGGGGGTGGGTTGGGGGAGTGAGATAAGCTCAATTTGTGAATGTTCTAATAGCAAGTAAAACCATGTATTGCAACTACCTTCTTTCTCTATGAACTTAGAATTGCTAACATAATAGTTGGCATGGCAAAATAGATAATCGTAACCTACATCAAGTGTGTGGCCATTGGTTTGCAAAGGAATGTTATTCGTGTGAAGACTAAAGCGGCATAAAATAAGTTATACAACAGTCATGCCAATCATCCCAAAGTTTCTAGTGAAACTTCCTCCCTGTATGCGTTTCTGTCTGTTTTTCTTTTGCTTATTCACGGATTCTGCTCAAGAATCAGTCAATTAACATTAATCTCCAGCAGATTCATTCCAAAGGTCTAAGGTAAAACTTTTACTTCTAACCCGCCTAATTGAATTGACAATTTCCTTTGACGAGATAAATGTTTCAACAGCCATTCAAGCATTAAACGACAGTGTTGTTACTCCATTCTTTGCAAACTAACATAACAACGCAGAGAATCGTCTTGTAGATGTCTACATCAGTTCAGATAGCATCACCGAATCGGACCATCTGCATATATTTGGCTACACATATACATATATTCCATGAACGAGGAGAAAATACGAGGATACGCGTGCAACCCCCCACGAATGATAGATCTGGCCCTTCCAGCTCTAATTCCTTCTCAAACAAGCGCGAGCAATATACATGTGACACAGAGAGCGAGAGAGAAACTGACAGTTTATCGGCTTTGATGATGAGCTTTTCGGGATCGGAACCGGCCATCTTTCTTCGTGAAACAGGAACAGACCGCGCAATCTCTGATTTAATTGCACTCAATTAAGTAAAATTTTGGCTACAAGCTGAAGCGGAAACAGGAGACAACTCATGTAGTGTTAATCAATGACAGTTACAAAAATTTCTTAGATTGTCGTTTTTAACAAAAATATTACTAATCATATTTATATAATTATTAATTATTATAAGTACTTTTGAATAAAAAAACTTTTGTTCCTGACCTATCTTGACCGTACCCATGGACTCATTGTGAGTTACTCTTCGCGACATGGCGATATTGTCAACGGTCAATTTTTCAACGCTTCTGATTGGTCAAAACACGCACGCTCAAGTCACTCGCATTTTTCGCCTCTTTTTACGTTTCTTTCTTTACTAAGTTATCTTGGTGCAACTCTTTTTTCGGCTAGCGAGACGACCTTGGCATGCCCCAACCTTCGCAACCTTTTTTTGCTTTGTCGGTCGCACATCTTCCCCCTCAGGGCTCAGCGTGCCTCAACATTCGCAACCCATTTTTGCTCAGCATGTCGCACATCTTCCCCCTCTGCGGTGGCGTGCCTTAACTTTCGCAGCCCCCTTTTTGCTCAGTCGGTCGCACATCATCCCCCTCGGTCAGTCGCACATCATCCCCCTCGGCGATAAGCGTCCTCAACCTTCGCAGCTTTTTCTCAGTCGGTCGCAGCCCCTCCCCCACCTCCGGAGGTCGGCACGCCTCCGCCTTCCTCCTTGGGGGTTGGCAACCTCCCCCATTTGGGAGTTAGCCTTGGTCTCCCACCACTGCACACTTCATTCCTTTTCCTTCGACCAAGCGCTATGGGAACACCGTCTGCACACCAACTCCGTGACGCCCGTTGCTTGAGCTCGCGCACCAACTCCGCGACCCTTGTCTCCCGCGCCCTAGCGCTGACTCCGCGATGCCCATAATTCGTGCCCATGCACTATTTCCATATCACGTGCCCCGGCACCACATAGTCCATTGCCCCTACACGCCGTGCTGCTTACACATTCACGCCCCCGGCTCTTTGTCATGCGCCACGCTCTCTATCCTTTCACCATACCATGCACACTTTGCCTTGGTCATGGAACATGCTTCAACTCACTCTCTGGAGTGTGCAGTATCCTGCAGGAATAGGCGACTCATTCGGGACACTATCTTCGCCAGCTCTAAGTGCTCCAGCATAAAGACTACCCTTCTGCCAGGTAGACGGCTCCTCCAGAATGCTACCTCGGCCCATCAGGTAGGCGACTTTTCCTAAACACTACCTTAGTGCACTCTGAGTGCTCCTACACAAGGACTCACTCGTTTGGATAGGCGATTCCTCTAGGACACTATCTCTGTCAGGGAGCTCTAAGTGCTCCAGTATAAAGGCTCCCTCTTCGCCATGTAGATGGCTCCTCCAGGATACTACCTCGGCCTGTCGGGTAGGAGACTCCTCCAAGACACTACCTTGGTGCGCTTCGAGTGCTCCAGCACAAGGACTCACCCGCGAGTATAGGTGATTCCTCCAGGACACTATCTCCGCCAGGGATCTCTAAGTGCTCCGACATGAAGACTCTCATTCCGCCAGGTAGACAGCTCTTCCGGGATCGTACCTCGGCCCGTCGAGTAGGCATAACTCCTCCGGGACACTACCTTGGTGCACTTCGAGTGGTCTGGCACAAGGACTCACCCGCTGGATAGGCAACTCCTCCGGGCCACTATCTCTACCAGGTGTTTGCGTGACTAGCCTACATGCTCTAGCACTAAGGGCTTTCACCGGCACCCTTAGGGACTATGACCCATGGGTCACCCCGAGACGGGATCAGCGCTCCTAAGGCTATTGCATCTGGTCTGCCTGGCAATTGGGCATCGGGTGTTCCCCACCATTGCCAAGTCATCGGCGTCTCTCGATGCCCTATGGGACTCTGCGAGGGTTTTGGATTGGTTGCTAGATCAAAGGGTTCACTAGCCACATCGGCGCTTTGGGAGCTAGTCTTTCGAGACAGATAGAGAGATATTGCGTGGGATATGCTGGGTGAATATGCGATCTGACAGTTCAAGGACTTTATAAATGGATGATTTGAATATAAGTCTATTGATCTATCTATTTGACACTTCTTTTTTGCACTTGGGGGTGGTCATCACTACCTTTTCAAGCTAAACAATCATATTTCCACTTCATTTTCTTTGAAATTAGATGTTAGAAACCTAGTAGAAGAATTTCGTTTTTAATTTAAACATTTGAGTAAGAATTCAAAAGATAATCAAAAAGAGGTCGTGACTTTTTTTCATAACCAACCTTTAACCCCCTTCTGAACCAAGCCCTCCGCAAAGATAATAAGGTGTCACATTGATGTTAGAACTCTCTCTTATTTACAATTCACTCGATCTCTACGAGCGTGGATCATTTATCCCGAAAAGAACGATCTAGGAAAAAGTTAGGGCAAAAAAAAACCTCAGAAGAGCGTAAAATTTACATAATCTTCCGGAAAACAAGCATTCCATGTATGGAAGGATATTGTTTGGCTGCCATATATGATCCCGATGACCTTGTATTTATGTGTTCTCACTTGTTAGCCCTTTTGTGCCTAGATAGTTTAGCCTTTCATTTTAGAAGCCTATTATCAACCTTGGAACAAGTAGTCTTCTTGTGTGTGCCTATGCCCAAGTATTACAGATCAAATTGGACTCTACATGGAAGGTTCTTTCTCATATGAACCCAACTCTTGATACTCGAGGCGACGATCCGAATCTTGATGAAAATTTGATAAAAAAACATAAGAAGAGGAGGAGAAGAAGAAAAAGAGTTGAAAAAAATAAATAAAGAACAAAATTTTAAGATGTTGAAGAAAGGATCGTCAAGATTTGACGCCTAGATCAGTTCAGATTGAATTTGAAGGATAGATGGTCAGCATGTTCAATGGTTTGAACTACGTCAAACCTGATTCCCCCAATGCGAAAATGTATATAGCTTAGTCACCATTAGGTTCGGTCTCTTTGGGCACACACAAGGGACTTTGGTGTTATAATTGAGTTTTGAGCCTTATTACCATTCAGTTTTTAGCCAACACCCTAGCTTATATTGTGTCCAGGATACAAAGTCCTCCTTAAGGTTATGCTTGTTTAAGGAGCCAAATATTCCTTTACATTTTTATGAGTCAAACAAAAGAAAACTTTAAAAAAATTGGAGAAGAAAAATATTGGTTCTTACACCTTTTTTATCTTGTTTTATCGTGACATGATGTGTCCAATGCTCTATGGCTTGTATGATGTCCCATTAATTCCTGATTTCCTAACCTTACCTTGCAAGCGCTACTTGGTGCGGTCCAATTAATTTAAGGAGTTCACTCAGCAAAAATTTGATGTTTTCACCATCGCTTTAGTGATACAATGAGAAGCCTTATGATTTTATCTCGTGCATTATGACCTTTATATCATGCATTTGATAGTTAATAACTATTGCTCAGCCTAGTCATATAAATTGACCTTTTTACTAATCGTGGGCCAAGATCTCATCAGCGTCACAACTTAAATAGCTTTGTGGTATGCACATCAACATCACAGCTCATGCACCTAAATCCTCACTACTCACTTTTGTGCCCAACCTTTTCATGGTAGTCATGAGGATTCAAATTTGAGCTTTAAATTAAGTAGTTACTTTTTCCATGCAGTTGAATGATGATTGATAATATGAAATTGAAATATTTTTGAAAGAAATCTCCTGTCATCTTCCCCTCCTTGGTTAGAGATAGACGTGTCAACAGAATGGGTACCATTTTCTTAATTCTAGATGAAAAAAGAAAAAGGTAGACCTTTAAGTGATTGGTCAACTCATCATATTGAACAACAAAAGATTTTTGAATTAAAACATGCTCTCACTCTTGCAAACGACATTCCACGTGTCTTAGATTCTTCTTTATCTTGTCCTTAGGGCTTCCAATGCAATTTCCTTTCATTAGAGTTATACTAGGGTCATTCCTATTTGTGATTTTGTTATAGGGTGATGCCCCTAAAATAATTTTTATTATTTGAGTCTAGTTTAGAAAGCCTAATTGTAGTTGGTGTAGTCCAAATGGTTACTTTAGCCATTTTGGGCTTAATCCTAGTAAGAGTCTAGATAGAATATGAATCTAGTATCTAGTATGGTCTTGACTTGGATCTTTGCCCCAAATTCAGATTAATCAAAAAATATGATCTTTTCCTTCTAGATTTGACATAAAAGTAAACTAGGTGAGGGAAGAGATCCAATAGGTTTTCGACTAAACTGACCATTTGTGCCAGTTCAACATAGGGAATCTACCGATCTGGTCATTAAGGTCTTTTTCAGCCTTATCTCTTAGAGACGACAAGGATGAACAAATGATCTCCTTTTGTATTCTTCTTCGTATAGACCCTAATGACAAAGGCTTTCGGCGGTCCCAAAGTGGAAAGTTTGTTGGAGCTAGAATTCTACCTGAAAGACTACAAAATTTGAGAAGCTAGATTAGCAAGAAAGAGGTACACTCAAATTCTAACGGTCGTGCTGCATCGTGGATAACCCGAAGTTGATGGTCAGACAGTCTATGCCAAGTGGTACAATTTCTAACCTTTCCTTTTTTCTTTTAATGATTTGAGTAGAGTAGTCATATTTTAGTTTCACCTTCCCCGCGACCAAGAATCAGTCTGTGATAAGAATTAGAAAAACATAATCTAAATCTGTCACTAGAAGAAGTTGGTTCGGATTAAATTCTGTTAGAGTTAGGATTCTGTTAGGCTTAGACTTTTATTCTCATTAGAATTCTAAAGCAGCTAGAAGATTCGGTCAAAAAGAGTTTTAAAAGCTGGTAACTAGAAAAGTCGAATTGAATTATGTCTCTAAGAAAGACAGACCCAAATAGGTCTCCTCCCCTAGGGTCGGTAGAAATAAAAGGTTTTGATCAACACTTATCTACTTGGGTCTTCAACTCCTAATTGTCAAACTCAAACCAAATTTAGATTTAGCCTAGGATTTGTTTGGCTTTGCATTTCTTTTTCTTTTTTTTTTGGGATAAAAATATTAGAATCACTTAAAACAAGTTAGACCATTGACGGGATGCGTAACATGTTCCTATCATATATCTTAATCCCCGAATTCGAATCTCCAGTTTTGTAGGTTAGAAGCTTGAATTAGACAATCCAGAGTTGAACATTAGAGTTTTCTTGTTTTTCCTTGTTAATTTTTAATAAGATGGCAACCCGGGAAGACCTTTGGTCCTTTTCAGAGGCGGTTCATCATAGTGTGCCACCATCAAATTATATAAAACTGAAATGCAGCTTGTTTGCTTTAGTCTGGTGCATGGGATGTAATTTTATGGATAATTTATGGACATTGTGTGCTAAATTGTGGATGACCCTAGTGGCTTTTATATAGGTATACAGACTAATCAGCACCCCAAGCACAAAGCGCATTAGATCCTTGCTTTTAAATATCACAATTACGCTACATAAAGTTACAGACAAAATTATGAGTTCATTCAAAATACATGGTAACAACAAATCTATAGTTTTTATCAAGTTTTGATATTTTTAACTTTCCTCTGTCCTCCACTCTAATTCTTATAACATCTTCAAAGGGTCTTTGTGTCAGCTTAGATAAAAAAAACGATTTTTCATAAGACAAAAAAGGATTTATCTATCCATGACTTGTAATATACAAAAACAAACGATTACAAGTCTCACAAGAATATGCTGAAGCAAATAAAAAGTCAGCATATATAAAATCTTGAGTGAAATAGCAAATTTGTTGATGCCGTCGGCTTTAGACCAATGTTGTTTAACGAATGAATGGATTGCTAAACAATTTCTTCATCGTCAATTGTAAATAATTCCATGATTTTTGTTCTTGTTTCCAAAATAAGTTGCGCAAGTTTATGTTTTATGGAACATGTGTTAGCAAAGGGAATAAAGGTTTTCTAATCAACCATAAACCAAAAGTGCATCTAAAAATATCGAATACAAATCACAATTGGAGAACTTGATTTTGATGATATCACATCAATACCATAACATGTAATATCAACAGTGACAAAAGATGTGAAATTCACATCTGACAACTAAAGTATCTCAGGAACATATAGTGTCATTAAAAACATGAACGTTCTTAAGGTGAAATATGAATAGAATTTTGGGTTGTCCTTCATTTTGTATTGTTAGCAAATCCTATTTTTCATGCTCCGAAGAATCTTGTTCTTTTATTTTTCTACAAAGTTTTCTTTGTGCGTGATAGTATAGTGAATAAGAATAGAGTTACATATACTTCTACCATTAAATTCACAACCATTTAGTGTTAAAGATGCATAAACCTTTTTTTTCTCATTTGCGAACAACAGAGTATGAAAGCACTACCCATTTTTTTTTGGGCCTGGAATGTAACATCAATGTCAAGTGGCATAATTCCATTCTTTGATAAGTCGCACAATTGTGAATTTTCATTCATAAATTGTTTTGAATGATTATTACAAGTTCCAATAGATGTCCCTTGAGGATTGGAATTAACTAAGCTCAGTGGGCCGGATTTAAGCTGGCTATAATCGTCTAATGTATTATTTGCTTGAATTACCAACACCGAGAACTCCCTATTAACATGCTATCATGAATCCTTGTACCACCACAGGGCTCACGCCCCAAAACCAGGAAGCGACTTAGAATCCAATACAATCAACATTCATGCTCAAGAATCTCGAGAACCGTGCAAAAGCTAATACCTTAGTAGTAAAAGAGAACCAAAACCATCAATCTCCAACAAGACCAAATCTCAATAACTTCTAATTGCAATGCAGTAAAAGTAAATTGGTTAAGTACCCAAAAATGCTATTGAATCTAGAAAGAAGAGTCTTGTCCAACATTTAGCGACGCAAGACCTTATTACAACTAGAAATATTATAACTACTAATAGCAATAGCAGAAAATCCAAAAGTTGCTCAAAGTCGAAACAATCTATCCAAGCTCTAGGTGCAACCTTTATCATTTCTCACCTGAAAAGTAAGTGTTGGCAAAAGTCTAGCAAGAGAAGAACACGCACACACCCAGAGTACATTATGATTGTGTCAATAACAAACATTTGGAACCAATAGACATAACGATTAATATGCATGGGGGAGTGATTATCCATGCACTTCACAATAAAAATAGAGTCAATAATGTTTTATAAGTGACTGTAATAACAAGGCAATACTGTACGTTGCAGTATATTTTGATTGAACTATATAGCAAGACGTGGCGAAGCAATACAATTTTTACCAGGATTAATAAGTTATCCTCTTGAGGACCTCTAACAATAGAATATAATTACGCTAAAATCACGATTCGTGATCTAGTTCGGATGACATATGAGGGTGGAGATTTTTAGTGGTTGAGATTTCATTTTAATGAAAATATAGGACACTTTGTAAAAATTGTTGGCTTGACTTTCGTGCCTTTTTACATGTGTATAGATACACAATTTCAAAAATTATACGTTTAGATTCATAACATACGGCAAATTTTATTTTACAAGATATAATTACTTCGTTAGATTCTAAACATGGTTTGTGATTGTTGCTCTCTCTCTCTCTCTCTCTTGTCTTACACTTTTTGCCATCCTCTCAACACAATCATTTTCTCATCTTGAAACCTTGTGGACTACACAATATGCAGCCCTTTCCAATGGTGTATGGTATGATGTTTAAAGACATGTTTTTTGGTAATAAGACTTTCATGCGATCTATACTGTGACAAGTATGGTGAGCGCAGTAGTAAAAATCCTACCTTTGATTGATTATTTCGTTACTTAAATTTGCTTCTTCTACATTTCACTTTTTATGGTACGAAAAATTGTAAAAAGATGTTCTAAATTAGGGTGGAAGCTAATTCAGGTGGTGGCAGAAGGTTCAGTTTTAACCATGGTTGCTTTTACCTTTTAAGTCTTAATTAATTGATGTGGCTACTATTCAGTTTATTAAATTTGTTTTTGTCCGCATGTTGATCATCTAGTTTTGTACAGTGTGAAATCATGTGATTGACATAATGAAGAGGATCATAGGTCGAAGTGTCGACTACTGGTGCCCGTGACCATTTTTACTATCTTTTTGGTTTCTCTCCTTTCCCCTGTCTGCAACATCAATCTAATTAAGTCACTCCACAAAAGGAGGTAACAATTCTAATTCCAATTTCAATTTTATGTAAAGATCACATCTGGGTCTCTCTTCCTTGACTGCAGAAGTTCTAAATTTGGTGATTTTCGTTCATATTACTACTATCTAATTCTGAATTTGAAAAATCATGTTGTGTCATTGCTGTCTAAATCTGAATTTGAAAAATCATGTTGTGTCAGTTGGTCCTTGTAGAACAACTGTGTACTTCCTCTTCCTGTTTTGGATTTTGGGTGGCTAGTTAATGTGTTATAGTGATATGTGATGTAGTCAATATCAGGCCAAAGGCTGTCAAGCAATCTTGATAATTGAGTTTCTCATAGTTATGACTGAAAGATTTGACCACATCTCCAATATGGTATTCTCCATTTAAAGGCCTACTTATGTTATCTGTATCTAAAGGGTGATTCATCATTGGAAATTGCCCTCCCTGATGTTTACTAAAAAAATATTGCTTTGACAGTTTGACTCTCTTTAACGTTCAAGGTATCCATTTGTGTTGAATTTCCAAGTTGTTGCTACTTGCAATTTCAACAAAGCACGATTACACGTTCAAGGTTCCATGGTACCTGTTTTATTAGTTATCAGTACTAGAGATGTTTGACAAAGGGTACTGTGTTAAACATCTCTAGTATGGAGCTTACTTGAAAGTGGATGGAGATAACGATAAGGACTTCTTGAGCAAAGATGGATACAAGGAAAGGAATGAATTATCTCTCAAAGGAGATAATGATAACGATTTCATAGTTGAAAGCTGATGTAGTTTGATATCTATGGGAAAATGATCCTGCTCGAAGTGTCAAGTTTGCAAATATAGGATACATAATTTTGAGGCAAAAAATTTTGAAAGTAGTTTGCAGTTTTGCCTAGGTGCTTCCTCTGATCAATGTCATAAACTAAAATGAAGCTAACACCAAGTCTAGTATTACAGTCACTAATAAAATTCTCTCCATGTACAATGTGTGCAGGAGTATATAATTGTAGTAAAGATGACTCCCACATTCTTAGGTAACTGAACTAGATGACTGTGTTTGTGTTAGTTGAGGTCCTTTGCGTAGCATGCAGTGACGTTAATGGTAAATCATATTTGTATTGCCTTGCTCTTTTCTCCCTTAATATTTCTATGGCATGGTTTTTTTTAGTGAAGTCAGCTTGTGAGCTGGTTTATGTGTGTGCTGGTGTCTCAATTTGCATATGCACCACATTGTTGTATTTTCGAATTTCATATGCACAATATAACTCTAGAGCAGGAGGACAATCGGTTCGACATTCAACAAACGAGAAGCAAAATTCAGGTTGTTGGTGTCTTGTTCCACCTTCAGTCTTTAAGCTCCCAGGCTAGAATTGTTTTAGGCAAGTAGTAAGTTGCTTTTATCATTAGTGTGCTCATCAAAACTACAATGGACATGAAAGTTCTATTCCAATACTTTTAACACCAGACTTTAAAACTTAAATGCCAAGACAAAAGGAAGTGTCGTGCTCCAGGTTATAGTCCATATGCTCCAGTTGGTGTCAATCTATTTGCTTGCCCTCGAAAGCTACATCGTCACTCAATAACTTGAACTTCCCTCGGTAGTAGCACATGATGAGGTGTCATCTGTGCTCATTGTTAATGTACATGTATTACTAAGTCTATTGCTTTGTGTAATGTTGTTGTACTTGAGTATGTGTGATTGGAACTCTCCTAGTTTTTTATTCTCTGAATTCTTTTCTTGGGTTTTGCTCTGATGGATGGTATTTGATAGTATATAGACATATACCTTGAGATCATGGCAATAGTTTTCTTTTTTTTGTGTGTGTGGGGGGGTGGTAGTTATGATGGCATTATTTTGAATTGTTTTGCACTTTCTTTGGTGGGAAAGATTTTTTTTGGTTCACCTTTTAGGTTTGAATTTTTTTTTGGGTGACTTTGATATCTTTTTTGCACCACCTGGAGTAAAATCCTAGTTCCGCTACTGATCATAGTCCCCAGATTTTATCTAATAGACATGGATTCATTATTCTTGATGTTTACATTGGATATGTCATCTCAGTTACACGTGTTAAGTTTAAAAAGAATGCCATTTTCACATTGATGGGGCTCTTAACCTTAAGGAATGGCCGAGTTCAACTCGGGATCAAAATTGACAACCATAAGATGTACAATAAGCCCCTTTGACATCTCTTCATCTACATCTCCCTAAGGCTCTGAGCGATTGCCCTACTTGAATACCGATGGCATTTTCTAAGAAAACTAAAATAAAAGATTAATCAACAAAAATGACGCTTCCGAACCCTATACGTAATAAAGCACTCGAAATTGTTATTATTCATGTGGGACCAGATGCAATGGGCTGGTATTTGCGTAAAAGTCATTTTGGGAATCAATTTCTGAAACTATGCTAAATATTCATTTATTTAGACTCACACTGTTTTTGTTTTGTTATAACGTTATTTTTGGTTCAATAAACCAATAAAACATGTCATTCTTAGAGCTGGAAAGAAATTGAAATCTTATTTTATTGATAAAGTTAATCTTAATGAGACAATCATAGTTCTCACATACGATATATAATCTTACCACGATTTTGGTGCCTTGCTAGAGTGGATGCTCTTGAATCTTCTCGATTATGAAGATTTTATTTTTCCATCATGGCATGTTTAGCCTTTCTTGGCTATGGTTTTCTTAGCTCTCTTTTCCAAACTTCTGCACAACATTTGAGCGTAAGGAATTCTATGGAATTTCACGCTTTTGTAACTAAACATTGTCATGTTTATCATACTATGCGATTCTAGTTAATATTGAAAATTCGAAAGAAAGAAGATGAAGATTTTTTTATGATGAATAGCACTTCTATGGAAGGAAACCTCCTCACGATCCAAGATGCAATTTGATAATATCTCGCTAGGTTCTTGATACGGTAAAATTACACGCTCATTTGACGTGAGAGACTTGTTAACGTGGGGACCATTTTTTGGTTATGACCAAGTTAGCATCGATTAGACTCCTAATCAGTGTTATTGTTTACTCCTTAATCAAATAAGAATTCCTGCTCATCAAGGATCCCTTTCTGATATGGTAATTAGCAAATAGGTGATTAGACCCTAATAGGAGAAGGTGGCCTTATCTCCAACTTATAGCCCTAGGGGCAAGGTAAGCTTTTTGACACAAATATTAAGTTCCCATACTTTCTGGAGTCCCCCTCTCCCATATACTTAGGCATCGAAGATTCCTTATAGGATCCCCATTTGGCAAGCAGCGTTGTCTGTTCTGTGCTATAAGATTTTTTCATGATCTTTTTACGATCCTACCAAATTTCCTCCACAGCATTTTGGAGCCATCTCTAGGACCGAATAAGCTTGCTCATCGCCAATCTCATGGCGTTGATCTTTGAACATCTTGAATAGACCGAACATGCAATGGGCTACAAACTACCTCCAGCCAAAGAACGTGGCAATGGTTTCGCCAGGGTCACTTATGAACTGTAACGCCCTAACTTAAAGTTATCTTAACTCGGCTGGAGTATCACAATACATCGGATAATCAATCATTCTGATAATACAACTCATTCTAACTACGTAGTAATTAAACCTTATCATACAACATCAAACATAGTTTACTTTTATTAAACACACCTAGCAAGCTTTCTTCTAGATCTCAGAGTTAGCATACTATTCAAGTACAACTTAATTAAAAATTGAACAAATGTCCCCTTGCCCGTTTCCTCACTGTGCCTCACACCTTTTCCTTGCCTTTCGAGGGTCCGACTCCTTGATCTCAAATGTTATAGGTAAAAACCCGTCAGCAACCGGCTCAGATAATCAAAGACATTTAGTGTGACTTTCAACTCAAGAATATTAATAATGCATGATGTTGCCATTCATCCACATTAAGCAATTCTACATGTGCACATTACACCTATCAAATGTTCACATTTTGTTGAGCATTACAAGAGTTTACTATTCCCAAATTTAGCCTTATGTCACCATGCCTAGGATCTAAGTTCACAACCTTTGCCTCCACTAAAGGCAAAGTAACTGAAAAAAAAAATGAACACCGATACCGCTTCGGGTAGTAATTGTTCAGCCAAATGGTGCACCGCTATTCAAAGACAAATCAAATGAACCTCCAATTATTTGAAAGGAGTAACATAATAAATATCAACGATATACCAACCATCCCTTATAATGATTACAGGAAAGGACGTAACATGCTTATGTGTAAGCAAACAAACCATTTCATGCATATAGTTGTAATCTTCATACTTGCACCATAAAACTGAGCACTTTTATCATTTAACACCAGCTTCATAACTTTTTTGAACATGCGTTGTAATCATTTATATTTAGAAAATGAGCTTCAATTATATAACTTCACAAACATGTTCTAACCATGTCTAGTTTAACATAATTCCATAATTCACATGTATCATAACCTATTTCAGTTCTTCCATAATCTCCATTATGTTAAACATGTTTAGATTCAATTATTAACAAATCTCTGACAAGTATTCAAAAGTTTGACAAAGAATTCATACTAAAGAATTATGCGAACGTAACATATATTTATATTCATGCCTTAAAAACCTTTAAACATCTTTAACTATATTACTTTAAAGAAAAGATGAAAGAACCATATTTTTAGAATTGAAACACCTTCAAGAGACTCCTCAAAATAAGTTCAAAACATTGTTTGAAGCTTCGACAAAGTTTTCAAATCAATTGCTTGATATTCCCCTTCAAGAACAAGCCTTAATTCTAAATTTTGGAAGGTTTCTGGTTGATTTTTCTTGCAATTTTCTCTAAAAAAAACCGTGTTAAAAGGATTTAAGCATGTCATTTAGATCTTTGTTATATCGAATTGGAAGAAAGTAGGAGGTATCAAGTGGAGGTGAAGAGGTGGTGAAGTCATCAAAATTTAAGGACGATAAGGCTCAAAGCACGAGGTGAAAAGACAAGGTTGTGCCACGTAGCAAGCACGACAAAGCTAAGCAAAGCACGCTGAGGCTCGAAGCACGATGTGTTGCCATAGTTTGTTGACACGTCACAAGCATGATGGTGATAGGTAGCACGAGGTGTCGATTAAAGTAATAATCAAGATTTACTCCTTATTAAGCACGAGGTGACAATATTCTGTACATGCAGCACAAACAATTCGCAGGCAGTCCAATCAACCAGTTACTTCCGGCAAGAGTTTTCACCATTTTGTCTGTCTCAAACTCTTTTAAAAGGATTTTTGGTCATTCGAAGTGATTTTAAAGTTTCTGAACATCAAATACAGTTGTGTTAGTGTTCATACATATTCTTTTTCATTTTTAACACTTCGTTCACCTTCTTAGACAATTTACTTCATTCGAAATGTTTTACATAAATACATTATCGTGCAGTAGTTCATCATGATTATTTTCACAAGAAAGTGATGCATCTAATCCTTAAATATGTAATCAAACATGTGAAATATTGAGTTCTCACATGAACTGCCTGCTCCCGTGCCGAAAATATTTTAGTGCGAAATGGTTCACATTATAAAACAAATAATGGGCACAACCCATTGACAATGACGCTGTAAGGCCTTTTGCTTCTCCCTCGACAATGTTGAGTGGCAATCTGGTCGCATCTATTCATGACGTGGGCAACCCACCATTGTATAGACAATAATTCCCCTCAAAACACAGCTTAAAAAATACTACACCCCCCATCCGTGACTTTCTTCTGGGCCTTATGTTATAATGTTAGGCTTTATTTTCTTTGTTTAGGCTTTGTTTTAATTAGTTAAGTCTAGTTTAGTTGCCCTAGTCTAATTGCTCTAATTCAGGTGGTTAGTCTAGTTACTATGGGCTTTACCCAGCTTAAGGTCTAGATAGGATAGGAGGTCTAGTACTTGATTTGATTTGGATGTCTGACCTTGAACTTGGTAAAGGAAGAGAATCGACCAGTTTTTTACTAAACTGAACGATAAATCTGTGAGGTTTAAATGAACCAGCCTGTAAAGACAGTTCTTTTTAGTTTTATACCACATGTGTAATGAGGAAGACCAAGTGGTCTCCTTCTGTATATCTTTTGCTCCAGAACTCTATAAAAAGGCCATCAGTTGCCCTAAAAGCCTAGTTAATTTGAGAGGAATTCCCCTAGAAGGCTGTAGGTTTTGCGGTGAGAGCTAGAATAGCAAGAAAGAAATGGCAAAAAGTGTAAAGTTTGCTTCCATAAGAGAATAATTATTTTGGCAACCTATGATAAAATTCGTTCTTTTTCTAAACCCGGATGTCGTCTTGTCTTCTGGTATTAGAAGAGTTTAGATTTTCTACATTAGCACGGGTTCATAGAGTCTGCATTGCATCGCATCATGGAGAATCCTGAGCCGATAGCCAAGCAGTCTAGGTGATTCAAATAAAGAGGTTTAAATCTTTACTCTCTCTATTTTCATTCTAGCTTAGAATAGTCTTGGACTAGTTTTCTCTTCCCTTCGACTAAGTTTCGATTTTTGATCAAAAAGAAAAAAAAATGTTTCTAAACTTTCTGTTAGAAATTGGCTAGGTTTAGAGTTCTCTTGGGATTGGAATTCTGTTTAGTCTAGACTTCTGCTTTGGTTAGACTTTTACTCCCACAAGAATTTTTAAAACATTCAACTAGAAGAAATTAAATTGAATTAGGTCTCTAAGAAACCTTAGACCAAGATTTAGGTTGCCTTCTTTAGAGTCATTAGGAAATTTTGATGCCAAATTGTCCGATCGAATACGTAGACCATTCAAACCCCATTGTCGAATTCAAACAAAGTTTAGGTTTAGCTTAGATTTTGTTTGCCTTAAACTGTGATTTTGGATAAGTTGCATTTTGGGATAAAATTCATAAAATCACAATAAAACAAGTTAGAGACCATTTAGGGTATGACAGGGTGCCTAACACCTTCTCGTCATATAAATTAGTCCCTGAATCCGATCTCTGGTATCACGACCCAAACTTATAGTTGGGCCCATGAGCCAGGTGTATCGGCTGCCGGCTCATTGGACTCTCACAAAGGGCTCTGGTAGGCCTTACTTGCTAAAAAAAATACAAACTAAAACAAAAACTAAAACTACATTTCCAATTTTATAATAATCCTTTTATGATAACACTTATAGAAATCAAAGTCCACTAATACAATCTCCAAAGAACCACTTTATAATTTCTAGGCCCTCGATCGTCGCTATCACCTTACTCTTAAATCTGAAATGTGAAGTAAGGAGTGAGGTTCCACGTGCTCAGTAAGTAACCCATGACCCAACTAGCTAGACCATAGTGTAACGAACCGCCTCAGAGAAACTCCACTCAGGAATTTTTAGGAGTCACAACTAAAACAAAGGAAAAGAATAAAAAACTGAAAATGACTCTGAAAATGTCCAAAAAACTACTAATCTATTAAAAAGAAAAAAAAAATAGGTATCGGGACTAAGTTATACGGCGAGAAGGTGTTAGGCACCTGCCATATGCTTTCGGTCTTTACTTCATTTCTATTGATTTTTGACCTTTGTAACGCATAAACATCCAATAAAACAAGCCTTAGTTATTTCTATATTATTGGCTTGAACTCGACGTTGGGGGTCGAATGACCTACGTATCCAGTCGGACAAACCAGAATCAAACCATCATACGGGATAAGGAAATGATTCTAGACTAGTAAACTAGAATAGGAAACAGTAAAATATACCTCTCGAGTCTTCCTAGCTAGAAGACTCAGGAACCTTCGCAAAAAATCCAAGATGCAAGAGACTTGAAACTCTTTAGAAGTGAATTATGAAAAGCTAGTTTCTCTTAAGAGATGATACACCACTTTCAGGAGAAATGGTATAAAAGTTCGAGGGAGAAAAAGCTAATCCTTGAATATATAGGCCAACGCCCCATTTATAGAGGTTTGGGATGCCAGAAATGATAAAGATGACCATATCAATCTGTGATGTGATGATAAAACATCATATTTGATAAAACATCATATTTGATAAAATTTGCTGATTAAAAAAAGTCAACTAACCGCCCGGTTCATCCCATAATTTTATATTTTTTTTCTGAACTTTGAGACATTATCTGACCCTAATTCGATAAACATCTCTGATTTTTTTATATGGGATGTACCATATAAGAAAATTATCTTCATATTTCATGTAAATCAATAACTTAATCACTTGTATCAAGGATAAGGTACAAATAATTCCTTAAAATCCTCTAAGAAAATCATAATTTAGACATGTGGACCAGACTGACCTAGTTGGATTGGACTGAGTCATATTGGCTTGATTGGACAACTGGACTGGATTGCTTAACTGGACTGGAGTGGCCTAGACAACTGGACTGAACCAAAATAAATCAGTTAAGATGTTATCAGGCCTGACAATAAACTCTAGTTAGTAATAAGGCCCAGTAATTATTTAATTAAAAATGACTAGAAAAATAGGGTGTCTACGTAGCCGCTTGGTGAAGGAGCTCGCGTACGGGCGAAGGTCACTAAAAAATAACACATTTTTTTATAGTGAAATACAAAAAAAACCACAAGACACTGAAGAGACTCGCAGATAATTACATTGAGAGGAGGTCAAACATCAACACGATTTCCCACGTATCCTTTAAAAAAAAGAATCAAACCAACGTAGTTCGGAAGAGCATGGTCATCACTTCGAGCTGGAACCAATAGTAACACTGATCAGTCATTGTGCGATTAGATGAATAAAATTTGTCTATTGTCGGAGCCACTAAATCAATTTGAATGATCAACGAAAAAAACTTGTAAAACTCATATCTACATGTCGGAGCCACCAAATCGATTTGGTTGATCGCTTAGTTATGCAAAAAGAAAAAACAAAATAATAAATAAAATCATTTTGTTCGTTATTGGAGCCACTAAATCGATTTGAATGGTCGATGGAGGAGTGATATATCTAGATGTTGGAAGCATCAATTTGATTGGTCGTTTAGATACACGAAAAAGGAAATCATGTCTCTTGTTGCAGCCATCAAATCAATTTAAATGGTAGATAGACAAGAGAGGAGTATCTCCGGATGTTGGAGCCACTTAATTGACTAAAGTGGTCGTCTAGAGATACAAATAGGGAATCCTGCCTATTGCCGGAGTCACCAAATTGATTTGGATAACTTTGGCCGTTGCCGATTTAAATGGTAGATATACAAAAGAACGTTATTACTAGAAGCTAGAGCCACCAAATCAATTTTAAGTGATCATCTAGCAATACGAGAATAACTTTGGCCGTTGCCGGAGCCACCAAAATTGATTTGAGTGGTCGCTGGACCATGTAGAAGCTTGACTAAAGGCTGGAGCAACAATGAGTTAAAGCAGTTGGTTGCTTACTCAAGGCAAGATGTATCCAAGAGCCGGATCCAACAATGCCTCTAAGCGGTTGGTTGCTTAAATATGAAATTTTCAAAAATATCACTCAAAGTCGGAGCCAACATTGTCCTAGGATAGCTGGTCGTTGAGTGCCGAATATATCAATTTACTTCTCCAATTGATATGAAGAAAGTGTTGCTTTCGGTAACAAAGCATAGGATATTGCACTGGCCTTACGCCGTACAATATCGCTGAACTGAGCAACAAATTCAAATAATTGGATCAAAAGATAATAAGCTAGGCGTCATGAAAAAAAAAAACACAAGCAGGCAACACGCGCAAACTCATGGAAAGAGGGATCACGTAAAGCATACAAGCACCCAAGCACACAAAGGTATGCAAAATGAATTTCGCTTACTCAGGGAGTTTGAAGTTCGAAAAATAAAAGTACAAAAAAAATAACACCCCGATATTTTAACGGATTATTAAAATAAAATTTAGCGGTGAATATATTTTTTAGCATCAATATTTTTATTAGCGTTGATGTATATTTTTAGCGACAAATATTTCTTTCAATTAGCGTTGATATTTTATTCAGTAACTTTTAGCGGCAATTAAAATTTCTTTTAACATTGATGTACTAAGTAACGACTTTTAGTGACAAATAATGAAACGGGGTCTTGTGGCAAACCTATTAAAAATCTTCTATCACGAAAAACATATCATGAATATTATTGTAGGCCACTTTGATAAAAAGAAAAAGGTTTTAGATAAAAAATAGGAATAACTAAAGAAATTTAGGGGGGTTTGGTAATTATGCCTTTAGGGTTTTTATATATATATGGCTGCTATAGATCAGCCGATTCCCCAGTTCTTCTCCTCTTCAGATTTGCGATAGAAAGAGGGATCGAGAGAGCAAAAGAAAGAAAAAGAAAAAAAATAGAGGAAGGACAGGACAAGGACAAGGATTCCGGCGATCGCAATTATTTCCCGGTAAGCTTTCTCTTAGCTGTTGTCTCTTGTTCAAATTAATGTTTATTAAATTAAGGGGGAAAACTGGGAGAGTGCCAATGCCTGAGTGCAACAACTGTGAACCGTGGGGGTGAATAAAGGGAAGTTTGGGGTTTGGTTTCAGGTTTTGTACATTGCGGATGCCGCATAGCGACTAAGGAGTTTTAAATGTTGAAACGGGTAGAATTTCATTGTGCACTTCATGATTCGCTGGTTTAGAGATCTTGTGTGTTAGATCATGGAAGAGGGTTTAAGGGAGTTGTCACGAATAGCAGTGAAGTTGGTGCTTCTATGTGTGCATGAGTTTGTGTGTTGTGCATAAGAAGAAAAAAAGGGAGAAAGGGAAGGTACCTGCTGTGTTGTTTTTGGAGTGCTGAGTGTATGCGTGTGTATCGTGAGGGGCTGCCTTACGACAAGAGTGAGTTGGGGTTTTAAGAAATGGAAATGGGGACATCCACTATGGGCTCATAGACGTCTGTATAGGGGCTTAGAGAGAGAGTGAGGACAGCCATGGAGTGGCTGCCATAGGTATGTACAAGTGATGGTGTTTGAAGACAGTGGATAGAAATTAAGAAGGTCACGTTTAAAGTAGGTGGCAGCCTTGTTATGTGAGTTATGGGCTGAAAGGGTACAGCCAAGGGGTAGCTGTGTAAAAGGGATTTATGTAGGTAAGAAAAAAAACTGGGTGTTGTGGCACTTGAGAGAGGAAGAGAAGGGCTGAAGTTCAGCCATATGTCTGTGTGTAAATTTGGTGATTGGCCATGAGTGATGGCCGCCGTAGAAGGGGCTGCTGTGAAGGTTGGTGAGTGATGGCAATGGCTGCCCAAAGAACAGCCGTGGGTGTACGCAAGAGAGTGTGTGTTTGTGCGAAGCAATTGTCCGTGCATAGATGGGTTCATGTGTATGCTTGCTTGGCATGGGGTGAAGCTGCCAAGAAGATAGCTGAGTGATTTTGTGCGTTGTGTGAGTTGTGTATGTGTTTTGAGAGTGCCATGAAAGTGAGTGAACTGTGTGTATGGATTTGCATGAGCCGTGGGTGTGTGTACATGGGTTTGAAGAGTGCTTTGGTTGTGTGTTTTGAGTGGTGTTTGAGTTGTGTTTTGGAAGTGGGTATGGCTGTGTATATATACATGAAATCAGTGAGTGTGTGAATAGGTATGGGAATATGTGTGTGGCAAGGTGATTTCGTGTGTGTGGGCTGTAGTGTTATGCATGTGAGTGCCTGAAAATAGGAGAGTATGAGTGGTTTGTGAGATGAAAAAGTGTGCATGATGGAAGCTGTGTGTTGTCTGTGTATTGTGTGTGTGAGTGTGAGTCACGAGTGTGTGTTTGCATGGTGTAGGCGTATAAGGGTGTGCATGCTGTGTTGAATAAAAAGAGAAGAAGAGAAGTGAAAATGGGTTAGTGACTGCAATAGATAAAAGAGTGCCGAGGGTAAAAAGAAGAAGGGAAGCCCGAAACGAGTAATTTGAGCTAGCGTTAAGTTTGGCACGTGTATATGTTAACGTACGCTTATCATTAACATATGAAAATTTACAGTATAATACGTTAGAACATATTAGAATTCTTGGCAAAATTTTATAATTTTCTGAGATCGTATGGATATTTAGTATTTTCTGTAACTTCAGATTTGTAAAATTATTTTGAAGCCTTTAAACCCTGAAAATGTTCCGGGAAAATTTTTAGCAATGTACCTATGGTATAAATAAAACTCAGTTCGAATTTTATGATTTTTGGAGTTGATTTGCTATGGTTTCCGTATCGCATTGTTTTTAGCAAAATGAATAATTTAAAAAAAGTTTTAATACCTTTTAATTTTTTATTTAAATTTCTATAATTTTTACACAGATTTTCGAAGCTTTTATAAAAATTATGGGACTTATTTTCCAGCTGGAAGTAATTATGGCTATTATTGGGTTTTTATCGTATTTAATGGAATTATTTTAATTCAAAGAAATTCAGAAAATTCATATTTTAACTTTTTATAACGTTTTAAACCATAAAAGTATTTTATTGTAATTTATAATAAATTTGGAATATTGTTACGCATTAAGTAACGTATAAGGTTTTCAGTTAGTTTGATCGTGTGTGGGACCGCTTCGAGTCGCGCGACTTCGGTGTTAGAAATGAGCACTGGTGGGTAGTTAATATTAAGTTTATAGTATTGTAGTATAGATTATGTTCTAACATATGGATTTGCCAATCTAGGTTTATTCAGGAAATATTGATCGAGGTTTATTAGCATTGCTTAGCTTGGACCAAAGTAAGTAATTCTATCCGAACCCTATTTTGATATTCTGTTTTCAAATGCTTATAGAACAGTTTTACAAACTAAATTGATTTGATTTTATGCTGATATAAAAGATATTTTGAAACTGTCCATGAAAGCCTAACTTGAACCTTAAGCGATCGTTTGGAATTCATAATTTGTTTATTCTCATCTATTTTATCAATTCAATTATCATAAAATGTTTTGAATTCTATTTATTGTTTATAAATGTTGACATGAGTTAGTAACTTGGGAGCCATAAGGATGGTCTGTATTGTTGGCGTTATAAGGATGGTCTGTTGGTTGGGTTAACTAGTACCTAGATGGACTAGTCAGTGTTACATATGCATATGTAAAGCGATCGAGCACTGCCGGGGTGGCTTTGCTTCTGTACTGCTCATGTTCAATGTTTCCTGTTTATGTTTTATTTCACTTGAAATATTTTGAATATTTTCCATTCATACTTTATGATGCCCGAAGTGTTTCAAATGACTATTATTTAAGGGATTGAGTTAAATACTCATCCTTATGGTTATATCGTATTGTAGTGATTTCATCGAAAGCAAAACCTCTCAAAAAGATGTTATTGGACTTCAATGTAAAATCGTTCGTTTTGTTCGTCTTTGTCTAAATGCTGTATTTCAATGAAAATACTCTTTAAAAAGTTTTATATGAAAACTTGTCCGAATCGTTTTACTATTTTTAAATCTTTGATCGACCTTACTGGGCTCTCGAAAGCTCACTCTCCTTTACCTTTCTGTCCGCAGGTTGCCTGATTACGGATTAGAGCTAGTGAAAGCGAAAAAGGATTTAATTTTTGGTGTTGATTGTTAGAACCCCTACGTGGGTGAGTTGCTAGTTTATTATTATGGTTTAAATTTAGTTTTCAAGTATGAATGTACACAGAGAGAAAATACGTTGATGGATGTTTTAGTTGCTCTGACATCTTGTGGTATTATTTGGTTAAGTTTTGAGAATAATATTGCTTAGTGTATACCATTGATCGAGTGTTTAACGTTCCGAAAAATTCTGGGATGTTACAAGTTAGTTAGAGAGTTGACAGACCTAAATGGGAAAATTGGCCGATTTATCCGATCAGATTTGGACGTGATCTTAGGGTTTTTCACAGACTTCCAATCACAATCCATTCGCTCTTTCTCTCAAATTTGACCCTAAAAAGGATTCTTCTGTTGCAAATCCCTTTCCAACTATACTTCTCCTCAGTAAATTCCTAGGATCTCTTCCTCTTTATCTCCAATTTCATTCATAGAGATGGAGTTCCAATGTACAAGAAGAGGACACGAAGGTGGGCCCAAAAAATGGGTGAGTTTTGCGCTTCCAGCTGTTAATTCAGATGGATGATCACTCGATCCTTACACCGGATTAATATGTACACATAAGCCATCATTTTTTTGCTGGCGAGGTATGTTTCTACCAGTTCCTTTTTAATTACTATTTCAACCTTTGTTAGTCATGGCACTCCCATGCAAAATAGGGCCCGCAATAATTTTCTCTTTGTTTTTCATGCACCTCAAGCATAAAGTGGATGACTTTTGAGATTATTCCTTTTTTTAATTGTTTTTGTGCAGCCCCTCCTCTCGAATATCTATTGTACGGGCTCCCAAATCTGGTGCAGAGAATGATGGGGAAAGGTACCGGAGTCAATGGAGAATTAGATAGCTGAGACTGGCTTTGACATTTTTTTGAACAGGTTACATGCTTTTACCCAGAGTAAAAATTATTTGTTGAGGTTGGCAGAGTGTTGGTGGGATTCCATCAAGATGTTCCATTTACCGTTCCGGGAGGCCACGCTTACCCCGTACGACTTTGCAAATATTACGAGTGTTCACGTTAGCGGGAGGCTGATGAGGATTTTATTAATCAGTACGTCCAAGGAAACCTGTTGTACGTATTGGGGGAGACGTTAAATAATGGGGATTACTCAGTACAACTCTTGTGCTTGAGAGCTTTGGAGGAGATTTGGGGAGATTGGGAGTGCAACAAGGTACTTTGACTATGGCTCATCTATATCACTCGATGGGCTCGGTATCCCAGGGGCGGTCCTTGAGCTTCATGGGATATTGTGTTGTCTGGAGACATGTCCCAACTCCAAAGCTATTCTGATTATTTCCTCATCCATTCTATGAATGTATGGCTCATATCTTGTCTTTGATCACAGATATGGGCTTTTGAGGCGTCGAGGTCGAGTTCATCGCGCAGGGCCACGCAGAGGAGACTCAGTCGGTGATGCACCAGTAGAATTTCTGGGATGAGCAAGTTAGGGCCACGGTGTGGGCCTACTGGGACAACTTCAACGGATTAGCTTAACGCTCGGTGAGTTTTTTTGTTTATTTAACCCTCCATAATACTTATTTCATGAATGCTCATATTGGGTTTCCTTTTAGGTGTCCCTGTCCAAGTGGCAGGGAAATGAGTTTTACCCAGAGGAAGTTGGAGCTCACCTGGTTTCAGGTCCTACTGGTAGAGTGCTCCTAAGAGGATTTTTACATGGGGAAGAGTGTGCTCTTTCAACATCGTACTGATATCGAGCCCTGGATCCCTACTGCCACTCCTTTGGTGATGTATCAAATGGGGACTCTAAACCAGGGGTTGAGATAGAGCTTATCTCAGAGGATCGTTGTGTCTTCCTTGAGGTGGTTGAACAATCCTTATACTTATATATTCATGCAAGAGGGTTTAGCCCCTCCTTTGACTGTGGACTGGGGAAAGAGGATTCAACGGGCTAGGGTGGATCAGGACAAGAAGAGAAAGGGCAAGAAGGAGAAGGAGGAGGCTGCGGAAGGGATCGCATTCCCTTCTTGGACGGTGCCAGTGTATCAAAAGGATAAGGCTCGCAAGAAAGAGCCTATTCCCTTACTGAAAAAGGATGAAAATATGCTAGGGCTCAAGGAGCTAGCTCACGTCAAGAGGGTAATCGACCCTATCGTTCATGCCATTTGACTTTTATGTTCTGTCTTTAACACATAGGATTTTCCTTTTGTAAATTTTGAGATTGCTACTGAGGGATGCCTACCAGAAGATCCATAGTCTAAAATAAATGGAATCCACTATGTAGGATTTGGTGGATGTGTATGGGCCATAGATAGAGATACAGAAGTGCCTACACTTACCTCCTTGATGGCACCGTAAGGAGGTAAATCCAGAACCGAACAGCCCAAGATCCCTTCCGACCTAGCTGCCACTGTTGCTTTAGCTCCTAGGTGAGGAGTTTGGTGCAACAGATTGGAGGCCTGAAGAAAACAAGAGTAACGAGTCAGGCCCCCTTAGGCCAATTTACAAACTTAAAGTCTGCACAGCCTAAGGAGAAGGAGGCTGCTAGTGCTAGCAAGGAGAAAGTTGGTGCCCCCTCATAGCCAAAGAAATTGCCTATATGTTGATCTACTAAGGTTGCGACTGTGCTATACAAGACACATGGAAAACATAGTGGATCGACGAGCCTATGACGTTGGAGTCATCCTCCGACCCCGAGGACTAGGACTATGGAGCCCGGAGGGATGAAAAGCCCTCAGGGCCCGGTGATGAGGAGGAGCCCAGCGCCAACAAGCCCCAGACTTATTCGTTTATCCTAGAGTTGGATTTATAGTTCACTAGGAACTCACTTATCATACTCTTTTTTCTTGTAATGAACATTTTTCTTCTAGTAGAGATTCCTATTTTTTATGAGCAAGTTTTATGTGAATGTTGTACTTTAATGTATGTATGCACACTTGCATCGAAAGAAAGGAGAATGGGAAGAAAAATAGCTTGATTTTGATTTGGGGTTGGCTTGAGAAAAAGATATAGGGTTTGGCCTACAAATTAGCAAACTCTGCAAAAACTCCATAGATACCGACTAACCAACCGATTAATCAGTAAGGATGGTGAATTTTTTTTTTCTTTCTATTTTGAACCTAAAACTAGATGGTTAGTTATAACAAGATTTCATATTTTTGAGTAAAACTAGATGGTTAGTCAAAAAGATGGGCTTTCCCACAAAACAGAAGGAAAACTGACTGGTTTGTTGAAAACAGTTTGGTTTGTCCGGTAAGTTTTTATTGATTTTTTTAAATTGGAGTCCTATCTCTATGCAACTTAGGGCTTCCTCCAAATATTTTTGGGATTCGTCCTCTAGGCGAGACATCGACTCTCATTCTTTTAGAGAGAACCTAATGGCTTTCGAAGACAACCCAACAACTTTCAAGCTCCAATACCGATCCTTCGCGACTCCTTCAACAAGGTTGAGCTTATTCACCTTGATAGGCAGTTTTGTCTGAAGTCAATCATGAGTTTGGTTTGGTTGTTGTTCATGAAGATATTCTTTGGTCCGCTTGTAAATTTTGGGATCCACATGATCATGTCTTCTGATTTGGCTTGGATGAGCTTTACGCAACGTATGAGGAATTCTCGGCTTTGGTGAATGTCCCTGCCAATCTAGCCATTGCAATTCCACTAATTCAAGATGGGTATATCCCGTCCCTCATGAGTTTGTTGGAAGTTAGCGCAAAACGGGCTCATATATCCAAGGTGAGCATCTTCTGCTTTCTCTTGTGATTGAATATTTTTTTGCTACAACACATAATCATAGTCTGCAATATGCAAGTGGCTGGGTGACGGCTCTGGGGCTGTGTCTGGTGACCAAATATCATACCATTGTGGGCACAGGGGTTGCTGATATGAGATCAGCTGAGTTGATACCCCAGGTATCTTTGCAAGGTAGTGGTAGCTGAAACCATAAATACCATTAATGAGGTCATAGGTATCCAAGTGCTAAATTTAGGGGTAGCCCATTCATTCTGTATATGTGGCTTCTTCATATGCGGCTAATAGCTAAACCGATGGAGGTAAGGTATCACCCTCACATATCCGTTCTAGTCCTTTACTCTTTGAGGGCCGTTCTGGCATAGACGCTTTGACCCTTTTTTTTTATTTTATGTCTGTGATTCTAAAGATTTCCATTGGTATTACTATTGGAAGCCCCATAGACATACTCTAAGGACATTTGGATATCACTATTTGCCTTCTGGGACTGCACTCTTCACAGTTCTACTTCACTTGTCAAATTTTAATGCAGTGCAGTTATGAGCAAGCTGTTCCAAATTCTTACAGTGTTTTCCTGTGATAAGAGACCTTAGCCCTAAACTCATCAAGGCTGTTTCCCATTATACTCATAGTTCCATAAAGGTTAGGCCATTTCTCACTAGTATAGACCCGGTTGTTCCACTGTTGCCTGATACTTACGGCCGTTAGCTCTGGCCCCTCATTTCAGAGACGATGTTGGCCACTGAGAGCCGACTGTGAGCAGAACTAAACTAGGATTTTTTAGGTGCCTGTGAGATCAAAAGTCTGGAGTGAGGTAAAAGGAAGCTCGTTCTGAAGCTAGTTTAAGCCCAAGTTGCATGACTCTAGTAAATCTACACAGAGTATAGTTCAAGGTTTTTATCACCCATAGATAGAGGAAGAAGTTTGATCATATGGATCCAGTGGTCTTTGATCGGTTCCTAGTTGTTTGAAGACAAGTTTGATGAAGACGAGAATTTGATATGGTCTTTGCATTTTGATGAACCTCAGAAGAGTCATTCCTCGCTAGTTAAGAAGAAACACCAAAAGAGGCCACTGACTATCAACATTACCCTGGATTATGAAGATGATAAAGATGCATATATCAAGGGCTGATTCAACCGAAAGCGTGGAAAAGGGGTTTAGAAATGGGAAATGGGAAATGGGAAATGGGAAATGGGAAATGGGGAAGAGGCTTAGTGACTGAAACAGAGATACCAGAGGATAGGATTCCGATATCAGAGAGGCTAAGTTATGAAAAGGACAAGCGCAAGGTCGGCTTGGTCATAATTCTGGATTAAGATGGTCATCCAACCTTGTGAAAGAAGAGATAAGCATGATGATGGTAGCTTACTCTTTGGTTACCAATAGGACTTAAAAAGTTTTTTCTTTTGCCTAGACAGCCCTTTGAGGATTTTTCGTCTTAGCAGGCTTCTTATTTTTTATTTTTTAGCAATTTTCTAGTATTTACCTTTTTTTTGCCCTAACTTTTGTACAGGCAACTCTTTGCAGGGTTTTGATCCTAGCTGGCTTTTTATTTTTCTCCAGAATGTAGTTAAATTCATAGCCAGTGGTATAAAACTTTTTAATTAAAATTTGACCACACCCGAGGCATCTTTACGTAGAGAATTCAATGGGCCAGGCTTGGGTCTGCCCAACCCAGTCCATTGGGCATGAGGGGAAAATGGGTCCGGTTAGGCCTTAGGTCATGAGGAACCGGGCTGGGACTGGCCGGGCCACCTGGAAGATATCAGGGCTCGGTCCAAGTCCAAGCCCTAGGCCCCAAATTTAGGGTCGGGCTTCTGCCAGGCCCGAGCCTAAATAAAAAATTCTTTTTATCCATTTTTTGTTTTGCAAAAATTTTAAGTTTAAGATAAATTTGTTTGCAGGCCCTCCTCCTTTTATCCAGGCTTGGGACTAGTTGCAAGTAAACAAGGAGGCAAAGTTACTTATTTTGTTAATGTATATATAAAGGATTAATGTTCTTAAAAAATTGAGAAAAATATCTATTTTGCTTGTAAATAGATACATTCTCATGTGCATTGTTTACTTTAAATACAATTCATTTGTTTGAAGATAATTTACGAAAAAATGTAAACTATATTTTGAGAAATAATTTATTTTACAAACATGAAAAAAGGAAACGAAAAGGAAATTACCTAATCATCTAGAAGATCTTCGACGCTTGAACTGTTGCTCTTCCTATCATCAACTGATTTATCTTGCTCCCGGTATTTTGCATCAAGGTAATCCTTCCAATGTATACATAAATTGAGTGACTCGGGGTTAAGACGAATCCTCCTGTCATCCAACACCCTCCCGCTCGCTAAATATGCTGACTCTGAAGCAACCATGGAGGCTTGCACCGATAGTACATCCTGGCAATTTGGGATAAAGTTTTATAAAATTTTTCATTTTGTTTCCAAAGAGTTAACAAACTGAAATTGATCTACTCTTCTATTGGTAAGGAAGAATAATGATTAGTATTTGTATATAAACCAATTCCATTAAAAGAAGAAAAAGAAGACGAACCAGTAGAACTAGAAATAAATTTTACTGGTGTTTGTTTTGCCACTAGATGTTCAAGGCCCTAAATATATGACCCATAATATATTTCACTACTCGACAATATAGCTCGCCCGTGCACATTAGCGGAATTTCAATATTAGTTATACAGATCTTCAAATGGCTTACTCACTTTTTTGTAAGCTTGGTTGTGGTGGCTTCCGTGTAGCACCTTTGTCTAGATATTTCTAATATCAAGACATCCGTGCCATGCAACTTTAACCTAGGATCTAAACAAGTGACGACAGCAAAAACAACAGCCTATGTCCATCTGTTCTACTATACCCTAAAAGGGTCTTATATATCTTGCCATTTCGCTAAAATTTATATATTTTTTAGAATTTTTACTATAGCGATAAGGGATGTGAGATAGTACATGCCAGAAAATAAATTGGTAGACGTGTAAATTCCTTCAAAAATTCTAATAGGTATTTAGCCATCTGTCATTCTTCATAAGTCTACAAGCCTTGTGGGAACATGGTCAATAGGCCGTGCACATACACTTCTTTGTAGACCATAACATGTAAAAGCATTAGATATGTGGAGTTCCACCTACGCATGACAGCTGTAAGTGTTAGATCTGGCAAACAGGTAAACCCATCGGGTACGGTAAAATTCAGCCGGGTTCAGATAAAACCTGTTCGGATAAAATTTACCCCCTTTTTTTGGGTAGAGCTTTTTAATGCCCGTACCCTACCAAGGCGGGTCAGGTATTACCCGTGGGTAAATTATTTATTTTTAATAAAAAATCCACTGAGCTAATTCTTTTAGAGTATTTTTTTCCTTCTTTCATTACTATTACAATGCCTTTCTAATTTAATTTCTACAATTCACTTAGGAAGTGATTTATCTCTATTCCCAAACCCAACATAATGATCTCAATCCAAACACAATAAGCACTAATTAATTCCTACAACAGTAGTAGTAAAATACTTAAATACATACAAAAAAACACAATTAATAAAAATAGATCTGAAATTTTTTTTCTAGTAAACTAAAATAATTCTCGCTAATAACAAAAAGCATAACAAAGCCGATCGGAGACCACTTTGGACTTTGCTGTAAGTTATGTACTCTCTCTTTCCTTATCAGAGACGTGGCAACGGGGATGTAGCAGACATGTGGCGAACTTGATCGAAGACATTAGAGGCGGATCTACGTCAGATCAGGCGTAGCTTGGTCGTCAATGGAGACAGCGACGGCGATCTGGCGTAGCTTGGTCGTCGATTGAGAGCAGCACCATTGTGAGAGAGCAACGCCATGGGAGAGAGCAGCGCCGTGATATGAGTGAGAGAGAGGGAGAGGGAGGAAGGGTGGAAGGAGGAACGACGCAAGAGAGAATGAGTGAATCTATGATAGAAAACCCTAGCACTCAATTATATAGTTATAAATAAGGGTAGCCCGGGTAAATTATACCGACCCGTTCCGAACTGAAAATTATGGGTCAGTTTAGGTACGAGTCTACTTTTAGCGGGTCTTCAAAATAGGTACCCATACCTGAGTTTTTTGGCGGGATACAGATTGACCCGTGGGTCCGGGCCTTTTTTGTCAAGTCTAGTAAGTAGTAACCTATGAGGCAAACTATATTAAACGCACAAATCCTTAAATTGCTGTATTCCCGGATCTGAACTATAAATATATGCTGCCATATCCCTCATTATTTGAAGAATATCTCTTGCAACAGCTAAACATCTTGAATAATTAAATTAATTATATGGCAAACACATGGAACATGAAACAATTTACTATCAAGCATAGGTCTAAGGCTCGTCTTTAAGACTTCAATAGTAGTTATATTGTTAGAAGCATTATCAAAACTGATACTCATAATCTTTTCCTTTATTTTAAACGTGTTACATACTCAGATAATAATATTAGCAACTTTACTTGCATAATGCGGATAGAAAAAGAAAGCCAATGATTCTCTTATTCATAGCCCAATCAGAATTAATCTAGTGGGCCATCACACAAGCATAATTAACTAGAGTAAAATGTGGTTTCTAGAGATCAAAAGTAAGACTAACTCTACCATTAGATTTATCAAAATAATCAATCAAGCATGCTTTAGCAGCATTATACTATCTAAGTGCATCAGACCTAGTTATGTTTCTATGAACCTTTTTATACAAAGGTTGCAAGGTAAGTTATCATATATCTAAAGTGCTTATCATTATCAGCAAAACTTAAAACTTGTTCATAGTGAATAATAAATTCAGCAAGACTATCTCTTTGGTGTTGCTGATTATAAATAGATAACTTATCATCAGAAGATAACTACATCTGGGTAGAATCAACATGGCCTTGATCAGGTGCTCATGTCTGGTAATGCCTATTAAGATGTCCATTACCACTACCTCATGAAAATAATTTATCATAATACTTACATTAAGCTTTTCGAACGCTGTAAACTGTAATCTCCTAAAATGATTCTAACACTGAACTCCCCCCCCCCCTTTTGACTTATGGCAGACTAGAGGCAGAACTGCTTGGTCCTTTATCATGATGACCACTCATTGGGATAAAATTCTACCCTAAAGTAGTAGTGTCGTTAACCGAACTGCGTCCTTGACTAAAAACTGGGTATCTTGTGAAGGTGTATATTCAAAATCTAGAATATTTTGGTTAAACTCAAAGTTAATTTGGGTATCTATACCGTTAGTGGTAGATCTTGAAATTTTGGTGCTGGTGGTGCTTGTAATGGTGCTGGACGTTTTTGGATACGTGATATAAATAATCGAGACATATTTGACGCTAAATTGTTTGACAAGAATGAATAATCAAACTGGTAAGACTAATTAAATGGAAATGAATAAATGTACTAAATAATTGAAAATTAGAGAGTTAGTACTTAGTAATAAATAAAGCTTGTAGAAATTAGATGAGAGAGTGAGAAGATTGGTGTGAAAAATGTGAAGAAGAGAGGGTGAATAAATAGATTTTTTTTAAGTTCACAAAAGACTTAAATATCCCTGAAGACTAGCAGTTTATAGTTGTTGGGGGAGGTATAAATGTAAAAGTACATAAAAGAGTTGTTGGAACCTTGTTGGATGAAAATATCCCCTGAACTAGCCATTACATAGCTGTTGGGGGGGGGGGGGGTAAAAGTGGAATTTTCAAAAAATCTGGTTGTTTGAGGGAATTTGACCATCGAAGGGAATATTTTTTCAATTTTCAGGCTGGGCCAGACCTTGTCTTTTTGAACTAGTCCAAGAAGGGGGGGGGGGCTTGGATCAGGCATGACCCGGGCCTTTTTAGGGCCGGATCAGACTTTTTTTCAAAATTCTCAACCTGGCCCTAGTCCTGACACTTGGCCCTACGGACCAGAGCCATCACTGTTCACCATGAGGGGTGGACTGGCCCAACAGCGGCCCGGCCTTTTTGACATCTCTATCTTTATGGGCTGCCTATATACCTCCATTTTACGTGTTAGATTGTAAGTGTGTGCTGAGTAGTGTTCTTAAAAGAGAATCAAGTCATTCATAGTTCATTTTCAATTCTCACTTAGGTGTAGTATTACTTTAGTCAGTCAAGGTTAACTAACTGTGACAATTCGATTCTATCTGAATCAACTAATAAAGCTGAACATCCGGTCGTGATTTGCTTGATCATATAGGGGGACCTGACCAGCTGGGTTCAAATTTTCCTCCTGGCTTTCAGATTTTTCTAATATTCTCTTTTAATACCAAATCTCCTTCTTTTAAGCCACATCCTTTCACTCGATTATTAAATGCTCTGGCAATTCACCTCTGATAATCCTGAATGTGGTAGAGGGCTTTTAACCTTTTCTCGTCTACCAATGCTAACTCTTCAAAGCAGTGTCATACACAATCTTCCTTAGCTACCTGATTCTCCAACAACACATTAAGAGAGGCTATTTCCAGTTCTACTGGGAGGACTGCTTCCATACCATAAACTAATGAGTATGGCGTAGCCCTGGTTGATGTTCTTACCTATGTCTTATAGCCCCAGAGAGCTAGGGATGCTTATCTAGCCAGCTCTGATAGGACTCTATCATCTTACTCAGTATATTTTGATGTTCTTATAGGCGGCTTCTACAGCCCCGTTGTCTGTGGGCAATAAAGTGAAGAGTGATGTCGATCTATACCCTATTCTTTGGCTAAATCTGTGACTTCTCCTTGAAAATGCAAATCATTGTCAAAAATTAACTCTTGAGGAACACCATATCAACAAATAATGTTGGTCAGAATGAACTGAGCCACCTTCTTGGCAATGAGCACCGCGTATGAGGCGGCCTTTATCCACTTCGTGAAGTAATCTGTGGCCACAAGTATGAACTCGTGTCCATTGGAAGCTTTTAGAATGATCTTTCCTATCACATCTATTCCCCAAATTGAAAAAGGTCAAAGAAACTTTATGTTGTATAACTTTAAGGAGGGAGGTGTTGCAAATTAGCATACACTTATATTTATGACACATTCTCACATGTTCAATATAATCCGGTTCCAACGTACTCCAGTAGTATCCATGTCAAAGAACTTTCTTTGCTAACATGAAGCCGTTCATATGCGTCCGCACTCGCCTAAGTGTATATCTTTAATAATCTGATGGCCTTCTCTCTCTGTGACATACATTAACTGTCCATTGTAATGCCTTTTATACAGGCTTTGGTCACACATGATAAACTGTGCTGCCCATTTCCTCAAAGATATACAGTCTTTCATGGAAGCTCTATCAGAATATTTACCATCTCGAATAAGGTTCTGAATATCAGTGTACCATGGTTCGGTTATCTCAATTCCCTTTATAGGCGTCATCAAGCAATAAGTCGGTCCATCCCTCATCTGAATCATGAACGGATTTACTTCCTGTTCGTTTAATATTTCCACCATCGATGTGGATGTTGCCAAGTATCAACAAAATTGTTCTTGAGTAGGGACAGGTAATGGAACTCTACGTCCTTGAATTTGTCCACGATATTCTCTAAATGGGCATGGTATGCTTGTAGACATTTGTCTCTAACTCTCCACATCCCCTGGATGTGATATATGATCAGGGCTAAATCACCCTATATTGTAATTTCTCGAACTCCTAGGCTTAGAGCCATCTCCAAACCCATGATACATGCTTCAGATTCGATGGTTTTGTTAGTACTGTCAAAAGTCAACTTGATGGCTATGGGCAAATGGGACCCATATGGCGAGATTAACAACATTCCTACTCCAAATCCTTTACTATTAGCTGTTGCATAAAAATATGATTACCACCTAGTCTCTGATTCCATGATACAAACTTCCTCGTTCGGGAATTTCGCCTCCCGTCCACTAATATCCTCTGTTGGACAATCTATTAGAAGGTCAGCCACAACCTTTTCTTCTATGGACTTTTTGTTGACATAGGTGATGTCAAACTTAAAAGGTAACAAGAGCTACTTTGCTATGCGGTTGGACTGGCTTCTCAGACTGATATTTCATCGAATCCATCCTAGCCAACAATCTAATTTGATTAGCCAAAACATAATGTCGTAACCTCTTCGTTACCCAGACTAATGACGTGCATGTCGTCTCTAAAGCCGAGTAATGTATCTCTTCTTGGGTTACTTTCTTGCTAACAAAATAAATGGCTATCTCGATTGATGAATTCTCAAAATGTTGGGCCAACATTGCTCCGGCTGTGGTATCAGTCACAGTTTGGTATAAAAATAAAAGATTATTAGGTAGGAGAGGACTTAAGACTGGAGGGTTGCTCAGGTACTGTTTAATCTTATCAAAAGCTTCCTCACACAGGGGATTCCATTCTTTGGCTGAAGCTTTCTTTAATAATTTCAATACGGGCTCACAAATCATAGTTAGCTGGGATATAAACCGCTTGATGTATTGGATCCTACCCAAGAATCTTCCAATTTCTTTTTTGCTCCTAGGAGGGGGCATTTTCACTAAGGCCTTAATCTTAGCTGGGTCGACCTCCATGCTCCGCTTGTTAACCATATACCGTAGTAGCTTTCTGGCTATAACTCCAACACACATTTCTGTGGGTTGAGCCTCACATTTTACTGCCTCAATCTCTCAAAGTACTTTCTTTGGTCAGTACAATGATCTTCTCGCTTCTTAGACTTGATTATCATGTCATCCACATATCTCTAACTCTTTATAAATCATATTGTGGAAGAGGGTGGTAGCAGCTTGTTAGTATGTAGCCCCGACATTTTTCATTCCAAATGGTTATGTAACAAAATGTGCCCCACGAGGTAGTGAAGGTTGTTTTCTCTTGATCTTCTAGAGCCATCGTTATCTGATTCTATCTCAAGAAGCAATCAACAAATGAAACCAACTCGTGCTCCGTGTTGTTCTCTACGATCATGTCTATAATGAGAAGGGGAAATTCATCTTTGGGAAGTTGCTTGGTTAAGGTCTCAGTAGTCAGCACACATCCGAACTTGGCGGGTTGGTTTAGGGACATGTACTATATTGACTGACCAGGTAGGGTTTTTGATAGCTTTGATGAACCTTATGTGAAGGAGTTTTACTGACCTCCTCCTTAACCTTAATAGAGCACTCCGCTCTTAACTTATGGAGCTTCTGTTTGATGGGTTTGACTTCAGGTAGAGTAGGTAAACATTGTTCAACAATCGACGGGTCGATACCAGGCATGGCGCTATATGACAAAGCAAATACGTTTATGAATTCTTTTAGGAGTGCGGTGACCTCCTCCCTTTCTCTCTCATTTAGGCTAGCCCATATATTTTTTTTTCACATTTTCAAGCACGTAATTTAATTGTTTCTTCTACATCTGGCTTGACTCAATCAGACTCTCGACTTTCTATTCTTTCATCATTTCTTTCAAGTGTTTTTTCTCTTCTTCGTCCATTAGTTGTGACTCATCATTAACTGTATTGATTAGTTCATCATAACTTAAATAAGCAACCAATGAGTAATCAAAATCGACCATCATATTATCAATTAAAAAGTCATGGAACACATAGTAAGAAAGAAAATTCATATTATCTAAAGTGACATAAGCATCGAGATCTTCCGGTTCAAGAATAGTCTCGGCATCAGGACAACCCTTGGTGATCTCTCCCATAGTTAGCGGTTTGTACTCAATCTTCTAATTCTGCATGTCGCCCTATGTTGGAGTGATCAAACTTGTCGGGTCAATAATCTAGTCATCCATCTCACAAGTAAGCAAAGGATGTACATATCATTGAAACATGTTGTCATTCCCTCTACCTCCATAAAGTCTATCCAATCAGGGGTATCTTCCTTGCTCGACTCAGTCAGGCTTAGCTGTTCGTCGTCCTCCACCCGTTCAGAGTCATAAAAGATCTCCCATCCATTAATCAGCTTCCCGATCTTTATGTAATAGACCGGCTTCGGGAATCCATAGTAAGGTCCCTTTTCTCCTTCCTTAACAAAATATTCATTCATCGTAAGGAACATGGCATGAGAGTCTTTGAGATGTCCTTCCTCTTGGGATTTCTTCGGCTGAGCTATCTCCTTGATAGCTTCATTCTTCTCTTTTTTGGTGGGCTTGTATCCCAACCCAAACTGGTCTTTCTTATTCTCTAGAATCAGGAAGCTAGGTACTCCTTGCAGTTTTGGCCCAAACCTTTTCTGAAAAATAATAGAGCTTTCTCATCATGGGAAGCACTGTAGCATTACTATGGGGCACAAAAAGTGAGAAACTTTTCACCGAGACAAACGTCCTTTAACTCCAAACACTGACCTAGGCTATTAATCTTGAATCCACTAAAAAGCAAGTCAAACGATTCATCTGGAACCACTATACTGTTCCTGTCATTCTCCACCTATTCAATTTGTGGTAACTGTGATTCTCATAATTGTGAAAATGGCTTTATCCAGAACAAACTTGACTTTCTAGTACATTTTAGAAGAGATTATTCCCACTAAATGTATCCATGGTACCCCCAACAGAAGAATGAATGTAACGGATATGACTAACACTTGAAACTCTATTCAGAATTAGTTATTACAACGGTCATAGAGAGTTTGACTGTGCCAATAACTTCTCTCCTGGTATTATCATAGGATCAAACAACTTGGCTGGAAGGGGGTAAATTCTAAGGGATATAACCCCTCACCATGCAAGCTTGAGTTATGTGAGAATTTTTAGGCTAGTTTTACAGCCCTGGCTAATCAACAGACATAGACATCATAGGACATGGAGAACTTTAAGAAAAGAGGTAAGAAGGAACATGAGAATGAGTCAAAGCTTGAGAAGAAGGATGACAAAAAGAAGGCCGAATTTGACTGGGAGTATGAATATAAAGATGAGGAAAGATAAATTAACTGCGCTTAAATCCCAGATCACTGAATGAGAAGGATAGACGACCCACTAGATCTTAGTGCACTAACCATGAACCCAGAGAACCAATTGTCACCTACGTTCGAGATGCCTGATATGGACAAGTTTGATGGAACTATAGAACCCAAAATCCGCATCAAGATGTGCATACGTGCATTGGCCCCTATGGAGTCAACCAGAATCAGTTGATTCAGCTTTTCCACCGCACCGTAACTAGAGCCACCTCTCAATGGTTCCTTACCCTAGATCGAGCCTGAGTCCGAACTTGGAAGGATGTTGTAAGGTAGCCTGTAAATCAGTGCCAGTACAATGCTAATTTAGACGTCACTTGTAGAGACCTAGAGACCACTAAGAAAGAGTCATGGAAATTGGTACTGCTGTCATTCATGAGATGGAGAAACAAGGCTACTCATATGGTAATCACCATACAAAGGAAGAACAAGTGAACATAATATGAAATATCCTGCTACCACTATACCATGAGTACATTTTTGGCCATTACTATACATCGTTCAAGTCATTGATAGGATCCCCAATGCATATTGAGGAGGCCATCAACAAAGGGATCATTTCCCATGAGAAGAAGCCGAGAGTAAACTAAACAGGCCTTAGAAATTCCAATGTCCAGTAGCCTGCAAGTGCCAACAACGTCGACAATGTCTAAAGACATTAAGTAATATCATGGGAAGCGACCTCAGAGCCAAAAAGGAAGTGCACCTTGTTGAATGCCCCATTGCCCAAGGTGTTCGAACCATTATTGAGGAAGGGCATGATATCCAAATTATCTTCTACCCCCCAAACCAGTAATGATACCTGAATGGTACGATATTCAAGCTTGTTCCACCTATCACTAGAGGAAAGGACACTCCACATAGATAGATATGTATGAGTCTCCAACAAGCCATCTAGGATCTTCTTGACAGAGGCAAAAATTCCCTTCCTGCCAGACCGAACGTTAGGAAAGAAACCGTGCCAGTGCACAGGGTTAACGTTATCAATGATGTTCTATAAGTGATAGATCCTGCTACACTAATTACTCCACCAAGCTAGTGTGTTCAGTCTGTTTATGTTTTTCATAACTCAAACACTAATTACCCCGTCCTGGAGTGACATAGGGGTTATTGCCCTGGTGGTGTCGACGATCAATGGTAACATGAGTGGACATGCTCGCAGCTCAGTGCTCAGGGTCCATGGCGAGGGGTCCTCGCGTTGGAACCACCCCCGTGACTGTGACGGCGATGGCTTTAAGGTTGTGAGCCCATCCTGTAATTGATTGTTTCGGCGATGGCTTGAAGGTTGTGAGCCCATCCCGTAGTTGATTGTGCCGGCGATGGCTTCAAGGTTGTGAGCCCATCCCGTAGTTGATTGTGCCGGCGATGGCTCAAGGTGTGAGCCCATCCCGTTACGAAGGGTCCTCGTACCGGAGCACTACGAACGGAGCCCCCTGTGATGCTGCACACTCCGGAGAGTGGGTCGAAGCATGTTCCACGTCCATGGCGGGGGGCATGGTGTGGTGAATAAGTGTGATGCCCGAAGGCCTGTATCATGATTGTTGCGCATGGGCGCGGCGACGAACGTTGCAGGGACAATACTTGGTGCCGGAGCACATGTCATGAGAGTGGTTCGGCGACGAACGTTGTGAAGCAATACTTGGTGCCGGGGCACGTATCATGAAGATGGCGCACGGGCACGACGAGGAACGTCGCGGAGCAATACTTGGTGCCGGGGGCACATATCATGAGAATGGCGCATGGGCGCTGAGACGAACGTCGTGGAAACAATACTTGGTGCCGGGGCACGTGTTATGAAAGTGGTGCGGCGACGAACGCCGCGAAGCAATACTTTGTGCCGGGGCACATGTGATAAGAATGGCGCATGGGTGCGGCGATGAAGGTCCCGGAGCATATACTTGGTGCCGGGGCTCATGTTATGAAGATGGCGCATGGGCGCTGCGACGAACATCGCGGAGCATATACTTGGTGCCGGGGCACATGTGATAAGAATGGCACATGGGTGCGGCGACGAAGGTCGCGGAGCATATACTTGGTGCCGGGGGCATGCATCATGAAGATGGCGCGGCGACGAACGTCGTGAATCAATACTTGGTGCCGTGGGCACGTATCATGAAGATGGCGTATGGGCGCACTTTGGGTGTCCCGAAGACGGTATATAAGCTGAGTGTACCTGTCATAACAAGATAATGAATGCAATCATGTAGTAATGACAAAGTTGGAAGTGATGGTACGCGGTCGTCAGACGACGGACGTCGCGAGGTTGATGGACGACGGACGTCGCGAGGATGATGGACGACAGACGTCGCGAGGTTGATGCACGATGGACGTCGCGAGGTTGATGCACGACGAACGTCGCGATGAGCGCAGGCAATGCACGGCGGTCAATGTTGTAACAAAAGTTTTTTTTTCAAGTGTTGGCCACGGTTGTCGGTGTTCGATCGTTGGATGAATGTGGGAAGGTCGAAGGTGGCGAGATGGACTAGGTTGTGGTATGAGGCCGAAGAGTGGCCTTGTTGATGGAGGCCACAATGGGGTTGGAGGATGGTCATGCGTTATTGTTGAAGGTTGAAGGTGGTGGCCATGGCTTGGTGAAGGCCAAATGGGTGGCCTTGATTTGGGGGAGGCCGAAATAGTGAAGGGATGGAGGGTCTTGTGGGGCTGAGCTTGGGAAGAAGGAGAGGTGTGAAGTGGGATGAAGGTGAAGAAGGGGGAGGAAGGGGGCTGTCGGCGGTGGCGAGGTGTCGCGGTGGCCGAGGCTGCGAGGTAGAGGGGAGGGAAAGAGAGGGATGGGGGAAGGGGAGAGTGAGGGTCAGGTCGGCCGACCAAGGGGCCGAGGCCGACCAAGGCCCCTTGGGCAAGGCCGAGGCCGAGGCCGCACGGCGCGGGGCGGGTGATGGGCGAGAGGGAAATGAGAGAAGGGGAGAGGGATGGGGAAGGGAAGAGGGGGCGGGGGAGGGGGTGAAGGCCAAGGCCGAGGCCGACGGGGTAGGGAGGCCTGGGGGGAAGGGGGAAGAAGAGGAAAGGGGAAATGGGAAGGGAAAGGGGCAGTAGCGGTGGTGGTGCCGCGGGTGGCCGAGGGACTGGGGGAAGGAGGGGCGGGGAGAGAAGGGAGAAGAGAAGAGACGTGCAGACGGGGGGGGGGGTCGTCTGAGAGGCCGACGTTGGCCGGTGGAGGGCGAGGCCGAGGGAGAAGGAGGCAGCGGCGGCTCATGAAGAAGAATGAGAAAGAGAATGGAAATTAGGGTTTGAGGGATCAGGTCGGGTTCGGTTTCGGGTTGGGTCGGGCACAGTACATAAAGAGAAAGAGAACGCGCGGGTCGGGGCATTCTCGCGGGTGGGTTCTGCCCAAATCTGAAATGAAATTGGATTTGAAATTTTGAATTTGAATCTGAATTTTTTTTGAGCAACCCTAAAGAGGGAGCCCCCAAGAAAGTTTTCACAATTATAAGATGAGAATGAGTGGAGTGGGATGGGATGGTCGGAGTGAAAACTTGTTTCCATAAGAAAAGGGAAAAATTATTTATGAAGTGGGGAATGGGTGATGGGGTGTTGGGTGGTGAGGGAGGAGAATGTTAGAGGGAGAGTGATGAGAGCATGAATGTTGGGAGTAGTGGGGAAGATGAAAAACTTGAAAGTTTCTCTAAGTATGGAATGAGGGTGAGAGGGTAGTGCCCGACCACGAGCAGACAGGGTGAGAGGGAGGAGGGCGAAGGGTGTGCGAAAATTTTTTAAGTGTTGAGAAAATTTTCAAGAGTTGGACGAAGCCCAAGGAGAAGGGGCGTGAAAAAAAAAATTTGTAACAAAATTTTTCTAAGTGTTGAGTTCGGACAAGAGATCCGAGGGAGACCGCGCGAGGGTGATCATCGATGGCCGGTTGGTTGCGAAAAAAATGAAAATTTTTCTAAGTGTTAAGAATTTTTTTTATAAAGGGGTGGTCATGCGACCGCAAGCACTAGAGGTTGAGATGAGTGGGATAGGAAACTCAGGGTGATGGGCTGACATCGTTGACCGACTGAGTGACGGAGGTAGGGGAGGGTTGGTGAGGCGTGTTGAATGCATACGTGGCAGAGGCGGTCGCGAGACCTGGGGGCATCAAATGATAGAGTTGAGACTTAGTAACGTGGCTCGAGCCACCCCGCGCACCACGCACCAAGTTGGTATGGGATGTGAGGCTGAAGGGGTTGGGAAGGGGTGAAGCCCCCAAGGGAGTGGATGATGGCATCAAGAGTGGTGTCAGTAGGCCTGTGCAAGAGCCCTATGGCTTGAAAATTTTCTAAGTCTGGAAAATGACGGCCTCTTGGATGGCTGGGTTGAGGCCATGACTGGTAGTCCTGGTAGCCCTGTGTTGCTGAGGCATGGTTGGTTGGATGTGTCGGGCACGAGACAAACTGCACTGCGATGCTCACCTCCCCAGCAGAGTCGCCAAAATGATGCCAAGGAAAGTGGGTTCGCAGTCAACGTGGAGGTGCCACAAAGAATGCAGTCCGAGTCAGATGCCAAGTATGTTGATGTGAGAAACAGCAAGGGCAGAGACCAAGGGCTTCCCAGACAGAGCTTGGGGATGGCAGTGCTGTGAAGGGCGATGGCGTAGGGTGAATACATGACGACAGTCACAGTCCGATGCTTAGGTCCAAAGTCAGGGTCCTGTATATTTCTCTCTCTAGGATTCTAGAGTGAGAAAGTGAGAGTGTTTTGAAAATGTCCAATCGTCCAAATGAATTCTCAAGACCTCTATTTATAGAGGTTGAGATGATGATGTCATCACGCAACACGTTGCGCTCCCCAGGAGTGACACGTCACCGAGGGGTCCACAGCTGTCGGTGCTCCACGGACTGTAGAATCGCATATTCACCCAGCCTGCCCCGCACAGCGTCGCTCTGTCTGTCTGGAAAGACTGGCTCCCACAGCGTCGGTGTGGCCAGAGAAACCCCTTGATCGAGCCTCCAATCCAAGCCCTTGTAGAGTCCCACTAAATGCGTCAAGAGACGCGCAGAGAACCTGACAGTGGTGAGGGTTGCCCCTGTAGCCAACTGTCAGGCAGACTAGGCGCCATGCCCTCCAAGGACCTGTTCCCGTCCTGGAGTGACCTTGGGGTCATTGCCCTGGTGATGTCGACGATCAATGGTAACATGAGTGGACATGCTCGCAACTCACTGCTCAGGGTCCATGGCGAGGGGTCCTCGTGCCGGAACCACCCCCGTGACTGTGACGGCGATGGCTTTAAGGTTGTGAGCCCATCCCGTAATTGGTTGTTTCGGCGATGGCTTGAAGGTTGTGAGCCCATCCCGTAGTTGATTGTGTCGGCGATGGCTTCAAGGTTGTAAGCCCATCCCGTAGTTGATTGTGCCGGCGATGGCTTCAAGGTTGTGAGCCCATCCCGTAGTTGATTGTGCCAGCGATGGCTCAAGGTTGTGAGCCCATCCCGTAGTTGATTGTGCCGGCGATGGCTTCAAGGTTGTGAGCCCATCCCGTAGTTGATTGTGCCGGCGATGGCTTCAAGGTTGTGAGCCCATCCCGTTATGAGGGGTCCTCGTGCCGGAGCACTACGAATGGAGCCCCCCGTGATGCTGCATACTTCGGAGAGTGGGTCGAAGCATGTTCCACGTCCATGGCGGGGGCGCATGGTGTGGTGAATAAGTGTGATGCCCGAAGGCCTGTATCATGATTGTTGCGCATGGGCGCGGCGACGAACGTCACGGGGACAATACTTGGTGCCGGAGCACATGTCATGAGAGTGGTGCGGCGACAAACGTCGCGAAGCAATACTTTGTGCCGGGGCACATGTGATAAGAATGGCGCATGGGTGCGGCGACGAAGGTCCCAGAGCATATACTTGGTGCCGGGGCACATGTTATGAATATGGCACATGTTATGAAGATGGCGCATGGGCGCTGCGACGAAAGTCGCAAAGCAATACTTGGTGCCGGGGCACATGTTATGAAGATGGCGCATGGGTGCGGCGATGAAGGTCACGGAGCATGTACTTGGTGCCGGGGCCCATGTTATGAAGATGGCGCATGGGCGCTGCGACGAACGTCGTGGAGCATATACTTGGTGCCGGGGCACATATGATAAGAATGGCACATGGGTGCGGCGACGAAGGTCGCGGAGCATATACTTGGTGTCGGGGGCACGCATCATGAAGATGGCGCGGCGACGAACGTCTCGAAGCAATACTTGGTGTCTGGGCACGTATCATGAAGATGGTGTATGGGCGCGCTCCGGGTGTCCCGAAGACGGTATATAAGCTGAGTGTACTTGTCATAACAAGATAATGAATGCAATCATGTAGTAATGACAAAGTTGAAAGTGATGGTACGCGGTCGTCGGACGACGGACGTCGCGAGGTTGATGGACGACGGACGTCGCGAGGATGATGGACTACGGATGTCGCGAGGCTGATGCACAACGGACGTCGCGAGGTTGATGCACACGACGGACGTCACGAGGATGATGGACGACGGACGTCGCGAGGTTCATACATGACGGACATCGCGAGGATGATGCACGACGGACGTCACGAGGATGATGCACGACGGACGTCGCGAGGTTCATGCACGAACGTCCAAAAACATCGCGGAGGTGCAAAGACTTGAGAAAACAAGTGTGCGAGGGAGCAGAGACCATAGGCCAAAAATGGGGGAAGGTCAAGGCCACCACCCCTGGGGAGGCCGAGGCCGACCCCTTGGTGAGGCCGAGGCTGACCCTATGGGGTGGCCAAGGCCAATGGCCAACTCCCATGAAGGGAGGCCAAGGCCACTCCCCCTTTGGGTGAACTTTGGGCGCGCCGACGAAAGGTGTTTTTATGGGCAATGACAAATCTGAAAGTTGCATTGCGACGAGCGTGTTGACATGAATCATACCCATGTGATAACAAGGTTCCTAAGTCACATACGAAGTGTATGAAGTGAACAAAGTGCGAAAGGGACTTTGCCCGAGGGGTGAACAACTGGGGGGAAAGGCCAAGGCCAACACCCCATGGAGGCCGAGGTCGACCCCCCATTGAGGTCGAGGCTGACCCCATGACCTTGGGGGAGGCCGAGGCCGACCCCATGGGGTTAGCCAAGGCCTATGCCCTTGACCCCGTCGCTTCGGTTGCCCCAACGGTCGATGTTTTTGGTGAAAAGGTGCTCAGGTGGTTGCGGTGCGACGAACGTGGTACTGTGAGTCAGGGTAGCTTGAAATAATTGGTGACTAAGTCGCGCGTGAGGCGTGTGAAGCAAATAATGCACGTGACTTGGGTGCGCGCACTTTGACCAGTTCGAAGCGTTGAATACTGTGCTTGTGCGGACGTGTCATGCACAATGGAACTCCAAGTGGACCTTTGAGTGCGACCAGAATAGGTTGGGAACATAATCTAATTTGCCTCATTACTAGAAAGTTCAAGGATTTCAACCGTTGCCTTCGAGTGGGTGGGTTAGGGACAAACGTGCATGTGTATGAGGCATGGAAATAAGAGCACAAATACCACAAGCATAGCACATTGTACATGTTATAGAACACAAAGAAGGCATAAAGAGGCCAAGAAGAAATAAAAAAAATTCAAGTCTAGTACACTTAGTTTTAGTCCCCAGCGGAGTCGCCACTATAGAAACGCCTCGAAAAGAAATCTGTTGAGGGACTTTTAGGAGTCGCCATTTTATTTAATTAGTACAAAGAAAAATAAGAAAAATCTGAAATGACTCTAAAAATGTCCAAAAGCTATTGATCTATTGACAACAAATAAATGAGCTCGGGGACTAAGTTATACAACGGAAGGTATTAGGCACCCACCATACCTTTGCAATCTAGATTTCTTTCTGTTAATTTTTTTGTCTTTTTAACACACAAACATGAAATAAAACAAACCTAGTTATTTCTATATTCTTGACTTGAACTCGACATCAGGGCTCGAATGGCCTATGTGTCTGGTCAGATAAATCAGAATCAAAGCCATTGTAATTCGACTCTCATCTTACGAGAGGTGAACTACACTTTAATCTTAGACTCGAACTAAGGAATAAAAAGACTATTTTCATGATTTTGTATTGGAAATGAAATGTGATCGTGGGGCAAGAAAATGATTCTAGACTACTAAACTAGACTAAAAAACAGTAAAATATATCTCGCGAGTCTGACTACCTTGAAGACTGGGGAAAACCTTACAAAGAATCCTCGATGCTAGAGACTTGAAACTCTTTAAAATTGAATTATGAAGGGCTAGTGTCTCTTAAAAGATGATACACCACTTCTAGGAGAAATTATAGAAAAGCTCTAGGGGGAAAAAGTTGATCCCTGAAAACGTCGACCAACGGCCATATTTATAGAGGTCTAGGATGACAAAAACGATAAAGGTGATCATACCAATCAGTGATTTGATCATAAGACAGAATATTAGATAAAAATCACAGATTAAGAAAAGTCAACTAATAGGCCACTTTGTCGAAAACTTGCCAGTTGATCCCATAATTTTATATTTTTTTTCGAATTTTGAGACATTATCTGACCCTAATTTGGTAATTATTTTTTATTCTTTAGATGGGACGAACCAGATTCAAAGTTATCTTCATATTTTATGTAAATCAATGACTTAATCACTTGCATCAAGGATAAATCATAAATAATTTCTTAAAATCCTCTAAGCAAATCACAATCTAGACATATGGACTAGACTGACCTAGTTGGACTGGACTGAGCCCAATTGGCCGGACTAAGCCCAATTGGCTGGACTGGACTACTTGACTGGATTTGACTGGCCTAGACAACTAGAGTGTACCAAATTAATTAATTTAACTTATGTTATTAGGTGTAACCCCTAATAATAAACTCTAAGTGATAATAAGGTCCAATAATTATTTAAAATGACTATAGAAATGGGGTGTCTACACATAGCATGTCAGAAAATAACTTATTTGACAAAATAACCACTTTACAATAACATGAATGCATAAATAATCATTTCTTAAGGCTAAAAGGGGAATTATATATAGCAAAAAAATAAAAGCGTAAATGTTAAAATGATATAAGTAAAATAGTTCTAAGGACATATAAGCATTTAGCATAAAAAAATCACCACATCAAAGTTCCAGTCCAATAACAACTCAAACGGTATGCTGCAGTCAGTGTCTGGTCCCACTGACTTGTACCCAGAATTAGGGAAGAGCAAGCACGTGCAACAGTACTATGCGTCAACATTCCGTCTAGTTGACAATGACCCTAAATCTAACTTTTTTCAGTTAAATATGGGGCACAACAACCAAATTAAGAGAATCAAGTTGCCCAATTTGTTCTATCGTAAACAAAATCCATGAACCACCAATGGTCAAAGTGTAATGCCTGAAGATGACTTAAATTAATCTAACCGTGAATTAGATTGATTGAGGGGGAGTTGTTTTTGTTAGTAGCACTATTTTAGTGACAATTAAGTATTAGGAAAATAAATGAAGGGTTAGTTTGGCCTGAGTTCAAAATGTAATTTTCTAAAAGTTATGGGATCAAAATGCAATTATGGGAAAGTTGAAGGACTAAATTGCAATTTTGTAAAAATGGTGATTAGCCAGCAAGAAGCGGTGTCATATTGTGGGGAAACTCTAAGGAGGGTTAGACACCTCATACTTAAAAGGGGTGACTAACTAATTAAAATGTTAGAAAATTTAATTGTGGAATTAAAAAGAGGTAAAGAAAAGAAAAGGGAAAAAAGAAAACAGAGGAAGAGAAACAGAGCAAGGCTCGGCAGAGAGAAAGGAGGAAGAAAACAGGAGGAAAAAGGAGATGAAAATTGGGCAAAACCCTAGGGTAAATCTCTCTCTCCATTTTTAATTAGGGTTCTTAATTGAATTAATTTTGGGTGTATTCATTGGGGGTATGGAGAACCCAACCGTGGGTGTGTGGGGTTTGTGAATGGTGTTTTATGTGTGTAGGAGGATGAAAGGGAGGGGAAGGGCAGCTAGGGAGCATTGCTAAAAGGGGGTAGGGTGTGAGAGGTATGTTTGTATGTCGTATGTGATGTAAGTGGGTGTTGAGTGTTGTGTGTAGTGCGCGGGTGGTAGTGACCTGGCCCCTAAAATGGCCCGGGCTGGCCCAGCCCTAAAGGATGAACAGTGCGGCCCTGGTCCATAAGGCCAAGGCCGGGCCGAAGAATTGGAGGAAAAAAGCCCGGTCAGGCCCCAAAAAGGCCAGGGTGAAACACCCCAAAATTTTAGAGGTGCTCAAAATATTACTGGTTGGTTTAGGAAAAAAATGATGATTGATTTTAAGTGACAATTTGGATTTATATTATCGTGCTTGTTAGGTGTCATCATGCAATTGTGACACCTCATGCTTATTGAGGAGTTAGTGTTGATTACTTCTGTGATCGACACCTCATGTTACCTATCATTGTCGTGCTTGTGACGTGTCAACATAGTCTTACGACAGGGCGTGCTTTGAGCCTTGTTGTGCTTGCTAGGTGGCACAACCTTGTCTCGCCATGTCGTGCTTCGAGCCATGTCGTGCTTTACTTAGCCTTGTTGTGCTTGCTAGGTGGCACAACCTTCTCTCTCCACGTCGTGCTTCGGGCCTCGTCGTGCTTTGCTTAGCCTTGTCGTGCTTGTTAGGTGGCACAGCCTTGTTTTGCCACCTCGTGCTTCTAAGAAATTTCTATAAATAGGCCTCTGATCTTTTAAGATTATTTTAAGTTATCTTTGACTTTCATCACTAGATAGACAACATAAGAGTGAGAGAAGAAGATTAGCTGCGATTATGAAAAAGGAATCATAGGGCCTGATTGCGAGCAATTGTATAAGTGGATACTTCGTGAATTAGGTAAGGGAAATTCCATATCACTATTCTTTCATGCCACGTGGTTGTTGCTTAACGTTCTTCGTACTCCTAAACACTATTGTTCAGAAATCTTCCTCAAATGCTTTGTTTTGAATATTGGTAAATATCTTGTTTTTGAAATATGTCTGCGGGACGTGGCTTAAGTACTTTTGATCAATGACAATGCTCTAGTGATTTGTATATGTGCATGGTATGTTATGATACAGCTGATCTTTGGCAGATCCATTTGAGGATACCAGAAACAAGATGCTGAAGTGGTATGTTTGATGTGCAACTTGGATATTGAATTGGTTTACTAATTGTTTGGGGTACTAAGCCACGGTTGTGTTGACGGTTTGACTGTCAAATATTTTGCTGATCCTGAATCATTTACTGTGTTTGATTCTGATTTTATGATGCTATGATTATTCCACTTACTGGGCTGCCCTGCTCACCCCCCACCATTTATCTTTTCAGTACAGATGATTATTTTGGTGAGCATATGCAAGCAGGGATATGTGCGGGACTTGCAGTTTTAGAGTTTTACAAACATTCGCAACTTATTTATAGGACTTGTAATTTGATTGAGATTATTTGTACCTGTGTTGAAGATATAATATCAGCCACTTGGGTCTTGTAACCTGATTGGGATTGCATTGTGATTTTGCTAGAAGATATTGAATTGGATGATTAACAACTTGGGCCAACACACTGGGTCTGGCCCGGCCCGAAACAGGCCTAGTCGGCCCAGATCTAGCCCTAATTTTGGCCAGGCCCGGCCCTGATTTTCAATTTTTTCTGCTATTTTGGTTTTTTAGGTAAATAAACTTGATACTTATTTTGAGGAGTAGTTTTAAGAAAATAATAGTAAAAAATAAGTCCTAATAAATTGGTATGTCTACTAGGTTGAGTTTATAATGATTGGAAGTACTTTTAAAATTACATAAGGCTTACGAATGTAACCCTCATTGTCGTGCGAAGCTAACTAAATTTAAATATTAAGGACTATCCAAATTTAAATCACTTGTTAGATCATTTTTTGTGTTAAGTCTTATGAGTTGTTTGTATTTCAATTGTAACATTATTTTTTTCCAAATATAAAATATTATATTTTTGTCCTTCGGATATCTAAATTTTATATGCATATTAGATAGTGATTCTAAGGATACAGGAGTAAAAATTAAGTTCTAATACGTCAGTATTCTGATTAGGATGAGTTTTAAAATGATTTGTAATATTAGTTTTTGGTTCCATTTGGCTTACGAATATAACCCTCATTATTCCATTTGTTCTAAATCGCATAAGTAAGTTACGGTCTGTTTGAAGCAAATTCTTTTAGGATTTGAATTTCAAATTCAAATTGATTTGAAATTCAATTCACTTTCATGGTTTTGAATATGTACTGAGCATGTGCTAGCATTTGTCAATATATATATATATATATATATATATATATATATATATATATATATATATATATATATATATATATATATATATATATATATATATATATTTATGTATTGCGTATTATTTGTTCATGTGATTTCAGTTGCAAAATCTGATTCCGTGTCTGTATCTATGTATGTATGTACATACATATATACAGCATGTGAACTTATGTGAGCACATGCTAGCGTTGTATGTATTATGCATGTGCTAGTCTTGTATGTTTGAGAATGTTTGATAAACGCTTCCAACCTTGCCGTTTTTCCATAATTTCAGTTGCAAAAAATGAATTTTAACCCTGGACCAGAAGATCTCCCGTATTATACGACCAAGCAAACCATATTAGTACGCTCATATGGGATGGTAGAATAAGATACTTATTTTATCAACTTTCTTATTCTTATGAACGATGTATACCGTTTGTTTTGCTTAAATTGTATTTATTAATTCGTAGGAAAGAGCACTTCTCAACACAAAAGAAGTATTCGATAATTTCAAAGCCTAGAAATTGAACAAATACCAGAAAAGATTACTGCGTGTGATTGGGTTTGGGATTTTCACACATGGGCAGATCTTTCAACACCTTGACCAGCACTTAATAGGTGCCCTTGTTGAAAGGTGGAGAAGTGAAACGAATACGTTTCACTTCCCTCTCAGAGAGATGACAATTACCCTAGAAGATGTAGGGTTCATCTTAGGGTTACTGGTGACGGGGCGGCCGATAATTGCTCCTCCGTCGGAAACAACGAATAAGAGAACTGTTAGGGACTTCTTCGCTTCGATACCTGAGGATCAATTTAGCACTAGTGGTATAAAGTTGAAGTGGTTGGTAGATACCTACAAGGTTTTGCCGAAAAACTACACAAACGAGATGTTTGTGCTGTACACACAAGCCTTCCTCTTATGGGTGATAGGGGCAATTTTATACCCAAAGATGTCGAAGAACACGGTCAGTGTGAAATATTTATCGTTGTTGGGTAACCTGCGGGAGGTTGGGGATTATGCCTGGGGTGCAGCAAATCTTGCGTACCTATACCGAGCATTGCACAAGGCAACGAGGCCCGACTCCAAAGCTATATGTGTATGTCTCTCGCTATTGCAGGTATATCATATAAATCTTGATTACGTGTTCGATTTTTTTTTGTTGAATCAACAATAAATTTTGACGATACTTTATATAATTTGTCTTTGCTCTCAGGTGTGGTCTTATAAACACCTTGCTACCGGCACACCCAGGCGTAGGGACGGAACCGATAATGTATGGCCTCGGTTGTGCGCCTGGGAGTACAACCGGAAGGATAGCCACTACCTGAGGAGAGATGATCCCCATCATAACATTACGTACTATCGGGGGGAGCTAGACTCGCTATCTCCTGGCCAGATGCGTTGGGCATTGTACAAACGTTTGGCGGGATGGGTGGGAGAGTCATTTGTCTTCACGCTCTCCGGGTTACAACGCACACCCCTGATCAACTTTGAGGTCACAGAGTGGCAGCTGTCAGATCGTGCTATGCGCCATTTTGACTGCCTGCAGGGGTTGCCAGCTGATGCCCCAGATATGAGGCTTAACAGGAACCCACCAGGTGTCAGACGGTTTTACAAGGCAAATGCGCATGAGAAATTGAGGTTTGGAATTCCTGGCAGGACACACTGGCGGCCATTGTGTTGGAGCCTGACCCCGTGATCAGCATCGAACAGTACAACGAGTGGTACTACCCCATCACTCGGAGGAGAGTAGCCCCAGTAAGTTTGAACGCAGGGAGAAGTACCACCCTAGGGGTTAGATCGATGAGCGTATGGCATGCGATCTCGTAAGTTGCTCAAGGAGTGCTTTTAATTGAATTTGATGATTCTAAGTGTGTGTATGAATTTATTTATTTATTATCTCTTTGGATGTAGGTTAATGCCTTGTTCGCCTTCTTCCAGAAGTTGAGCAAGCAGAAGGATCTGGTGGATGCAATGGGCGAGGAGCTTCATTAACAGGCTGAAGCGTTGGCATTTGGCTGTAGGAATTTTTTGTGCCAAGCATCGGGACAACCTTCGGGTGTCAGCCCGGGAATGGGTTATCCAGGGTGGCAGCCCCCTTATGTGAGCGAGGGATACGGTGATCCCTCGGGATAGACTTCGAGGGTGAGCCAGGGATACGGTGGTCCCTTTGTACTGGGAATGGGTGGTGATTGGGGACCACCAAGCACCATGGGCCAGGCTCAAGCACCGTGGGAAGAGTACAGTGCGCCTGCGTTCTCTTTGCTTCCGGACATGAAACTCTACCTACGTGGAGATTCTGAAGCAAAGGGGACGGAGCAGCTTAACGAGTATCCGGGCATTTTTATGGTGGATGCTTTTTTTCATAGCCTCCTAGTATCTGAATGGCGTGAGTGGGTCAATCGAAGGGGGAAGAAAAAGTAGAGCGAGTGGAGTTCGTCCGCTAACCTACGAGTGTATCTTACTAGGGATAGTCCAGTGAGCGCAAGGGTTGCCCCCGTGTTTCTAATCCCATTTTTAGGGAAAAGCCACTGGTACTTGGTTTGCTATGAACCAACACAAAAAGTTGTATCAGTCATAGACAGTCTCCACGAACGATACCATCCACATGCCTGTGTTGCGGATGTACAAAGCCCAGTTGGATGCTATGGTAATCTTACAATTGTTGTTTAATGCTCTTATTGTAACTTTATAATTGTAAATGTTAACTCGTGTCTTACGCCATTTTCTGTTTCTCGCAGAATCTATTTTGTGCCATGGTCCACTCTATTCAGGATGTAAGACTACCGGCGCGGCCAAAGCTTCAATTCCGATTGAAGAAGAGGAGGCCCAAGCAACATAATACTTTAGACTGCGGCGTCTTCTTCTGCATGTACATGGATTACATTTGTCGGTCTGAGAGCCTCAGGGCAGCCGTCTGGAGTCAAGAATGCGTAGAAGGCTTTAGATATAAGATAGTTTGGCAAATTATGAAAGGCCGGCCTAGAGCGACTAAGTTTATTGAAAATCCGTCTAAGGACGAGAATCCAGCTCAACATAAGGACCCCAGTTGACATTGTAACATTCGAATAAGTTTTTTTTAATAAATCTTGATTATTTTTATGAAAGCTGTCATTGGTTTGATTTGATTTGTGTAGAGATCAGTTGATTTGTGTTGAAGATGATTGATTTGTGTTGAAATCAGTTGACATTGATTTGGGTTGTGATTTGATTAGATTTTGATTTGAGTTGACGTATATATTTGGGTTTTTTTTGCTCTCATTGAGAATGATAGAATGGTGGGAAACAAAATGAGGGAAAGTCCAATAAATTGTCTCTACTGCGCCGTCCGCTACATAGTCCAGCGGACGCTCATAGACCCAAAAATTTTCTAAGTGTTGAAGTTGAGAGTTTTGGTTGTGTCGTCCACTACATAGTCCAGCGGATGCTCGTAGCCCCAAAATTTTTCTATGTGTTGAGGTTGAGAGTTTCTACTGCGCCGTCTGCTACACAGTTTAGCGGATGCTCGTAGGCCCAAAAATTTTCTAAGTGTTGAAGTTGAGAGTTTCTGCTGTGCCGTCCTCTACACAGTGTAGCAGACGTGTTGAAAACAAAAAAATTTGTATTTAAGTTCAGAGGTTCTGCTACCTTGTCCGCTACACAGTGTTGCGGGCTCTTGTAGGCCCCTTACTGGGCCACTCGCTGCATAGTGTAGCGGACATATAGAAAACAAAAAAAATTCAAGTGTTGGGAGTTTGAAGACTCTACAGAGCCGTCCGCTACATTGTGTAGCGGACATTGTTAAAAATTAGCGACAAAATTTTCGTCGCCAATTTTGTTTTATGTATTAATTTTTTTTATGAAATTAGAGACGGAATAAATATTTTAGCGACAGAATCAACAATCTCAATATCTCAAATGCACAATTAACAATAAAAAATTAGCAATTAACAACCTAAAATCATCGATCAATAATCACAATTCTCATGTGCACAATTAAGAACCTAAAATTATCAAACAAATTCAAATAACAGAAAATTGTTCAACATTGGGGGAAAGCTTTTTCACAAGTGCTTTGATCAAACACCAGCACTTGAAAACGCATATGCCCCATGTGTTCAAAGATTACAAAGTCCCCTAGATGGAGGTCATGCTGCTGCACGAAGTTGTTCCAACCCTCTTCGATACAAATTTCCTCTTGGCCGCGCTCCTTCTTGATTTTAACAAGCCATGACCCCTTACGGCTGGTTAAAGTTTCTTCATTTGATCTTGTTGTGGTAAGCAATCTGCAAAAGGCTACCGATATGGCCTAACATATTCATAATACAGTAAGACATGTAAGTTTTTAACCAAAGATAAAACTTTTAACACACACAAAAACACCAAGAAAAAGGGATGGCCTACAAAGTTCTGTATGAAAACCAGGCATCATGACCTTGAAAAAGTGTCTGCCGACTGAAACGTCCTTGCTCACCGAAGCGGAAGCCATCAGGACAGATCTGTCACCGGAGGGAGGACGGGGATGTCGCTGGAGGTGCCGCGGCATTGAGGGGAATATGGGGCTGTCACCGGAGATAGCGCGGCGTTAGGGGGAGGACGGTGGTGTTGCCGGAGATGTGGGTATCGTGGAGGGGGTCGCGGGTGGGTGAGATGTTTGAGACAGAAAGAGAAACGGGAGAAAGAAGAATGGCCGATTTGATTAATAGTTAACAGCAGTTTGTCATCCGCTACATTGTGTAGCGGACACAAAGAACACCAAAAGTTTTTTTATGCAACGTCGTCCGTTACATTATGTAGCGGACAGAAAGAACACCAAAATTTTATAAGTGTTGGAATTTTAAGACTCTGCAGCGCCGTCCGCTAGATTGTGTAGCGGACATAAAGAACTCCAAAAATTTCCGAGTGTTGGACTTTTAAGACTCTACAGCGTCGTCCTCTATATTGTGTAGCGGACATTAAAGAAGACCAAAAAAATTGTGTTGGAGTTTTTAGCCTATGTTAAACCGTCCGCTACACTATGTAGCGGACGGGGCAAATAAAAAATAAACCTAAACTTAGATTTGATGGCTCTCATAGGTCCATCAGAAATGAACTTCTAGTCTTCGGTCGAAAGATTATTAAAAAAAAATTACAAAAAATTATTACAAATGTCAAACAGACTTGATGGCTTATACAAAAAACTAAAGGTCCACTGCAGTTGCTTCTTCCTCATCTTCGGCGTCATCTTCTTCCTCGTCTTGCAAACCCCCTGGACTTATCCCCAGTGCCTTGTAATGGTTCCGCTTGTCATGGTCGGTCATTTTGTTGCACAATGCACACCTTCTCAGCTTTTTAGGTTGAGTTGCATGTTCAATAGAGCTCTTCATCCGCGTAGATCTCTTGCGGCCTTTCATTTGCGATATAATTGGATCCAAAGGCCGGATATCATTGTCGTCTTCCTCCCCCGGCTCGTCATCTTCTGATCCCGTTGTAGGCTCAGTGTCAACCGCATTGCTGACTGAAGCTGCTTCCAACTGGTCGACGATGGGCTCTTGCTGCTGAGCTACCTCGAGGAGATGTTTATATCCGGCCATTGTAGCAGCACCTTTTACGGACAAACGGGTGAACATTGTCACCAGATGATTATACCGCAACGTCTCTGATTCTTCAAAGTCAGTATACGGGTGCTCCGGAAAGGCAATGGTACCGTGCAACCTGTTTGCACCTTTCGTCCACCGTGGCAGGACATATTTATCAGGGATTGTCCTGATATTCTTCTGGGTGAAAAACCGCAGAATGTGTCTACACAGGATGCCATGGAACTCAAACTTCTTGCAAACACATGTCACCGAATCTGTCAATGTGTCGTGGCTCACCGTATAAATTCTGCGCAGCTTCTCAGGGACGAGGTCATTCACGAGCGAATAAACCTTGTACTCACGCGTAGACATTTCTGCCACCTTGTTTATACTGTATCGTCCCGATTTTCACAGCTCTACTTGGTATAGCATGAAGATCTCCTTCGTATAGACTTTGGCACCGTTCAGCTCCAGCGGGGTCTCAAGCAACCTTCTCCTTTGTTTGTACGTGGTTGCAAAGTCTGCAGCCCTTTCTTTTACGAATAACGAAGCAACCGCTTTTTGTGCGGATGCGAAGAAACTCTTCAAATTGGTAGTTGTACCCACATAACTATCGAACGTGGCATTCATAGATTCACTCATGCCCGTCGTTTTCATGCCCGCAGAAAAATACCTCCTCGTGTAAACGCCAATCCATTGCTCTTTGAGCTCGTACAAGTGCTGGAGCCACTCGTTGTCTTGCAATGAGTAATCCTCAACAAGCTTTTCCCACCTCTCCTCGAATTCCTCAATCGTTAATGACTTGTTAACGCACTTGTCAAAATCCTGTTTAAAGTCTGGATACTTTGCGTACACGTGATGCAGACGTTCAGGGTATTTGTTGCTTATGTGCCAAGTGCACAAGTTGTGTCGAGTGTCTGGGAAGACGGTAGCAATAGCCTTCTTCATTGCCAAATCTTGATCGGTGATGATAACTTTGGGTGCTTTGAAGTTCATTGCTTCCAGCCACGTCCTAAACAACCATACAAAAGAACCCTCGCTCTCGTCCCTTAACAAGGCGAACCCGAACAGGATGGAGTGATAATGATGATTGACGCCCGTGAAAGGAGCGAACGGCATCGAGTACTTGTTGGTACGGTATGTGGTGTCGAAAGTCACGACATCCCCAAAATGCTTATAAGCTAGCCTCGAACGACCGTCGACCCAAAAAATTGTACTAACTCGATGCTCGTCGTCAAGTTTATAATCGAAGGTAAACTGCGGGTCCTCCATCTGCATCCGTTTCAATAGGCTCATTGTGGATTGAGCATCATTGAGGTCATACGCGGCTCGTCTATGGGTTCGGACCGCGTTACGAACGTCTGTCGTGTTAAAGTTTAAATTTTGAATTCCCCCAGCCTGTTCAGCAAGAACATTAACAATCTCGGTAGGTCCTATCCGCGCATTGCTCATTGTGTGAATTAGGCTCTTCGCGACCTTACCCATCTTCTTGTGTTGATGCATCTGACTCACCTTAGAAGGGGTTACTAACGGGTGATTGTGTGCCAGTTCCAGGCTGGTAATAAGCCAATGATCTTGCTTGGGTTTATAGCTTACGAACATCTTGACCTGGCAATTTGTGCGCTCAAAGCAGTCCCGTCTTCTACGCGAATATCCTATTTCATCATCACTGTCATCATTGCCTACGCGTGTCTCATTTTGCAGTGGGTTTCTGCCCCTATGACACTCGTATAAGCGAGAGCATATCTTTTTTGTTACGTTGCTTGTTCTTGTAGTCTTTATTCTAATGCCAAAACCAACCCTCAATGAATACGCTCGAAAACATTCTTCAGCTTCTTCCAATGTTTGAAACGTTCGTCCTAGATACGGATCACTAGCATCTACGGGGGTGTTGGAGCTCGACACGAAATCAGACATTGTGAAACAAGACCTGTGTAGAAATAGACTACGCTTAACAATCAAATGACATTTCTAACTGAAAATATTACCTCAAAATTATCTTGGCGAATAGACCAATTTAGGATGACAAATATACCATATACATAATCTCAAAAGTGTCTCCAATTTAACAATTATTAATTTATTGAACATAACAAATTAAAATTACTAAGATAAATAGACAAATTCATCATGCCAAAATACAACAAACATATCTCAAAAAATTTCAATTTAAATAGGATAAAATTTTCAAAGTTAGCGAACCTCAAAAAATCGAATTTAACTATAATGAATTTGTTTAAAGTTAACAAATTATACCTTTTTGATGAACATAATGTCTAGAACATCACAAAAAATCTAGAGTGGCATCATGTCTAGAACATCACAAATTGATGAATAGAGTGACAAATTTCTAGAACATCACAAAAAATCTATACTTTTTTGTCCAATAAAAAAAATTTACTTTATCAGTCAATCCATAAGGAAAACTTCACCATTCACAAACTTACCTTGCTTGAGTGAAGTTTGAAGCAAGTGTTACTCGAAGCTTGAAGGGAGCTGAAAATGGAAGCGAGTTTGAGGGAGAAGAAAATTGTGCTGAAAGAATGGAGAATCTTTTGGGAATAGGCAATACTGTTCGCGATATTGTGTAGCGGATAGCATTGGCGACAACTTTGACTTGTTCAGAAATAAAGGTACAGAAATTTTTGAAATTGTGTTAGTCGTGTCAGGCAAAAAGTCGTCCACTACACAGTGTAGCAGACGACTTTTTAACTTCACATGTCAGGACAAAAAAGTTATCCGCTTTATAGTATAGCGGACGAGGGAGAAGGGGCAATATGGTAAAAAGGTCCGTCCGCTACACTATGTAGCGGACGACTGACAGCTTTTGAAGAAAAAGATCTGGGCCGTCCATCCTTTCGGGATGGACGACCAGATCACGCTAACAAAATCTTCTATTTTGCTAGCGCTCTCACCCGAGACTCTTAACAAACAATATTTATGTTATGCAAAGGTGCGAAAAAAATACGATTATCTTTTTCTTATTTTATTTGATCAACTCAAAAAGCAACTTTGGGATTGCTGAACGGATCAGCTCCCATATATATATAAGGGAGGGCTATGAACAAATTTTTCATAAATTTAATTTTTCATACATAAAACATGAATAAAAAGAATTTTTTTTAAAAAATAATTTTTTATTCAGGCCCGGGGCCTGGCCCAAACTCGGCTTTGAAGTTAGGGCTTAGGGCATGGGCTTGGACCGGGCCAGGATATTCTCCCATTGGGCCCGGCCCGGTTCACAAGGCCCAAAGCCTGGTCTGGCCCAAGCTGCGAAGGCCCAAGCCCGGCCCGTTGACACCTATAGCTCTATATGTGTGGGGGAGGGGGGGAACACACTGTTGCCATAGTAGCAGTGTTTCTACATTTCTCCTATCAGACCAACATAGTTCAGAAAATATATGGATATTGTTCAAAGCAGGAGCCAACAGTCGTCGAATAATATAGAAGAGAAAATTAATGCTTGTTAATGGAGCCACCAAATTGATTTAAATAGTTGACAGGCAAAACTTAGGTCTAGATACCGAGCCCCCAAATCTATTTGAAAGGGTCGTCATCTGTTGTCAGAGCCCTCAAATCAATTTGAAATGGTCGTCATCTGTTGTCAGAGCCCTCAAATCAATTTGAAAGGATCGTCTAGACATAAGAAAGAAAGGACAAATCAATCCGTTGTCGGAGCAACCAAATCGATTTGAAAGGATCGTCTAGACATAAGAAAGAAACAATAAGTCAATCCGTTGTCAAAGACCCCGAAGATTTGAAAGGGTCGACGGATAATATATTAAAGAAAACACCTTGTCTGTTATTGGAGCCACTAAATCGATTTAAATGGGCAATAGAAAGTACACGTCTAGATATCGAAGCCCGTAAATTGATTTGAAAGGGTCATCTAAACGCGTAAAGGAATCTTCCATGTAGCTGGAGCCCATAAATCGGTTTAAAAGGGTCGACATCTAAGATGAAAAGGATTTTGATAGTTACTGGAGCCTCTAAATCGATTTGAAAGGGTTGATTTGCAAAATGAAAATAACTTTGAATGTTACCAGAGCCCCCAAATTGACTTGAAAGGGTCGACGAACAAAGTGAGGGTTCAACTGGTAGCTGGAGCTAGAAATGTCATAAATATAGCTGATTATTGGACGTGAAGGAGTCAATTCGCTTCACAAAGTGATATTTTTGTGACTAGCAACAAACGGAATCTAGTAATAGCTTTACAAGAGCCGTTAGGATAGAGCAATTGATTTGAAAAACTTGGCTTCTGAATCACCTAAGGATCATATGTTGAATATGCACAGGCGGTAATGCAGGCATACAAATGCTGAATAATAATGCCCTCGGGCGAATGAACATATATCATGCGACATTGCATAGACAGGCAAACGCAAATTTATACTGATGGTGTTGATATTCAAAGCATATAGGCACATAAGCATGCATTTATTTTTTATTGAAAAATGATTGAAAACAAGCTGGTTGGTTAGAACTACTAAAAAGTTGGAAATTTTAAGTCAAAAATTGGCCAGTTAGTCTAAGAGTTAGGGATTATTGAAATTTGAAAAATCAGAAACCGACCGGTTAGTCAGAGACTTTGACCAACTTAAATGACAAAACTAGCCGGTTAGGCCGCCTGGTTTTGTGCGCGATTTTAAGTTTTTTTCACAACACTTACAGTTCAATCCCACTCCGATTTCTCTAAGATTTCTACTCTTTATAAGTCCTAGAATATCCATTCTAACCGTAAGAACACTCTTAACCTATAAGTACAACCAATCTCCTCCTATCTCTCCCAATTTTGCAAAAACATAGAGGATTATGTGCGAACTCCCAAGGGGCATGAGGGAGGTCCCCAAATCGACAAAAGAAATATTAGTCGATTCCAACAAAGAATCGAGCCAATGATCGTTTGTTGCTCATTCTAGAGCAAGGCACTCACCTTAGCATGCTTTACTTTGCAAAGGAGGTATGTTTGTTCAAAATTTTCTTCTAGACACACACTATTCCACCTTGCTTCATACACACACCATGCCCATGCACGGTACGTCCTATGCACTAGGTTTTTCGTGCAATTCTTTCATGAACCGGACGGTTCCTTAGGTTTTCTTCTTTGTTTTGCTAATTTGTAGCCCCTCCTAGTGAGTATGTCATGTAAGGGTTCCCCTAACCTTGTGAGAGATTGGTGGATAAAAATCTACCCTCGAGTTAAGAATAGAGTAGCTGCTATAGGCTTCCATCTCTTTTGGATGGATTGCATGCTTTTAGCTAAAGTAAAAAGCATCTCCTCTGCCATGCCGAGTGTTGGTGAGATACCACCAACACTTTCCACTTGCCATTCGGGGAGGGCACGGTCACTCCATTTGATCTTATAAACATCACCGGTGTTTGTTATCGAGGTAGGCCCATAACTTGGGCTCATGATCTCGATAAGGATCGAGATGTTGTGTTTTATTTGGTCGGCTACGAGCCATCCTTCAAGAAGAATGGTTTGATACTCTTGAGTTCCATCCATCTTCACTATGAACACATGAACTTGGAAGTGATGGAGCACATAGCGATTCATCAGTTTATCTGGGGTTTTCTTCTCTACACTCTAGGGGAAATCCTATTTAGCAGAGGGGATGACTCTGTCTAGCTGTGGTGCCTTCAGCCCCTTAAGGTGATTGAGGAGATTTGGGAGTACGATTGGGGTAGTCCTACTTTGGCTTATTTATACCGATCGATGGGTGCTATGCCCCAGAGGCAGTCTCTTATCTTCATGAAATTATGTGATGTGGGAAGTATACCTAAGCTCTAAGATTATTTTCTAATAATTCCATGCTTAATCTAAACATATCCTTACATGTGCCTTATTTCTACAGATTTGGGTGTTTGAGGTTTTGGGTTATCGCGCTCCTCGCCTGGCAGAGGTAGCTCCTGCTGTGACTACATCAACAATGACCTAATGGGATTTTAAAAATGAGTGGGTTGGGGTCTCAAAGTTCGTGCACTGAGACAGTTTCAACGGGTTGAAGGAGCACCCAGTAAGCAAGCTACTAGTTCATACAATATTTCTTTCTAAGACATGCTTATCAGCTTCTCATGTTTGTCTTTTTTCAATTCAAGAATCCCTATCTCGGTGGTGGCACAAGGTGGAGGAGTATGCTGAACAGTTGACACGCACTCGGTGTCAAATGTGATTGGTGGGACCCTCGTAAGAGGACTTCTACCTTGGAGATAGAGTTCTCTCTCAACACCATCCACATGGGATGGGCTTCAAGATACCAACGGCTCCTCCTGAGGAGATGTACCACACTTGGAGCTAGATAAGGAGTTGAGGCAAACTTTTCTTAGAGGCATCATAGTTTCATTACTGCGGTGGCCAAATAATCCTCAGATATATGAGGCATTCGTGCGAGAGGATTTGGCACCATCCTTGAATTCTGAAATGCTGAAGAAGATCCAGCAGGAGAAGGCGGCCCGGGACAAAAAGGGCAAAGGGAAGAAAGATGACGACGTGGTCGTGGGTCTTCCATTCAGTCAATAGATGGTGTTGTACTACCCTAAGGGAAAACCCCCCGAGTATGAGCTCATCCTCTGACTGAAGAGAGATTCTGAGGATTTGGGCTCAAACAATTGGCTAGAATCGACACGATAAACGCTAAATTGATCTCGTTTTATTTCTTCATGTCATTCATGTGAAGTCTTGACTTGGTGCTTTTTCCTCATCCAAATCCCATGCTCTCTACTCTGAGACGCTTACAGGATGATACATAGCCTTAAGGCATGGTGTCTGACTACCTGGATATGCTCTTTGTGTATGGAACCTTAGAGGGGGGCAAAGAGACACATACTCTTACTCCCTCGGTGCTGCCCTCAGGAGGTGAATCAAGTGGCCAATCGAGCTCTTCAGAGCCCCCAGCCCCTGCTGCATTGGTACCCCTAAGGCAACCTTAGTCATGCCCAAGGGCAAGCATATAAAAAGTATTGCGGTGAATCGGCCTTGCACTAATGAGTCTCTAAAGCCTAGACTGACACTATCTAAAGGGAAGGAAGTAACTATCGGTAGCAAAAGGAAAGTGCCATCTCGTCCATCGAAGAAGCCAACATGAAAGTCATCGCGAGCTATTGAGGAAGAGGACTATGCAGGGGGCTACGAGGAAAAAGCGGAGGTGGAAGGAGCCAAAGCAGAGGTCGAGGAAGAGCCCAGTGAGGAAATTAAAGGGGAAGCCGAAGTGGCCTCAGAGTCCAACCACGAGGAGGTGATTGTCAAGAGATCCCGAAGGAAGCCTTGAAGACTATTAATTATAGCCCTTACGTCTAGAGTTAGGCCATTCGCTAGAGTATTGGTTAGAGAACTTTAGGGACTTAGATTTCAAGTAGTGATGTAATTTAAACACTTATCTTTCTGTCTTTTCAGTTGATGATTATTTAATTTCCTATGTTAGTATGTACTTCGGTTATATGCTCACATGTACAAAAAGAATGAGGACGGGACTAGAATGAATGAAAACTGGATTTTCAGAACTTGAGAATTGAGGTTTGACTGGTACAGGGATTGGTCTAAAAGTAGGCCAACCCTGTAAAAATTTAACCAATATTGACTAACCCGCCGGTTAGTCACTGGCCAAAAATATTTTTGAGAAAAACTAGCTGGTTGAGCCTAAATCCAATTTCAAGGCCAAACAGGACCGTTGGTCAAAGACAAACTCGAATTTCAAGCCATAATAGGCTGGTTCTTCATAAAAAAAATTAAATTTTCTTGAGAGAACTGCACCGTTGATTAGAAACATGGACCATCAAATGTGTGAATTACATAGGAAAATCGGCCGATTAGTTAAAAACCAGATGGTTTTTTCAATAAAATTTTATGAATTTTGTTTAGATTTTTTACTCCTAACTCTATACAAATTAGGGCTACTTGACTATTTATATTTAGGACTCTTCTTTTCAGAACAAAATTCATAGTTTCTCTCATTTTCAAAAGTCTAAATGGCTTTCAAAGATGATCCAACAATTTTTGAGCTCTGATTCCATCCATTCGCAGATTCCTTCAATAAGATTGAATTGATCGATATTGATGGGAAAATCAAACTAAAATCTATGATGAGCTTGAAGAATGTGACGGTTCATGAAGACATTCTCCATGATGCTTGCAAATTTTGGGTGTTAAGGATCATGTTTTCCATTTCGGTCTAAACGAACTCTGCACTACTTTTGACGAATTCTCTGCCTTGTAGATATCCTAGCCAATCTTCCAATGGTTATGTCAAGTCTCTCAACACTTAATTGAAGGTCACAAAGGAGCGGACTTGGTCTTTCATTCGGGGTGATGGTTGTTCCCAACCTATTCTGGTCGCACCCAAAGGCCCACTTGGAGTCCCATTTTGCATGACATGTCCGCACAAGCAACAGGCAACATTCAATGCCTCCAATCGGTCAATACGTGCACGCTCAAGTCACATGCATTTCTCACCTTTTCTATGTGACTTCGTCACCAAGAAACTGATCCTTGCATGACTGCTCATCACGCTCTGACCATCGCACTTCATCCTTCAATCGTCGGCGCACCTTGGCGTCAAACGAAGGAAGTCGGCCTCGGCCTTGGCCTCCCCCAATGGTTGGCCTTGGCCTCCCCCAATGGTTGGCCTTGGCCTTCCCCCAAAGGGTTGGCCTTTGGCTTCCATACTTAGCATCGTCACCACACTTCAAGGGCCTAGACGTCACTTCGCGACCCCCTCGTCGCCCAGACGTCACTCCGCGACCCCCGACGCCCGGATGTCACTCCGCGACCCCCGTCGCCCGGACGTCACTCAGCGACCCCCGTAGACTGCGAAACTCACTCCGCGACCCCCATCGCCTGGAGTCACTCCACGACCCCTGTCGCCCGAAACTCACTCCGCGACCCCCGTCGCCCTGAACTCACTCCGCGACTCCTGTTGCTGGGAACCCACTCCGTGACCCCCGTCGCCCGAACATCACACTGTGCCCCAGACACCATACTTACTCCGCTGCGCCCATGCGCCGCGACACTAATACAGTCACGCCCTTGGCTCCCTTTCACATTACAGTACCCTTGGCACCATACGCACTCCATCGCGCCCATGCGCCGTGCCACTGACACAGACATGCCCCCGGCACCTTACTCGCTCTGTCGCGCCCATGCACCGCGCCACTGACACAGTCGCGCCCCCTGGCTCTTTGTCACACTACCATGCTCCTTGCATCGGTCCTTCCTTTCACCACACCATGCGCACCTTGCCTTGGTCGTGGAACATGCTTCAACCCACTCTACGGAGTGTGCAACATCGTGCGGGGATAGGCGACTCCTTCGGGACACTATCTCCTCCAGGGAGCTTTTCAACTCCCTTTCCTCCAGGTAGACGGCTCCTCCGGGATGCTACCTCGGTCAGTCGGGCAGACAGTTCCTCGGGGATGCTACCTTGATTCGCTCCGAGTGCTTCGGCACAAGGACTCACCGCGGGGATAGGTGACTCCTCTGGGACACTATCTCCGCTAGGGAGCTCTTCAACTCCCCTTCTGCCAGGTAGACGGCTCCTCCGGGATGCTACCTTGGCCAGTCGGGTAGACGGCTCCTCCGGGATGCTTCCTTGACTCGCTTCGAGTGCTTCGGTACAAGGACTTACCGAGGGGATAGGCGACTCCTCTGGGACACTATCTCCGCTAGGGAGCTCTTCAACTCCCCTTCCGTCAGGTAGACGGCTCCTCCGGGATGCTACCTCGGCTTACGGAATAGGCGACTCCTCCGGGACACTATCTCCGTCAGGGAGCTCTTCAACTCCCCTTCCGCTAGTAGACGGCTCCTCCGGGATGCTTCCTTGACGCGCTTTGAGTGCTCCGGCACAATGACTCACCCGCGGGATAGGCGACTCATCCGGGACACTATCTCTGCTAGGGTGTCTTCGTGACTGGCCTACGTGCTCTGGCACTGGGGGCTTGTGATGGCACCCCTTTGGACTATGACCCCCGGGTTACTCCGAGACAGGAGCAGGTCTTCGGAGGGCATCGCGCCCAGTCTGCCTGGCAGTTGGGCGTCGGGTCTCCCCCACCACTGCCAGGCCTGTGGGACTCTATAAGGGCTTGGATTAGAGGCTAGATCAAGGGGGTTCTTTGGCCACACCGACGCTGTGCGAGCCAGTCTTTCTAGACAGACAGAGCGACGCTGTGCGGGGCAGGCCGGGTGAATATGCGATTCGACAGTCGACGAAGCACGGCAGCTGTGGACCTCTCGGTGATGTGTCATTCCCGGGGAGCGCCACGTGTCGTGTGATGACATCATCATCTCAACCTCTATAAATAGAGATCTTGAGAATTCATTTGGATGGTTGGACATTTTTAGAACACTTTCACTTTCTCACTCTAGAATCCTAGAGAGAGAAACATACAGGAACCTGACTCCGAACCTAAGCATCAGACTGTGACTGTCGTCGTATATTAGTCATGTGCCATCGCCCTCGCAGAACTGCCACCCTTAGGCTCTGTCTGGGAAGCCCTTGGTCTCTGCCCTTGCTCCTCCCTTGCTGTGTCTCACATCAACATACTTGGCATCTGACTCAGACTGCATTCCTTGTGGCACCTCCACGTCGACTGCGAACCCACTTTCCTTGGCATCAATGGTATTCAACTCTCTCCCCTGAAAGAATATTTTTCTATTAAGCCATGAGCAATATGCCCGTGGTCAAGTTTTTGCCCTAGCATTATGTCCTCCAAATATGTAACTTTTTTGGGCCCTAGGGTTACTGATGTGAGTCTAGCTGACATTCTGTTTCAAGTGTCCACCCGAGGTAAAACCCTGTCCCCTTAGTGGTCGCTGAAACTTTACTTGGTATTACCGATGTTCATAAAGATCCCGATGTCCCTCACTACAAGAAATAAGGCTTTTAGCGACGGGGAGATCCATCGTTAAAAGCAAAACATCCGTCTATAAAAGCTTTTAGCGACGGAGACCCCGATAAAAGCTTTTAGCGACGGAATTCTAAAATTCATCGCCTAATATTAGACTTTCAGCGACGGAATTTTTTATACATGAGCGACATATGTTCCGTCACTAAATATATTTTCCGTACTATTAATTTATTTTTAAAAAAATAATTTATTACGTTAAATATTTAGAGATGGAAATTCCGTCGCTTAAGGTTCACTTCCTAGCGACGACATTTCTGTCGCTAAAAGTGGAGCTTTAGGGATACTCTTTAGTGACAGAATAAATCCGTCACTAAAAGTCAAAAAAATTGTTATTTTTTTAATGCCCAAACCTGTAATTGCAAATTCAAGTTCTCAACAACAAGGCACAATCCCCCAAATGCACATTAAGGTTAAATAATTGATGATCCATCAGTAATTATTTAACCATAAATCAAACACAAAACAACTATATAACTTTAAAAAATATTTACTATAATAAAAAATAAAACGTACATATAGTTCAGGAGGGCACGGGAGTCGGATACAATAGAATAGGGGAGGAGAGGGGAGTACAAGCCGAGAGGACACGAGAGCAGGAAGGGAGTACAAGCTGGGAGGGCACGAGAGCGGGCTCATCAGGGGTTGCCGAGTCTCGGATCTGGATCCTGTTGATCCGGAGCGGCTCGGCATGTCCAACAGCAGTGCCTTGCATATAAAGTCACGAACGCATTAATCTCGATAGCCCTCGTAATTTCAAGTGTTTAATATAGTGTTTGTACCTGATCTTGTGCCCTAATCATCCTAAAAACCTCCGTAGCAATACGGCGGATCTCATCCTCGTCCAACGGTCGCTGCGCAGCAGATGCCTATGTCTGTGGAGGGGCAGCGAGGGGTGGGGACGCTCCTATCACGGCACGTGCAGTCGTGCTAGGCAAGCTGCGTATGCGGCCTTTCAGTCGATTGACGACCTCTGATATATCCAGCCATCGCTTCAATGCCCCAGTACTTGTGGACAATGATGGCTATCCGGATTGCTGCTCGGACCCCCTAAGTTGTTCATACGAGGCCTGCAAAAATAGTGATTTAAAGATATGTTAGGGCATTAGCGCAACAAACATTGAATACAAAGACAAAAATTAAACAAATTAACTCTCGATCCGCCGGGCGATATCTGAAACATAGTCCCCCGCCCGGTGTGCCTTGTCCTTCTTTCTCATGTGTGCCTGATTATACGTCAGAGCTGTGATCTCATCCTCCTTCAGGTCCAGGTGCTCAACTGCATTCTTGTGTCGGATGACATCATGTGCCATCGACCCCCCGTGTGCTTCGGATCTTTCTCACGTTTGTTGTCGGCCCCACACCTACTCTTGGCATCCCAGCCTGGATCAGTATCCCACCGATCAATCATCTGCCCTCATATAGAACGAGATATCCAATGTGGGGAATATTTCTTTAACTCCTACATCGGGGCACCCTCGGGCAGCATCTTCTTCACCCGCTCCCGCGCGTCGTGCAACCATTGGTTAATTCTTGCCGATATAGGCAAAAATGCCTGCCACCCCAGCACTTGCTCCTCAGGCGAGTCACACGTGAACCCTCTTGCGAGGCATCCAATTACACAAATTAATGTAAATACTACATTCTAATTAAACAAATACTATCGTAGACAAAAATAGTTAATCGTACCAGCGACTCCTCCCATAGGGACTCCTTTGTCCCAGCATCCCAGTCCTTTCATTACAGTCGTGGCTCAAAGAATCACACCATGTGTATACTGCATGGTGTGATTTTTTTTACTTAGTGGCCCTCCTGGGTGAGAGTAACTCTCTGTTTATACTAGGGGTTGATGTGTATTTCACGTGTCAGGCCACGGCCTCGTCGAGATCCTACAAAACACATACATTAATACAGTTCAAATATATTTTAAATATATGGCTAGCAAAAATTGACTAAACACCGTTATCAAATATACCTGAAGTAGAACCCATATCCGAAGGAGAATCAACGGGCGTGTGGAAGGAATCAGCGTCAGGCTGGGGCTAGGGCCCCGTCTGCTGTACGTGCGCACTCTATGCCTCGTCATCAGCGGGCAATGACGAGGTGGGACCCACCGGGGAAGAGGCAGCTCGGCGTCCACCCCGACCACGAATAGCCCGTATTCTATCCATAACTGACTTTGTATACATAATGTGCAGAGAAATTAACACATTAAAAATAATAATTAGACAGAAAAAAAAATGTTACAACACTATATGAACCGAGTATAGAAACCGAGTATAAAAACACAATATGAACCAAGTACTATAACCGTGATGTTACAACATTACAAATCAATCATTTTCAGTTTGGAAATCATCATCATCTTCATCGCCAGACTCGTCATCCTCTTCTTCGTGGGACCCATCATCCTCTTCATCTTGTAATTCATCAGTAGACTCAGTCACATCATCTTCAACACTTTCCACGTCTTCCGCGTCATCATCTATGACTTTTTTTCCTACATGAAATTTTGTTGGAAGAGGAAGATCGTCGTCCTCGTTCACCTCAACAGGTACCAAGACAGTTGCTTGGTCGGCTTGAAAGGTGTCTACCTTACTGTCATATGCCAAACGTCCTCCGCATAAAAGACTTGTGCAGCTTAACTAGCAAACACAAATGGCTCGTCCGATGCAAGTCTTGACTTGACATTGACATCTACAATCCCTTGAGAGCTAACACGGATTCCTCTACTGCATGTGACATCGAACCATGTACACTTGAACACTACCAGGCAATTTTCGGAACCCAAATATGCTTGCTCAACAATCTCACCAAGCTCTCCATAAAAGTCTATGCAATTCTCGTCATAACAGTCGCCGTTGACCAAGACTCCACTGTTTTGGGTTTATTTTGTTCGGTCATCGTCTTTTACGTTAAACCTAAATCCGTTGATAATATAGCCTTGATAATAGAATGCTTGTTTATTAGGGCCTTGAGGTAATAATTTCAAGCAGGATGCTACTGGTCTATCCATTGACTGAACCTCTTGTAGATGATGGTAAAAATTAAGGATAAATCAGTATAATAATTACCCACATAACTATATATAGCACATAATATAATTTCGTTAAAGACTTACACGCCTTCTGAACCACTGTACAAATTGTGATTTCCGATGAGATTCAAGTCCAGCGGGATCAGTGATTAAAGATTTCGCATCGAACTCACTGCAAACCAAAATAGTTGAGATTCAAGTCCAGTTGTGCTCTTTCCCGTATCCTGGAATCTCCTGATCTGTAAACCTCACGCTCAATTGTCCCGTCGAATTTATCCTTCTGCCTACGGAACTGATGGTCTGGTAACAAAAGCTTTCGATGACATCCGAATCATGAGGGCTTTCTGCCCTGCTTTAACATATGACCAGGGTTCACGCCCATAAAAGCAGGGCACACTAACTTCCCATGTATGCTCAGCCACACGTCATTCCCAATGCGGGGAAATCATATATAGTCCACATTAAAGCAGCCCTCATCTGAAAGTTCTGTTTAAGGGATTCATCATATGTATCGACTCCATGATTCCGTAATTGTTTTAACTCATCAATCAATGGCCTTAAATACACATCTATGTCCTTGCCGGGACTCTTCGGGCCCGAAATAAGCAACAACAAAAACATGTACGGCTTCTTCATGCACATGCCTTGTGCCACCCCCAATCCTGGTGATGTCACCAGAGCCGGGTCGTCAGTCATGACTGCATTATAAACCCTGTCAATACAGAGCAATTCTAAAAACATCTTTGAACATACATAAGGTTTCACAAAAACCCATTCGTACAAAAATTTCATCGTAAAGCTCAACCCAAGCACAGCAAAAATATTTACACAAAATGTCTAGTTCCCAAAACACGCATATCGTCGTCTTACTCTTCTGTTCACTGATTAAGAGCCTTCTCCTTCCCTTTCCTCAAAGTTTCCCCTACTTCGCCCCGACTGCCTGAAACATTACAGGTGAGGAATGAGCGCAAATCACCCAGTAAAGATAATACGAGGAGCAACGCAGACAACGACGTAATAGCCTTGGGAGAAATAATAATCGATCTCAACGTTATAAAGAATTCAGAATTCCAAAGGATGACACAACATCAATTCAACGAATCCAGCAGAATGTTTCTTTTTCTTTTAGCCAGACTGAGCAGCTTTAAGGCCCAACAGAACAACATTATCCCCACATTTTATGAACTGTATTGACGGAACTGACTGACCGACTACCATGCACGTGAAGACCAAATCACCAAATTAAACATCAGCAAAATACAAGCCATTAAAATCACAATGTCATAATAAAGTCAAATGCAATGCAGACACCGACCTGACTGACTGGACTCAACCGACAAGACTGACTCGAACCGCGTGCCCTACATCCTGTTTACCGGTGATTACGTTTCACTGGCCCTGCTTTCACATAATTTCCCGTACTCCGGGATGTTCATCTCTGTCTCATACAAATAAAAGAGACATCAAGCACAAGAAGGGAACTCACAAAGAGTGTTCATCCCCGAACCACGCTATCGCCAAAGCACAAATTACAACAACTGGACGGACTAAGGGAACAGGGTCTACCTTATGTCCTCGATAGACGAACCACTCAACAAGAAATTCCAGTCATGTACGCAACCGGGGTTCAACAAGGTAGCTTGAAATTATCAGTAACACACACCGAGTAGACTAGGGAACAAGCTAGTCGAAAACCACAACGACATTTCAAAGCACGAGAGGTACCGACACAACAACCACCGATACCTCATATTCACCAGAAAACGTTCATCATACTTCACACTATCAATGAGAGGTATGCCACGAGGAGCAAATTCGTAGCATACAGAGAACCGTACTATCCGTACCTGGCTAGCTTTTTGACGAGCCTAACAACTTCAAAGCGCCGCGAGCGGGGTCACCTAATCAAATAAGACTTTACTCGTTAGCCACTAACCATCATAATACAAAATTATTCTACTTTCATTTTATCAGTATTTACCGCGTTCTACATCGGTCAGCTACTCCGACCTGACAACCAGGTTTTTAACCTAGCCGAGCACCGTACTAGTGTTGATACCCTTTATTTAGGGATTTTCATCCCATTCCCTACTTCTCGTTATTCTAGAATGCTCAATTAAGGCATTAGTCGAAGTTCGGAGTTCATGTGGTAAAATTACCCAAATACCCCATGTCTAGTGGCAAATTACCAAGATGCCCCCTGAGGGTTCCCGACACCAGACAAATCTCAAAAGTACTTAAAAAGTTATTTTTATCCCCCCCCCCCGACGTCATTTTTAAGCTAAAAAGTATTTTGAAAAAATTTTAGCCCGGGAATCCCGAACCGGTGTTTGGACTTAAAAGCCCGTTCGGCCAAAAATAGCAAACGACTTTGGAATGACCCAAAATCTTGGGAAAAGAAACTTCTTAACATCCTAGGGTTTGTATAAAAGTTTCGAGCGAAACCGCGCTAGTTTGGTATCTTAAATTACACTGTAAAGGTTTAAAGTTCCCCGTATCAGTTGGCCCATTTTCAGTCATCGAAAAAATCTGAAATTTTTCCCCGATGAAGATCTCTTAAAAATACCTAGGGTTTCCTTTTTGCACTTTAGCTAAATCTAACCCTAGCTATTTATTACAATTTATTAAAAAATTGCTTAATTAAGTTTTCACCTTTAGCGATCATTACATTTACTTTCATGGTCAACACAGACAAATTCACATTTTTCACACAACAGTCTTCTTCAACCTCACTCTCGAACCCATGCAGCCATGAACACCCCTCCCTTCACCCACGGCTACACCCCTTCTTCCCCATTTCTCTACCTAAAACCCATATCAAACATCCCCTATACATTACAACACCTAAATTTCATAACCTAGCTCATTTAAAACACACACTTACACACCCGAACTACACACACTTAAAATTACTCACCTGCTTTTGGCAACACCACCTAGCACCCCTACAGCCCCAATTCTCTCATTAGCCCATACCAACACCACTCATACATGACATACACACAATTACACACCACCCTAACTCCCATGCGTACATATGCTTCAAAACACACGCACACGGCTGCAAGACACACACAGAATACACACCAACTCACATGCACAGACCCACAGTCACATCCTCATCCCATACGACCCACCACCCCATCCAAACTTCATCACCATCGCTCCTACACCCTGCGCACAAAGCATACACACGCAGTCACCCAACGGGCACACAGGCACACTGAACGCACAGTCCAACACACACATAATCCCTATGATTAAACACTAAACTACTCATACCACCTGAATTAATATACACCCACCTATATAGCCCCATGGCAGCTCCCCCTCCCCCTTCTTCACTCATGCCCACACAATAGCTACACATACTGCACAGTTTAACTTCACACACCCACACTGAGCATTCAAAAACACACATACTGAAATGGGCAGAGAGATTACTCTTTGCAACTCTCACAATTTCTTCCCTTCTCTGTTTGCCCGAGCTCTGTTCTCTCTCTGGCTCTCTGTTTCTATTTCTTCTTCTCTGTTTCTGCAGTGCTCTTCTCTGTTTTGTTTGTTTTTCCCTCTTTTTGTTCACCCGAAATTTCTATCCCTTCATTATTAAATATTTAAATTAACTTAGTCACCACCCAAACATGAGGTGCTAACCGGTAACAAAAATTTCCTTGAACACTTGGCATCTGGGCATGCTTTTCAGAATTTATGAATTGACCCCCAATGGTTTTCATATTTATAAAATGACCCCTAACCTTTATGTAATTAACTTTTTGCCCCTCTAGATTAGGATAATTCCACTTTGACCCCAAGGCTACACTGACACCTCTTCCCACTTCCTGTCACTTAATTAATGCCAATATGACGTTACTCAATAAAATAATTCTCGTTAATTAATCAACTTAGTGTTAAATAATTTTTCGATACGTTCGGGGTATCACATGCCTGGTGGAAGGTTGTACAAGACAATAATAACAGGCCATGTGGAGTAAGGCGTGCTAGACTGACCGACAGGGTTGAACCCATCGGTTGTCAGACCAAGTCTAACATTCTGAACTTCCTGAGCAATTATTGAATACCTGCGGTCAAACTCCTTCCACGCCTCTCCATCAGCTGGGTGTGTCAGCACATCGGCATCGTTGCTACGAGTCTCACAGTGAGCCCTCATATGTTCAGCCGTATTGGAAGAGTAGTATATTCTCTGAAGCCTTGGTGTTACCGAAAAATATCGCAATACCTTCCATGCAATGTTTTTCTTCTTCCTTTTGTCCGATTTGTACCTCGAATGATCATATACTGGACATTGTGTCAAGTACTTATTCTCTTTCCAGAACAATACACAATTGTTATTGTACGCATCTATCTGCTCATAGGTCAACCCAAGTTTCCTTATCCTTTTCTTCGAGTCATAGTACGACGGGGGTAGCTTTTCACTTTCACACAATTTCTTTGATTAAAGTAACAAACTCGTTAAACCCTTTCTCACTAGCCCGTAATCTGATTTCAACTATAATAACCTACTAACCATAGACAACCGTGTGTTTTTCGGAGCTCCATCCCACAATGGATCTTCCGCGTCACTCAACAACTCATAAAATTGATGAGCCCCCTCGTTCGGTTGTTGGGGACTGTCGTCGCCGCGGTCGTCACCCCAGTCAACATTAGCATGCCCAGCATCTGTAATCATATCTCAGTAATCATACCGAACCTCCTCCCTAGCTTCAGCATGACTAGCCAGGTTGGATGACAATATTATTATTTTCCCGTGCTGCGTCCACCTTGTGTTTCCACCCATAAAACCGTACCAACAAAGATGCCATTTTACTTCATTTCTTTTTCTCCAATGCAACAACTCACATTTACAGCATGGATACCTTATCTTATCAAAGTCAACATGTGCAGGATGCGTGTAAGCGGAGTCAAGAAATTCGTCAACGCGATCCTCAAAATCATCAGCATTCTTCCTTTTCATCTAACTTCGATCGACCGACATGACGACTTAGATTATGTACTATATACCACCTTCAATTATGGCCAATAATTAGGCAGGCGTCGATGAAAATATGAATGCATGCATGTGACAACATGTCTATAGATATCTCCTCCATTCTCTAATAGGTTGTGGTCTTATCCCATTCAGAAAAGCACATGTTTATAAAACATTTACCAACTCATGCTTAGTTCTATGTTTGCAAAAAATTAGGTAGCACCTCCCCGTATTTCTCCAAGTACACGACATCGACTAGGTATTCTAACATTCATTTAATCTTGCCTTGCAAGGTTTAACGGATGTTAGAACACCAAAACTGTATGCACCCAGAGAAACATAAGAACGTGTACCAAATATTCACGACATAGAACACAGAGCATGAATCGATACACTGTTTTATAAACACTTTTTCAAATTGCCCAAACTGGACATCCAAGGCTCATTACAAAGCATTACTTTGTAATGAGTACCTTTGAAAGGGACCTAAGGATTTTTATGCATGCGTGCGTTCAAAAATTGGTAACATATGCAAGAATCTTTCCAAATTTTCAGAAAGATTGTTGCTTATGTTACAAATTCCACTGTAATTAGAATTCATTGGCAACGAGTTGAAACCAACTCGTTGACAATGGACTTCGCAAAATAACAATGAATATTCTTAACTAAATCACAGATATCCTAGAAAGCACTGAGACCTCATATAAGTCGTGGTATGGTGTCCGACACCTATCAACACCTCACCGACACGTGTCCGACACCTCTCAGCGGTGTCCGAAGATATTGATTTATTTTTTAATTATTGAACACCGTGTCGAACACCTTTTGAAGATGTGTCAGACACATCTTAAAGAAGTGTCCACAAGTCTTGAAGAAGTGTTTACAAGTATAAAGCCAAAATATGACATTTCGTTATCGGTGTCGATCGAACGCGGTGTCCGTGCTACCTAACACATATCTCAATCCAATTGGTCCCATCATCTGTCAACAATCTCAATTCTCAAATGCTCAATGCACAGTCAACAATCTCAACTCTCAACTCTCAATTCTCAAATGCTCAATGCACAGATAACAAAACTATATAAAGAATGAAAATTGATATAAAGAAGTCTAACAATTAGAACTATTGATTACAAAGTAGACAGAGAACCATGCACAGTTAAGCAGATCAGCATCAATTAATTCTCTACCGCCTTAATCTCTTGCAAAAGTAGGCGCATGATCTAAGATAATTTAGATAACCACATACTGTTGCACTGTTTATTAATGTTTAATCAGACACTATCTTGGGATGCAATAGTCAAACCTAGAGTCTTGTGCATCTCAGAACCAACTCTCAACATTGTTCTCTCCATGGTTTAAAGTAGGAACCACGTGCCTGGTTTTTCTCTTTAAGTTCCTTCGCACCAAATCAACCCTTTCTTTTTGCATATGTTTCATAGGACTCGGTCATTTAGGTTCTTATGTGCGTTGATACTATACTTGTCATTTAGGTTTGATGATGCGGTGAATGGTTCGGTGCTACGTGGAGGTGCCACAAAGGATGCAGTCTGAGTCAGCTTCCAGGTAGGCAACGCGGGAGACAGCAAGGACGGCGTAAGGGCTGAGAGCAAGGCTCCCCAGACAGGTCGTGAGGGCTGGCAGCGCCGCGCAGGCAGGGCGACGATGAACAGGACCAACAATCTACAGTCCGTGAAAAGGGTGCAGCGTCAAGGGTCCGGAGACGGGAGTCCAAGTGTGTTTCTCTCACTAGAATTCCAGAGAGAATGTCCTTTAGAGAGAGAAAGTGAAAAGTTCAAAATGAGAGAAAGATCCTTGAAAAAGCTCCAAAGTCCACTATTTATAGGCAAAAACGTGCATGTGTCATAAGTTGACATGTGTCACCCCCTGGGAACGACACGTCGCCAGGGGGGGCCAAAGCACTGATCCTCCGTTGGGACTGCCGGTCCCTAAGTTCGTGCTGCCCTGCCCTTGCGACATCTCTCTGCCTGTCTGAGGAGACTGATCATGCCGCGGTAGCATGGTCAGAGTAGCCCGTTGCCCCAGCCTCCAGTCCAAGCCCTTACTGAATCCCACAGGCCTGGCAGCGGTGGGGAAGACCCGACGCCCAGCTGCCAGGTGGACTAGGCAAGATGCCCTTCCGAAGACCTGCTCCCATCTCGGAGTGACCCGGGGGTCATAGTCCTTAGGGGTGCCGACGCGAGCCCCCAGTGCCAGAGCACGTAGGCCAGTCACGCAGGCACCCTGGCGGAGATAGTGTCCTGGAGGAGTCGCCTATCCCGTAAGCATATAACATGATTGTGGCGCATAGGCGCGGTGCCTACAGCACGAGACATTAATTGTGGCGCATGGGCGCTGTGACAACTGTCGCGAGTCCTTACCTGGTGCCGGGGTATTGTAATGTGACAGAGAGCGTCAGGGGTCATTGCGTGGATGGCGCGCGACTGTGAGCGACGGTCGTCATGGCGACAGAGCGGCCACAAGCAACGGTCGTCGTGACTACGAGCGACGGTCATCGTGACGATGGAGCACGGCCGAGAGCGACGGTCGTCGTGACTATGGCGGAGCGTGGCCGCGAGCGACGGTCGTCGTGATTATGGCGGAGCGTGGCCGCGGGTGATGGTCATCGCGACGAAGGAACACGGTCGAGAGTGACGGTCGTCGTGACCACAGCGGAGCGAGGTTGCGAATGACGGTCGTCGGTCGTCAAGGCAGGTGGCCGACCCCCAAGGGTGGCCGACCCCCAAGGTCGAAGGAACGCCAAGGTCGCTTCACGAGCGGTTCACGTGACTTGGGCATGCATTACTTTGACCGGCTCTTGAGCATTGAAAAGTTGACCGCTGACTGGGTGATGTGTAGCGCAAAGTGGGTCCCTTAGCGGGTCCTGGGGGCGCGACCAGAATAGGGTATGAACATAAGCCCCTGCGTGTGGCGCGCGCGGAGGGGCAACCCAAGCGGGCATCGCACGCATAAACGATGTGGCTAGAGCCCATCCTGCTGCGGGGGCCAGTCCCTTGTGATGGAGCCGGCGATGATGCTAAACCCGTGATGGTGCGCTGCCCATGCCGCAGTTAGATTGAGCCGGTGACGGCGCTAGCCCGTGATGGCGCTCAGCCCATGCCTCAGTTTGATTGAGCCGGCAACGGCCTACAGCCCGTCCCGTAGTTTGATTGAGCCGGCGATGGCGCTAGCCCGTGAAGGCGCTCAGCCCATGCCGTAGTTTGATTGAGCCGGCGACGGCATACAGCCCGTCCCGCAGTTTGATTGAGCCGGCGATGGCGCTAGCCCGTGAAGGCGCTCAGCCCATGCCGTAGTTTGATTGAGCCGGCGACGGCATACAGCCCGTCCCGCAGTTTGATTGAGCTGATTGAGCCGGTGACGGCATATAGCCCGTCCCGCAGTTTGATTGAGCTGGCGATGGCACTAGCCCGTGAAGGCACTCAACCCATGCCGCAGTTTGATTGAGCCGGCGATGGCATACAGCCCGTCCCGCAGTTTGATTGAGCCGGCGATGGCGCTAGCCCGTGAAGGCTCTCAGCCCATGCCGCTGTTTGATTGAGCCGGCGACGGCATACAGCCCGTCCCACAGTTTGATTGAGCCGGCGACGGCATACAGCCCGTCCCACAGTTTGATTGAGCCGGCGATGGCGCTAGCCCGTGAAGGCGCTCAGCCCATGCCGCTGTTTGATTGAGCCGGCGACGACATACAGCCCGTCCCACAGTTTGATTGAGCCGGCGACGGCATACAGCCCGTCCCACAGTTTGATTGAGCCGGCGATGGCGCTAGCCAGTGAAGGCGCTCAGCCAATGCCGCAGTTTGATTGAGCCGGCGACGGCATACAGCCCGTCCTGCAGTTTGATTGAGCCGGGGATGGCGCTAGCCCGTGAAGGCGCTCAGCCCATGCCGCAGTTTGATTGAGCTGGTGACGGCATACAGCCCGTCCCGGAGGGAGGGGCTGTATCATGATTGTTGCGCATGAGAGTGGCGACGAACATCGCGGGGACAATACTCGGTGCCGGAGCACATGTCATGCCAGCGGTGTGGCGACGAATGTCGCGAAGCAATACTTTGCGCCGGGGCACAGGCGATAAGAATGGCGCATGGGTGCGGCGACGAAGGTCGCGGAGCATATACTTGGTGCCGGGGGCACGCATCATGAAGATGGCACGGCGACGAACGTCGCGAGGCTATACTTAGTGATGTCGTTGTGGCAATTGTGCACGGTCGGTGACGAGCATCAAGTGACCATTGGCATTGAGCGCGCGTTGTAGAGAGCGCGATGAGTTAACACGGGCGACGTGGATCGAGGAAACGGCACGCTGGGGACGGGGCCTGTCTCAGAGTTGTCATGTGAATGCGTGCGACGAAGGCCGTAGAGGTGGCGTGTGGGCGCGCACGACGGTCATTGTGGCGACGGTGCGTGGGCGACAAACTGTGGCGAGGCGCCGGTGGACGGGAGCGTAAAAAAAAGGAAAAGAGAAAGAAAAAGAAAAGAAAAGAAAAGAAAGAAAAAAAGGAAGAAAAGAAAAGAAAAAAAGAAAGGGAGCGCGAAAGGATGGGAAGGTAGATGAGGGGCCAAGATTGCATCTTGGCCCACCCCTATATAAGGAGAGGAAGGGGAGGGGGGAGGCACCGCCATTTGTGCCAACAAAAGCCAGAGAGAGAGAGAGAGAGAGAGAAGAAGAGATGGTGAGAGAAGAGGCGAAAGGGGGCGAGGGGTCGTCGGGGCCAGGGGATCGGCCGAGAGGAGAGGTCAGTCGCTCAGCAAGGGGAGGGGGTCGGCCGCACAAGGGGGGTCGGCCGCACAGGGGGGTCGGCCACGCGAGGGGGGTCGGCCGCACAGGGGGGGTCGGCCACGCGAGGGGGGTTGGCCGCGCAAGGGGGGTCGGCCACGCAGGGTGTCCGACAAGCCCAAGTCCCAACCTTACAACCCGGAGCGATGCCAGCAGCAAAGAAAGTTCGGCAGAAGATGTGGGCGAATCCGCGAGGGGCTGCGGCGGGTACATCGCGACCGCCGCGGGGTATGACGACTGTACCTGTGCCGGCTCCGCCAGTCGATGAGGCCATACCAGCAGTGGGCAGCGAGGCGGCAGTGCCATTGACCTTTGACGATGGCGGTAGGAGGTCCTACGATCCGGAGCCGGATAAGACAAACACATTGCTGGGGGTGAGGGGAGTAGTACCGTGTGTACCGGACCGGGAGATGTGGAGGGAGTTGGCCATCCGGGTGGCCGACGGAGCGTTCACGACACCGTGGGGTGGTCCGTCGATGGGAGAGGAGCCTCGGTTGTCGTCACCATATCTGCGCGCGCCGAGTTGGGAGGCGGCGCCTGTGATGTCGCCGAGGTATGTACCGGCATTGTTGATTAAGAGAGAGGATATACCTTGGTCGCCCGTGGTGTTCAAGGGCCATAGTGCGATGCCGATAGGGTGGGACTTTTGGTGTGAGCATATGGTGAAGATGCCAGAGAGGGCGTAGATGTTGCAGGCACTGGGGCTGTTGCCGGCGATCGACATCACGGCGAGGGGGCTGGAGTTATATAGGGATACATCAGGGATGACCCGATTGCTGGCAAGGTGGAGCACGCAGTCGCATACGTTTGTGACCGAGTCCGGAGAGATCGGGCCGACGTTACTCGATGTGCTGATGCTGACAGGGCTGCCGATACACGGGGAGGTGGATGCGCGGGTGACCCGGTTGAGTGGGGAGGAGCGGCTGTTGCAGACACAGCTACTAGACATCCTGGCTGAGACGAAGAAACACCGGAAGGGGACGTACGATGGGTGGCTGTGCCAGTTCTATGGTACGCCGCAGGCGAGGACAGGCCAGAGGTTGGGCAATGCTGCCCAGTTCGTGGTGGGGCCGTATTACGGCAACGATCGGTACGAGTTGGTGGTGTTTTTGGCTATGTTCTTGTCGAGGTAAATTTTCGTACTGTCATGTGATTATGCGTGAATAAATTGTATGTCATGCTTGCCATGTAGAACGTCAAATTGATATATGTTGTCGGTCGTTGCTTGCAGGTTTGTGTTCGAGGGGACACCTGAGGACGGCATTTCCCCGAGGGTGTTTCCCTTGGCCATTCGGATGGCGCAGGGCAGGCGGGTCGGGTTGGCTCCGGTGTATTTGGGCACGTTATATTCGCGGCTAGATCAGTTTGTGAATGACGTGAAGCGGTCATATGGTCGGTATCAGGTGGCGACGTACGTGGACTGGATGTTCTTGCAGAGGTATCTGTACAAGTGCTTTCCAGGGTACCGGCCCGATGGATATCCACTCGCACATCCGTCACCGACGATGGGGACAGTGACCCGTCCAGGCAGGTCACGGCAGGTAGCGTTATGGTGCAGAGGGTCTCGGGCGTTTGCTTGGGCAGGCATCAGGAGGCCAGGGTGTCCGTTGGCACATATTCTAGACAAACGGGAGGAATGCGAGCGACGGCCCTATATGGAGATGCATGCTTCTTATGGTACGCCGCCATGGCTGCATGTGCAGGAGGTGACGACAGATCTGAGTAGGAGAGGCGAGTTAGTGCCAGGACAGCTGGCGCTATTGGTTGCGTATTTTCCCGGTTGGCTCCCGGTGTTGACAGATGATAGCGGGAAGCCCGCCGAGTGCTGCTATTACGTGGCGAGGTATAGCCCGGACCGTCTGTCGTTGGCATTCGGGTATGACTTAGAGCCCCCATGCGGTTATGACAGCCCTTGGAGTGTGGTGACGGCTTTTGGGTATACACGATATGACAGAGCCCGCGAGTGGCCGGCATCGACGACAGAGTGGAGGCAGCCAGGGACAGAGGTGGCAGGGGCGGTGACAGCGGATTATGCACATTGGTGGGAGCAGCTGCGAAGGAGCTGGGCCGGATGGCTGGCACAGCCGTCAGGCACACGTCGACAGGTAGATGTGTTTGCATGCGACCGAGCCCTGAGTCTGATATCGGCCACAGTCGCAAGGCAGTGCGGGATGATATCGGCCACTAGTGACCGGGAGCTCTGTTCTGAGCTCGGAGAGGGAGGCGGAGGAGGATCCCGGAGAGCTGGGGGACGTTGCCCCAAGGGAGGACCGTGGAGAGGAGCTTATTGTAGAGGTGCCGAGGGTGCCGGGGGCTGGCAAGGGTCCTTTATCAGCATTGCGAGTTGGGATGATGGAGACAGCGCGTCAGGCTAGTGCTGGTACATCAGCCCCACACACATCAGGGGCGAAGAGGCCGCGCGACGCATTAGAGGAGCTAGACTCTGAGGTTTGCTTCTGTCCCTTCTTTTGTCGTATGAATATGGTTTGCATATTGATCATAATTTGTGAACTGACAGCGGTTTTGCCAGGGGGACAAGGAAGAGGTGGTCGAGGAGGGTAGCGAGGCCGAGACCGAAATCGAAGGAGAGGAGGCTATGGCAGCCGAGGCCAGCAGATCAGCTGACAGTGATGAGACTGAGGCCGTTGAGACATTGGCGGCCGGTGTGACGAGGAGGGTGAGTCCATCGCCTGTTACTGAGGAAACGGTGGGGGCCCTATACGGCGGAGAGGGGAGTGATACAGTGATGTTTGATATTGACGAGGACTGATGGACAGGCATGGAGACACAGGTTGTGGGAGGTGATGGTGGTGATACGGCGGAGCCCGAGCCTGTTGTTGCTGCCCCGGTTCATGAGCAGGAGACACCGGTTCAGGCTGGGGTGGCGCGACGGCACGACGCATTGCCGGAGTCCATGGTTGAGGTTGGCGCTACTCTACTGGCGATGCATTCAGCCACGATTGGTGCGCAGAGGGCTGGTGGAATGTCGGAGATTTCTGCAGCGGGCGGCAGTGGCGCGGCAGCCGGAGAGATAAGTAGAGGGTCTTTGAGCGGTCAGGTGGATGTGGCGACTTGGGGGGGCCTCCAGCTACCGACGGAGACGGTGCGCCGGTTAGAACTGGTGAAGGCAGCGTTCCCGCAGACATTCGAGAGGGTGGGGGTAGAGAACCCAGTACTACGGATGTGGGTGTCTGCCGGGTTTATGGAGTAGTTGCTGCCGTTTGCTAGTGTGCCCTCGACGGGTTGGACTGCAGAGTTCGTTGCTCGGTCGCTTTCAGAGTTCGCTCCGTTCACATCACTAGGCATGCAGCTGGACTGGCTAGCAGATTTCTTTAGGTCAAGGAGCGGCAGCCATGAGATGGATGAGAGGCGCGCAGTCGTGGTCATGCGGGAGATGTTGCTGGAGCGGCGCCGTACAGGGTTAGAGGCGGAGTGGTCAGAGATTACCGCAAAGTTGGCCGGGATTGACATGCAGGTAGCAGAGATAGAGAGACAGCTCGTCGACTTGCAAAGGCAGTTGGCCGATCTACAGAGGCGGCGAGGTGAGGTGGATAGGCGAGAGTCAGAACGGTTGAGGCGACAAGCCGAGCTTGATGCTGGATGGTCAGAGCTACAAGCAGAGCGGGAGGCACTTCAGGCATTCAGCTCCCACCCAGTTGCATCACTGTTGTCTAGACTTTCATAGCTTGTATGTTACTTTGCTGTAGTTGTAGCGCTCAACGATGGCTAGTAAACGTTTGATGTATATGTATATATTTTGATGATCTTGGCTTATTGCATGTTGTGTTCGGTTGCTCTTTTTTTTTTTGTGTTTGAATGTCTTGCGCATTTTGGTCACCTGTGAATGTTCCCCCTTTCCCGCCCGTAGAAAGTGACTTAGGAAGCATAGGTTGAAAATGAGTGTCAGCTAGGCAGAAGCTGAGGTAACAGCATGACTTTGTATTGATAGGACGTGGGACAAAATGCCATTACATGAGTAGCGTAGAATGCTATACAGATCAACAAAAATTACAAGTCTGTAAGCAATGTCGCATGTACAAAAATGCTATGAGAGCGAGTACTATGATGCGGGCGGATAGGGCTGGGATAACATTGCCGTGACTAAACATAATACTTCTTCAGGTAGCGGCCGTTGATGGGGGCCGAGATCTGACCGTTGTGGTGGTTGAGCAGGAGGTATGAGCCATTAGTGCGGGCTTCGTGCACCGTGAAAGGGCCCTCCCAGTTTGGCGTGAATTTAAGAGCTGACATGTTGGCTCGTACATGTTTGGCGGCTTGAAGAACAAGGTCACTCTCGATAAATGAGCGTGGCTTGACGGTCTTCCCATAAGCTTTCGTGAGCTGCTCATGATATTTCTTCATGCGGCGCAGGGCTGTGGCTCGTCGTTCGTCGAGGCCGTCAAGTGTCGCCAGTCGGGCTGTTTCATCTCCGAGACCGCTGCTTAGAGAAAGTCGAGCCGATGGTACTGCGATCTCGGTAGGTACCACGCACTTATCCCCGTAGACGAGAGAGAAGGGCATGGCCTTTGTCGCTGTGTGCAGGGATGTTCTATAGGCCCAGAGTGCCAGATTCAGCTGTTCGGACCATGACCGGTTGGTGTCATGCACCATTCGCGATAATACTCGGAGCAGAGTCTTGTTGGAAGCTTCAGCTTGACCATTACCTTGCGGGTAATAGGGAGTTGATGTAGCATGGCTGATGTTGTACCCTTCCATGAGAGCTCGAACCTCTCGATTAATGAATGGCGTGCCATTGTCAGATATAATACATCGAGGGATGCCGAAACGACAGATGACGTCACGTAAGAAGTTAGAAACGGCACCTCCCGTGGCTCTCTGCAGAGGTACGGCTTCGACCCACTTCGTGAAGCGTTCAGTAGCAACCATGATCCAGGAATGGCATCTGGATGGCAGGTGGATGGGGCCGATGAGGTCGAGGGCCCAAGAATGAAATGGCCACGGGGCTGAGATCATGTGCAAGTCGGATGCTGGCGTGTGTATCCTGTCGGCGTGCCGCTGGCAGGGTTGGCAGCGTCGGACATGAGAGATGGAGTCGGATTCCATAGTCGGCCAATAATACCCCAATCTTAGTAATTCTGCATACAGCTTCTGGGAGCCTTGATGTTCACCACAATCACCATTGTGTACTTCGTTAATTACCTTGACTACTTGGGCACCCTGCAAGCATCACAGGGTGCGTCCCGAAAATCCCTTGTGAAACAACTCGCCTTCCGTCACAAAATACTTGACTCCCTTGCGCTTGATGGATCGTGCTGAGCCGCGGTCAGGTGGTAGAATCCTGTGGGATAAATACTGGATGAAAGGCTGGCGCCAGTCACCTTCGATGTCAATGACAAGAGCTTCTGCACCTTCAGGTGCATACAAGCACTCGGGATAGTCCTTTTGTATATCCGAGGCGTCCTTGGCCATGGATGGCCAATATAGGCCCATACGCTGGAGGCGACGATATAGAGGGGGACCGTCGAGGCCATAACACTTCTGGTGGCCGAGCTGTAAATTGTGCTTTGCCTCTTCCGGGGCCAAACATCTGGCTAGAGTGCCTCTGGGACACCGCCTGTATAAGACATCTCCCATCATTGAAAAGTCTGTAAGGGTGGAGGCATGAGCAAGAGATGGCGCTTTAAGTTTGTCGATAATCGGTTGCCTCCAATCGTCCGCAGTAACGTCCCTCGGGACTAGGTTCAGTGCTGTGCATGGTTCCATTCTCTTGACGATGGTTAGCATCCGTTGTTCACCATCGACTTCTATCTTTGACGCGATCGTGGCCAAGCTGTCCGCATGTCTGTTGTGGCACCTATTGTGATGTTCATACTGGACATGGCCGAGTCTTCCTTCCAAGTGTTGCCAGAATGTGTAAAAGCATGTGGTATGTAGAGTTCCACCTGTGGACCACATCTGTAACTGCTCTCCTGCGAGGCATATTATATTGAACACACAACGTTTTAAATTGTTGTGTTCTCGGACTCGAGCTATTAACATACGCTGTCATACCCCTCATTTTGAGAAGAATATCTCCTGCAGCAGCTAAACCATCTTGAACAATTAAATTAATAATGTGACAAACACAGCGAACATGAAATAATTCACCATTAAGTACAGGTTGAAGCGTCTCCTTTAAAGCTGCAACAGCAACTTTATTATTAGAAGCATTATCAAAACTAACACTCATAATCTTATCCTTAATTTTAAATGTGGTGCATGCTTTTAATATAAGAATAGCAATGTTCATTCCATCGTGCGGATAAGGGAAGTGCTCGAAAGCGATGATTCTCTTGTGCATAACCCAATCTGCATCAATCCAATGAGCGGTCACACAAGAATAACTAACAAAAGTATAAGGAGATTGCCAAATATCAGAAGTAAGACTAACTTTACCGTCAAATTTATCGAAATAATCGATAAGGCGTGCTTTAGCAGCATTGTACTGTCGGAGTGCATCGGATCTAGTTGTGTTTCTATGAACCTTTTTGTACAAAGGTTGAACGTATGTGTTCATATATCTAGAGTGCTTAGGATTATCGGCAAAAGAAAAGGCTTGTTCATCATGAATAACAAATTCAGCGAGACCGTCTCTTTGCTCTCGCTGATTATAAACAAATAACTTACCGTCAAAAGATAACTGCGTTTGGGTAGGTTCGACGTGGCCTTGTCGAGGTGCACACAGAGGGTAATGCCTGTTAAGATGTCCATTACCACTACCAGACGAAAATAATTTAGCGCAGTACTTACATCGAGCTTTTCGGATGCCGTCCACCGTAACTACATCGAAATGATTCCAACACTCGGCTTTCTTTTTTTTCCCCTTTTGGACTTCTGGCTCATTACCGGAGGCATTGCTCGGCCCTTCTTCATCATGACCAGGCATAGGGTTGAGATTATGCCACGGAGTAGTAGCTTCGCCAACCGAGCTGCGTCCTTGACTATAATGCGGGGGGTCTTCATCAGGCGTGTATTCAAAATCTGGAATGTTTTGATTGAACTCCCAATTGGCTTGGGTATCTATCATACAGCCTGTACTCATTCGTCCAGGAACGAATGGTTGTGTTGGTGCTTGGATTGGTGTTTGTGATGGCCGTGGCGCTGGCGCTTGTGCTGGTGGTGGTGCTTGCGATGATGATGATGTTTTTCGTGATGACGATGCACGCTTCATTTTCTTCAATAATCCAGCCATATTTCACGCTAAACTTTGTAAGAGTAACTAAATACACAAGTATAAGAATAGTAATAAGAAATAACAATTAAAAGAATGAACGAGTAACAAATATTAGAGAGTTAGTAATTAAAAAGAATTTAGCAAGACTAGTAATTAATAAACAAGAGTACTAATTAGTAAATACTAGTAGTAATTAGTAAGAGTAGTAATTGGAGAGGAAAATAGTAGCAAAGCTTGTAGAAATATAGAATGTTTAGGTAAGAGAGAGTAAGAAGATTGGTGTGAAAAATTAGAGAGAAATGGTGTGAATTTATAGATTTTAGAAACTTCACAAAAGACCAAAATACCCCTACAAACTATCCGTTTATAGTTGTTGGGGAGGGTAAGAGTGTAAAGGAGTTGAAAAATATAGGTTAGACTAAAATACCCCCCAAACTAGCCGTTATATTGCTGTTGGGGGGGTAAAAGTGGAATTTTGGAAAAGGGGTGGAAGAAAGGGGGGGAAAAGCAAAAAATTCAAACAAGTGGTGGGGCCAAAACCGGGCCAGATCCGGGCCGCAGACCGGGCCAGAACCGGGCCGCCTTCGGGCCGGGCCGGGCGTTTTTGCAGAATCTGAAGGCCTGGTCCAGGCCCAGGCCCCAAGCCCGCTTGTGCTGGGCCGCTACTGTTCATGGACGGGGCCGGGCCAGCCCGGGCCATAACCGGGCCGGGTCGGGCCAGCCCGCGGGCCGCCCGGCCCGTTTGACAACTCTAGACTAACCGTCCAGTTGGGAGCATGAATAACCGGCCAGTTAGTCAGAGGCTGCCCTTTTTTTGTGTGTGAAACTACCAGTTTAGTTTACAGTATGCTGGTGGTTTTCCTGCCAACATCCCATAGGCCAATGCAGGTATTCTCCCAACAAAGGGTAGAATACTGAATGATTTGGGTGTGAGTATTTCTCCTTATAACACCGGTGTAAAGTTTACTCCATCAGCTCGGTTGAACCATATATCTCCCGCTCGTAACTAGGAAGCTAATACAAGTCGTTTAATATACCAAGAAACTAGGAGGAATCTTTAGTATTAGGCATGTGGAGTTGAGAACTTGATCGAGAGATCGCTTGAGCCCAGGAGGACGAAAGGCCTTGATTATGTCTCTCTCACATAGGTGGGTCGGGGTGAGACGTGCATGTGTGTACGGTAAGGAAATAAAGTATAACAGTATGTCACATTCTACTTACCACAGAGCACAAAGAAAATATAGCAAGGCCAAAAATCAATAAAAAGTTTTCAAGTCTAGTCCTCTTAATTTTTAGTCCTCAGCAGAGTCACCACTGTGGTGCACCGCCTCGAAAAAAATCCCTAAGGATTTTAGGAGTTGCCATCTTATTTTATTTGACAAAATAGGTAATATAAGAAAAACCCCATAAAAAAAACTCTAAACGTGTCCAAAAAACAACATGCCTATCAAAACGTGGAGAGGGGTCCTGGGACTAAATTATGCAACAGGAGGGCGTCACGCCCTTTTGGTCTTTACTTCATTTTTAATAATTTTTAGCCTAAAGAACAAGTTATATCCAGAATATAACAAGACTTGTTGTAAGTTAATTTTTATTTTTTTGGCTTGAAGTCGACAACAGGGTTCAAGTGGCCTACGTATCTGATCGGACTAATCGGAATCAAAACCACTGTAGTTCGACAGTGGTCCTACAGGAAGTAGTCTACAGTTCGAGCCTAGATTTAGATAAAGAAATAAAATGTTTCTTTTATTAGTTTTCTGAAATGAAATGTGACTTCGAAAAAAGGGAGACAATCTATATTATTTTAACCTTAAGAAAACTGATAAAAGTTATCTCGCAATGTTGTTTCTGTTGCAGACTCTAGGATGTTCTCCGTGGTATCCACGATGAAGAGGATAAAACAGACGTTTTTATAGTGATTTCAATGGCTATGATTCTCAAGAGAGGTGGATGTCATTTCACAAAAAAAATGGCATGCGAACTCTAAGGAGCTTGAGCTTAGAGATTGACCAGAGATCCCTTTAAAATAGAGGCTAACACCCCTTTTATAGTACTCAAGGTCGCAGAATCTGATAAGATTGGCCTCAGATTGGCAATGTCAATCTGCATGGCTGGATATATATAAGGGCTAATTACACCCATGTCCCTGAGGTTTGGGGGTAATTACACGCGAGGACACAAAGTTTCAAAATGTAACACTTATGTCCATTGATAAACGGAATACAAAAATACTTAACGGTTTTAACAAAAAGACTTGATTGCCCCTGACTTTAAAATCAATTACCCACTTAATTTACTGTTTATTCTTCCTCTCCCCACACCTAACACCCACCCCCACCCCACCCCCACGAGTCTGCCTCTTCTTCTCCCCACACCCAGCACCCACCCCCACCCCCCGCTCCCCCACCCCACCCCCACGCGTCTGCCTCTTCCTCTCCCCACACCCCCCCCCCACGCCATCTGCCTTCCCCTTCCCCGTCAGCGCAGTAGCAGGCCCTCCGGCGAGGCACCGGCGCCGCAAGATCGCGGTCGCCATACCGATCTGCCTGTCGCGGTCGCCATACCTCCGTACCCCACGCCGTCCGAGATCGCAAGCATCATCGAGCTACGTCGCGACACCGACCTCCTCCATCGAGATGCGCGCCACCGTGACCACCAGCAAGGCAGCGCCATCACCACCACGATGGGCTTGCACCATCGCGCCCACCGGTGCGATCGATGCCTGGTGGTGGGTCTGCTCCGACAGCGACGGTGGGTGGGCCGATCTGTGGAAGCGAGCAGTTGTGGTTGTGCTGTCGCCGGCCGTGGGTGGGCCGATCGATGGGGATGTACATTGGTGTTTGGTTGGTGGCAATCACCGGTGAAGAATAGCAGTGGCTATTGTTGGCCATCTGCCCTCGTCGAAAATGGTGTAAGGCGTCGAGCAGGAGACTGGTGCCTACGGTGGTGGCCTGTTGTTGGGTCATGGTGGTCTGATCAGTTGAGTTTGTGGCCGGCGGTGGTGGGGAGGGGGGCTGCTGGTGGCATGGGGCGGCGGAGGGAGGCTGCCGGCGGTGACTTCAGATTTAGGGTTTAAATTGTGGAGAGAGAAAATTATACTTTTTGTGACGATATACTATACAGGGATAGTATTGCCATTTTCAAAATACGTAATGATGAAAATTATACTTTTTGGACGGAATACTGACGGTTAGATAAAAGTGTTACTTTTTTTAACGTTTTTGGTCACGTATGTTACATTTTGAAACTGTGTCCTCGCGTATAATTACCCACAAACCTCAGGGACATGGGTGTAATTAGCATTATATATAAGTCAAAGTAAGTGATAAAATCGCAGATTGACCAAAGTAAACTAACCGGCCGATTAATAGAAAACCGGCCGGTACACCCTATTTGTTAAAAATATTTTTTCCGAACTTCGAGACATTATCTGACCCTAACTTAAGTAATTATCCGTGAAATCACAAATGGGATGTACCAGATTCGGGATAAGTCGCCTCTTGATCAACAAATAGATTTATTTGATCTTTATATTAAATGATTAAACTACATTACTGAGCCCATACTAAATAATGTATTTTAATTAATAATAAAATAAAAAATACCTACAAAAATGGGGTGTCTACACCAGCCATCAAACGAAGAAACCTCAAGCTTCCTAGTTACATGGTGGTTTCGAACGTGCTCCCACCTCCAAGACCATAGTACAGAGAGCTTCTTAGTTTTTTGGTATATCAAGCAGTTTATAAACGTACTAATGACCACTCATTATTAAGTAATGGAGTCACGGTTGAGAGGTTTTTCGGGGGGGGGGGGGGGGGGTCCAGGAAAAGTCAGGGCATAAGTAAGAATTTGAAAGTTGAAAAAAAAATCTCAAAATATTGTAAAGGTTGCATGTGTCTTTCTAAAGATAAGCATGTCAAGTGGTTGGAGGTCATCATTTGGCCACCACATATTGTCCCGATAACCATATGCTTGATTTTTTTTATTTTATTTTTTTTGCTTTCTAGGCCGTTAAGCCTAAACAATTTAGCCTTTTTTGTTGGAAGGCTATAATCCTAACCTTAGGGCACACAAGTCTCTTTGTATTTGCCTATATCCACGTCTTGTTGTTCCAAGTTAGACTCAATATGGAAAAGGTTCTTTATCAGAGGAACCTAACTCCTGATGATAGTGAAGATGATGAATGAAATCTTGATGATTGTTTGTGAGACCTTGAAACAAAAAAAAAGTTTTTTAAAAGAAAGGAAGAATTGTAAAGAAGCGTTGAAAGAAAAAAATCCAGAAGTTGTGAAGAATGATTGTCAAGATTTAGCATATAGATTGCCCTTAACTGAGTTCGAAGGATAGATATGCAGCAGCTTCGATGGTTTGAATTACATCAAACCTTATTCACCCCATCAGAATACATAGACAACTTAGCCACATTTTAGGCTCGGTCTCTACAGATGCACATGTGAGGCTTTTATGATATTTGGGTTTTTTAGCCTTATTACCATTTGTTTCTTAGCCCACATGTTAGCCTACATTGTGTCTCATATAAAAAGGTCCTCCTTGAGGTTATATTTATTTAAGGATGGTCATAAAAAAGATGAAAAAATGGAAAAGAAAAAAAGAGATAATGGTCCATGCACATTTTCAGCTTGTTACGTTATGACATGATATAATATGTTCACCTGCCTGTGGCTTGCATGATGATTCCTTGATTCCTAATTTTCTTGACCTACCTTGCATGCCTTAATTTGTCCGGTCCAAAAAGAAGTTCATTTGTCACTTTTTTAACAGCTTCAGTGATACTGTGGTAAGAATATTATTCCATCCCATAAGCCTAATGACTTCATCTCGCGCTTTATGACTTTTTTGTCATGCACTTGAGAGTCAATTACTTTTGCTTAACCCAGTCATATACATTGACCTATTGGCCACTCATGCGCCAAGTACACTGCCGCCTCATAGATTATGCAGCGCCATCTCTTACATTCCTACTGCCCATCTTTGTGCCCAACTTGTTGGTAGTATCTTGAGGGTTCAAACTTGTATGCTTGAAATTTTTAACTTTTTTCAATGAATCTAAGTGACATTTAATGATAAGAAGTTGAAATGACATCCACCACAAAAGTCAGTGAATTTTCCCTCTTTGGATAGAGAGAGACTTGTCAACAGAGTGGGTTACATTTCCTAGAATTCTAACGGCAAACTGATTTTTCAAGTTGCTATCCTTTTTGGGGGGTTAATTTAAAATAGTACTCCGTCCGTCCAAAATTATTTTATCATGTTTGACTTGCATGCTTATTAGGATATGAGTCATATTTTATGAGTTTCGCATTCGATCCCAAGGGAGAAAGAGAGAAAAAGTGAGCTAGGAGAGAGAAAATGGGTTGGTGGAAGACTAAATATAAAGTGAAATAATTAAAAAGTGTAAAGAGGATAAATATGAAAAAATACATATAATCCTTCTCAATTTGGAAAGTAAGATTTGGGACAACCCAAAAAAAATATAATCAATTTTTTAGGACGAAGAGAGTAATTAACAAAGAAAAACAAGAAGGGCAAATCCCAAAATTGTACCCTCGAGTTTATATTTTGTACAACTTTAGTACCGAAGTTTGAATGTGAATTAAAGAAGAATCTAACTTTGAAATAACGTACCAAATTAATATGTCGACTGAAGGACGACGAATACTGTTAAAAATTTAGCGGAGTAGGACTATCATTATTAAAAAAATGACATAAAGCATGTATCCATGGCCACTGGACCGTCCTTTTCCACTCTAACTTACCAAAAAAAACTCTCTCACACACTCTCTCTCTCTCTCCCTTTCTGTCTAAAAAGTATCTCTTTCTCTCAGTAAAAAAAACTCTTCACTCTCCAAAAAAAAAAACTCCTCTCTCTAAAAACTCTTCTCTCTCTCCCAAAAAAATTCTCTCTCTCTAAAAAATCTCTCTCTAGTGATGACATCCCCTTCAACAGCCACTCTCTCTCCCCATATTGGAAAGCTCATCACAGGGGTTCGATTCATTGTAAATCACCATTGTTGCTTGGCTTTTCCAAATGGGTAATCATCTCTTTTCCAAATTCTTTCTCAGAAGCTTCCTCTCAAGCTTAGAGTATCACCAGGACTGCTGCAACAAAGAAGAAGAAACGGCAACAAGAAGTAAGCTGACTCACACAGCTTTGTTTCCAAAGCATATGAAGCCACTGGCCCATTCCCCAAGCTGTCTTGCTTAAACTGCAACCATTAAATTATCCAACCACCTCTCTCTACCTTTAAATTCCACCACATTCTCCCCAATGAAGCTTCAATCCCCCATGTCAACACTCTCATGGATCATGCCCTTCTTTGCTTGAACCTCATCCTCTACACCCGCATCCAAACAACCCCCATCTTTCCTCAAGCAATCCAACTTTACAAACTCGAAATTCACTGACCCTGCCGCCAATCTCCAGCTCCCTCTAAAATTGGGGCTTGAATTAGATTACTGGGGTTTTGCAGGTGGGTTTTCTACCTCTTGGAATAACCATGGGACAAAGGAATCGGTGGTTAACACAGAGAGAGTGAGTTTTTTTTGTTTTTTAAAAGTAAAAAAGAACAATCCACGTGGTCAATGGGGACGGGCTTTATGTCTTTTTTTTAATAATGATAGTCCTAGCACTGACTTTCTTGCAGCGTCTCTTGTCCGTCAGCCAAGATATTGATTTGGTATTTTATTTCAAAGTTGACTACTTCTTTGGCGCACCTTCAATTTGAGTACTAAAGCTGTGCAAAATATAAACTTGAGGGTTAGGTTTTGGGATTGTGCAAACAAGAAAACCCTAAATTCAACTCTAAATGTCCAATCAAGCATTTTAATCTTATAGAATCAGATATTCAGATTTTGGGACTAAGTTATCCAATCGAAGTTATTAGGCATCCCATCATACCCTTAACAGTCTTTACTTGTTGTTATGTGATTTTTATGATTCTTATTCAAAATAATAAAACAAGAACAAGAGCAAAGCCTAAGTTAACCTAGTTTGATTTGAACTGAATAACATGAGTCGAGTGGCCTAGTTGATCGGAAGAATTGGGATCAAAATCACGTAGTTCTAGTCCTAAGGAGGCTACCTAAATATTAGCCTACAGTCTATAGAAATCTAATTCTACCTAAATCTTGGCCTACAGTCTATAGAAATCTAATTCAAATCAGTTTTTTTCAATTTGTAAAAAAAAGACTTGTTTTTAGTTAACTCTTCTAGTTGTTTTGAAAGTACAATGTTAATTAACTTATTCTAGTTTTTTTTTTAATTAAAAGTAGGAATATTTACTAATATCAGAGAAAAGAAGTGACAACTAGATCCTTATGGATGACAACCACATCCATCTAAGTAGAAACAAAAGTAGATGACAATCCCATCCAACATGAACATATGACCCAAAAACTACTACAAGAAACAAAACACCACATGGGTAACTACAGCAGAGACCTAATCAAGAAGGACAACCACAGGCTATAAAGAAGCTATTCAATCCAACTGAACTCTTTTTCCAACTCGGCAACCAAAAGAAGCCAACGCTGAAGCGAAAAACACACCTTCTTTGCCCTAGGTGATATGCAATGAATGCAATTTCCTGCAACATTTAGTCATCTTGGACAACTATGACTGACTAAGGAGCACTACTTCGGATCTGGTGTAAAGTTTGCGAAGAAGGGAGTAGGAGTACACTATGTAACAAATGAGCATGTTGCATCCAGTCAAAAGCAGACAGAATACAAAATCTGTTGCACAAAAAGGATCCGCTGCTATAATATGCATGGTACTAGCTCCCATTGGAACCCAAGATGAGTTGAGCAAAACCAAACCAATTTCGAAGTGAAGTGATTGCTCAGCTTGTAACACTGAAATAGAGAAGAAGGTAGGGGTAATAAGAACAGGACATTGACAATCATCTAAAAAATGGAAAAGGTAAAAGGTAAAAGGAGGATAGAAGTACTCAAAATGGGGAATAGAAGGAGTAGGACTAGGTTCTGATTTGGATTCAAGCTGCTGAAATTTTCGAGGACATCCAAAAAAGGTACGAGTTGCACAGATCTAACCAAATGAGGTATGAGCTTGCTGCAAAGAAGAATTTGTGCAGAAAGGCACACTCTTAAAAATAGAGGCATTACGACTAATCCAAATATGCCAGAGAATAACCATTATCGACAGAAAATGCTTTGTTAACTGATAATGATGAAAAGGTAGCTTAGATAACCAATGAGTTAACCAAGATTTCAAAGAGCTACTATGAATCTCTAAACCAGAGGTTCCACTCACCTTCTGCTAAAGGTTTTGAACCAAATCACATTCCAGAAAAAAAAATGAATATGAGTTTCAGAGGATTGGGAACATAAGGGACAAATATTTGAAACTAACATTTCCTTTTGACCACTTCAAACAATAGTAGTAATCGTTCAAATAAGAGCTGCCAAAGAAAATACTTGAATTTTTCAGAGAGCGGGAGTTTCCAAAGTTTATTCCAAACTCCAGTACTTGACTCAAACTCTAATACAGAGTGGACCTTACTTTGATGCAATAAAGTCTTATAAGTTTTCTTAACAGAAAAGAAATCATTCTTTCCATTTGGCCAAAATCTAACATCCTGAAAAATGTTTGAAGGAAGTACAAGGTTAAGAATCTGAGAGACAATTTCAGGAGGGAAGATATTGAAAAGAAGGCTTAAATTCTAGGACCGCAAATTTGGAAGAAACATGTGATTAACCATCAAATGTAGGTGATCATGGAGACAGGAAATTTTTAACTGAGACGGAGCAACATTTGGCAACCATCAATCCATCCGAACTGAAATGGACCTCGCATCTCCAATATGCCATTAGAGACCCTGTTTTACCGATCTCTGTCCCTCTAACAGACTACACCAAATCCAACCCTACTCGTGTTTGCTGGATATCAAGAAATCCCTTTGAAAGGAAGTATCTACCTTTTAAGACTTTGGTTAAAAGAGAACTTGATTGAGTCTAAAGCTTCCAAGCCTAAGTACTTAACAGGGCTTGATTTATTAAGTGGAAGTTTCTAAATCCAAATCCTCCAATACCTTTCAATAAACAAAGAGTAGGCCAAGCAATCCAATGAATTGACTTTCTAGTTGCCTCACCAGACCACCAAAACTGAGCAAAAATTTGATCTAACTGTGAGCAAATATGTACAGGAAACCTATAGATAGACATGTAATGAACTATAAGAGAGAAAAGAACATATTAAATTAAAGTGGCACGGCTAACCTTGTTAAGATGTAAGCCCAACCGAGGAGCGCAACGTTCTTGAACCCAAGTCACAAGACTACGAAAAATTTCCCTTCTTCTTAGTCGACACATCCAAATTAACACCCAAATAACGACCAAAAGATGAAGAGGGATGGAAATCAAACCCCATTTCAACAAAAGCTTTATCCGAACGAGAAGCATTGGGGCTAACTGTCAGAGCAGACTTGTTCCAGTTAATAACATCCGCATACATAAGGTGAGAAAGTGAGGGAACAATTTTTCCCGCTTTGATACCTTCAATTTTCCCCGCATGCTCCGTGGAAAGAAAAGCAGTAGATAAAACCTCAGAGTAAAGGATAAGAAGGTAAGGTGATAAAGGATCACCTTGCCTAAAACCATCGGACAGAAAATCGAGAGGTAGGGGCTCCATTGACTGGTAACGAATCAATAACAGTGGAGACACATTGAAGAATTAGATGAGCCCAACGCTTAGGGAACCCCATACTAGAAAGTACTGCCTGATAAAGTCCCAATTTAAACGGTCGAACGCTTTGCTCATATCAAGTTTAAGAGCCACCAAAATAATGCATCCTTCTTTTCTTCGACGAACACAATCTGTTAAATCTTAAGCTAACAAGATATTATCCGAAATACGTCTACCAGACACAAAGGCATTCTGTCTCAGTGAGATAAGATCTGGCATGACTGGCTGCATCCGGTTAACCAAAACTTTAGAGATAATTTTGTAGATCACATTAACAAACTGATTGGACGAAAATCAGAAGCAGCTGATGGAACAAGCACTTTTGGAACCAAGGAGATGAAGGAACAATTGATTTCTCGCAACATATGTCATGATTTAAGGAAAGAAAGAACTGCACGAATCACCAAAGTACCTAGAACATCCCAACATCTTTGATACAAAACTGCTGGAATACCATCAATCCAGGGGCTTTATATTGTCCTAACTGATATACAGCTCTCTTAATCTCATCTGGATTAGAAGGTTGGTGTAAATGGGATTAACAAACATGCGAAAGAGTAACCAATGGTAACTCACTTAAATAAGAGAACAGGTCTTCTCGAGAAAACATAAAGTTATAAGTAGGCTGGAACTGCTGACTAAAGTAAGAAACAAGGTAATTTCTAATTTCTTCCGCATCCACCAATTCACTACCTGTATCATCAGTCAGAGAGTGAATGTGATTACGAGGAAGGCGAATGATAGCAGATGTATGAAATAATTTCGTATTATGATCAGTTGATCACCATCATCCAGCTACGCAATTTTTTATCTTTGAGTCTAGAAGACGTGCTCACATTCTAACAGAAAGTCCAGCCTACAACGATTATGAAAATCCTCCAACTGACTCAATTCTGAGTCTGAAACCTTAGCTTGAGGAAGCACAAGAGAATCCATCACTAACTTGATTTGAGCAAACAAATTGCCAAATCTACTAAGGCTCCAAGCATGTAAAATACCCAGTATGGATTGCAAAGTACGCATAAGGTGAAAAGGAGGAGACCCAAGTAACGGTCTGGCACAAACATTCCGAATCAGAGGCAGGCACTGGGGATCAGATAACCACATAGCCTCAAAATGATGAAGGAAAGAAAAAGCGTATACATGAGGCGAAGTGTTACGGAGAATTGGGGCATGATCAGAAAGATGAATAGCTGACCTACTAGCCGTAGCAGAAGAAAATAGAGTAATCCAAGACGGAGATGCCATCACCTGGTCAAGTTCTTCATACACAAAATTGTGCTCAGGAGAGCCTCTGACCCAGGTAAAAGGAGGACCAACAGAACTAATGAACGAAAGACTAAAAATTTCCAGAAAGTTGAGAAGACTTTGCACTCCAGAAATTACAAACAAATGAACTCCTATTTTTTCCTCTGGAACCAAAAGTTAATTAAAATCACCACGTAAACATAGAGAGTCCTTAATGCCTTCTAAGCCAGAAGCAATTGATTCCCAAGTCAGAAGATGAAACTTAACCTAAGCATGATCGTAAATAAACCCGTAAAACGGCATCCAGTTCCTGACCCGAGGCTTTTAGCAAGGATAAAATTTTGATGAACGCTGCGTATCTTCAGACAGATTGGAGAACGCCAACCAAGCCATAAACCACCACTTAAACCAACCGAATCCATTCCAACAAAACCAGATTTAAGAAAAAGCAATGCGACTTTACAAAAAGGGCATCTTAGTTTCCGTAAGGTAAACAGCATTCGGATTATGCACACGGATCGGAGAAAGAACCAATTAAATTGTGGAGAACTAACATATTCCCCCACAAATTCCAAAAAAGAATTAACATTGAGTAACCCATGATTGGTAAGGGCCAATCACCAAAGCCTTCGCACACGAGACATAGAAACCTAAATCATCTGCTAACCAAAGTCCACTATATTACCCCAAATGACCAATGTAAGAGGAATGTGCAACTGAATTAGGAGTTCTAGCAATACGACTATTAATTCTAGAGACATGCAGAGAATTAATAGCAGCAAATTCCAAGAGCATACCTGGAGGATGGACCAAATATTTCACAGAAAGGACTTTGAATTTTTTCAGACTAAAAGCAAGTTGAGTTGCATCTTCATCTCCACATCTGCTACTCTTCTTGCAACTAGAGGAGTTAGAAGAAAAAGAAGACACTTCTTCTGCAGTTTGATTCATCACTTCCAAATTTGAGTTGCATCTTCATCTCCACATCTGTTACTCTTCTTTGACTGATTTAAATCAGTCAAAGCAATCGCAGTGGGATGTGTAACGGAGATTCTTAGCTTTTTAACTGCTGAACTAGCTAACAAAACCAGAGCAGATTCTCGAATGCGTTTCTAGCTACTGGAGGAGGACGAAGTAAAAGATGATTTATGCTTAGGCTTGACTATATCCTCCTAAAATAGTGAGGGACCTAGATGATCATCCAACATCAGAACCTATTGACCAGTTAAATCCTCATCTGGAGGAATATCCATTGAAGAAGAAACGCGTAGGATAAAAGCTGGTGAAACCGGGAGAGGAAAAGTTGGACGAGGTTTGGTAACAGTCACGGATACTGGACCTTGAGAATCAACCATCGAGCTAGGCATCAGGGAGCAGGGGTGCAACTTGAACGGGTTGGGTTGGTTTTCAGCCCAACCCGAGAAAACCCAACCTTTTAAAAGTCCATCTCAACCCAAATTAGATTAGGTTTTTTGTAGAAAAAGCCCAACCCAAGTAAAAATGCTATGGTTTGAGTTTCAACCCAACTAACATCTACTTAATTTTTTGTTTCATTTGTGAATGAATAATTTTCTTCAACGCGTCTCATTATTTAAAGACTAACATTACTCATATTTGACTTATAGATAATACTTTAATCTTTGATAAATAAGAAGTTTTATTTATCCCCAAAATGTCTTTAAATAACATAAGAAGTAAAAAACCATTAACAAAAGATTTCACTATTCTGAAAGAAGAAATAAAATCACAAGACACTTTGTGAAGACACGAACTGTTGCTAGCAGACTTTGTAATTGTTGCCTCCTCCTGCACAAAAAAAAAACAGAAAAACCCAAAGGAATCTGTCGAATGAAGGGATTTTCAAGTCTATATATAAATCCAGTTACACCCGCCAATGCTAAACATCAAATGAAGGACAGCTAAAATGCAAATAAAGCTGAGCCCACTATATAAATAAGCTGATAGAAATTGGACATAAATGAGAACTTACCACGAGCCCACTATATCAAAAACAAGTCCAAAGCATAATCAATGTTCTGAAATAACAACTCTTTGTTGCTCAATCTCTCTAAACATCTGGTTGCTTCTGTTTTGATGCCTGCAAAATCAAGACTTAGTGCACTTTTTGAAGCAATTGATCACTTCTCTTGAACAATGAAAATGTTTCTCCAAATAGGCAATAAACAATCAGTCTACACCAACCAGATGTCCTGAGAATTTAAACCAAAACCAACTCAAGTAGAACCAAATTAGGCCCTTGTAATAGTTAATATGGGTTCAGTTCATGGCAAACCACTACCCTTTTAGACCACACGTGTACCGCACCCACTAGTACTAGATCCTACTTCTACCCTTGAAAAAGAGGAGCAGAATCAACTAATTCACCGCCCTCTGTGTTTAAACCAAAGTCCAAACCATCAAGCAAGCAACTTCTCAAAGCTTTAAGGTTTGCATTCAGAGACTACAAACAAATCAGACCATAAAGCTGGAAAATTGATGGTCAATTGTAAAAGGAGAACACTTGAAATGCCTAAGGTTTCAGTGCTTAAATGCGATTAAGTTTAACAGTTCCTTACCGTAAAGGAGTCGGCAATTGAAACTCGAAACAATTTCAACAAACCCCATAAACATATGAGCTTTTGTATCTCAGAAAACAGAAAATCTAACTCCACTGCTAAAAAAGGGTTCGATGCTTATATATGATTGAACACTTCAAAGTTTAACGATCCCACTAAGTTCATAAAAATGTCAACAATTAAAACTCTTAATGATTTATTAGAACTCTACCAATTTCAAAAAAACCCATATTTGTATAAGCTTTTGGGTTTGTATCTCAATTACCACACAAATTGGACACCTAAATCTCAATATTTAGGACAAAATCTGGCTTGCATTAGTTACTTTTGGAGCTGATCAACACATTCTCATAAAGAAACCTTTCAAGGGTCCCAACACAAATCATGCAAAACAAAGATTCTACTTAATAAGTTCATTGTCTCTTGAACCCAGCAGAATCATTGCAAAATCTCTCATTATAAGTTGCTCTAGCATGCATGAGTGAGAGAGATAGAGAGAGAGAGAGAGAGACTTACGCAGGTATGAATCATACCTGCGTATATTTAATCTGCTTGTATATTTAAAAATAAAAACATGGCATCTCGAAAACCAAATGTATAACAATACCCGTAAATCAAAATTACCAGAAATAGAAGTTCCGTCAGAGATTGAACTGGACTGAAGATGGCCTTAATCGGCGACAGTATATACAATCTATTCCACCGGCAAGAGCTCTTTCTTTCAATTCATCCTCTTGCGTCGTGAGTAAAGCATCCATCAATGCTTCTTCTCATACTAGCTCTACATCGAAGATGGTCTCCTATCAACAAAGACCGTGTGACTGCAAAACTCCTTATCACTTGCCTCTGCACAAAACAAAGTCAAACAAAATTCATTACAAAATGTGATGAACCCAGTATCCAAAGAAACTTGATAAACAACTAATTTGGATAATTAGTCTGCGCCTTGAAGGAATTTGAGAATGGACAAGACGAACCAGAGAAAACTGGCAAGGAAGAAGAAGAAGAAGAAGAAGAAACGAAGAAATGAGCTGTAAATTGATTCTGCATAATCCCCTAGATTCATGTGTCCATCCCTTATATGAAGGGTGGTTACAACCAATTTCTCAAGCTACTCACTTCCTACCAGTAATTAAAGCTAAAAAGAGAATTAAAGATAATCAAACAGGTAAGAGTTTTTTTATGACATAGATTTGATGGTATTAAGGCCAACAAATCAGAGTCATTAACATTAATGGAAGAAAATCAACTTGTCTGTTAGCGCCTTGTGTGCTGGTCACGCGCGGTGCTGAGTCAGCTACATCTCACGCGCCACAATTCTGTTATTTTCCTCCCTTATTCCTCTCCACGCGCTGCGTCCATTTCTTAACTTCTGAACTTCCTCTGTTTTGCCAAGCTGCTGCTGCTGCTGTCCATTCCTAGTTGTTGTTGCTCCTTGCTGCTACTTTCCATTTCGTGCCTTTTATTCCATTTAAACCCAATTTTGAGAGGTGGTCTTGGGGTGTCGATGACATTCCCTCCCCCTTTAAATTTTGTCTCCTCCTTCCCAGCAAAAGATGGAAATTTTTGCTGAATTGTATACCAGTCCTCCCATGTAGCATCTTCCTCACTCATATTAGACCATCCTACCAGAACTTGGGGTACATAGACCTTATGCATCTAAATCATCCTCCTGTCCAAAATCTGAATTGGTTCTACGAAAGCTTGACCTTCCACATTGGTTGGTGGTAGTTGGGGATTTGCAGTAGCTTTATGGCCTAGTGTAGGTTTTGGCAATGAAACATGGAATACTTGGTGAATTTGGGAGGTGGGTGGTAAATCTAGCTTGTAGGCAACAGTGCCCACTTTGGCAATAATGGGAAATGGCCCATAATATTTGGGAGAGAGTTTGAGGTGCCTCCTTAAAGCTAGACTGTTCTGCCTATACGGTTGAAGATTGAGGTACACTAGATCACCGACCTCAAAGGTTCTTTCAGTCCTTTTCTTGTCAGCATACATCTTCATCCTAGCTTGAGCTGAAGCCAAGTTGTCCTTGAGTAAGGTGAGGATTTTGCTTCTCTCAGCCAAATAATCATCCACAGCTGGTAGTTGTGTAGCTTCTGGTATGCCCAAGTTCAATAGCTTTGGTGTGTAACCATATAATGCCTCAAAAGGAGTCATCTACAAAGAATTATGAAAAGAAGTGTTATACCAGTATTCAGCTAGAGTTAGCCACTTACACCAGTTTTTGGGTTTATCTCCACAAAAACATCTGAGGTATGTCTCTAAACACTAGTTGACCCTCTCTGTTTGACTATCACTCCGTGGATGGTAGGATATGCTCAAGTGTAGCTGAGTCCCCATGAGCTTGAACAAACCTTGCCAAAAGTTGCTTAGGAATACACTCCCCCTGTCACTTATAATATTATCAGGCAAGCCATGTAGCTTAAAGACATTATCAAAATAAGCTTGGGCTACATCCATAGCTGTGTGGGGGTGTTTTAAGGGAATGAAGTGTGAGAACTTACTCAGTATGTCCACTACCACCAAAATTGTTTCCTTGTGGTCAGATCTGGGCAACCCTTCTATGAAGTCCATTGAAATGCTACTCCACAGCTGATTTGGAATAGCTAGTGGTTGGAGTAGGCCTGGGTATGGTAAATGCTCATGCTTATTTCTCTGACAAATGTCACATTCCTGCACTATGCTTTTCACAGTGGCTTTGAGGTTTGGCCAGTAGAATAAGGTGCCTATTCTTTTATATGTGGCTTTAGTGCCTGAATGTCCTCCCACTCCTGAGGCATGTAGAATTTGCACTATTTGGTCCCTTAATTCCCCCTGGTTTCCCACACAAAGCCTCCTCCCTCTATACCTCAGTATGCCTTGTTCCAGAGTAAACTCTGAAGTTGCGTAGGGATCCAAAGCTAGTTGCTGAATCTGTCCCTGCATGTACTCATCTCCAGTGTAACTTCCTTGTATTTCTATTAACCATAAGGGTGTCACCTTGGAAATTGCATAGCATCTAGGCAGTTCCTGTTCATTGTATGGTAGCCTAGAAAGTGCATCAGCTGCACCATTTTCCACACCAGCCTTGTATTGTATTTCAAAATTGAATCCCAACAATTTTGAAAGACACTTTTGCTGAAGTAGAGATGTCATTCTCTGTCCCAAGAGGTATTTGAGGCTACAATGGTCTGTTGTAATGATGAAAGGTTGTGAACTCAAGTAAGCTTGCCAGTGCATAATGGCCTGCGCCAAAGCTACCAATTCCTTTTCATATGTAGACATGGATAAGGCTTTTGGTCCAAATGCTTTACTGAAAAATGTCAATGGCCTGTTATCTTGCATCAAGACTGCTCCCATACCCTGATCACAAGCATCGACTTCCACCACAAAAGGGTTAGCAAAATTAGGTAATGCCAACACATCAGTACTAGTCATGGCACCTTTCAAAGCTTCAAATGCTTTGGTAGCCTCTTGATCCCAATGGAAATTATTCTTCTGGAGTAATCTGGTAAGGGGTTTACTCAAGGTCCCATAATGAGGAATAAACTTCCTATAATATCCGGTTAGACCCAGAAACCCCCTGAGCTGCTTTATGGTTTTAGGTAGTGGCCAGTTCACCATTGCACTGATCTTTTGAGGATCCGCGGCCACTCCTTTTCCCGTTATCAAGTGCCCAAGGTACTCCACTGGAGTAGGCAGGGTGGTAATGGTGTAGACTTGTCCATAGAGAGCTCCAGAATTATTGGTAAGGTACTTGTACATGGCTTGAGCTGAAATCAGCTTAAGCTCTGCCTTACTGTCACCTCCATGAAATGTTAGCTCTTGGCCCCCTTGTGTGATGGTCATAGTCATGGCCTTAAAGTCAAACTTCACTTGTCCTAGCTTTTTCAACCACTGTAGGCCCAAAACACAGTCACAACCACCCAATGGTAACAGCATCACATTGGTTGTGAATTCACTGCCTTACATAGTCCACCTAAAGTTTTCACACATGGACTCACTATCAAGTTTGTTCCCATCTGCTACCATCACAGACATATGTGTAGTAGGAGTAATAGTACATCCCAATCTCTCAGCAGTCTTAGGGTCCAAGAAATTATGGGTTGAGCCTGTGTCAATTAAAATGGAGAATGTCTTTTGGCCTTGTTTCCCCATAGCTTGAATGTATTGTGAGATGCATTCCCTGTCATGGCACTTACTGTAATTTCCACCCTTTCCTTATTTTCTTCTTCCTTGTCTTCAGGCTAAGGAGTTACTTCTTCATCATAAATGGGAGGGGAGTCCTCTTCATCTTCATCCACAATCAACATAGACACTTGTTTGTGTTTACAGTGGTGATTAGGTGAGAAAAACTCATCACACCAATAACAAAGTCCCTTCTTCCTCCTTTCATTAAAGTAGGTTCTGGGTAACCTTTGTATAGGAGGTTGAGCAGGAGTTGGTAATAAGGCCTTGTGTGTAGAGTTATGGTTTGCAAGGCTATGATGAGGTAGGGGTTGTGCCATCATTGGTTTTTGTCTCACAGGTAAGGGATTAGGTTGCGGTTTGGTCATAGCACTGTTAGGCTGCTGTGTAAGGTTGCTGATTTTCTGGGTTGTTCTGGGGGAGTGCCATGAATTATAAAGGCTTGCCTCCTATTTTCTAGCCAGGAATATGGCCCTAGACAGGTCATACAAATCAAATTTCTCAATTTCAAGTCTGATCTCATCCCTTAATCCACTAACGAAACTTTGAGTAAAATAGGATTTGTCAAACTTCTCCCCTTCATTTATTAGAATTGACCTTAATGTCTCAAACTCATTGTAGTACTGTTCTACAGTACCAATTTGCCTCAACTTGTGAAATTCACCCAACACAATTTCTTTAAATAATTTGGCAAACCGAGCATGTAGATCCCTCACAAACTCTGGCCAATATACTCTATCTCTTGGCCTAATATATGTGCTGAACCGATATTCAGCTTGCCCTTCAAAGTGAACAGATGCAAAATTCACCTTAAGATTCTCCTCCATGGGGTTGAATTCAAAATACCTTTCAGCCTTTCTAACCCACCCATACGAATCCTCTCCAGAAAACTTCAAAAATCAATTTTGGGTAGTTTAGTGTAGAGATTACCATTGGTGACCTGATGGTACTCCTTGTGACTGCCTTCACCACCTCTAGAATGCTTGTATGGTTTGGAACCCGAGTTTTCTCATCCTTCACCTCCCCTGTTAATCACCAGCTGTTGCATCATTGCCTGTAACTCAGCTAACGTTTGCCTTACAGTAGGCATTTCATCTCTCAGCTGGTCTATGTAATTTTTGAGATCAGGAATATTTGTCTCCTTCATTTCTGCGAGTTGGTCATCAATTGCTCCAAAATGATCGGAGAATTGAGCCTCCACTAACGTCCTCATCTAGTTGGTGTTTATTGAATTTCTGAGCATGCCCAACCATTTTGAAAACTGTTTTGCACGAAACTGCTGTGTTTAGGGTTTTGTGTGTGGAAATATGTGGCTCTGGATACCAATTTGTGATGAACCCAGTATCCAAAGAAACTTGATAAACAACTAATTTGGATAATTAGTTTGAGCCTTGAAGGAATTTGAAAATGGACAAGAGAAAACTAGCCAGGAAGAAGAAGAAGAAGAAACGAAGAAATGAGCTGTAAATTGATTCTGCATAATCCCCTTGATTCACGTGTCCATCCCTTATATATGAAGGGTGGTTACAACCAATTTCTCAAGCTACTCACTTCCTACCAGTAATTAAAGCTAAAAAGAGAATTGAAGATAATAAAACAGGTAAGAGCTTTTTATGACATAGATTTGCTGGTATTAAGGCCAACAAATCAGAGTCATTAACATTAATGGAAGAAAATCAACTTGTCTGTTAGCGCCTTGTGTGCTGGTCACGCGCCATAATGGTGCTGAGTCAGCTACATCTCACGCGCCACAATTCTGTTATTTTCCTCCCTTATTCCTCTCCACGGGCTGCATCCATTTCTTCACTTCTGAACTTCCTCTGTTTTGTCCAAGCTGCTGCTGCTGCTGCTGCTGTCCATTCCTAGTTGTTGTTGCTCCTTGCTGCTACTTTCCATTCCTTGCCTTTTATTCCATTTAAACCTGATTTTGAGAGGTGGTCTTGGGGTGTCTATGACACAAAACAGGTAAATAACCAAATCTCAAACTAGGGTTATGTTCAGTTACCTTCTTCTTCAGGTGCTGTGAGAAAATATGGGTACGAGGAATTTGATTTGGGAGAAGGGACGATGGAACCCTAGAAATTTGATTCGGAGCCCTAGAAATTTGATTTGTGCAACTGCTTTAATGAAGTGTATCAAAGACTAGCAATATTCAATCGGTCTCTCACCACCTCCAATGGAATCCAGCAAAAGTCATGTTCGTGGATGATACCACCACATCTGTAACATACATGAGACACTTTTTCAAACCTTGCTTGGATCCAATGCGAATCAATATAGGAAGTGCGAACAAGCACTCCTGATATGAGGGGATCATCCAATTTCACCCTTACCAAAACTTTGAAATAGTCCCTACGCTACTGTCGCCGAAAATACCAATCTATGCCTAGAAGTTGCCAAAACGGATTCCCAATGATAGTAAAAAAGCTCCATTGGCACCATATGCAATTGCACCCACAAGTCTACAGACAATAATTCTACCTGCTCAATTGCCATAAGTGGCTGCCAATTCTGCAAGACCAGGAGCATACCCCGAAAGTTCCAAGGATTAGCATGCAATACCATTTCCATATCGAAATAAACCTCAAAATGGGAGGCAAACAGCTTTCCAATTGCCTCCACTATAACCGTACCATGGAGATTCCAAAAGTTATCGACAATTCATTAAAGCAGTTGCACAGAAGGTTGGGATGAATCAACAACCCGGCCAATTAAATTGTTCCTCCAAAGCATCCTGCGCTGTTCAACGACCGCATCATCTATACTCAACAAACGCCCATATACAGGCAGTGTATTGGTCGAGTCCAAATACACCGATTCAAAAACTATCAGATACCATGTCACAAAATCGAGATGCCATGCAATAACCAACAGACAAACAACAAAATGAACACCACATGAAAACCATAGAAGAACTCACTATAATCCCACCCAAAGCATAGAAGAAATCTGGAAAAGAACTAATCGAAGAAGAAAGCTTATCCTGCGCAAAGCTCTTAGACGAAGCCCCTGTTTTCCAACATCACAAATCGCACACTTTCTTTGGCCATCGGGGGTGAATCCCCACAAACTCTCAATTATTCAACTACCGGAAGAACCACTGAGGAGCTTTTGCCATGATATGCTTCATTAGAATAACCACAGAGGAGCTACACCCGAACCTTCCATCGTCGTCCCTCAAACGAAAAGCGAAAGAATTAGGAAGGAGTGAGACCCAAGTTTGTTTCTTCCAAGGCTTAAACTCCGTAATCTGTGTGACCCTCTGTCCATTAAAATCCTCTCATCTTGATTCTCGTCCACCTACTTCAATCCGACTTGGCTTCCAAACTTTGACAATCGTATAAGAGGGCAAGGATGACTTTCAAGACCTCTCACACAAAGAAGAAGCATACTGGCTGAATTGTTACAGCTGTGTCCTCAAAGCCCTAAAAACTATCGCACCTTGAATTACCCAATAAGCAAATAGAGAGACTTAGACCAAATATTGGCAACCATCTTTTTTACTTAGACCAAATGTTGATTCTTTAGAAAACCGTTTTTTACACTTATTAAGATCAAAACTTGATCACCCGAAAAGAATCTAATCTAGCATACGGGTATACTAATCTAATTTAAATATAAACACAAAAGATAATAGTGAAGAATTGTACTTTTTTTTTTTTGACTTAGACTATTGGCCGTCAACTTCAAATTATCCACCATACGATGCGATGTAGGAACGATGAACACGCACATGTATGGCAAAGAACTTTCTATGATAGAAACTGGCAACCTCGGGGGGTGGGGGGGCGATTTCCCTCGCTGACTGACTGTGTCTAACTTTTTCTCCCTAACCGCCTGTCCCTTTTCAAGCATCTAAGGACTGTTTATATAAAGGAGTGAGGAGTAGAAGAATTATAAGAGGAGATCAATCAGCTATCCTTATCTCCGATAATACTGAAAAAGACCAAAATAAGCTTACAGACCCGCACATTTATTTAAGCCTTCAAGAACAATCGACTGGTTTAAACAACAAGCGTGAAGTTTCCTCTCTTAATTTTATTTTATATATATAAACCCCAATTCTAAAAGGAAAAGATTTATGAGATCGAAGCAGACATCCATAATATTATAACCAATCCAACCATTAGACTCTTTACCCTACCTAGACTTTAAAATCATTTAAGTCCACCAACTAACTGGATTTGGCCTAGTAAACTGGACTCTAATATTAAAGTCTAATATACTGAAATAAGGCCTACAAGAATAAAATAAAGCCTACGATACATACATTAAACCAAGCCTACATCAATATGTATATTATCTATAGAATATATCTAGGTTTGTAATTAATAAATTCAGGCCGATTTAAGCTTACGCCACCATGGATTTATAAGAACTTTGATATGCTCTACGAAATAAAAGATTAAATCGAGAAATATATGTATGATACATAACGATATCAGTGTGTAACTAAGGATTGAATCTAAAATCTAAGTGGGTGATTGTTACTGTCAGATTATTATTTCAAGATTGTGAGTGGACGTCTTGTAAGTAAATTCAAGACTCAAATCGGTAAGAACTTTTATCTCATTTTAAAACCAATAACATGCCACTTTCATTTGTAATATATTGAGATGTTTTGGAGGAAAATTTTGAGAATGCTATAGTGCAGTGCATTGCACTTGGCGCATTATGTGCACTCTACACCCTTCTCGCGGGCGTATGTGGCGCGTCGGTTTAAGATTTAACAGTCAAAATTTAGAACTGCATTTTTTAATTATTTCTGTTAGTCATTATTTGTAATGACAAATCGGTGGCATTTGAAATAATTCTAAAGGGCCACTATTTTAACTATCATTTTTTGAACAGTTATGGTGCTTTAAATTGTTTTGTTTTTTCACGAGAGGATGGCTTCTAAGTCTACAAAATAGAGGTTCGAAAATTTAGAAAAAGCAAATTTTTAATTCCTTCTCGATAGCCATTCTTTTTTTTTTTCTAGGTTACATACATAATTCCGTTCTTAGAGGAATCAGTAATCCTTGAGTTGATTTACCTTAAAACGATAACGAACTTTTAAAGAGTGGGCGCAATTATCGCCTTAAAAACAGTTTATTTTAGTACTCCTCGAGGCACAAGAAATTCTTTTTCCTTTCATTCCCGCACATTTGTTCCCACACCCATGACATCCACAAATTATTTGGCTTGATAAAGACACTTTTTTTTTTTTGATAGGGAAACGATTTTATTTCAAAAGTTTTGGATACATCATCGTGAATGGCAGTCTTTTCAAATTCCTGCGCCTCTTCCATCCATACACAATAATTATCAAGAATTCTAGCATACTGTGCCAATTTGTGGGCTACTATATTTCCTGTTCTTCTGACAAAACTAAAATCACTTCGATGGAAATTCTTGCACATCTCTTTAATGAATGTATGATTATGAAATTGATTATGTTGAGAATGATTCCACCGCAAACTTGCAGTTTATGGAGCCATCACAAAAAAACTCGCGTAGCTGGTTTTAAGACAGCCTCTGCGCGGGGAAAAAAGAGAGAAATGCACTCCTTGTCAAAGCTCTCGCTGCCTTCTCCGTCTCCGTAACTACCACTGGTTTTCCCGGCGTGTGGTGACTCAGTAGCTTAGGTTGGTTGTTTCTTAGGGTATATCTACATATCAGACAGCAGCATCAGCATCTATATTCAATGAATCAAAAAATTAGATATCTTCCAGAAATTATACATGACTGACATCAACCAAAAAAGGGCAAGAAACAAAGAAATACCAGTGTACAGTCCTCAGTTACTAGTTGCGTTATACAAGATTTTGCCAATGATTGATACAGGAATGATGCCAATATGTCCTTCATTTCCAAAGAGTCCAATTTTTCCATAACTTGCTACGGAGCTGTTCATTGTAGCATTAACGAACACAGTCAAGACCTGTCTCTCCCCATTTGCAACGAAAAAGTGAGTCGGCACGACCTTTATAGACGCTCCATAAGGAGCACTCCACCCCACACTGTATGTCTCATTATTTGCGATGTTAGTCAGTGTTCTTTGTACGATGCTGGACTGGTTCAGTTTCGCAATTGTGATAGAGGGCAAGTTTAGGTCTATGGCATTCATGGCAGAAACTCCACAGCTCTGGCCAGTGTAATTTAGAACCACCGCTGCTGATCCATTTATGCCACAGAGGAATGATAAATAGTCGTCATAACCTGCAAATACAAGTAACAAGTTCGAGCTCAGGTGCTGCAGTTTTTGTATGACGATAGAATGTGAACCACAAACAATCAGAACAAGGGCGAGAATACATAGAGCAGCAGCAACTCTATCCAGGAGCACATCTGAACAGTCTGTATATAATACAAAGGACGGTTCATCGCTGTGATCCTCAAGAAACAAAGGGCTTGAGGCCAGGGCTTGAGGCCTTCTTGGTTTTTTTTTTGGGACTCCAGTAAACTCTCAACACTGGTCCTCTATGGTCTCTAGCTATTCTAAATGACTTTCATATGCACATGACAACCACTTTCCATATTCACAGAAATCTGTAAATGATGGGAAATGGCCATTCTGAGTTTAGATGCCCAAGTTGATCCACATGCTGATTTCCATAAGTGACAACCTTGTATCTTGCTGAAGAGAACCCAAAAGAGGGATTGTAATTCCAATTATCCCCCAACACCAGAAATGGCAAGTCCAAAGAATGTGGTTCTATTCCCCATCTGATGAGTCAAAATTAAGGATATATGTTGCAAGTTTAAGGCTAGAACAAAAGCCACCTCTTAGTGCTTGCTAGGAGATAGTCATAAGGAATCATCTAGGAAGATACCACGCCCACGAGCAAACTAGAAACCAATATTACGATACGAGACACTACCACTCCAAAAGTGCCCCCTCTCAGTCCGAAGTCCATGATTCTAAGCAACTGAACAAAGGCCAAGTGAAAGTTGTGCGCCCTCATCAGGCACACAGACTACCATTCAAGTGAATTTAAATGCCTAACTCACTTAGCAAGCTGATTTCCAAGTGTGACAACCCTGTTTTTTTGCTAAAAAGAATCGAAAAGAGGAATTCTGATTCCACATATTTGCCCCACCCCCTACCCCAACACCAGAAATGGTGAGTTCAAAGAATGTGGCCGTATTATCTATCAGTAAGGATGTATTTTGTAAGTTTAAGGGTAGAAGGCCACTTCTAATTGCTTGCCAGAAGATAGTCAGCAGGAATCACCAAGGAAAATACAATGCCCGTGAAAATAAGTGGGATAGAAGCAACAAGGAGCTTAATCTAGCAAGTAAAATAGAAGAAAACAGAAAGACTTGCTGCAACTCAACAAAAAGCACCCTCTCAGTCCAAAGCCCATTACTCTAAGCAACTGAACAAAGGCCTAGTGAAATTTGTATGCCCTCACTAGCCAAAGAGACTACCTACAAATCACATATATCATTTTGCTTTTCTCTTTTTGGATACAAGTCACATGTATCACTCATCTGAATGAGAAATGTTTAATGTATACTGTGAGTTGGTTTAAGAATGGACATTTTACATCCCAAGTTAAATTGGACGGCAAACACACTATTCTACCGATTGACGCCAGTACAAAATGGTTCCTAGTAAACAACTCATAGGTCAAAATTGACTTCCATGATGTGATTGGCAATGCTTTGGCACCTCTTCAAATCCTAGTACATTAAGGAAAGAGGAATACCATGAAACCTTCTAATTAATTTTCTCTCCTTCAAGATTCAATTTTCTTCGTCTTCTGCAAGTTTTGACATTGAAGGACTCACCTTGCTCGTAGTAATAGTTTAGACACTTGCTCGGAGTCGTGGTTTAGACGTACTATTTAGACATCCAAGGTATTTCATTGCTGTGGGTTGTGTTAAAGACTCGTGCAACCCCAAAGTTGAAGGCAAAAATCAAATGCAGAATGGGGTGCATAGCAATTTCACGAACAACGCGAGATGCATTTGCAACTGTAGAAACCTTAAGCAGTCTTCCTGTAAGCTACTTGATAATAAACTCAAAGGGTTGTGATTAACCAATAATTATCTTAGACCCCAAAATTCATGACAATCCGTATGAAAGGTCATTCCTTCTAAAAGCAGAGTGACTTACTCAGATCAAAAATAAGTCCTGGATCAAGTGCCGCAGTTGCATTCACAAAGCCACTTCCCATGTCAAAGGGCGTCGCAGGAGACTGATTCAAATCTGGGTTCGCATAAGCACGCTGGGCCATTATGGGGCCTCCATTCTTGTCATAGAGAGAAGCTGTTGTTGAAAGTGCAGATCCAATGGCCGAAGGAGTAAAAGTGGGAAACTTCTTCTTAATCAAAGCTGCAAGCCCAGCAATATGAGGAGCGGCCATGCTTGTTCCAGACATCATTGCAAAGTCCTCACCTAGATGTTAACAAAATCTATGATGTCAACAACTTAAGAACAGTTCAAAATAATGGTAAAATCCAAATTTTAAAGAAGAGAGATCGCTCCCTCTAATTCACTAGGATTGGCTATCCAGATTGTAATGATGATCAAGGAGTAGAGGAGTGCAATCAGTAAATCACCCAAGATACTGTATAGAGCGGAGAAATCCTCCGACTCGGATACTTTTTGTTCCTAATATTTGAAAGATACGACAACCCTCTTTGTTGGAAATACAAATGCATGACGAGTGGAACCTTATCCCCCTCTGGCCGTGTGTCGCCCTAAAACTCTACAATCACATTGGGGCAGCACACACATTCGTACTCTTCACAAGCATTGGTCTTATCCATGAAATCTCCCATAGTGTCTAGATTGCTCTGAACTATTTCTACATGTTTTGATCTGCTGCTCTCATACATGTTTAGATCGGCTATAATACAAGTTTAGATCTGCTCTAAAAACAAGGCATTGAGTCCCTTTGCATAGGCTTAGGGTACTCAGACTCCTGAGGGACAAATATTTTAATCCTAGTTACCGTCAAAAAGGAATTTTACTCCAGAGAAAACCTTTTTAAAGCTGAATAAGAAACCCTAAAATCGTGCTTAAAGTTGAAAGATTGTATTCGGAAACCAACTTATATTTGGAGGAGTCATCCTCCTTGATCATGGTAACCTTCACTTCTCTGATTTCTTGTGCATTAGATAATTAAATACCTAGAAATTCAATTGAGTCAGTGCCACCAGAACTCCAAGCAGCCCATATAGAATTTCCAGGAGCCACTAGATTTGGTTTCAATATGTCAGCATCATCAAGAAAGCTGTCTTCTGGATCTGGCCCTCTAGCAGAATAATACATGATCTTCGGAGCAGAGTAGCTGTAGTCTGCTTTTAGGCCACCAGAAATGCATGCAACTGCCCCAAATTTAACAATTTTGTTCGTAAGTCTGTCTCTCTCCAAGGAAGAGTTGTAGTACTGGAGTAGAATCTGCCATATGGATTATGAAAAGGTCAGTGCACAGTGACAGATAGCTCCTAATGACTGGTGTGTGTGTTTGGGTGGGTGGGGGGGCGGGGGAGAGAGAGAGATGATAAAAAAATTCTCAACCTCAAGCTAACTTCTACTTCTGCCATTGAAAGTTATCAAAAGGGAACAACCCACAAAAAGAAATTTGTGAACAACACACGTTCATGCACAAAGTCATACACACACACACACGAGCGCACACAAGAACAAGCAAAAAACTCACTTTTGAACTATCTGGAGACGGAATAATAATACCAGGCAATTCCATCGGAACTGGATTAAGCTGAAAACCTATGACAAAAGGATCCATGTAGAACACAACACCTGCAGCACTGAGGTTTTTGGCTGTTTGTAAGGCCTGTTTGATGGTGGACAGCCCTAGCACGAACCGTATTGAGTAGCTACACATTAACAGATTCCCTTGGACAATATCCTGATTCAAACTACTAGGGTCCTGGCATTCACCCACATACATATCATTCTCGGCAGTTGTATCATTCAAAGCATGAAGAGCAGAAACCAGCGTGTATATTGAACCATTATCTGTACCAGCTGAAGAAAAACAAACAGCATTACCATCTGAACTCTGTTGAGAGACATGTGCTATTGATCAGGAAGTAAAAACCAGGCCCATTTGCTAGAATAGAAAGTGTTTGCAAGCCTTGTGCTTTAACATAGATTCTAGAGTTAAATATACAACTTCATATATAACTAAAATGTGTTCAAACAATTGTGCAAGTAAAATGTTCAAAAGCAAGAATAAAGACGTGCAGTATTATGCCTCAATCAAATTCTTGGTCAGCCAAAAAAGAATATACTTGGATGTCAAATACGTAAAATATTGTGCTCTTCAGGATTTTGGTCGCCAACAAGTTGATTCAAGCATGCAAAATATGACACCAATTTAGGCGAAGAATTATCCCCTTGCTAATAAAAACTCCGGGGGCATTGTTAGAAGTGTTTTCTGGTTCAGCGGATAAGGTGGTCGCACAGCCGAGCTTGACTGTACTGATCTGTAGCAATAATACAAATACCGGCCAACTTATGCTCTTCATCATATTGACATCCAAGCCATAGATTAGTAACATAAGGATCGATACAACTGCAATTATTAGATGAAAATTGGAAGGGAGGACCATTGGAGTAAACAATAGATTTATTCATTTTTATCCTAGTAGGAGCAGGGTTGTTAAAAAAAGTGAAGAAAATACCAACTAGCTCCGAAGTTTGGAAGATGATTTTATTTGAATCTAGCCTAGCCTGGTTAAAATAATCTCATTCCTATGTTACCAAATAAAATCATGAGGTTATAACTAATATGTTACAAGAGGGAATCTTATGGATGAAAGGAGAGGATCTGAGAAGTCAAGCTATCAACCATTCCACAAAGGTAGTCTTGTCATTAGCTTGGGGAATACTATAGATTGGGCTGACCAAACTGAAGCAAGGCAAGGGCATTCGAAGTTTACTTACTGCTGGATTTTGTAATGACTAAATGGCATTCAGCCCCCTTGTTTCTCCCATTTTGCCGTTGCCTGTTTTGGCAAATTAAACCCTGAGGTTTCAGATCGAGCAACCAACCCCTTGACATTTAGAAATTGCTGCAATTAGACCAAAATTCGACGTCGTTGCAATTTTGTGGATGGACGTTACCACGTGAGTGACATGTGACTTTTTGGTACGAAATGAAACACAAATTAGGTGTCAAAAAGCTATTGGCCACTTGAAAATTTCAATTAGAGGATAATTTAGGTTCCAAAAACTGAACACTTAAGGAATAGCAATAGTACTTTGAATTACAATTCTCTCTTATATCATCTCCCTATTTCCCCTCTTTCTCCTTGTGCCCCACCCCAACCACTGCTAATAATCGTCACCACCAGATGCCTCAGTTCCATCACCATTACCACTTACCCTCTGAACAAACTTGAGGTCACAGAATTTAATTCTCAACATTAGTTATAAAACCTGGCACTATTAACCAAAACTTTGTTATAAAACTTTAGCACTATTTAACTAAAACTATGTACCAAAATATATCACAAGTTGAGGAAGAAACATGATGAATCTAAACAGACCCAATTCTCCTATATACACCTTATCGACCCCTTTCATCCTCAAAGTCAAGGAGAAGAAGACAGAGATATCAATCATGTGCAACTCTGATCATAATTGCGAGTTTCTTGTTTTTTGCTTCTGAGACGGAGGATCCGGGTTTCAATATGAAAAAAGTAACACCACTTATTGAGTTTTTGGCCTATGAACATATATTGGTAAATTTGAGAAGGGCGCTAATATTTGCACCAAGAATTAAGGTCTGTGCCGACCCTACGTGGCAGACAGGTGATGGCGGTGATTGTAAAAGCAATGGTCATGGGTTGGCGATGCAGAAGTCGATAATGGTTAGTTAGGGTAGTTTGTAGGTGGCTGAGTTGTGATTAATTACCGATAATACTTTTGTTTTTGCTGAACTTTTATCATTAATAATTGGATACTAGAGAAAGGTAGTAGAGATGGAGGTAGGAGGCGAAGGTAGTGGTGGTGGCGGTGGTGGTGAGGGAGTAAAAGAAGAAAAATAAGAGAAAAAACAGAAAAAGTCACTTTTGTTTCTATATCGTAAATGTTTTACCAAAATAGCACTCCCAAGAGGTCCCCTGAATAGGAGAGGCGTCCGTTCGAAAATTTTGATGGCGGGTCAATTTTGGGTCAACCACTTCAATTTGAACACGTCAGCCGCGAGGGGGGGGGGGGGTGGTTGTTAATTCAAAACGACAGGGTGTTATTCGCCAAAACGGGCAAACCATTCGGGGTTGAATGCCATTTAACCATTTTAATTAGGTTGATGCTTGAATCAGGTCAGAACGACAGGGTTGGGGGGGGGGGGGGGGGGGGTAACTCAAAACGACAGGGTGTTATTGCCAAAACGGGCAAACCATTAGAGGTTGAATGCCATTTAACCTATTTAATTAGGTTGATGCTTGAATCAGATCAGACAGCTAGACCACACTAAACTTTTTTCATATTCTCCACTTAACTTCCGATTATTTCTAAGCTAACCACATTTTGTTATATTGTTAAAAGATCCCAAATCTTTGCAAAAAAGTTTACACAATATTTTTCTATCCGTTTCTCAGCAAACGCTTCCAACTCAGATTCTTCTAGGTGCCGATGCTTACCCGCTCCCACCCCCCACCCCCACCGCGCTCCGGCTTCGTGCAACTAAGGTGCCAACAAGAGAAGAGAATCTGCGGATACTTGAATTTGCAATCCCAACCTAACTGGGTTCGTTATCGCAACAAGCTTCCATGTTAGGAGCACAAATTTGTGAATCCTACAACGAAGTTTCTAATATTCCATAAATGGATTTCTGGTCATAAGACGTTGAGAATTTGTTAGCAACATTGACAATTGATTCTAATAGTCTTTCTGAAAAATCTTTTAGATTCGACTTTGCTGAAGATTTTGACGGGGAAACACTCTACAAGTTAAAAAAAACTTGGATTTTCCACTAGAAATTAGTTTTAAAACATTCTCTCTCTATCTTTGCATCTATATTAGCTTGTAAGCGATTTCATTAAATATGTCTAACACTAGACCTAAGCTAATTCTAGCTGCACTACATATGTAAGTACATCAATCAGAAAAAGTCAATTTTTAGAAGAGTTATGCCCGACTGACATACGAGAGACTTTCAAGCAATTGGTTTTCCGGTGTTGAATTTTGGTTACTTCAATAAATGTGAAAGCATCCAACTCAAAACCAATTGGAAATGAGGGGAGAGGCCCACAAGGCTTATCTATGGTATTGCAAATTGCTACTCTTCCCCTGTGGAATTGTACCTCAACACGCCTCCTCACACAGGATGAATTTATTGGTGACAGTCGATTTTTTTAATTTTTAATAATTGTTTGCAGGCTTGGATCAACCTGCTCTAATACCATGTGAAAGTATCCAACTCAAAAACTATCTGGCAATAAGGTGAGAGGTCCATAAGGCTTATATGTTGTATTGGTAAATGTTATTTTTCCATGTGGGACTGTATCTCAAGTTTTAACGATACCAGAAAAAAGAATTTCCCAGATGTGATATCAAACATGCTCTCAAGTTCTCCAACTATATGAAACACAAGAGCCTTTGGAACAGTTGCAGGGATGCCACGAGAGTAAGACAATGAAATCTATTTCGAGACTGACTTACGCGCAAGTCCCACTCCTGAAATGGTGATGTTGCCGAGGTTTATAGAGTTGCTATAGACCCTATCATGAGCAGCAGCACCAACAGTGAAGATCCATGGACTGAAGGAAGAGATACTCTTGGGTGATGGGCCAGTATTGCCTGCTGCTTGTACAACAAATATACCAGCTTTTACAGCTGACAGCAGGGCCATGTCTATAGGATTGAAGAATGTTGCAATCCCTGGAGGGCGCCTGTTTGGGGTGATTGACAAGCTAATAATATCCACTCCATCCTGAGCTGCCTGTAAATGCAATAGTGTTGATCAAAGTGAAGACCCTTTTAGAATTACTAGAACTGTTGTTTTAAGTCAGACAGCAGGCTTTGTGTCTGCCAAAGGACAGCAATCCACATTCTATCATCTTATAAAAAAAAATAATAAGGGATTATTATATAGGTAACGGTCATCAGATTGCAGAATAGAGTTAATAAGGTAATAAACAATCTATATCCGAATAACCAACCAAAAAAGAAACCAACTACCATTTAATCCATGTAATAAGACCCAATGATTACATGCCGGGCCGGGCCCTGTCGGTGAGTCCAATATGTGTCAGAGACTTACAAACTGCTATTATTAAAAGTGAAATAAGCCATGGTGGGGGTAAGGCTGCGTACATGAACCCTCCCTAAACCTCAAAACGGTGGGACCCTTGTACACTGGGTCCGCCCTTTCCTTTTTCAGGCAGGCCATGACCGTGTTCGACATGTCTTAGTCAGGGATGAATACAACCCTCCCTAAACCTGGCAATGGTGGGACCCTTGTACACTGGGTCCGCCCTTTTCTTTTTTCGGCAAGCCATGAATGTGTTAGATATGTCTTAGTCAGGGATGAATACAACATGTTGCTCTATTTTAAGTGTTCCTGCTTCTGGCTCAGTTGAATTGAATATTTATACCATATACTAGAAACGAAAATTTTCAAGGCGTCACAGCAGGCAAGGTTTAGAAATTTACAACTCCCTCCAAATCATATTTATTGTGGCTTTATTTTTAGCCTACGCCAAAATGCATGTCTAAAGGCGAATGCCAATGCACAAATTAAATTGCCTCTACAGATGGGCCAATTGGACACATTATGTGATGGAGCGCAACTTTAAAAGTGAGCTTCGAACAGTCTAAGATGGTAATGTTTCTAATGCTATTTTTTAGTAAATTGTGCTTTGTCAGGGGGTATTCATTTTGAAAGATTGAGGATTACACATTTTAAAAGACTTAGTTGCCATACATGGCTTGATCAAGTAGATCTCTCTAGTTCATGCTAATTCCATGCACTAAAATAATCACAAACTAGGCCTAACAAAACAAGTCAGAACTCAAAGCCTCATTTCTCACCTCTCCCTGGTCTCTGATACTACTTTTCTTATCCATGTTTTCTAGTACAAGATTCTTTCTTTCATATAAACACGCTGACATATTCACTAGATGTACTCTTTGCAAATCCCAGCATACCCCTGGTTGGGATGGGTAGGCCCACCACTTCACCATCGCTTAGGCAGTCCAAAGATAAGTTCATATCATCATATCAACCCAAAACAGATTATACAATCTGAAATTGAATGACGAGTAAATAAGAGTAAAAATCTCTAGTTTATGTCAATAAGGTTCCTACCCAATAAGCCAAATTAAGACAGAATTGAGTCGGATTAAGCTGCACTCTCAGTCTGGATATCGCTTTCTTTATATCTCATGATGCGCAATATGAATACACGATAGGTATCTTAATTTGACAACTATGCATAGAGGTAAAAGGAAAATTGCTTGGTTCCATAAAAATTGCTTAGTCTCCAAATGCTTGGTCTGAGATATAGTGTAGACTACTGATTCTGGTTTTGCTTATATAGTAGGCCTCGCTTTTACTGTAAAAGTAGATTGAATGAATGAAAGGTTTGATATCTTATTTTGTTTCTCCCTTCTCTATGAGAGTATGATCTCCTGTTCTGTCGCCGCCCCTGCTTAGTCTCTATGGTCTCTCCTATCCATACTTGTTCTACACTAAAGAGGTAGATAGTATTACATTAACCAGCCACCTCAAACATATGATGAAACCACCCGATCTCCTGCGGGCGATCAAATCAACATGAGAAAATTTAACTGAGTGGGTCTACAAGTAGAAGTTCCATGGAAATCACACACTGGTTGGTTCTCTAGCTCATTGCAGGTGGCTCCATGATGCGCAAAAGGGAAAGTTCTACGGATTATGAATAAATTTATACCTGGTCTATGGCAGCAACAACATCTGCAGCAAAACCTCCAAAGCTCTTGTACAGCGCCTTGTAAACAGCAATGCTGAAAACAATTGACCGTAGTAAAGTAATGATACAAATATGTATATACAGACATGAGGGAAGTAGCATGAAAACATTGTTAATTATTTAAACACCTAGGGACATGCACCTAAACGATCTTAAAAAAGGAGAGAGAGATGAGATGCGGCTCATTGCATGAGAGCACCAGCAATGCTGTATGGCTCAAAATTTAAAGCAACTTAGAAAATTGTGCACATAAGATGGGGTAGCTGAAATCAAACACTTAGTTAGTTGGGTGAATGAGAGGCTACAAAGGGGGGATAATCAGAAATGAGGATATCGCCAAGAAGGTGGGGGTGGCACCAGTTGAAGGAAAGATGACGTAACGTCGCTTGAATTGGTTGGGTAGTATCATTGTAGACCTTTAGATGCCCCTACTAGAGGAGAAATATTATTAAAGGGCTTTTGTAGTTATGCTGCGCAGTTTAGTACCATTGATGTTTACGAAATAGTATCACAGCCCTAGGGTTCTGATTGTAGTGCTAGGGTTAGGGCTCCTGATTTCTCTGTTAGCAAAGCAGTGTTTCGTTAGCACTGTTCATCGAGTTCTGTTCACGTGGTACTGTTCATAGGGTACCAGATAGTTGATTCTTGAAATCGCATGGTTTAGTACTTCTCTCTTTCCAAATTTCTTCTTATTGCAACCGCAGTCTGGCATTGACTTAATGTCCTTGTTGGCATGTAGGGATTCTTCTTCTGTCATTTCCAGGTTGAAGTTTTGCAGTCATCTTCACGGAATTTTCTGTTGCACTAGCATCGTTCTCTTCTCTCTCATTATTTGGGTTGCAGTCCTCAATAATTTGGTTGCATGTGATTTCTGCTCTATGTTCTTTTCAGATGGCAATTGCAACAGTTTCTTTCTTCGCGTAGTTGCATCTCATTCTATTCTTTTCTATCCTTTTTGTGATGGTTATGATAGTCGTTCATGTTGCATCTTCATCTCAGACTCTCAGCCTTTATATCTGTAAATATTGTATTGGTCAGGTGCTCTTTGGGGAATTTGGAAGTGCTATCGATGTCTCTCTTATCTGATCTCAGTGGTGGTTCTCTTCATTTCTTGAATTTGAAGCACTCGCAATTGATCACTTCTCCATTGCTGCATTCTCTCTTTGTTCTGTCATTGTCATGATCATGGTCATGGCATGTCCATTGCCATGGGCACCGGCATGGGCATCAGCATCAGCAATTACTCAACATTGACACATTACTCATACATAATATAGCAACTTAAGTTTTTTGGCTTATTTTGCTTTGGCATTGTATTTTCGTTTTCCTCGGCAAACCATGTTGGAGTAGAAATAGTATTAGATAGTGAGTTTAATATGGGTTTTGATATATTTATGCACGTTAGTTTGGTACTTTTAATGTTTACAGTTTAGGATACTGTTTTTCTCTTAGTTGCAGGAAACTCCTAATAAGGTGACGTTTCTCTCTCGGAAACTCACTTTTGCGATCCCAAGTTAGGAGCTCCATGGGATCTCGTCCCAAACTAATATGGGAACTCGATCCCGTTAGCTGGATAGAGATGCATGGAACAAGTGAGAGAATACCTGAAAATCAAGCCCTTTCAACTCAATTCCTTGTTTCTCTTCTCCTTCAAGTCCTTAAAGCCTCCTAATCTTTGTTGCTGGCTATATAAACTATACTAAACAAATGATAAAACTTTTTACTCATTTATTTATTCAAGCTGCTCCCAACCTTAGATTCTTCTTGGTACTTACGCTCCCCCGCCCCCGTTCCCTCTCCCGCCCCCGCCCCCGCACCCGCTTTGTGCAACTAAGGTTTTTCTATTAAAGGCTTGTGTTAATTATTATTGCGATGATGGAATCTGACATATGGTTAGCTCACAGCCCCAATGAGAAAAAGTGCTAAGTTGATGGGCGTTAATTGAGCCAAGGTTATGTATCTGAGAACATGTAATAGGGGTGTTCGAGAAAAAAAAAGGATTCACATAGCCAACCAAAACTAACGGAGAAAGGCATAGGTATGATGATGAAAGTATATGATCATAATGACGCCTAAAGTTGTATGAGGGGATCTTAAATGCCTTTATTCACATGCCATGATTTCATGTGAGCATTTCAGACATGTATGGGATGATGAGCAAAACCTCTGATAGCTTACTGTGAACGAGGAGCCATTCCACTGGCATTGCCAAAGTGATGCCCAGCTACTACCACTGGAATCCCATGGTTCCCTGCTGCCGTAGAAGCTGTGTGCCTGTAATTTTTTTGGGAAAAAATAAAAGATTTACCTAATATTCATGTTAGAAAGAGAGAAATGAATTAAGAGATAATTTTAATAAGATACAACCTTTAACCACAACATATGGACTAGAGGGAAATTCATAGTTCATAGGTCTCAAAATTAACAGTCCGATTTGTTCAAAGCTTCGTATACAAATGAAGCTTAGTCCGCAGAAAATAATTTCCAGGTGCAGTCCGAAAAAGGGGGAAAAAAAGAAAAAGAAAAGCAAACGAAACGAAACGAAACGAAACTAAACTAAACTAAAACAAAGAAGAGACCAAGAGGGTTAAAACTTGGCCACCCTTGGTAAGCACGTCATTCTGCAGCCATAAAAAAAAAAGAAAAACATTATATCTAATGGATTTTTGAACTGCATTTTATTTTGACATCAGTACCATGCTGAGGGAACTGTGAAGTATCCAGGTATGCTCCAAGTATCAAGTTATGTCGATTAAGAACAAGTAAAAGATGTTTACATGAATGTGGGAGGTTCTTATCCATGAATTCTATCAGTTAATTAATTTTTATATTGTTTAGTTATATAGACTTTCTATTTCGATATGATTACTACATTTTTCTTTACTATTTTCAGCTAACCATCGTTCTTCGAGTCTTAATCGCCTCAGAAGAGTATGCTTTAAGAAAGAAGACTCGCAAGAAAAAGCACGGCATAGAAGATGAATCAGCATCCAAGGCTGAAATAGTAACAGAAACTTCATCCAAAACCATCACAGCAAAAAGGAAAATATACTCACGTCCCATGGCCATCTCCATCGAACGGTGAAGCATAGTCCTGACTTGCATTAAAAATCCCTCTAGTTATAGCAGATGCTGCAAAGTGGCGTGCCCCAACAAGCTTTCTGTTGCAGGATCCAGATGGGAAATCCCGAGTGACTTCACAAATACCAGAAAAGTGCTCCGGGACTGGATATGGGTTTTCAGATGCAACATCAGAGAAGCTGGGATGTGTCGGATCGATACCAGTGTCAATAAACCCGATCACAATTCCCTCTCCAGCAGTCTCATATCCGCCCCCTCGTGACCATGCCCCTTGAGGTAGACCCAAAAATTGTGGAGTGTGGGTGGTCGCAGTTCTAATTGGGTAATCCAATACTACATTTGCCACCACTCTCCTCCTTGATAACTTCTCTGCCTACACATTTCATCACCATTAGAAGAATTTCTTATATAAAAGAACAGCAAAGACTCGAAAAAAATTGTCTTCATGTCACATACGTGCATGTGCACTTGGGAGTGGAACTTGGCAACGATATGAAAAAGACCTACTAATTAAAGCACCAAAGTTTATCTTTCCAGATAGTTGAAGACAATGAATACGAAAGGGAACAAATCATTTCACATAGACCATACCTGCTGAGGCGTCACGAGAACAGCAAACCCATTGATCAAGTAGTGGTAGCTGTACAATTTTAGATATCTCTCCCCTCTAAACACCTTCCTCAAGAGAGAATCATGGACTCGGGCAATATAAGAAGCATAACGTCGATCTGTTCTCGAAAAGTTGCTGAACTTAAATTAAAAGTTATCAAGAGTAAGATACATAGGTCGACTTTCATAATTCAGAAACTAACTGAAAGAAGAACTAGTAAACCGCAAAAAAAGAAATGGCAGGTAGAAACTAAAATGTAATTTTACTACAAGCATGACAGCTAGTTTTAAGTGAAAACAGAAATATTATTATACTGGATTCACGTTTTCTGCTTAGTGACGACCTAGATTGACAGATTCTTGTTGTTTAGTTTTACTCCATGAAACTTTTACCCAAAATAACGAAACGCAGGGGTGGAACAAAACAAAGAAAAAAATTCTAAAGCCAAGTAACCACAATTTCTGTAGGAATGGTATAACTCCCACCTTCCAAAGAGTGGGGAAAGGTCAAAGCTTCCTTAGAAGCAATATAAACAATATCTCATTTGAAAATAAACTTAACTACAACAGCAATAGATGCAATGTAGTACAACCGATGGACGGCACGGAAGGATTTCAAAATCTTGACCTCCTACTGAAGGGGAACCCATCAACTCGGGCATTTCAAGTAACTCGTCAGGATCCAATTCTCGTAGTCCCATCAGGGTCCAGAAAGTTGAGTGTCGTGGCGTGTACTTTTCATAGAACCCATTTGAGCTCCATCAAAGCCCAGGGATTCATTTCTTGGAGAACCCAAAACAGAAAATATTAGATATACAAAATTTCATACAGGAACACTTATGAGTAAAGTACACCAGAAGGACCTTGATCCTTGGTCGAAAACAACACTAATCAAAAGACAAATGATTAACGTTGGTAACCTGCTGGCACCAGCATATAAATTCTCCATCGATAGGTCATTGGCTTACACATTATCGATAGCTACTATCAATAGCCACTAAAAGTTAATGACTTGTCTTTTCTTTAACTAAATGCCACTAATTGGCTCTAACGTTTCTTATTAGAATTTGCAAGAGGAGATGGCGATGGATGCAAGTTTCACTGGAAGTTGTTTTCTCATGTGAAGAAGATTGCTTATGTAAAATGTGTTCCTATTGTCTAGGGATAAATGTCAATGGTTATTTTCTAGAGGGTAGTACCCATTTGTTAATTTTGTTGCATTATAAGTATTTATTGCAAGACTCATCGTATCATCATCATCAACATCAATCAAATCCTTTTTCTCTTTCTTTTGAAAGCCTTCAAAGGAGTAGACTAATGTAGTCTTTAACTTTTAATGTCAAAAGCCTTCATAGGTTAGTTCATCAAAAGCCTCTCTTAGAAGTTAAATGCTCGCATTTGGGGGCACAACCTACAATTTTATTACCATATCCCAGGTCCTTAAGGGGCTGTACGTTTACGTTTTTCAGTTTTCATTTTTGTAATGATGATGAAAAAGATGCCTTTTTTCGTGTATGTTTACGTTTTTTCGATTCCGTTTTGGATAAAATTTCTAAATAGGTGTTTTCACATTTTTTCTCGAACTGTATTCTCCTAATCAGAACACCACCTCTTCTCCCTCATATCTACCACCCTGTTTCAACAAACACTCACCAAACTAGACCACCCATTTCACTAGGTCTTCCTATAAATGGAAATAGTGGGGCCCATTAATGAATTAATTCAGAAAAAAGTTGGTAAAAACGAAAATGAAAATGATAAACGTACAGAAAAAATTGAAAAAGTAGATACGGAAAAAAGTAAAAGTACACAATACGATTTTAGAACTGAATACTAAATTCTGGAAACCAAAAACATAATATAGAATACAAAAAAAAATCTCGTAAGCGTACGGGCCCTAAAGAACCTGAACTTGGAATCTGAGTGTAGCCTTTTGCCTACCACTCGATTGAAGGTTTGCGGTTAGACGCAAACATAACCCTAAATTAAAATTTTCCTGGCCCAAAAATAAGAATAAACAGAGAAAAGCAACAAAAGGGAAAAAAATTTAAAAAAAAATACCTGATACTAAAGCACAAGTAGTAACATAAAATTAACATGAAAGTAGCGCGATTATACAACGAATAAATGTAAGAACCAGTTAGTCTGAGCAGCCAAATATATCACAACCATCATATGCCTTACTTAAATTAAATTAACACAAGTAACAAAACATGGTACCTTGGTTTCTCCAATCTATTCACACTCCCAGAACCATCATGCTCCAAAATATTTTTACTCTTGCTCAGCACACCGATGTAATGAGCAGCAGGGGCTTGTTTCATAGTCACAATATACACAGCAGTAACTTCATGCCCTACTTCCTGACACCATGTGCATCCCAAGAACATGACCAAATAAAGCACCACCATTATTTGCACCGCATGAATGCCCTCCATCCTTCAGCAGTTAAAGTCAAGGCCAATCCCACCAAATTCACAGGAAGCAGACACAACAAAGATGCCCAAGCTGAAACTATTTCAAGAACATGCTCTACTTTGAGGTCAAAAGTACCTACAAGCAGAAAGTGTGATGGACTGAAGCTAACCAGAAAAATTTAGCTACACCAAGCTGTTAACAGAAACCCAAAAACCCACCATTAAACCTCCATATATTGAAGGGAAATGGGAGCATATGGGGCACTCTAATTTTCTTCTTTAATGATGGAAAAACCCTTTTTGTCACTTGAGTGAGAGAGAGAGAGAGAGAGAGAGAGAGAGTAATCTGTAATGAATAGCTGGAGTGGAGGAGAATCTGCAACTTTCTTGGGTGGTGTGCACATGAACGTTTTTTTGGTAAAGCTAACATGAACGTTTACTTGTGTTTTTATTCAAAATTCGACTGTTGGGCTAAGAAAGTAGCATAGACACCACACAAGCATGTACGAAATCAAATGTTGGGTTGGTACTTATATCTTTGAATTTGTAGAAGTGAACAAAAGTTTGTACAGAAACCAACAGAGAGAACAAAGATAGAGTTAATATGTGTCAGTTGGAGTGGACATTTGAGAATGTGATGGTGGATAATTTTTAGTATTTCTTTCTTTGGACCACCCTTTTGGCTCTTTTGTTTGGAATTGTTCGTTAGCCATTAGTTCATTAGTTCAAACATTAACATATATATGGATCCATTTTTACTTAAGAGTACGATCTTGTTAGCAATAATTACTTAAATTCTAATCATCATTTTTATATTTTGACCTTCAGTCTGTAACGGAGGCAGCAGGCAAGGGCGGACCTACGTGGGAACTAGGGGGGCTAGTGCACCCCTGGAATTTTGAAAAAAAAATTTGGGAAATTGCACCCCGTCTCCCGTGACCCCGTTCCCCGAGACCCCGTCCGCTCTGCCTCTCAGTCTCTCACCTATGTCTCTCTCTCTTCGTGACCGTCGACCGGTGACTACACTCCGACCGTGAGTCTGTGACGACGGCGACGGCCACTGCCCGAGCACGAGCTGTGACCAGATCTGAACGCCGGATCGTTTCTCGAGCTGAGCCTGTGCCGCTGTGCGACTGACAGTGACGGGCAACGCCGCGACAGCCAAGTTGCCAACGGCAGTGCAGCTGCAGCCTACAGGCGACGCCGCGACTGACCGACGGCCGACGGCGACTGGTCACCGGCGAGCTTCTCTCATTCTCCTATCTGCTGACTGGCTGACTACTGTTACTTCCCATCTTGAAGTAAGCTGCTTCTTTATCTTGAAATTGTAGTTTAATTTCTTGAAATATAGTTTAATTTTAGTAATTGATTATATAGAAATTTAAAAAATATGTTTGTTTAATTTGCTTGTTAATTCTTAATTAGTAAGCAGAAATTATGCCTTGATTATATATATTTATGTTCCCTAATGAAAATGTTAAACCAAATAATGAATTATGCCTTGATTATATATATTGCAGAAATTATTGGTGATTTGGTGGAAGTTGGAACACCTTAATTATTTGGTTAATTTGCTTTTCTAATTCTTAATTGGCTAATTCCTTTACTAATTCATAAATTAGTGCATAGATAGTTTATAATTGTGCTGGAATGTGACGTTGGGCTTGAGTTTGTTTGGCTATTTAATTTGAAAATTGGAAAGTAAAAAGTGTACTGTTTTGTTAGAATTTGATGTTGTGTTGAGATTGGGAGGTGGAGCTTGAGCTCGGGAGCAGAGGTTGATCTTGAAATGTGATTTAGTTTTAAAATTGGGAGTTTGATATTGAGCTTGAAATGTACAATTATTTAACTATGTGAATTTGTATTGAGAACTGAGATTTTGAGATTTTATTCCAATGTGCGCGCTTGTGTGTGTTCTTTTTCAGAATGAAAAATAGTTTTTAGAAAGAAAGGAAAATTGACAGAATCCTCGTAGTCTAATAAAGATAGTATTATTTTACTAACAAAAAATTTTGGCTATTATTTTGTTAACAAAATTTTTTGGTGAATTCGATATAATTTTTGCACCCCCTAAAAAAAATCATGGTTCCACCCCTGACAGCAGGGAGCACAAGGAGGCACGTGTCCACATGTTGCCGTCCAACTCCTCCACATACAACTTTGAACGGAGTCTTCTACAGGGTAGAAGACCAAGGCAGACAGCTTTCCACCCCCACCGCTTCGTCCATAGCCGACATCCAGCCAAGGCCAATCCGATATCTTTCTAATGGGTCATCTCAAACCCTCATCCCATATCTTTTCTCTCTACCTATGTTCTTCTTATCTTCACCTAACATTGGTTTTTAGCTTCTTCAGAAGTAAATTTGTATATCCACTAGTCATCACCATCAAGCACCACCCATCCTAAGGCCATTGCTGAAGCCAGTGGACATCAACACTTATGTCCATCATTTTTCAAATCCTACATAGATGGTCTCAATGGTAATTTCATTCTCTCTTAAGGTGGTCTTATTTTTGTTTCATTGTCAAAGTGACTATGGTGTCAATGTTGTGATTAGAAGTTAATCATGTTAAATATCCCTAAAAAGAATTGATGTGTTTTCACCATTTGTGGTTTATATATAGAGGAAAATTTGGGTAGAATGATGGAAAGGATCCCTATCTCATGTAATCAAACCAATTGACTCCTTATATATCAGTTATAGTGTGAAATTATGTTAGCTTGTGACTTATGAGTAGTCTTGGAGTATGCAAATTAATAGTAACATTATTGTGACCATTACATTAGAAATAAATTGTGTCGTTTTATTGTACTTGGTTCAACAGATCTCTCAATAAAAAAATAAAAAAAAAACTTTATTGGTAAGTGAGAAAGCAGGAAAGTATATTGATATAAAAAAAATAATTAGTTGCTTACAGATTCAATCGCAAGCTCAGAGTTGGTTTATAAAACGACCATACCAAGATCGTTGGGGGGTGGGGGGTGGGGGGGGGGGGGGTTAATAAGCAATTACATTTTCACTATTTGAGTTAAACTTTTTATCCAATAAGTGCCCACCTTGTGAATCATTTTTGGCTCCGCCGTTGCCTTCAGTATTCTTTAATTGAACCCCATCTTTCAGTGCGCTATTTATGTTTCAATACTTTAAGTGAATTTTACCAATACAAAACTCTATGTTCTTAATAGTATTTACTTTCGGCCATTGTTATACAGTATTTATAACTAAAATTCCTAAATTTTATAATGGTAGCACTTAATGTTTAACTCGGGTTTGGAGCACAGACCAGTGCAAACACAATTATAATCTATATGGACAAAGGTAGAAATCAGCATTGATAACTTTGCAAATTAAAAGGTTGACATTTGAGGGGGGGGGGGGGGGGAAGTATATACAATGATAGAAATTCAGAACAAAAGAAGTTATAAGTAATTACAAATAGATAGGGAGAGAGGTAGATACAGAGTCCAGAAAGTAGGAGAGGAATAGAATATGGACTTAAATTTAACATAATTTAAATGATCATTGCCAAAAAAAATTTAGAAGAGGTGTTCAATGGTTTCAAAAAGCAAAATTAATGGTATGGTTACAAGTTTGAAAAGGGCTTCACAATAGTGCCATTAATAGCTGTTAGTTACGTTGTGTAGCCCAAGTTTAGCCGTGATAGCGTTTGATGAGTCACTCTAATGAACTTTCATAATTATTATGAGCTTCTTAAAAAATTTGCAATCTCGTCACTCTAATGAAGATTCTTAACTGGATTTGGTCGGAAGATGTTAGATGTGTCACTTAAGCAAGTTTTTGTGAAACAGTTAAAATAAATGTAATTAATCTCCTGAATAATAGCACAGATATATTATACTTCCTCTTCTCCTGCAACCTCATCACCGTCGCCACTGCCCTCACACCACTGTCGCCGCCACGACGCCAATCCCATCCCCTACAACCACCACTCAATCCCCTACAACCACCATCACTATCTTTCCAACCTCCATGATCCAGCACTTTGGGCCACCACTGACATTGATTAGGTGAATCCGTTAATGGGGTTGGTAGGCACAAGGTGAAGTGCCAGCGGCAGTGACCGAATGAAGGAGCCTTTTTTGAGTGGTGGGTACTTGCTAGAATTTCTCATATTTCTCATAATTGACGATCATTTCAATTCTTTCGATGCAGAGTTAAGGGTTTTGAGATTTTAAGATTTCTGGGTTTGTGTATCGAGCTGATACGAACTTGATTGATGTCTCAAATGCTGATGTCAATCACTGTCTTCAGTTTTGAACTGGCATTTGAGCAAGTTTGTCAACGGTGTTGCATTCGTGGTGTGAGAATCAGCAGGAAAAACATTCTTCTTCCCCATAATTTTACTAAAATTTTCAAACTGGTAATCCTTTGATTGTAGGTTTTAGCATTGTTTTCAAGATTCTTTCCTTCTTTTGATGATTTCATTATTTGTTGAAAACATCATACCTTCATATAAAAAAACTCATTTGACATCGAATTCCTAGCTTTTAATTTGTTGAAAGGTTCTCTTCATTTCTCCAAATAAATTTACTTGTGGTTTTATATCAAGTTGATACCATTCATACTGGGGAAACATATATTGCAGTCTTCATAATCATTGAACAAAAATAAATAGGGAGACAAACATAGAGGACTTAATTGTACTGTGTATGTGTGTGTTTGGTGGTTGGGTGTTCTTTACATTGTTGTCACTGAGCGAAGGAATTGGCGAGGGGAAAGTGAGTGGTAGCGGCGGGGGTTGTGCACAGATGAAACAAAGAAAAAATAAACAAAAGTTGGAGACGTTTTTGGAAAATTTTCTTGGTTGGGGGTTCGGAATTGATTCTAAAATGATTTTGTAAAAATAAAAACTTTAACCGATTAAATCTAGAATGCTTAATTTTGGAGAATCGGGTTTGATCATAATATATATATATATATATATATATATATATATATATATATATATATATATATATATATATATCTTCGCCTGTAAATACAAAATTAAATGCTCTCTCTAAATTGAATGCATTATATAGTTATTTTGTCGCACTAAATTTATTTTCATGGCTCCTTTTTTCTTTAAAAACTTTCAATAACTTTTAATTTACTATGCTTAAAATAGATTTAAAATAGTTCAAAGAATTGATTTCGATTTATTCAAAAATTACTTTTAGGAATCAATTTCAAGTGGCCTCCAAAAATATTGTGCTTTTAAACTATTGTCCAAAATTAACACAAGTATAAAGTACGGAGTAGCTTACTGTATTTGTGCAGATTTACTTGATATATATATATATATACATAAAAACACAGAGTGATCAAAAAATTACTGTATAAGGTAACGTTTGAGAATTATTAGGGGCAAAGGTCTTTGTCTAATGTGTAATTGATTGATGCTGTTTTGATTTTTGTTAGAAGACCGGAAAAAGTGGTATCGTGAGTGGCTTTGACTGGCCTTGTCTCGTGAGTGAGGGAAGGACGCGTGTGTGTGTGTGTCTGTGTGTGGGGGCGGGGGGCACGGTGATTCTGTGACCCCGTGGTGTGATGAGTACACTTTTTCAAGGCACGTGATGGCACTTTTGGTTTTGGAACGGCTTAGTGGTGCACACACTGTTTGTTTTCAAGTTCTTTGTTAGCGAGACAAATATTTTGGCAGCCGACTCTGACGCATGGGCTTTGCTCCGCTTCTCGCCTAGAAGCATTGTGGCGTGTGACTTCTCGCCTAGTGCCAGCCACAACTTCAAAGTGATGTTATAATATAAGGATGTGTTTAAAATTTATTTTAATTTTCAGTTTTTTTTATTATAAAAAATAGAAAAAAAAACTCAAATAAATTTTTGTTTCAGACGTGCTTGCGAATCAGGCATTCATTGGTTTGATTGGAGTGAATTGTTTGATTGATTTGGAATTTACATGTTCAAATAAAAAATAGTAAGGCTAATCAATGGATGAAATCTTTTGATGGTGTTTGTTGTAAAAATTTGAATTTAGAGGAGGAGTAGTGTCATGCTGGTAACCGGTGTTAGAAGGTTTATTGTTCGGCGATATTGGTTAGTGGTGGTGGTTATCAGTAGCTATGGTGGTTGGCGGTGTTCGTGGGTGTTGGTCACTGGTGGTGGTGGCGGCGCCGATCAGTGACTATGATGGTTGGTGGTATTGGCAAGTTTGGTGTCCGGTTAGCTGATCAGTGGTGGTGGCAGATCGGCACTCAGTGGTTATGATGGTTGGCAGTGTTTGTATTTTTGGTTTTTGGGGGTGGTGGTCAATATGGTTGGCAATGTTGATGGTTTGGTGTTCTTGGGTGATAAGTGTTGGTGATGAAGATCGAAGGGAAGAAGAGACATAAAATACTTCTAACAGAAGTTGAAAAATGGATTTAAAAAAACAAAACAAAACTGAAAACTCCAAAATTGAGTTTTCAAAAACAGCTCCATTTGAAAACTAATTTATAAAGCCGAAAGGAAAAAAAAACTAAAATTGTCTGTCAAACGGCTATATTTTTTTTTTTCAGTTTTCAAAACTAAACAAAAATTGTTTCAAATACTACCTTAATATCAACTTTTCTTTAAATGAACTCTAAGGCTGAATTATGACATTGCTGCTAATGCGTTTCTTAAAATCTTTAATTTTTATTCAATAACCATGTCTAGAGAGCGCCATCAGGATTCTTGTTGTCCATTCCCCGGCTTTCGGTGCATTACTTAACATAACAGTAGAAAAGAAAATAAAAGCAACTTAGAAAGTCACTAGCATTCCCTTTCCATCATTAACTCCGGCTTCGGTCTAATTTTCTCAAGGACTAAAGTAAACCAACTTTTAAAAGTATAAGAAAGTGACAACGCCATCAAACTACCTTCAGTTGAACGCAGGCAGGCCCTCAGCCCATATTAGGACCCCTTATAGCTACTTCTTATGGGAGACTATCAATAAGATGTCAACGTGCCTACTTCGTGTATGAGAAAATTATGCATGTCGTTTGTATTCTTCCAAAGCAAATAGCATAGTACACTTTTTTGTCATTTTCTCGTCAACCAATGTATTTTTTCCTTTGCCAAAAGCCTTAACAACTTCGCTAATAGGTAAACCCCTATCCTAGCCAACCAACATCTTAAACTTGTAAGCATTTATTTAAGTTAGCACCTGTGTACCTGCTTCTGTTTGCAATTATCTATAATAATTGTCAAAACAATTGTGTAAGAAACCCATTTTGATGACGCACGTAGGTCGGTCTATGCTTGGGACTCACTCTTGGCAACACGTCAATTTATGTTCAACGATCAACCAACAATGACACCTGCAGAACACTGCCTCCACGAGCCACAAGAGCTCTGGCACAAGAACTGGTCAATTAATCCAGCACACCGCCTCAGCCTATCTGGTAGGTGGCCCTTGCTCAACACTACCTCACATGACTCCCACGAAAATTCTCACAATTGGACAGGCGCTTCCTCTGGGACATAATTTTTTCCAGGGAGCATTGCATGCTCTGACATGAGGATTCCTCTTCTGCCAAGTAGGCACTCCTTTAGGACACTACATCGGTGCGCTCCACGTGCTCAGACACAAGGATTCTCCATGGGGTAGGTGACTACTCCAACACATGATTTTTTCCAGGGAGCACTACATGCTCTGGCACAAGGATTCCTATCACCGTGGATCTTTATCGTTATTATATGCATCATCAGAGAACATACTATCTCTTCTAAATTAAGCATATTCAAATCATTTGCCTCATGTATTGCAGTAGCCTTAGCCTCCCATCTTTTAGGAAGGATTTTCCTGACTATCTCATTTTCGGAATTAATTTTCTTGGTAATTTTAATTCATTTATGATAAGAGTGAACCTAGAGTACATCTCGTTGACAGACTCATTCTTCTTCATGTTAAATGCCTCGTACTACTGCACGAGCATGTATATCTTTGTCTACTTGGTTCGTCCATTCTTAGGTGACCTCTAACAACCTCCATATTTGCTCAGCCATTTCAGAGACAACCACCAGATTATACTCATTTACTCTAGCCCACGGCTATATTCTTCGCTTTGTTGTCCATGGAGTAAAGATTTGCCTCCATTGAAGACATTTCCATGATATCCTTGGGAATCTTGCTTTCATTTAGACCATCTTTTGTCGGAATGTACGGCCCATTTTCTATAATGTACCCCACATAAATAATTGCTTCAGATTGCTCTTTATCCGATTCTTCCAATAGCTATAGTTTTCGTTCTTCGGTTGAGGTGGACAATTTGTTGCTGAGGCTTCTACCACCACTGGTGGATATTAGGTCACATAAAAAAATAATAGAGCACAAGGCTCTTATACCACTTGTAGATCCCTAAATACCCCACGGTGGGGGGGGGGGGGGTGTTGAATTAGTGTATTCATATATCTATGAAGAAATCTGAATTTTCAGCAAACAAGATAATTTGCAATTAAAAGACCACATATTTATGCTGGTTCAGCCCCACTACCTTACGCCCAGTCTCCGAGCACTCTACCCAATGGAGACATGCTCGAGTCTTTCATTATTCAGGCTAGGTTCGGGTGCTAGCTTAACCTTAATACAACTCAAGACCTTTCCCAGGTTTACAAATGATTACAATCGAGGAAAAGATCACAATTGAAACTATTACAAAGCTTACACTTTTTGATGAGTAGATGAAACAATAGAATACATGTGAGCTAAGCTTTCTTAGGTGGGAAGATCTTAATCTCAAAGTAGCTTAACCACGAACTTTTCTCAATAGCCTTTTTCAAAGAATTCCTTACTCAGAATTTTATACATGAAGATATTGTGCAAAGAGAGATAAGAAAAGCTTAGAGAGCTTAAAGGGAGTATTACAGAAAAATTGAAAGTTAAAGTACAAATGCTAAGTACCCCTCATATAGGTAAAGAAAAAAGGTGTTGAAAAACGATAAAAAGATAGATCCAACTAAAGTATCAGTTGGTCAGCAACCACCTCGGTCAACTGATATTTGTCTAAAAAAAAGGGTTTAGAAAGACTGCATAAATCAGTAAACTAAATTGAGAATTTAGTAAGCTGGACTAACAAATTCAGTTGGCTAATTTTCATTTAAAAAAAAACATTTTGTCATATCTCCACTATTCAGTTTGCTGAATAAAGAATTCGGTTGATTGAATCTTTAAGGAAAAAACAGTTAACAACACTGCACAATTTAATTGATTGAAAACACAAAACAAGTTACTGAAAACATTTCGAGTCATCTGAGCATTAAAGCAATCGGTAGACTGATTCCAAATTCAGTCGATTGTTTTTGCCTTTGAAAATATTTTATAGAAGATCAATATGGCAGATTAGCTTATATTTTTATTTTCTTTTGATTGTTAAGAAATCTTAGCCAAAGGGACCTAGTCTAATGTCTAAGGTCTTCGGCAAGCGGAGAAATTCACATTGTTTGTTCAATTTGATTTGGTTGTAACCTAAAATCATACTTAATACACAAGTTAGATAATTCGTATGTCAATGGATTGGAGTCATCAAAATAAGGAATGCGACCCTAAGGGTTAACATACATCAGGTTTGAAAATCTAAAATTGAAGGTTCATCAAACAGTACATAGAGGAGTGAACACGTCACGCCACGATATAAAACTTTCAAAAGGTGCATGGATCGATATCTTCTTTTTTTAAAAAAAATATTTTTAATTTTTTTATCTTTTTCTTTTTGTCCTCGTCAAAATGCAAGAGAGTATTTGACTACCTTAAACAAGTGTAACCTCAAGGAGGACTATATATATGGCTTCCCTCTGGCTGTTGTCCACTCCCCAACACCCACACTCCACCCCGCCTCTATGGCTTGCCAGTGCAGTCGCGACAGCCTTGGCTGAGCACCACCCAAAATCTATCCCAGCCACCCTGCAATGCCCCCAACCTCTGCCTCACCACCACTGCCACCCATGCCGCCACATCACACCCCCACCGTAGCCACCACCACTTGAGATTCCATTGCCGCCACCCACCGCGTGCCATTGTTGCCTGTCCTCTACCCGCATTTTCAACAGCTATCTGTAGGTGACTTTATACTTAATAACAATTTGCTTGGATTTATGTTAGATTATGTTGACATTTAAAAATAATAATATCTTGAAATCTACAAATTATACATTATGATGCAAAGGAAGTGGGTTTGTAGCTTACGTGGAGGTGTCACAAAGGATATAATCTGAGTCAACTGCCAAGCATTTAGTAGTGGGACACAGTGAGGGTAGAGTAAAGGCAGAGAGCAAAACTTCCCGGGCAGAGCCTGAGGAGTGGCAATGCTGTGTGGGCGAGGGCTAAGGCAAATAGGGCCCACAGTCAATTGTTCAAGCTGAAGTCCAATAGTCAAGGTCCAACATTAAGGTCCAACCTCAGAATTAGTTATGTTACTCTCTTTGGAATTCTGTAGCTCTGGATTCAAGAATGAGAAAGTGATTTTTGAAAATAAAGTTCTTTGTACAAAATAAAGTCCAAAGACCACCATTTATAAGCGAGGGTATCCTTGCATCATCACACGTCACTAGGGGCCCCCACAAATGTCAGTGGTCCTCGGACTGTCGGTTATCATATTTGCCCTGCTTTCCCTAGACAACTTTGCTCTAATTGTCTGAGAAGATTGATTACACAACATCGGCACGATCAGAGAATGCCCTTCCTCTAGTCATCGGCTCAAAGCCTTTACTGAGTCTCAAGAGGGGCGTCAAGAGGCGTGGAGAACCTAATAGCGATGCAGAGGGTCCCTACACCCAACTATCATGCAAACTAGGCACAGTGCCCTCTGAAGACCTATTCCCCTCTCAGAGTGACCCAGGAATCATTGTCCTAGGGGCGTCGATGATCGCCGGTAATGCAAGTTTGATGTGGTCACAACTCAGGCATGCCTAGTGTCATGCGAGTCATCCCAGGTTGAGATAGTGTCTTTGAGAGTGAGTCAATCCCGCTGTGAAGGATCCTCATGCTGAAGCACTGCGAGCAGAGCCCCTCATAATGTTGCACGCTCCAGAGAACAAGTCGAACCATGTTCAATGCTCGTCGTGGGGTGCGCGTGGTGTGGTGAATAGATGGACTAATGCTTGGGAGCGCAGTAATGTGCCAGAGAGCCCAGGGGCTCGACTATATTAGTAGCGCGGCACATGGGCGCGGCTGATGCATACGGTATTGAGGGCATGTGACATGGAAACGGCACACAGGCAACGGGTGTTACAGAGTCGGGCATCATGCCGGGGGCACGTGATGCAAGAACGACACATGGGCGTGGCGACAGCTATTGCAGAGGCAGGCATCGTGTTATCGCAAAGTTGGCGCTCAGGCACGGCAACTGGCGTGGTGGATTCGGCGCTCCCAAAGCACTTGGTTAAAAAAATGGTAGGTCGACCATTGGAGGGAAGACCGAGGCCGAACCCCTAAGGTCGAAGGCCGAGGCTGATCCCCTTGAGGGAAGGCTGAGGCGTGCTAAGGTCCTCTCCTTCACAAAAAAAGGTAGATCAAACGTCGAGGCATGCCAAGGTCATTTTTATTAGCCGAGCAGCAGAGAAGAAATGCGCGCCACTTAGCTAAAAAGAAATGTGCGTTACTTAGAGGCGAAGAAATATGCGTTACTTACCGGAGAAGAAATATGTTTTTCTTTGCGGAGAAAAGAAATGAAAAGGGAAAAGGGAGAAAATGCATGTGACTTTAGCGTTCGTGTCACTTTGACTGATTAAGGGCGTTGAAATTTGACCATTGGCAATGTAGACGTGTCACAAAAACGGGACCCATGGTGGGTCAATGGGTGCGTCCAAGATAGGTTGAGAACATATTATATAAAATTTGTTGGATTTATATTTCTTGTAGGTAAATATGAAATTATTGTTGTTAGTCTGTTAGTTTGTATGAAATTATTGAGATGGACAAAATTTTATATCCATCTTTAAAATGATTGACAGAATTTGAAGCGAATAAACTCATAAGGAGCACGACGTAACACAATGAGCACGATGTAGTACCAGCTTAGAGATTTTTTTTAAGTTAGTTAACTCCTAAAATGACTAATTAAAAGACACAATCATTAAAATATGATCGACTAATTAGAAGCAGTGGCAACATACTAAATATATAAATGACTAATTAAAAGCGAGGATCGACTAAAACTTACAAATTTGGCAAAATATAAAGTTACAATAAAACGTAAAACCTAAGCCGTATGCCGTAAACCCTAAACCGCAAACACTAAACTAAACCTTAAACCATAAACCCTTAACCCTAAACTAAATCAAAAACCTTAAAGCATAAGCCCTAAACTAAACAATAAATCATAAACCGTTAGGTTAAAGCTAAACTATGAAACCTAAACTAAACCCTAACCCTTGATCCTAATCCTAAATACAACCCTGAACTAAATCCTAAACCCCAAATAAACTTTAAACCCTAAACACATAATGAAATCATAAATTGTTGACCTTAAACCCTAAATCATAGACTGTAAACCCTAAACATTGAACTAATCCTTAAATTGTCAACCCTAATCCTAAACTGCAAATTCTGAACCAAACCCTAAACCGTAAACCTCAAACGTAGCCTTAGACCCTAAACTAAACCCTAAATTCTAATCCCCAAATCTAAACCTTAACCCCTAATATTCAACCATAAGCGATAAAACTTAAACTCTAAACTGTTAACCCTAAACTATAAAGCAATATTGCAAAAATCTGACGACACTGTATCAACTTCACTAAAAAAATATCATTCCACTAAGAAACAAATTTTCCTGTCGGAGCAAATATCTGCTCTTACTTTAAGAAGTCCATTGACTAACGAGTTAGTTACAACTGGTTCTTGAGAATTTGGAAGGGAATCATTTTAGTTATGGCCGCAATTAATCTTATGATTCCATCTTTCCAAAATGGTTGGCATTTCAGAAAGATTGTTGTATACTACTAATTTTTAAATGCATGTAAGCATAAAAACCTTTAATTCCCATTCAAAAGTACTCATTACAAAGTAATGCTTTATAATGAGCCTTTTGATGTCCAGTTTGGATAATTTGAAAAAGCTAAGTTACAAACAGTGTATCAACTTATACTCCAAATTTTATATCTTGGAAATTTGGCAGACCATTCTTCTGGGTTTCTTCGGGTGTATAAAGATCTAATGTCCTATATCCACTTATCTTGCAAGAGCAAGATTGGATGTTTGAACACCTAATCAATGTCATGTATTGGATAAATACGGGCAGTTCTGCCAAATTCTCCATAGACATAGGACAAAGCATGCTGTTCTATAAACATGTACTTTTCTGAATGAGATAGAACCACTACCTATTAGAGAATTGAGGTGGTATAGACAGATATTGTCACATGCATGCATTCGTTTGTATATCAACCCTACCTAGCTATTGGTTTTGATTTAAGTTGCCAATAATCCAACAATCATGTTGGTTGATCAAATTTGAATGAAAAGGAAAATTGACAATGATTTGGAGGATCATTTCATTGTACTTCTCGAGTTTGCTTATGCACATCGGCATAGATTGACTTTAAGAAGATAATGTGTCCGTGTAGAACCTATGAATTATTGCATTAAAGAAAAAAGAATGGTCGTAAAATGTCATATTCTCCGGTGTGGTTTTATGGATGAATACACAAGGTAGACTCAGCATGGAGAAACAGTAGTATTGTCATCCAACACGGCTAATCAACCTGAAGCTAGGGTGGATGCACATTATGATTATTGAGGTACGGTTATAGATTTTTGGGATGCTATTGTTAACTAGGTTACTACCGCAATGATGATTATGCATGAGAGCCCAATGGGCATGCTCATCAGTTTTATGATTTATTAAGAGATCCAAGGAGCAGTTACGGGATGGAATTAAGGAACGTACAAGGTTGTCTTTGTTAGTAGGTTATTACAGTTAAAATCGAGCTACGTTTTAGGTGAGAAAGGACTTCATGAGAATTTGATGTTTATCAAGGAAATTTTGCGAATGAGAAGTTGCCACCGTTGTATTATGAACCAAAAAAATGACGATGAAATTTGACTTGGGTTATGTGAAAATAAATTCTTGCAATATTGTTTGTCCCCTATTTTGGGAAGACAACAAGAATTTAACAAAATATCTAGTCTGTAATCATCTAAAGTGCAAGCCGAACAAAGGAAAAAAGAAAAACAACATGGAAAGTATTGCGATATTTTTCAGTTACGTCAACGCTTCAAAGGATGTACTACTCCTCCAACATGGCCAAACATATGAGTCTTACAGTGACACTCATAATAAGGATGCCGATATGATGACACTCTCTACTGATGGAGAAGCTTGGAAGGACTTTGACCATAGGCATTTGACCTTTGCTCAGGAAGTTCAGAATGTTAGACTTGATTTGGCAACCAATAGTTTAATACTTTTGGACAGTCTAGCACGTCCTATTCTACATGGCTTGTTAATATTGTCTCATATAACCTTCCCCTGGAATGTGCATGAAATAGCATTACATGTTTTTGTCATTTCTTATTCTAGTACCAAAGAGTCCTAGTAAGGATATAGACGTGCATTCCAGGCCATTGATTGATGAGCTCAAAGTGCTATAGGATTTTAGAGTTCAAACATGTGATGCATCTCTTAGAAAACTTTCAAATGACTGCTGCAATGATATGGAGCATACACGACTTTCTTGCATTGGGAATGACGTGTAGCTGGAGCACGCATGGAAAGTTAGCAGGTCTTGTTTGTATACGTGAACCTCAATTTTACACTAAGCACGATAGAAAGACTTTGTGGTTCGGATGTTATCAAAAATTGTTGCCATAGATCGTTAGCTTCGCCAACAGAAATATACATTTGATGGAACAATAGAGCGTAAGGTTGCCACATTGGACAATCCATCTAGTCATGAAGTGCTTTCACACCCATAGGCACTTGCTACTGAGATACCATATGGAAAAAGTATGGCGGATTAAAAGATTCCAGGATATGGGAAGGAGAACAATTGAAGAAAACAATATATTTTTTTGGGAATTAAGCTATCAAAGGACATTTATTACTATAAACAATATGGATGTGATGAATGTGTTCAAAGCAGTGATGAATGTGAAGGGAAAATAGAAAGATTGCCTTAGAGCAAGGAAATATCTACAAAGGTTGGACGTACAGTGTGAATTTTATCATGTGCAAGTCAGCGTTAGGACAATACAGCCGAAAGCACCAAACTATCCAGACAATAAGCAAGTAAAGTAGGTATGTCAGTGGGTATGCATCTAATATATCTTGTGGGGATGAAAAGTCACGAGTATCACACATATATAGAACGATTCATTCATATTGCCTTCAGGGGATTGTTGCCAAAGGTTGTATTTGAAACTTTGACAAAATGGTCTCATTTCTTTAGAGATGTTCTTGAACACTCTGAGTAAATAATATGGAGATGATTGAGAAAAATATTGTAGTAACAATTAGCAAGCTTGAGAGAATCTTTCCACTGTCCTTTTTTAATTCAATTAAGCATTTGCCTGTTCACTTGGCGTGTGAAGCTAACATGGGTTGACATGTGTAATATCAGTGGATATATTCATTTGAGAGGTAATCTTTTAATTCCTTGTTATTATGTCGCACAATGCAAACCTTGTTACATTTGATTTGGGTTAACTCTATTTTATAAAATTCTATGTTCACATTTATTTAAAGAAAAAAGCCTGTAATAAATCTCGTGTTGAGGGCTTAATTATTGAGGCTTACATAATGGACAAACTTGTCAACTTTTGTAGCCAAGGGAGACCTACTAAATCTTTCAGTCTTTGCCTATCTAGTTTTAAAATCGTTTTCATTCGAAGCAAACACTTTTCAGTCGAAGCAAAAGTTTTCATCCGAAGCAAAAGTTTCCAGTCGAAGCAAAAGTTTCCATTCAAAGCAAAGCGGTTTCATTCGACTGAATCTTTCAGTAGCTTCAAAATATCTCTACTCTTCCGATTGATTCGAATAAATCCAAGATTCATTCGACCGAATTCTTCAAAAATGTTTTAATAACCATTTTCTTCGAAAGATTTTATTGTTTCATTCTAATGAATCTCTGTGTTATCCCTTTATATACTCTTCAAAAGGTCATATTCCTTCTAAGTATAAAAGGGACTTTTAGAGAATTCATTACTCACTTTTTTAATCTCTGAAAAATCTCTCTTACTGTTCTCTAAAAGACTTTCTCATCTTATTCATACAACGATATACTATTCTTTGAGTGAGTTCATCATTGAAATATTGAATACCAAGCTTCTTGGTTCAGTTCTTTATGGTTTCAGATCTTCCTACCTACGAAAGCTTAGCTTTGTTGTTTTCATAGTAATATCTACTCATAAAGGAGCGTGTATTGAATTTCAATTGTATTCTTCTTTTCAATTGTAATTGTTGGAAACCTTGAAAGGTTTCGAATCTGTACTGTGGTTTGAGCTAGCACCCCGAAGCTAGCTGTTTAGTGAAAGGCTAGAGTAGATCTCCCTTGTGTGGAGTGCTCGGGAACTAGACGTAGGCAGGTGAGGACAAACCAGTATAAATTCTTGTGCCAATCTTTATTTTCCGTATTTGTTATTACCTTGTCAGTTAAGTTTTTAAATTTTTGCTTAAAGCTATAAACACCCATTCACCCCTAGGTACATTTAGGGACCTACAAGTGGTATCAGAGCCGTGTGCTCTGTTATCTCTCCTTTGACCTAACCGTCAAGAGCTAAAGATCCAGGAATGGAGGAAGGTTCAGCAACAACTCGACCACCTTTGCTAAAGAACGATAATAAAAAAAATTATAGCTACTGGAAAAATTAGATGAGAAGTTTCCTGAGGGAGGAAACTCATGTATGGTATGTTGTAGAAAATGGCCCGATTATTCCTATGAAGGATGGCCCAGGAGGAACCAAAGTTCCCAAGGAAATTCTCCAAATGGATGCTCATGAGGCACACCTCTTCTCTATAGACAAAGAGCTAAAAAAGAAAACATTATCAGCTATCGACAGAAATGAGTATAATCGAGTCTCGGCATGTGAAATGGCACAAGAGATGTGGGAGACTGCTGGAGGTTACTCATGAGGGCACGAATCAGGTAAAAGAGTATAAGATCAATATGCTGGTCCAACAGTATGAGGCCTTCAAGATGAAGGAAAATGAGTCTATAAATGAGATGTATTCAAGATTTACGTTCATTATAAACAGACTCGAGCTCTTGGGGAAAATGTACCCAGAGAAGGAAGTCGTTAGAAAAATTCTTAGATCTCTTCCCAAGAGATGGGAAGGCAAAGTTACAGCCATTCAAGAGGCTAAAGACTTAAATGTGCTAAAGTGGAAGAGTTGGTGGGATCTCTGATGACTCATGAAATCACGATGAATATTTATGATGAGGAAGAGACCACTTCAAACAAGAAGAATCTAGCTCTCAAAGCTAAAGCCTCTCACAAACTTGTAGAGAGCAGCGATGATTCTGACCCAGACATGATATTCATCTCTCAAAAGTTCAAGAAATTCATAACAAACCGGCTAGATGGAAAGATTTGAAGGGGTCAGTCAACCCAAACACAACAACACAGAAACAATGGTGATTGGAGTTCAAGAGAAAATCCTGAGGCTTGTTATGAATGCAGCAGAATCAAAAACATCAAGAAATACTACTTGCAGCTCAAAAATAAATCGACAGGCAATAGATGTAACATCCCAAAATTTTTCAAAACGTTAAACAATCAATCGGTCACAATAATGCCACAATCTGTTAGAGCAACTATCTGTCAATCAAACTATACTCTCAATCAACTGTCATAATTGAAATACCAAACATAAGTCTAAGAAAATTTAAATAATACTATTCACCCCCTGGGGTTCTAACGATCAAGGCTAAACTTAAATTCTCTTTTTCCTTGCTCCCCATTTTCATCTCATAACCTCCACTTGCTCTCGCATGAAACACCACTCATAACAAACACTATACACACACATATATACATTTATGCACTCAGCCTTTACATTATTTACAGACCCACAACCTCACACATTTGTTCACTCAACACACCTACTCACACAGCACATTTTCCTTACACTCCCAAACGCATTATACAGCTACATGCACCTAGCTTTTGCAGCTCCACCTGTATACACGCACAAAACACACATGAGCACCCAGCTTAAACATGAGCTGCCTCTTGGCAGCATCACCATGCACAAACACATACTTTGCACATCTTCTCCCTCTCTTTATTTCTTTAACACACACACACACCAACTCACACCTGTATACTCATATATTTTTACTCACTCACGCACACAGAGAAACACATTCACACAGCTGCCTTTTTGACAGCTTCATGCACACACAATTCACTCACCATTGCCTCACGTACACAAAAAGAAACCCACTTCTTGCAACTGCGCTCGCCCGCGCACACACACATTCTCCCAACTTGACACAACAGCTCTCTGTTGCTGCTTCTCCCTTTCCCTTCTCCATTTTTCTCTTACATGCACACACCCAAACATACATGCATTACACAATGGGTTTCCCCCTTTCCCCTTACACATATAACCACACTTTACACCCAAAACACACTAAAAAACATATGTACCCATGCTGGGCAGTCCACCCATAACACCAACTCAAAAACATGCGATCACGCCCACATACATAAGATCATTCAACCCATATCAGAGTTGTTCCTCTCTCTATCTCCTCTCTCTATTGATCGAGATTTGGTAGCATTGCTTAGTTTGGACCGAGGTAAGGATTTTCTCTCTGAACCCTCCATCACTACTCTTATTTCAAATGCTTATAATAACAGTTTTATAAATTGTATTGAATACTGATCTTTATGAAAATATTTTCAATTGTCGTGAAACATTAAAAGTTGAGCCTGACAACGATTGTTTGAAATTCATTATTATCATCTGTTTATTTAATTCAATCATTGTAAAATATTTTGAATTGTTTTTAAATTCCTTGAATATTAACATGAGTTAGTAAACCTGGGAGTTATAAGGATGGTTTGTATTGTTGGAGTTATAACGATGGTTTGTTGGTTGGGGTTAAACTAGTACCTAGATGGACTAGTCAGTGTACATATGCATATGTAAAGCGTATCGAGCACTGCCGGGGTGGCTTTCCTACAGTGTATTGCTCATGTTCAATATTTTCTATAACATGTTTTATTATACATAAGTGTTTTGAATAACTGTTAATTGAGGGATTGAGTTGATACTCGTCTCTATGTTTATATCGAAATAATTGAGATTTCATTTAAAAGCGTTTCAAAAAGATATTGTTTAACTTGAATGTCAAAATTGTTTGAATCATTCATCTATATCAAAATGTTTTGTTTTATTGAAAATGCTCTTAAAAAGTTTCATTTGAATTTACATAAAAAAAACTCATCCGAATCGTTTTGTTGTTTTAAAATCTTTGATTGACCTTACTGGACTCTCGAAAGCTCACTATCATTTGACTTCCTTTCTGCAGGTATTGACCAGCGTTAAATTACTAAAAACTGGCCTAGAGGCAAGCGAGCGAGTGAATTTAAGTTTTCGTGAATTCTATTAGAACCCCTACGTGGGTGAAGAGTATTGTTTAAATTTTGTAGGACATCGATTTGATATTTTATATTATGACAATCAATTGAGAGTATGATTTCATTAAAGGTTAGTTGCTCTGATGATGGTTGTCCACTTTGGGTTATGAGGACATTATTCTCTTAGTGTATCTAATCGAGTGAGTGTCTAACATTCTGGATTTTCGGGATGTTACAATAGCAGCCAAGACACAAAAGAAATTCAAATCCAGGAAAGCTCTGCTGATTTAGGATGATTTCAACGAAAGTGATAAAGAGATGAGCAAAAATGATGATATAGCTCAACTATGCTTTATGGCCAAGGATGGTCACTCAGATGAGGTAATCCCTTCTGCCAATTTTGATTATGATAAGCTTGAGTTAGCTTTCCTTGAACTGAGTGAAAATCATGAGAAGTTAAAACTTAAAAATGTTGCCCTGAAAAAGAAGGCTTTTCTTTGATCAACATTGTTGAAGAGTTGGCTAGTGAAAAGGAAGAGCTAGATGAAAAGATTGAGTTTTATATCATTGAAAATACTTCTTTGAAAAATGATCTGATTACTTCTAAAAAGGAAAACTCTGATTTGTCTTCAGAAATCTATTCTCTCAAACGTGTAAAAACCCTTGTAGAAAACGAGTTTTTAAAATCTCAATTGAAAAAAGTTTCTACACAAAAGGAAAATTTAGAAAAAGAGATCGAAGATCTGAATTACGCTTTCAAAATTTACACAAGGAAGAGAGAACCTGGATATAATTTTGGAAAGACAAATGTGTGTTTTTGAAAAAAGTGAGATTGGTTATGATCCTTCTAAGAAGCAAAAATATTATAAAAATTTCTTTGGCAAGAATCTAGTCTCCTCCTCACCATTCACCCTTTGTACATCTTGTAATAAGAAGGGGCACTTAATGAAAATTTGTCAGCATAAAGATAGTAGAGGTCAACAATCTATTTCTGTCTATGGTAGAAAGAAGCAAATTTGGGTGCCGAAATCTTGTTTATCTAATCTTTCAAGACCCAAGAAAATGTGGGTACCTAAAGGATCAAAGCTAGAATCTGTTGTAGGTATGCATGAAAGCGAAGGTGGATCCAAACAAATGGATCCTGGACAGCGGATGCTCAAGGCACATGACATGTGATCGTTCATTGTTCTCTCATATCACTCCAAGGGATGGTGGCCTTGTTACTTTCGGAGATAACTCAAATGGAAAAATCATTAGTAAAGGTAAAATTGGTAACAGTTCAATCTCCATTGATAATGTGTCTTCAGTTGATGGTTTGAAGTTTAATTTGATAAGCATTAGTCAATTAATCGATAATGGACACAAAGTATGCTTTGAAGGTGATCACTACTTGATCTATCAAGCTTCAAATGGAGGTACTTTGGTTGGTAAGCGAGAAGATAATATCTACACTCTTTCATTTGATGGGTTTAATTCTTCTCAAAAAATTTGCCTCTTTGTTCAGCAAAATGATACTTGGTTATGGCATCATAGATTAGGTCATATGCATATGTAGACCTGGCAAACAGGTATACCCGCCGGATACGGGTAAATCTGATCTGTTTTGGATAAAAACGGGTCGTGTATAATTTACCTGGGTTTTTGCGGGTAGGATTTTACTGGATCCGTACCCTACCTTTGCGGGTAGGGTATTACCCGCGGGTAAACAATTAAATTATTAATTTTTTGATAAACATAATTAAATCACTATAAAATTCCAACTTTTTTCTATTTTAATTTCTTTTGCTTTTTTCAGCTACCTAGCGGCTAGCATATTCCTCATTCCTCCACCCACAATCCAAAATAAAGCAAATTAAATTTATACAATCTCATTTCCTACCCACAATCCTAAGTACAACAACTACAACTTCTGTTAAAAAAAACAACTAAATTTCAACAGATACATCACATCATCAAGCATAAATAACGAAAATGAAATCTTCAATTCTTGCAAAATTTGTGTCGAATGGCGGTGGCTTGAGAGCTTCAGATCAGCGGTGGCGATGCGAGCTTCGGATCAGCGGTGGCGGTGCGAGCTTCGGATCAGCGGTGGCAATGCGAGCTTCAAATTGGCGACACAGATCTGAGTGATGATGAGGGATAGAGGCGGTGGTGCCGCAGATCTGTGAGAGGGGCTGAGTGGGCGATGAATCCGACGATAGGTGGCGGTCGGCGGTGTCTTTGCTAGTTGTTAGCGTAAGGGGGAAGACCAGTGATGGGCCGATGGTGATAGATCTCGAGTGAGAGGGGCGGCGTCATTGGCAGAGGCCAGAGAGGAAGGGGGCGGCGTGAGAGTGAGAGAGAAGGGTATGAGAGGTGAGAAGTGAGAAGAAAAATGAAAATGAATGGCAGGGCACAAAATTTTTCTTTATATATGCATGAAATCTGGGTACACCGGGTAACCCGCTATCTGACCCGGACCGACCCGAAAATTAAGGTTCAGATCGGGTCCGGGTCTGATTTCAGCGAGTCTCTCATATACATACCCGTACCTGGGGTTTTTGGACGGGTACGGGCCAAAAATTGCCAGGTCTATGCATATGGACTTAATCAAAAAGTTACTCTCGAAAGAACTTGTCAGAGGGTTACCAAAGTTGAAATTTGTTAAGGATAAAGTTTGTGATGCCTGTCAATACGAAAAACAATCGAAAACCTCTTTTCATGCCAAAAAATAATGTTTCTACTTCCCGTCCTCTTTAACTCCTTCATTTAGATCTTTTTGGCCCTACAAGACATGGTAGCCTTGGTGGAAAATTTTATGCTTTCGCCATTGTTGACGATTTTTCTCGATACACCTGGGTCCTATTTCTAACTCATAAGGATGAAACTTTTGAAAAATTCTTTAGCCTTGTAAAGCTTCTCGAAAATGAGAAGGAGTTGAAACTTGTGAAAATCCGAAGTGATCATGACGGCGAGTTCGAAAAAGATTTTATACCATTTTGTGATCAAAATGGCATTGCTCATGAATTTTCTGCTTCTTGGACTCCCCAACAAAATGGGTAGTCGAGAGAAAGAATCATATTCTTCAAGAGATGGCTAGAACAATGCTTTACAAAAATGCTTTGCCAAAATATTTTTAGGCTGAAGCCGATAGCACTTCTTGTTATGTATTGAACAAAGTTCTCATCAGACCAATTCTTGATAAAACTCCTTATGAACTTTTCTCAAATCAAAAACCAAAAATTAATTATTGCAAGGTTAAGTGTTTTATTTTGCACAATCGTGAGAACTTGGGCAAGTTTGATGTAAAAATCTGACGAGGGTATCTTTCTTGGTTATTTCATGAAAAGTAGAGCATATAGAGCTTATAATCGTAGGACTCTTGTTGTGGAAGAATCAATGCATGTTGTTTTTGAAGAATCTAATATTGAAAATCCAAGTAAGCATGAAGGTGATGATAGCGAGGACCTTCCCCTCAGCTTCAATGAATTAGATATTTCTTCAAATGAAGGGGGGAGCTCAACTTCATCCAAAAAAGAGAATATCGAAACTTAATCGCTTCCCAAGAGCTGTAGATATTCCTCTAGCCACCCAAAGGAGCAAGTCATTGGTAATGTTGAACGTGGGTATCGCGGGCTTAGCGCCATCGCCGGCTCAATCAAACTGCGGGACGGGCTTCGTGCCGTCGTCGGCTCAATCAAACTGCGGCATGGGCTTAGTGCTATCACCGGCTTAGCATCATCGCCGACTCAATCACCGAGGGCTCAGGCCCTCGCAGCAGGATGGGCTCGCAACCTTGGAGCCATCGTTGGCACAACCTTGAAGCCGCCAACATCACACTTGCAGGGAGCTCCGATGCGAAGACTTGACCGCAACGGACCCTAAGCACTAAGCAGCGACCATGGCCACTCATGTTACTCATGTTGCTGTTGATCGTCGACATCACCAGGGCAATGACCCACGGGTCACTCCGGGACGGGAGCAGGTCCTTGGAGGGCATTGCGCCTAGTCCGCCTAGCAGCTGGTTACAGGAGCAACCCTCACCGTTGTCAAGTTTTCTACGCTTATCTTGACGCACCTTGTGGGATTCAGTAAGGGCTTGGACTGGAGGCTGGGGCAACGGGCTACTCTGATCATGCTACTATAGCGTGATCAGTCTCATCAGACGGGCAGAGAGATGCTGCGAGGGCAGGGCAGCACGGACTTGGGGATCGACAGTCCAACGGAGAATCAGTACTATGGCCCCTCTGGCAACGCGTCGTTCCCAAGGAGTGACACATGTCAACTTATGACACATGCACATTTTTTCCTATAAATAGTGGACTTTAGAGCTTTTTTAAGGATCTTTCTCTCATTTGAACTTTTCACTTTCTCTCTTTAAAAGAAATTCTCTTTGGAATTCTAGTGAGAGAAACACACTTGGACTCCCGTCTCCGGACCCTCGACGCTGCATCCTTGACACGGACTGTCGGCCCTGTTCGTCGTCGCCCTGCTTGCGCGGCACGGCCAGCCCTCGTGACCTATCTGGGGAGCCTTGCTCTCAGCCCTTACTCCGTCCTTGTTGTCTCCTACTTTGTCTACCTGGAAGCTGACTCAGACTGCATCCTTTGTGGCACCTCCACGTAGCAGCGAACCCCTTTTCTGCATCAACATTTTGGCGACTCCGCTGGGGAGGTGAGCATCGTGTTGCAGTCTGCTGCACTTAGGCATCATGCCTATGCAACGACGAGTTACGAGGGCTACCAGCCAAAGCCTCATCCATCCCGTGCAAGAAGAGGACCACCCGGTTAAGCAAGAAGGGACTAGTACCCTGCGTCCCCAAGGCCACCCCACATCTGAAGTTGCAGTCAATGGGGCCATTCAGTAGTTCACTCCTACTATAGCCAGCATACAAGACTCACAGGCCACTCTCATGATCACCATGAAGGAAATGCAAAGATCCATGCAGGCTATGGCCTCACAGTAAGTCATTCCACTAGTCCAGCCCACAGGACCAGGGCCGTCCCCCGATGCCGCCCAGGCCCCAGTGTCGCGACTGCTGTCGCCTCAGCCTTCCAGACCCCTGGCGGTGGGGCTCGCAACATCCTCCCTTCCTGTAGCTGGCACGCTGCATTCTTCGATGCCATCGTACTGACCGTAGCCGGATCTGGGACCGGTACTGCAGCAAGTCATCCCTGCTATTGCACCACAGTATCTATCGGCCAAAAGTTCTTCTGAAACTCATGAATCCATCGAGATGGACCCACCCCTACCTAACAGAGCAACATCAAGCAACCGGCCAAGTGGTGGACATGTCTCACCCAACCACCCATGCTACCGCACACGTGCCTATGGCAACACCTGCCCTGTATCATCCTCCTGCTCCCCCAACCTACCTAGTTACACCGTCAGGGGGCTCGGGGGCTGGTGGAGCCCCGGCCAGCCATCAGCTGCTAGTTGGCCAAGAGGAGCCACTCCTTCATTATGTCTCCAAAGTCGACTTCGATGCACTCCTCCGCCGGTTGTCACAGTAGTCTGCACCCGGCTCGCTAGCGCTACTGACAGATCGCACGCCGTATGCCAACGAGATGGCCACCGTACCCTACCCGCTCAGATACAAGCAACCCACTTTCGTGCTCTTCAACGAGCGTGAAGGCAACGCCCGTGAGCACTTGACAAGATTCATTGGCTCATTGGAACAGTACGGCCCGGGCGATAGTTTGAAGCTGAGGGAGTTTCACAAGTCCCTCACAAACTTGGCATACACTTGGTATCATCAGATCCCCGCAGGGACAATCCATTCTTGGGATGAAATGGCCCAACTATTCTTGGACAAATTCCACTACGAATTTGAACGCATCACCATAGTGGACATCGCCAGCATACGCCAGAATCACGGCGAAGACTTGACCAAATACGTGCAACGCTTTCACCTTAAGTGCCTCGAGTATGCAGATTTCAGCAAGGGCAAGACATTGGTCCCCATATGCATCAAAAACATGAACGACATCTACCTGGTACACATTGAGAACTTGTAGTTGAAGTCTTGGGGGCATCTCAAAGAAGCGGCGCGATGTACTTACGAGACGGTCGGCCCTGTCAAACCATGGAGGACTCGCAAGCAGAATGCACTGTTGGCATCGACGAACACACCTAGTGCTCAGCGCAACATCAACGGCACCAACCAGAGCAACATTAGCAATTACACTGGCTCTAAGTGTCCACTCCCAGCTAGGGACCAACGCCCTGACAAACGAAGACAACAGGAGACTCCCCATGCCTTTCCGTGCGATCTGAACACGGTGAAAGAACTCTTGACCTAATGGGTTGTTAATGACCGTAACTTCAGATTGCCACCTGTGCGGATCCCCGTCACAGACGAAGAAAGAACCCAGACCAACTACTATCCCTTCCATCAAGCCATTGGCCATCCTCTTCAAAACTGCAGCACACTACAGACTAGCTTTGCAAGAAAGGTCGCGTTGGGCGAACTACAGTTATGGAAGAACAACGATGTGCATAAGGACCCTTACCCGAACCATGGCAACAACAATCGATGACATCAGGCACTCATGGCTGCTAATGACCACGTCAAAGCTCTAGTCCCTGAAGCCCCTGCAGAGATCTCTCCTATGGTCACACCTTGTAAACCTTCCGCTTTTCTGCCAGCGTCCTCAGTTGGGCAGATGTCAGGGATTAAAAGCTTTTTTGATGAAATGGGGTTCTCACCCACGGCACGAACTTACCTCTCAAACTGTCTGATCGAGGCCACCGCAGGCCTCGGTCCTGAATGCTTCACTGCCTTAGCCGAACTCAGGCATGTCCCTTCTACCGCATTCATTTTCTCAAACGAGGACTCGCCGCCAATTGAACACCACAACCGACTGTTATACCTTGAATGCACCGTCAACGGCACAGGCTTTCATCACGCCCTAGTAGACTGTGGCGCCTCAATCAACATCATTCCTCTCATCACCCTACAGCAAGCCGGCATACCACCAAGGAAGATCATCCGCGACCCCGTCAAGATTATTGGCTTTCGACAGGGCCCCCAGTCCACCCTCGGCCACATCACTGTCGACCTCATGGTCAGAACTGTCCGTCATGACACCACTTTTCATGTGATAGACAGCGAGTCCTCATTCCACCTTTTACTTGGACGACCTTGGATTCATGTTAACAAGGTTGTCCCCTTAACATACCACCAATGTGTAAAACTAGTGGCCGGTCCTGTGGGACACGAGGTAGCAATAACGATCCCCGCAACCAGGGCACCCTTCAAATGTGCCGATTCTTACTTCGCCGAGGCCTCCTTCTTCACTGAGCTCACCCCGGATGGTGAGAATGCCACTCACATCCATTCCACCAAATTGCCAGATTGGGACGAGCTGTGCGGGAACAAGCCTCCCAAGTCCAAGTCCAAATCCAAGAAAAGCGATGAGAACAAAGTGACAGCTTCAGCATCACCACCCGCGGTCTTGACCAATTATCCGCTTTCATCTTCCAAGTCCAAAAAGCACAAGCCTAAACCTACCTTTTGACCGATCATCAAAGACGGGAGAGTGATTTACCAATTATGACGGTGTACGGGGGTCCCAGGTGGTTCGTCATCTGACCCCCTCGATCATGAACCAACCACAGAAACAGAATGGTGCTGCACGGCCGAGCATTGCCTGCCAGACCCCGAGCTTACTCCGGGCACTGCATCACCCTACTATGAAGATGGCCCTCGACCACAAGCTAAAGATCTCGAAGAAATTAACATGGCTGACCCGGGCGAGGAACCTCGACTGACATACATTGGCACAAAACTCGACCCGGGCCGAAGAGAGGAATTGGTTACCCTCCTCCGCGAATATCGCGATGTGCTGGCATGGAGTTACAACGAGATGCCTGGGTTGGATCCCGCCTTGGTGACGCACCATCTCAACATCGCTACCAGATTCAGCCCTGTCCGACAGCAACCGAGATCTTTCCGCCCCAAAACTCGAATTAAAGATCAAGCAAGAGATTGAGCGATTTCTACAAGCCGGCTTCATCGAACCAATTACTCATCCCATATGGCTAGCCAATGTCATCCCTGTCCAAAAGAAGAGCGGCCAAGTCCGCATTTGTATTGATTTCAGTGACTTGAACAAAGCGTGTCCCAAAGACGAGTTTCCACTGCCCAATATCGACATGCTTACGGAAGCTGCCGCCGGATACTAGACCTTGTCCTTCATGGATGGCTTCACCGGCTACAACCAAATTCGAATGAATCTGGATGACTGCGCCAAGACAGCCTTTCGGACTCCAATGGGTAACTTTTGTTGGAAAGTCATGCCCTTCAGTCTCAAGAACGCGGGTGCTACCTATCAGCGAGCCATGACCGCCATCTTTCATGACATGATACACTGTACCGTAGAGGAATATGTTGACGATCTTATTATCAAGTCCAAAAAGGAAAGTGATCATCTCACGGACCTTCGAGCAGTCTTCGATCGTTGTCGACAGTACAGCATGCGGATGAATCCATTGAAATGTGCCTTCGGAGTCTCCTCTGGCAAATTCCTCAGCTTTTTGGTTAGTCGACAAGGGATCGATGTTGACCCTTCTAAAGCTGCTTCTATCTAAGAAATGCCCCCGCCTAAGAGCACCAGACCGTTGAAAAGCTTCCTCGGCAAGGTTTCCTACCTCCGACAATTTATCCCTGCCTTGGTCAAACTTATCGCGCCATTTCGGCACTTGACGCACAAAAGCGCACCGTGGAGTTGGGAGGCACCCCAACAACAAGCATTCGAACAGATCAAGGCGATCCTCATGTCACCACAGACCATGGTCGTGCCCCAGCAGGGTGTTCCACTCTTGCTTTACTTAACCTCCACACCCAGGTCCGTGGGGGCTTTGTTGGCCTAAAAAGTAGACGGGGTGGAGCGTCCAGTTTATTACCTCAGCCGATCGATCAGGGGACCCGAGGCCAACTATTCTAAGCTTGAGAAGCATTGCTTTGCCTTGGTCTACGCCTCGCAGAAGTTCAGGCACTACTTCTTGTAGCACCAAATTTGCTTGTCACCAAGGCTGATCCACTACGATACATGCTCACACGCCCTGCCTTGTCTGGATGACTTACCCGCTGGTTATTGCTGTTAGCCGAGTTTGGCCTGTCCATTAGAAACCCTACAGCTCTGCGGAGCCAAGCACTTACCGATCTTCTGGCCTTCTTTCCGTGACAACAGTGTGAACCGACTTCAGATCAATTACCAGGGGAGGAGACGGCCCTGATCTCCGACATAGATGACTTGTGGATACTCAAGTTTGACGGCTCAGCCACTAGCAAAGGTCCTGATAGAGCTCCCTTCCGACAAGGGGGCGCTGGTATAGTCCTTCGCAATCCACAGGGTGTTACCACATCCCTATCCTTCAAGCTTGCGTTCCCGGTATCCAATAATGAAGCTGAATATGAGGCCCTTGTCATCGGCCTCATGCTAGCTACCAATATGGGGGCTAAGTCATTATGCATAAAGGGGGACTCAAACTTGATAATGAAACAGGCTAACGAAGAGTTCGCGGTCAAAGAGCTAGCCCTGGCACCTTATCTCACCCTGGTACAACACTTGGAGGGAAGACTTGGCCATGTCCAATATGAACATCACAACAGGTGCCATAACCGACATGCGGACAGCTTGGCCAAGATCGCATCAAAGATTGAGTTTGACGGTGAACAGCAAATGCTAACCATCATCAGAAGAACCGCACCATGCACGGCGTTGAACCTAGTCCCAAAAGACACTACTGTCGGTGATTGGAGGCAGTTAATCGTCGACCAACTTAGGGCACCATCTCTTGCATCCACCTCCACCCTTACGGGTTTCTTGATGTTGGGAGACGTCCTATACAAATGATGTCCCGGAGGCACTCTGGCCAGATGCTTGGCCCCAACGGAAGCAAGGCATAAACTACAGCTCGGCCACCAGAAATTTTGTGGCCTCGACGGCCCCCCTCTATACCGTCGTCTCCAGCGCATGGGCCTCTTTTGGCCGTCCATGGCCAAGGACGCTTCCGATGTACAACGGGTTTGTTTAGAATGCCTGTATGCACCGGATAGCGTGGAAGCACTTGTCATTAACGTTGAAGGCAACTGGCGTCAGCCTTTCCTGCAATACCTAACTCATGGGCTCCTACCGCCGGATCGCAGCTCAGCACAATCTGTCAAGCTCTAATCGGTCAAATATTTTGTGACGGAAGGCGAATTATTTAGCAAAGGGTTTTCGGGGCGAACCTATGCTGCTTACAAGGTGCCACGGCCGTGGAAGTGATCAATGAAGTGCACAATGGTGCTTGTGGGGAGCATCAGGGATCGCATAAGCTGTACGCAGAATTGTTAAGGTTAGGGTACTATTGGCCGACCATGGAATCTGACTCCATCACTCATGTCTGACATTGCCAGCCCTACCAGAGACATGCTGACAGGATGCATACCCCAACGTTTAATCTTCGTATGATCGTGGCCCCTTGGCCATTTCACTCTTGGGCTCTTGACCTTATCGGCCCCATACATCCGCCATCAAAAGGCCTTATATGGATCATGGTTGCAACGGAGCATTTCACAAAGTGGGTTGAGGCCATACCTCTGCGAAAAGCCACGGGAGGCGTAATTGCCAACTTCTTGCTTGATCACATCATCTGTTGTTTTGGCATCCCCCGATGCATCATCTCCGACAACGGCACGCCATTCATCAACCGGGATGTTCGGACTCATGAAAACACACGACATCAATCACACCACATTGACCCCTTACTATCCGCAAGGCAATGGTCAAGCTGAAGCCTCCAACAAAACCCTATTGCGTGTCTTGTCACGCATGGTTCACGACGCGAACGGCTCTTGGTCTGAAAAGCTGAGCCATGCCCTTTGGGCTTACAGAACTTCCAGACACACAGCTATGAAAGCCACACCCTTCTCTCTTGTTTACGGGGATGAATGCGTGGTACCCGCTGAGGTCGTTGTTGCCTCGGCCCGACTAGCCCTCAGCAGCGGCCTCGAGAGGAGGAAACCAGAATGATGGCCCTTGAAGGCCTGGATGAGAAAAGAGCCAACGCTATGCGCCGAATGAAGAAACACCATGAACAACTTGTCAAAGCCTACGGGAAGACTGTCAAACCCCGCTCCTTCGTGGAGGGCGACCTTGTCCTCCAAGCCGCCAAGCATGTGCGGGCCAACCTGTCAGCCCCTAAGTTCACACCCAACAAGGAGGGGCCACTTGAAGTGTACACGGCCAGAAGCAACGGCTCATATCTCCTGCTTGACCCAAACGACGGGCGGCTCACGGCCCTTGTCAATGGTCGCTACCTAAAGAAATACTATGCGTAGCCAGTTGCAGCGTGTTCATCACAACCTCCCACACGTAGTTTAGAACACTTACACCGTATTTTGTTGTATATAAGCGCATACCCTGACTTGTAACCCTTGTCGCTCATTACAAGTTCTTTTTTTGTGAAACAGTGTTTTGATCCGAGCATTATCCATACACAGTCTGTTCGCTGCACATATATTTATGCTTAGCCTGCCTCTTTTGCTCCTAGCCACTGAGCTGTTTGCCCTCAACGGGAAGGAGGGAACACCATTGGACAGCCATCAGACGTAAGACATTCGATAATCATAACAAAATAACAAGAGCGCAATGCACCCACAACAAACGACAATAGGGCAACACGCAGCCGTGTTTCATAACGCCAACAAGAAACTATATGTACATGTAAAGTTTTTTTGTTTTTTTGTTGGCCACTATCGGGCGCGGTTTATACATCAAATCCGTCGTAAGTCCTACAGAAAACTAGATAACAACACTACTACCGGATGAGACCTAGGAGCCGTTGCTTCTGGCCGTGTGCACTTCAAGTGGCCCCTCCTAGTTGGGTGTGAACTTAGGGGCTGACAGGTTGGCCCGCAAGACATTCGATAATCATAACAAAATAACAAGAGTGCAATGCACCCATAACAAACGACAATAGGGCAACACGCAGTCGTGTTTCATAACGCCAACAAGAAACTATATGTACATTTAAAGTTTTTTTGTTGGCCACTATCGGGCGCGGTTTATACATCAAATCCGTCGTAAGTCCTACAAAAAACTAGATAACAACACTACTACCGGATGAGAGCTAAATGCCTCCAACGTGTGACACTGATCCTATAACGCCGTCCATCCCGCCTCGAGCTCGGCCTGTCGCCTCAGACGCTCGACCTCTTGAACCTCCACATCAGCACGCCGCCTCTACATGTCACTCAGTCGTCCCTGTAGCTCAGTCAGCTACCTCTCTATCTCCGCCACCTCCCTGTCAATGATGGCCAACTCTCCGCTAATCTCTGACCGTTCCACCTCTAACCCTGTGCGCCGCCTCTCGAGTAGCACTTCCTCCATCCGTACTAAGGCCATCCTCTCCACCATGGCACTGTCCTCGCTCCTCGACTTCAAGAAATCAGCCATCCAGTCCAGCTACAACCCTAGAGAGGTGAATGGCACAAACTCCGTCAATGACCGTTCAATAAACGCCGTTGACCAACCTGTCGTAGGAACACTAGCAAAGGGTAGCAACCACTCTACAAACCCTACATACACCCACCTCTGCAGTACGGAGTTCTCTATAATCACTCCCTCGAATGTCTGCGGGTACGCCACCTTCACCAACTCTAACTGGCGCACTGTCTCAGCGGGCAACTGGAGGCTCTCCCATGATACGACGTCGGCCTGCCCGCTCGATGATCCTCTGCTCACCTTACCAACCACTGTACCACCCACCACTGTCCCAGGCCTCTCACACACTCCACTCGTCGCCTGTGCACCGATGGTCATCGAGTGCATCGCCATTAATGTCACCCCCGCCTCGACAGTTGACCCCGACGACGCGTCCTGCTGACGCCTCGCAACAGGCTGCGCCAGAATCACCAGCTCACGAGCACGGTGTGCCACAGCGGGCTCCAGTTCCACCAGGTCCTCCCCGCTCAACCCCTACGGCCTCTGCCTCTGTGCCTTTCCACCAGTAGCCGCTGGCATCAAACATCAGTGACTCGTCGACCGCTCCACCATACATATCCTCCACCCTCTCCTCGACACCTGACAGCGGGCTCACCCTGCCGCTCACGCTAGCCCCCGACGTATCAACAGCCTCCAGTTCACCCTCGCCAGTCGGCTCGTCTACTTCAAATGCCACCCCCTCCTCTGCCTTGACAGCCGCACCGACGTCACCAACTCCCTCCACCGTCTGCTCCTCGCACTCCTGTCAAAAGAATCGTCAGTACGTCAACTCTTTTATTGTGATTTTAATAACAAAGACTTAATCGAAAAGACAATGTAATGCAATGGTAACAGCTAGTCTTACCTCAATCGCTGGCTCCTTCGACTCCTCCCGCGGCCTCTTTGACCCTGCCAGGCGCAAACCCGAAGCGCCTGCACTCGTCTGACGAGCACTCTCCATCATACTCACCCGAAGTGCCGACAGCGGCCCCTTACCTGCCCTTGGTACTCGCGGTGACGGCATCCCTGGCTCTTCCCCGTGATCCTCTCCCGGAGCCTCATCCTCGGACCCTTCTCCCTCCTCGTCCGGTTCCTCGCCTGGGTCTCTCTCAGAGCCCACCAGCACTCCCTGACACCAGCGCCAGCATGCCAGCCTACCCCGCGGCTGTCACTGATATCAAACTCAGTGCCCGATCGCATGCAAACACATCCGCCATTCGACGTGTGCTCGATGGCTGTGCCAGCAACTCCGCCCAACTTGCACGTAATCGCTCCCACCACTGCGTATACCCCACGGTCACTGCCCCTGCTACCTCTGTCCCCGGCCGCCTCCACTCTGTCACCGCTACTGGCCACTCACAAACTCTGTCATACCACGTGTACCCAAACGCGGTCGTCATACTCCACAAGCCGCGGTATCCACACGGCGATTCTAAATCATAGTCGAATGCCAGTGACAGCCGATCTGGGCAATAACGGGCTACGGAATACAGGTTCTCCGCGGGCTTCCCACCATCGTCAGTCAGCACCGGAAGCCAACCCAAAAAATAAGCCACCAAGAGCACAACATCCGCCGGTGCCAAGGACCCTCTCCTGGCCAAGTCCCTCGTCATCTCCTGTCCGTGCAACCAGGGGGCACACCGTACGACGAATGCATATCTCTGTACGGCCGTGCCAGGCACGCCTCATGAGAATCTATCAACCGTGACAGCAGACAATCGGGCCTCTTGATGCCGACCATGCGAACGCACGTGATCTGCTACACCACGCCGCCACCTCCTGTGATCTGCCGCTATGCATCACCGTCCTCATCGTTGGTACCGGATGCTGGCGCGGGAATCCTACCAGACGATAATCTAGAAAACACTCGTACAGGTACTGCTGCAGGAACATCCAGTCCACGAATGTAGCCACCTGATACCGCCCGTGTGACCGCTTCACGTCGTTCACCAGCTGATCCAGACGTAAGTACAGGGTGCCCAGATACACAGGGCCTAACCCGACGCGTCTCCCCTGCACCATCCGAATCGCCAAGTACAGGGTAATGCTGTCCTCCGGCGTCCCCTCAAACACAAAGCTGTAAGTAAATAGCAACTCATTATACGCGGCATTAAATGAAATCACAAACACGAATGGGACCTATAGGAAGTACGATTCTCACCTCGACATGAACATCGTCAGGAAAGCTACCATCTCGTACCGCTCATCCTTGTGATACGGCCCTATCACAAAGTGAACAACAACACACAATCTCTGCCCTGACCTTGCCTGTGCCGTGCCATAGAACAGTCGGAGCCATCCACCGTATATCCCCTTCCGATGCTGCTTCGTCTCCGCTAAGATATCCAGCAACTGTGTCTGCAACAAGCGCTCCTCACCACTGAGCCGCGTCATACGTGCGTCCAACTTGCCCTGCATCGGCAGACTTGTCAACATCATCACGTCCAACAGCGTCGGCCCGATCTCTCCGAACTCAGTCACAAAGGTGAGTGTCTGAGTGCTCCACCTCGACAGCAACAAAGTCATCCCGGGCGTGTCCCTATACAACTCCAGACCCCTCCCCGTAATGTCCACCGCCGGCAGCAACCCCAACCTCTGTAATAGTGCCTGCCAATAAGACGTCTCCACCATGTGCTGACACCAGAAGTCCCACCCAGTCGGCATCGCGCCATGCCCCTTGAACACTATAGGTTCCCAAGGTATATCCTCCCTCTCTACCAACAATCCTGACACGTATCTCGGTGACATCACAGGAGCCTCCTCCCAGCTCAGAGCGCGCACATATGGCGACGGTGCCCGTGGCTCTTCTCCTATTGACGAACCACTCCACGGCACTGTAAAAGCTCTATCAACCACTCGGATGGCAAGCTCCCTCCACAACTCATGGTCAGGAACTTGCGGTACCACTCCCCTCACTCCCAGCAGTGTGTTCATCTTGTCTGGGTTCAGATCGTACGACCTCACTCCACCGTTGTCAAATGTCAAAGGCATAGCCGTCTCACCACCCGACACAACTCTGGCCTCACCTGTCGGCGGCGCGGCCACGGGTTCTGTCATCAGGACCCACGATGGTCGTAATGCACTAGCCGCCGCACCCCATGGCTTCACAAAGATCTTCTGCTTAACCTTTCTTAGAACGGGAATCGGCTTGGTGAGCACAATCCTCGCTCCACCCAATGACCCCGACGACCCCCTCATGGCTGAGCCCCCTAGCTGGTCGACCCCTCGTGCGGCCGACCCCCCTCCCCTTCCTCATTCCTCTCTTCCTTCCCTTCCCCTTCTTTCCCCTGATGAGGCCGACCCCCTGGCTGGCCGACCCCCCTCGCGACTGACCCACTCCCCCTTTCATCCCTCTTTCCTTCTTCCTCTCTCTTCTCCCTCTCACCACCTGGGCTGACCCCCTGGCTTTACCGACCACCATCACCGGCCGACCCCTCGGCCGCCTGCTTGCCTTCTCTCACCATCTCTCGTTTTTCTCTCTATTCACTCTTCTTCTCTCTCTGAACTAATGAGGTGCAAATGATTTCTTCTTCTCTCTCAACTCGCCCCCTTCACTATTTATAGCAAATTTTGGTGGTTAAAATTAGAGCTGAGAAAATTTGGGAAAACATAAATTTGAGTCATTAGACTGTCTTAACAACTAGAAGTCATTTCATTTTAAGGATGACATGATTTTTAGTTTTTGGTTTAGTCCGGCTTATGTACACCAGGTGTTCGATGAAAGTCCCAATGGGATTTTTGTGTTTTTTGTTGCCTAATCACTACTCTCCTCTTAATTTGCAGATTGTGAATGTCAATGACCATGTCTTCTTCAAGTATTGGACGTAAGAGACAGAATCAACCATGTAAATGGAGTTATGAGGATAAAAATTGTAATTGTGGAAACAAGGCTTCCATTAGGGTTTCAAGGTCCCACAATAGCAAATATAAGTTATATTACACATGTGCATTTCGAGAATGCAACATGTTTGCGTAGTGCAATCGTACCAATTTGGGCTACTTGCAACCCAACTAGACACCCCAACTCTACTTGAAGCTATGGGAAAATATGGTCAATTTAGTGGTTCAAGAAAGCATGACAGGGCACTAAGTGCAAGAATGGACTGCTTGGAAGAGATCATAACAATGATGAAAATACATTTAATAGAATGCTTCTTGGTGTATTTAGAGGCCATTGCACTTGAAGTAAAGTACTAGGGGTTAGTGACGTGTAAAGGAGCATAAATGTATTTAGTGATGTACTAATATTGTTCAATGCTACTATGTAATGTGTTAGTATGCAACAATTAGTGATGTGTTGTTATCTATTACGTACATTGTTATGCACCAAACTATGTTTTGTTGTTATGCTATTAGTGATGTGTTTGGTGGCCAAAAGTTATGTTGACATGCTGCATTTGTACACAATAGGCACTAGTCATAGTTGATAGGAAACAAAAGATGATAGGCACCATTCACAGTTGACAAGAGACATTAGTGAAGTTTAACTTTTTAGTTCACATAGATTGAAATCTAATGGGGCAAAAATACAGTCATGTCCAAGAATGGGGTCATGTCCACAATTAATCATTTGAATCACGTCCAAAATGACATCCCTAAACAAAATGAATCCTTAAACAAATATACAACTGTTACACAAAATTTAGCACAAGTACTGTCAGAGCTCTAGGTCCAAAATGGTATCCCTAAACCAAAATGACAAAATGACATCCCTATGCTAGAGAAGTTGATGCAGTTTGAGAGCTTCAAGGTGCAACAACAAAAGTAGTTGGAGCACCAACAAAAGCACCAGCAAGAGCGACAAAAGTAAAAGGAAAAGTAGTACCAGCACCAGCACCAGCAAAAGCAAAAGCACCATTTCCATGTAATCATATCAAGAAAAATAGTTGGACAAAAAAATTCAAGATAGACAAAAAGGAAAAATTAGAAATAAACAATCACACTTAAAACATACCCCTCTTCTTCCCCTTTTTTTCCTTACAGGAGCTCTTTGACATTTCCTTCTATTATGTCCAAGCTCCTCGCACAAACCACACCAAAGTGGATCTGACCTGTTTAGACTTGGTGTTGACTCATCTGTTCCCTTTTTTAGTTCTTCTTAGGCCTATAGGCAGCCTTCTTGTAATGGAGGCAACACAATTGGTGGAGTAACTTCCATGTCACGCCACAATTTCATATCTCTTACAGGATGTATCATACCTCCACATGCCTTTAAGTAAAGGTCCTTGTAGAAGCAACGAGCACAGTAGTCTTCAAGATTTCCCCTTTAGTAAGATACGTATGCAGCAACATGCCTGCATGGAATCCACTTCCATCCCACACCTTACACTCATAGGTCATCTTTTCAAGATTCAAAATGTAAATGATATAAAACTCAGTACCCTGAAATTCGGCCTCATCAACCACTAAGAGTGTACACTTTCTAGAAGCCTCCCTAATCTTATTCAACTTTTCCAAAACCTTTAGGGGCACAACATTATCCCAAGTGGAAGCTTTTTAAAAGTTAATGTGAAACCTACCCATCAACTTACTCCTAAATTGCTGCATTAGGTTCACTACAAGGAAATATCTCAAGTTTCCTAACCAACTGAGAAGCTTTTAGTGATGTTATTGGCAATACTATCACACCTTGCCATTTGATCAAACCTAAACCTTGTCCAAGCTGATATTATTAGGTTAGCAAGCCAATCATGAGCCTCCTTACTTTGGTCTTTTTCCTTTTCTATTATTACATATTTAAACATATGAGCAATATAAACCCTAGTAGCCATCCTCAAGTTATTTCTCATTAACAAACTAGGGTGCTTGGCATTGGAATTTGCGTACACATGCCTGCAATAGTGTCTATTGTACACATTCTGAACTATACGGTTGTTGCCTCTCCCAAACCCTTCTACCTATCTTTCACAAATGTCTAGGTTGTTCACCAATGCCCTCTCCAATGTGGTTCTTAAGATGGTCAAAGAAAAACTCCCAGCTGTTCTTTTTTTTCACTCTAAATTATTACAAAGACAACTGGAAACAAACCATCCTTCCCATCAATAGAAATGGCAGCCAACAAAACACCTCCGTGATTCCTTAAGATGACATCCATCAAATCCTATCCACAGCCTACACCCCTTTAGGAATCTATCAATCATAGTAGGAAAGGTAACAAACACCCTCTTAAATACAGGACCAACTTTAAGGTTAGGCCTATTATATCCTAGTTCCACAGCTGCTTGAGGGTTTTTCCTTTTCACAGTTTCCTTATACGTTGGAAGCTTCGCATAAGACTCCCATGTCCCCCATGGATCTCATCCATTGCTTTTTTCTTGGCCCTCTACAAATGCATTTTGCTAGGTTGCACCCTATACTTCATTATTTCAGCAAGCATACCAGCAACTTTGATGTTTGGATTTGCTCTAATCACATTGATAAGCTTCTTGGCAATCCAAGGTGATGTAACTTCTTGAACTTTAGATTCTCTAACACATGTGTGAGGTGGTTCAACAGACTTAACCTTAAAAGTGGTTCCATTAGGACATATTGAAGCATGAATTCTCGAAAGGCAAGTTTCATTTGCACAATGTGGTGGTACCTTTAACAAATCACTCTATTCCTGATCAAGACAAACCCCTCTTGTATCACATATCTTTCAATGCATTCTTAATGACAACAAATCTTCAAATAACATGCCCATTTGAAAATAATAGGCTCAGTCAGTGTATCTTTGAAATACCTTACCCCTCTAGTATTCAATAGTATCTTACCACCATTAGCACTAGAGTCACTAGAGAAATTTGGTTCACAATCATCACTTCCCTCATAGTCAGGCATATCATCATCAAAACCTTGAACAGATTTATTCCCAGACATGCCCATTCCATCATCAACATCTGAATCACATCACCACTTTTTCCTAGTCTAACAGACTCATCATCACTGTGAACCATCCAGTTTTCATCCATCTCATCATCACCGATCTTACAAGGACTCTCATTAGGTTCGTTTTCTGGCTCCGTATAAGCAATTGATGGTACTACCTCCACAACATACACATAAAGTGCTATCACTTATTTGACCTAAACATCTCCATCAAACTCTTATCATCACTAATGTCAATCCTCTTGTTACTCCCACTAACTAAAGCAGTAACACCAAACATTATGTTGAGATTATTTTTAATATAATTAAGTCCCTCATCACACATATAACTTAGTAACTATATATAAACTTTACTTATCAAGATTAACATTATATATAGTAAACTGAAACTTGTTATCATAATAAACTCTAAGATCGTGGATAAGACAAGCCATAGTTGAACATGATATATTATGAGAGGAAAAGGAAAAAAAATACCTAATGTAAGAATGAGATTTTTAAAGGCTAAACAATGTCATTTAATGGCAATAGACTGCAAGCATAGAAATATTACGTCTCTTTAAAGGCTAAACAATGTCATGTAATGGCAATAGACTGCAAGCATAGAAATATTACATCTCTTTAACCACGAATTACAGTTTTTAAAGAAAACTCCCAACCTTTCAACCAGCAAACTGTGGGACATATACAGATATACCAAATCCATGTAGTGCAAGTAAACTTGACAGCAGATATACCATTAGCCTTATTTCAATTAAAAAGTTTTCAAAACCCTAAACATCGTCAATCATATGCGTGATATCATATTTCACGTATGTACTTTAGATCGACAGAGAAAACTGTAAACATCTGAGCAAGCAATAATGATAACATGCAACTTCACATCGTGTTGATCGATGCAAGTTTTCGCGTAGAACTTGGTTTGATGTAGACAATAATCATATGAGTTCAACAGTACAGTAAACCTTACTCTGTGCCGTGACCACTGTGCAAGCATTAGCGCAGAAGTTATCGATTTTCTCCGCATTGTCTTCTTTCGCTAATCAAACCTTCAATCTTCCAACAACTTAGAGTATTTTTGGGTTTGTGAAATGAAGAGCGTAGACACCCTATTTTTTGTAGTCATCACTAATTAAATAAATAATAGGCTTTATTATTTGTTAGAGTGCATTATTGAGTTTAGGCCTAGTAATATGACCTAATTAATTAATTTAGTCAAGTCCAGTTTAATTGTCCAAGTCTAGCTCAGCTGTATGTCCAGTCCATCAGTCTAGTCCAGTTGCATGTCTAGTCTATCAATTAAGTCCAATTATGTCAAGTCCAGTCCAGTATACTAAGTTTACCCCAAATTAATTAGGACCAGTCCATTGAATAACTAGCTTAGTTACTTAAGGTTTAACCCAAGTTAAGACTCAGAGATTGTGATTGATTAGATGACTTGGAAGTGTCTTGTGATTTATTCTTGATTTATGTGATTGATCCTTGATTTATATGAGATATGGAGATAATTTTTGAATCTGTTACATTCCATCAAATCAAATCAAATACAATTATCGAATTAGGGTCAAATAATGCCTCAAAAAATTCATTTTTAAATCGTGGGATGAACCAACAGTTTTCGACAAACCAGTCAGTTGGTTGACTTTTGTCAATTTATGATTTTTATCAAATTTTTGTCTTATTTTCAAATCAGAGATTGATCCAGTCATCTTTATCATTTATGGCTGTAATATTTTGCAATTTTAGAGCGGTTTAAAATAACTGTTGGTAATTTGAAAAATAAACGGGTGATAATTTTGAGCATTGCTCAGGTATTAGTAAAGCATATAAGCTTAAATTGATTTTGGAATGAAAATATAAATTTTCAAACTTTTTACGGTCATTTTGTAATTTTGAAAAAATTTGGGGGCTAATTTATTATTTTGAAAGTTACCCATTATGTGTCAAATTTTAGAGAAATTAGTCTTAAGAAGATGCCACCTCCTCTTTATTTATTTGGTGACTAATCACTCAACTTATAAACTAAAGAATTGGATAAAGATCTTTAAGGGAAATTAAAGAAAGAAATTAAAGGATAACAAAAGAAAAAAAGAATTTCGGGAAGAAAGAAAGGAAACAGAAAAGAAGAAACAGAGAAGAGAAAACAGAGGGGAAACCAGAGAGCTCTGGAAGAGAAAGGAAAAAGAAAAAAGAAATGAGGGTGGGAGAGAGAGAGAGATTGGGGAGGTCCTAAATGGTAAATTCGTTTTCAGTGGGTGATCGGTGTGGGTGTGAGTGTGGGTGTGGGTGTGTGTTCACTATGTGTGCGTGAATGTGTGGTGTATATATGTGTGTTTTAGTGTATGCGGGTGTGTAGTTGTGGTGTTTTTGTGTGTGTATGATATGCAAAAGTTTGTATAGGAGGGAAATTGAGTGATGGGTGTGTGTTTCAGTGTGTGCAGTATGTGTTGTGTGTGTAAGTGTTCGGGTATGTGAGTTTGTAATCTAATTATGTGTTAAAAGTATGAATGAGTGGGATGAGGTGTACCAGTGTGTGTAAGAGGAAAATTGGGGGAGTTCTGGATTTGTTTTAGTGGGTGCCATGTGTGTTAAAGTGTGTGTACAGTGTGTCTTTGACAGTGTGTGTTTCAGGTGTGTGATTTTGTGAATTGTGTGTGTAATAGGTGCATTTTAAGTGTGGTAGAATGTGTTTTAGGAGTGTTAATGCATGAGAAGCTGTAGCTGTGCATGTGTTAGTGTGTGAAGCAGGGTTCTATTAGGTGTATGTTTCAGTAGTTGGAGGTGAAAGACAAGTGTGTGAGTCCAAGGTGTAATAGTGTGTGTGTGATTTAGATAGTGACTATTTTTGTCACCAGGGGGGGTAGGTTAAACATATTTTTGCAATTTTTTTTAAATAGTTAGGATCAAAATTTGAAAAAGTCTAAAACAGTAACCCAATTACTTTCATGAGATGTATGCTCTAGAGTTTTTTGGGAATTTTTGGTATCCGCAAAAGATGCTAAATTATGATATTAATTAAAAGAAATTCTTGATTTATTTATCATATCAAACCTTAAAATTTTACAAAAATCTTATATTACTGAGATGTTTCATTTACTAAAATTTCATGCCATTCTGAGGTTGATAGCTATTTTTAGCGGAATAGACTTTTGAGCGGGATGGTCCGGACACTGATTTGAAATTTTTGGGCAAAATTTTTTAAAGTATTTTTTAGCCCAAAAATGACTTTAAGATACTTATAGTAATGTTTTAAAGTATTTTTTAGATTTTTCTTGTGTCGGGAATCCTCGAGGGTACTTTGGTAACCATTAGAGGGGGTATTTTGGTAATGTTACCTCTAAAATGTATATTTAGGTAATTTCACTTATGATAGGGATATTTTAGTGATTTTACTAACGAGAAGGCGGTTTTGGTAATTTAAGTATGAGAGTAGTGTTTTTGGTAATTTTACACATAAGAAGCATTTTGATAATTTTACCTAGCCGGTGAGGGGGTTCATTTTAGAAGTATGCGTGAGTCAGTATTCAGTTTATAATATCATAGTCTATATTGTGTTCTAATAATTTGATTGCTTTGTTTAGATTAAGGCAAAAGACTTTCTGGTTAGGTTAATTTAACTTCGGATCTAGGTAAGGGTTTCTATCTGAACCGTGGGTAAGGACTTCTGTCCGAATCCTAATTTTGATAACTGGTGTTCATAAGTATTATTTCGATTTGCTTACATCTATTATCAGACACTGAGATACGCATTTAATATCAGAATGTTATTGTTGAATAAACCCCAACATTGAACGTGAATCAATTATTTGAAAATCTTATCAATGCTCGCCTTGTTTTGCATGCTGAGCAAATTCGATAATTGTTTGCACTCTTTCCTCAGAATTGTTATACTTAAGTTCGATAACTGTTGGTATTTGTTTTGCTAGTTGTTTGTGGTTATTCTGAAATCTTGAATGATGAATTGATATCAGCATGCTTAATTGTCATTGAAACCCTAATTGATTTCGGTTAATTGAATTCATGTTGGTTTATTGCATGTCAAGCCTGGAATTTCTCGTTGATTCTATGATTGTTGTTTTATATTGTGACCAAGGGGTCTAATCTAAGCGAGGCGTTATAAAGAATGACTATTATTGCTTCCTACAAGAAATGCAGGCTAATCCCTTGATCGATGAAAAATGCTAGTTTTTATCGTATACCATGCATGTGTACATCTGTGCATTTCCTGAATGGCATTGCTTTTGCCTAGGATCATCTTTGAATTTTTTTACGTTGTACCGTCTAATGATTGTTTGAGAATGATGTTCAAATGAATGTCTTGTTATCGACTTTAAGGGGATTGAATGAAACTCTTCCCCATATTGTGATCAAATTGTTTGTAATTATCTGAAACATTTTCCATATTGTCTTTGAAATATATGTCTTCATTTTAAATCCTTTGGAAGATCATCATTCCATTTTAAAATGATGACTTTGAAAATGATCATCAAATTATCATTTTTGGTATTTGGTTATAATTGTTAATATTTGTTTCGGAAACTAGGATGATTGTTATTATTTGTTTTGGTGCCTGTCCACAATTGTTTATGGTCATTTTTTTTATATATGCTTATGACTGATTATGATCGTTTTGGAAAGTATATGCTTATGATTGTCTGTGGTCGTTTTTTGTATATGCGTATGACAATTCTTGAAGTGTTTTTAGAAATTGTCCTCGAATGAACTCTCGAGTCGTTTTGCAATTTTTTCGCTTGTACCTGAAACGACGTTACTGAGCTCTCAAAAGCTCACTCTTCCTGTGACTCCCTTCTATAAGTGATCAGCTGTAGAATGCTCGGGAATAGATTATAGTCTGGGTGAGATTCCGGTGATCCCATCACTACTATGTAGTAAGACCCCTGCATGGGTTGGTACCATTAACTAGTACTATAAGGACTCGAGTTGTAAAGAGCCTAGGTTTAATAGTTTAAAATAAGCAGTTTGTAATCTTATATCTTGAAGAATTTGAGTTGATGTCTAGTTAGATGTTTTGAAGTATGTGTCAACAAATAGGATTTGACATGTTTGATGTGGAGTGATAGGTTAACGTTCCAGGAGTTCAGGGTGATGGAGCTCCAAATTTTCGGGATGTTATAATGACATCCCAAACCACTATAAATAGGTCCCTTGACCTTTATTTTTTAGGACAAGTTTTTTCTTCATAGAGCTTTTAAACCATTTCTTCTTTAGAATTGGTAGATCATCTCTGAAGAGAATTTAGCACTTTATATTCATTTCTAAACAGTCTTGAGCCTCTTGCATCAAGAAAGTCTCAAAGCTTTCCCAAGTCTGCAAGGCAAAGCATTCTTGAGGTATATTTACTACTTTCTAGATTAGTTTACATTATAATTGTGACACCCCAGCCCAAGTGACATCACCGGAGCTGAGATGTCAATCCTATCAACGTCACAACCTTTAATACAACACAGAGCTACTACAACTTTAAGAACATAAAGGAACGCCACAACACGTCCTTACAAATTTTTTTCTTAAAAGTACACATCGTACGGCAGCAGAAACTATACAACATGATACAATTTAATATTTACACCAAATTTGCATCATCGTGGCGATAGATTTCCTCACAGAACCTTAGCATAATTTCTCATTACCTTTACCAGAGGTTTCTCTTCGTTCAAACCTAGTACATAAAAACACTTTAGATAAGGAATAAGCGCAAATCGCCCAGTAAGGATAATACGAGGAGGACAATGCACAAGTCTCTCGAAAATATCAGAGAATCAATTATGAATTCTCAACGAAGGCAATGAATTTAAGAATGCCACGGACAAACATTTGCAATCACCTTGATACATTACATTTGTTCAAACTGAGCGGCTCAAGCTTAACAGAACATAATCATTTCCATTTGGACAGACTCATGGACTATGCGGGTGCAATGCAAGAGAAAACACTAAAGCAAATAATCATCATGAGAATAAAGAGACAATAAATTTAGCAATATCAAATAAAAACAATTGCAATGCATGCTTGACTTGACACGACAGACTCCAGCGCACTTCATCCTTTTTGTCAGTTATTTTTTTTCACTGATCGCCAGTTACTTCGCTTCACTGTGCCTCCACTTATTGATACCCCTTGATGCGTGGTGTTCATCTCAGGCTCGCGTAGATTAAAAGAGACGGTATCCATTAAAGGAGCGGACTTAGAGAGCGTTTCGATCATAAGTCCTCAACAACATATCAAGCTCATCAACGGGTGGACTAAGGGAATTTATTCTACCTTAAGTCCTCAACAGGATAAGTCAACAAGAAGTACCGAGTCAACAACATGTGTTCAAGCATAACTATTGGAGTTTAACATAAACATCATCAACGTGGTATGCTAAACAAAACAATGAATAACATAACGGAATTGCACTACCCTTTCTTGTTTGGCTTTATAGCCGATGAACTCCTCGCTTTCGGATTTTCTCAACAATGGAATCACCTATCCAAACAAAATCCTTCTTGTTCGATAGTCTTAAAATACAAAAACTGTAACAGCCAAGAAATCTGGAGCTCCATCGCCCCGAACTCCCGAAGTGTTAACCTATCATATCGACACATATTACAACACACCTGTCTTAATCTTAGAGCTTCTAAGATAATGCAACCCAAAGTTCCTTAAAAACATAAGGTTCCACAAAGGAATTCCAACTTAAGCTGTTAAAACTTAAACATAAGTTCTTAACCAAACACACTATTGTATAGGCCCGCGCGAAGGTCTTATTTACGCAAATCAGGGTAACTGTCTCAAAGCCTTACCCAAATTCTAACTTTTCCTCACGCAATCTACTATTGGTGGCTACCTGCAAAACGGAACAAACAAGGGTCAGCTTTTCAGAGCTCAGTAAGGTTGCTCAAGGGTAATCTCTGAAGGAGTTACAACGATTCAAAGAGAATCTGCTAAGGATTACAAAACAGTCACAACAATTTGACAAGAACAGGGAAAAGAGTTTTAACTCAACCCCTTTTGATAAGATATCCAAACAGTTGTTCTCAGTCATTCTTAGAGTAATCGCTTCAGATACAATGCAAATAAATTTAGAAGATACTGACCATGGACAGATGTAATACCATACATGCAATGCTCAATATAATGTACACATGCATGATGTACGAATACTAGTCCATTTAGGTACTAGCTTATGTTCCACGCAGGATTCAAACCAGCTTTATAACACCCACCTCAGTATAGACCCCCATGTCAGTATATAGAAGACAAATATCATGGAATCAATACACAGTTCATGCTTAACAAGTAATAAAAGGTTAGCACCGATCAGAGTTCAAATAATTGAATCAGGTTCAATATCAGGGTTTAATTGATAATAACATATCGATATCAATGCATACTTAGAGTTCAATAACGGCCATAAGCAAAATGAGAGAATAATTACGAACGTAAACTGATGACTTAGGGTTCAGATAAAAATCCTTAACTGGGTCCACAGCTAAGATATGCTAACCGAATAATCTTTCACTTTAACCTAAACGGAGCAATCCAATGATTAGAATACAGTTTACATTGCCATACTATACATTCGATATTGACTCAAGCACATTTTAAAAACGACCCCCTCACCAGATATGTAAAATTACCAAAATGCCCTTTATGTGTAAAATTATCAAAAATGCCCCTATCGAATTTAAATTGCCAAAACAGCCTCACGGTAACTAAAATCACTAAAACATCCCAATCGTATGTGAATTTATGCAAAAATATAGTTAATGGATAAAATTATCAAAATACCCTTTGGGGGTTTTCGGCTCCAGAAAATCTTAAAAATACATGAAAACACTATTTAGAGTGTCCTGAAGTCGTTTTTGGGTTAAAAAGTATTTTAAAAAAATTTCACCCGAAAATTTTGAACTGGTGTTTTGACCGAGCGCTCGAAGCCGATTTCGCTAGAAATACCTATCGGCCTTAGGATGGCACAAAATTTTTAATAATAGAACATATCAGTAAACTAAGTTTTCTTTATAAATTTTTAGATTAAAATATCTTAGTTTGTTATGCTAAATAATTTGATAATTCTTGTTAATTGATACCCTAATTTAGCATCCTTTGATGAAATAAAAAATTTGCAAAAAAATTCAGAACGTACGTCTTGTAAAAATAATGGAGGTTACTGTTTTAAGTTTTGTCCAATTCTGATCCAAATTATGTATAAAAAAAGGAGCATAACTACTTAACCTACCCCTCTTTTAGGGACAATTACGATTACTATTCCCATCATTCCACACACTTCTTCACCTAAAACGCACACACTCACCTTCTTCTTCACTGAACTGCCAGGATACACACACTGAAGCACCCAACTCTCAGCACACACATACCACCGCCCTTAAACACGTCGATTACACCCGACTACACACACTAACACACATTACAACCTACATTAACAACAAATTACACACACATAATTCATCTTCAATCACCACGCACTGACTGTCACTCATACATACACTATCACCACTACGAGCACCAACTGTGACTCACTCCCGTCTCTCGGCAACACACCCAAAATCACCTCCCCTCTCTTCTAAACACATGATCATAACCCAACACACATCCATCCATGAATTCCACACCCAAAACTCATATACATTCAGCACACACACTGCACAGCCACGATCCCTCTCCCTTACACCCTACGAGCCCGCAATCTATTAATCACTAACCTAACAATCAAAATTACGCAAGACCATAGCCATTATCCCACACCCGAGGTAGCCAATACCCAGAAAATGCCTCTCTACATAGCCATGTTCATGGCTCATGCACGCATTCCATAGTGACTAAGAACATACACAAATCCTACAAATACACACTAGAACATGCATACTACAAATTCGGAAGCTTACCTCTTGAAAATAAGCTTGAATCCCCCTCTTCCCTGCCGTTTTTCTTCCTCCCGTGCCTGCCTTGTTTTTTCTTTCTGCTCCCTATTTTCTTTATTCTTTCTGCTTTCTTTCTTTTTCTTTTGTTTCTTGTTTGTTCTTTCACCTGAATTTCCCTTTTACCCTATTTACTATTTATGTGATTAGTACCTAGCTTAGTCATCCCATATAAAGTAGGAGGTGGCATAATTTAAAACATGGTTTTCCCAAAATTTTACACCTTAACAAACCTAGTCTAGCCTGCTTTCTCCAAATTACATAATAGGCCCTACTCTTTTCATATTTACAAAATAGCTCCCAAAACTTTTAAAAACTGTAATTTTGACCCCAAAACTTCTTAACCTTTTATACATTATTACTTCCAAAGTAACGCTCAAACTATAGCCCCTTTTATTTATATATTTTTCTCAGTTAGCCGATAATTATTATTTTTCAGAAAATTATTTCTAACACCTCAAAAATGTGGGGTATTACAAAAACACACACAGCTTTACCCCTTTTCCCGCTTATCTGACCATAACTTCTCGAACCTATTTTAACATAAATTTTATCAAATCTTGTACTTTTTGTTGCTTGACCATGAGTTTCCAATTCGTCACTAGGTGTGAAAAATTACCAAAACACCCCGGGGCATAGGTAAAATTACCTAAACACCCATGCCAACTCTTGCACCAATAAACACTCTAAAATGACTCAAAATATCTTTCTAAAACAATATAAAGTTATTTTTGGACTGAAAGGTCATTTGATAAATTTTTAGCTCAAAAATCCTATCTAGATAACCAAATCAAGCGCTGGGGAACCAATTTTGTTAAAAATAACAATTGTCATCAAAATATGATGAAATTTTAGACAGTAAAGTGTCTCAGCTGCATAAGATCCCCATAAACTTTTCAGATTAAAATACATTCATTTACTAATTTTTAAGAATTTAAAACCTTATTTCAGGGATAAATATATTTAACATCTTTAGCAAACTCAAAAAAAATCCTAAATATTCAGAGCATGTAGATATTTTAAAAAGAATAAGAGTTTCTCTTTTGTATTTGGCCAAATTCTGGATTAAAATCATGTTTTGAAATTAAAATTTAAAAATAATTAGAGAACAAGACTTTTAGTGACAATTACAGTCACTATTCATCACTTATGGATCAAATTTACACACTTTCATCACCTCCCACACACATAGCTGCATTCTTTTGGGTTTGCATTCTCAGAATCACCCCCCTCCTTCATAAACACATGCATATTATGCTCACATATACAATTCTCCATTTAATTCCACCTTAAGTCCCCTTAATCCACTCTAATTTCACTTTATTTTCACTTATGTAATCCCCCTTTTGCATTTAACATGATAGCAAATCAAAGCATAAGCTAATTCAGCCTTAATCCCTCAAGAATAAACACCAAAACACCAAGAACACATACACACTAAAGGTTAGTTTTTACCTTACTTTGAAGATCCATAACTTCTTCGTTTCTCCACAAAAATACCTTCTATTTTTTGCAAATTCTTTCATTCTCTTCCTTCTGCAACTTCTCTATTCAGCCTTTCACAAAAGTCTTCCTAGATTTTCTTCTATTTAGCCCGCAAGCAGCTGCTCCACCCACTGTAGGCTGATTTTTGCCTGACTTTGGTGGTCAATAACTCCTTCGATTCTTCACCAAATTGCTCTTTGTTTCTCTAGTTTCCTTCCTCTCCCTTCCCTCTATGACTTATTAGTTATGACTCCAAAATTCCCTCTGGATTTTTCATAATCCTCCCTCCGACAGCTGTCCCTGATAAGCTTCTTCATGCCACCTCAACTTCCACTTTACTCCACATGCACACACTCCACCTCTTAAAAAAATGAGGTGTCATTCTCCCTTGTTTGTGGCTGTCTTTGGCAGCCACGAATCAAAGCAAGTTTTTTCTTTTCTTTTTTAAATGATAATAATAATAATTTAATTTAATTAATTTTTCTTAAACAAGGATATTACAATAATGATCTAGATTATCTCGCGACCCGTAGTCACTTCAATTCGAAAACATCAGAAAGAATCTTTTACAATTTTTGGTCTAAGTTTAAATCCCAAATTATAGACTACCTCCCGTAGGTTCAGAGTCGAACTACGGTAGTTTTTATTTCGATTAGTCCGATCAGTTATATAGGCAAATGTCATGTTCAAGTCAAAACATATAGAATATGGTTAGTTTATCAAGCTGTGCTTGTTACGTGTTTTAAGGCCAAAATTCAATAAACATGGAGTAGGAGCCGAAAGTGCATGGCGGGTGCCTAACACCTTCCCATTACGTAACTTAATCCTCGAACCTCTCTTTTGGTTTTGATAAACTAGTCATCCTTTTGGACACTCTAAGTCATCTATAGGTTTTTCTTATTTTCTTTTTATTAAATAAGATGGCAACTCCGAATCTAAAAGCATTCGGAGATTTTTCCAAGGCAGTTAGTCACAGTGGCGATTCCGCTGGGGACTTAAAAACTAAGAGGATTAGACTTGAAAAGTTTTTATTATTTTTGCCCTTGTTTTTTTTTTTTTTGTATTTGGTGACTTGTACAATATGACATAACTGTGGTATTTGTACTTTTATTTCTATACCTTACACACGCGCACGTCTCACCCCAGCCCACCCATTCAAGAGCGACAGTTGAAGCCCATGGTCCTCCTGAGCTCAAGGCGATCTTTCCATTGAGCTTTCAACTCTGCGGCCTTGTTCTAAAGATTCCTCCTGATTTGTTGGTATATTAAAAACTTGTATACGTACTGGTGATCGCCATTATTAACTTCCTAGTTATAGGCATAAGATATATGAGTGACCTCTATACTGATGTTACAAAGAGAAACCTCACACCTGGACCATTCAGTTTTTCTGCCCTTTGTTGGGAAAATACATCTATTAGCCCATGACATGTTTACAAGGAAACCAGCCACCATTTTTGTAAGCTAAAACTAGTAATTTCACAAAAAGAGGGAGACTCTGACCAACCTCCCGTTTATTCACGCTCCCAACTGGACTGTTAGTCAATATGTGGATTACTTGAAAATTCAAAATTGGCTGGCTTATATCTCACACTGACCAACTGGCCAGTTAAACTACCAGATTACCGGACGATTAGGCAGAATTTTCACCTTCCAAAGAATTTTCAAGTCAAAACATCCAACCAACTCACTTACCGGCCGGTTAACCCACCAGGTTACCAGACAGTTAGTTAGAACCTTAACCTTCTCAGGATTTTCTAAAAATCTATAATTACCTCACTGATCAATTAATCGGTTAATCCACAAGGCTAACTGAACAGTTAGTCTTTAGCCCAATTTTCTAGACATTCTCCTAAAAAACCATACTTATCCATTGAACAACCGGCTGGTTTATCCATAAGGAAAACCGACCGGTTAATCAGTATTCAATTCCTGTATGGGATAAATTAGTCGGGTTAATGTTTTACATTGTGTGCGCTTTGATTGTGTGATCCTATCTAGGTTATAGTTTCCTAACGTGAGTCTTTTTAGTCCTTAGGGTAAGAAGCGTAAAAAAACAAAACCAAAAAAGTCAAAATAGTTTATTCCTTTCGTAGAAGTCTCTTTTAGCGTTTGAGTCAAATAGAGTTTGTGTTTCCAACAAGTCTAGGAAATTCATCCTTAGCAAGTTGAGAGCGTGTAAAAAAATTTCAAAGCAAGAAAGAATTGCCCAATTTCGTACCGGTTGAATTCATAATTGACCAATCACTTTGGGATATTGCGCAAAAGATAGTTTTGAATTTAAGCCTAGTGATCTATCTCGTTGACATTTCTTTTTTGCACCTTGGGACGATGATCACTGTCTTTGTGTGCTTAAAAAAATTATAATTTCAATTTTTTTGAAATTGAATATGAGAAACTGAGGGTTGGTTTGACAAATTTTTTTTTTTAGTTTTCAGTTTTTAAAGAGTAGCTTAATTTATTTTTTTTACAAAAACAAGTGGGTGTTTGATAACCCTTTTTTTTTAGTTTTTTTTTTTTGGGTGTTTGGTAACCCTTTTTATTTTGACTTTTTTTTTTGGGTGGTTTGCGGTGGCGGTGGTGGGACGTAGCGGTGGTTGACGGTGGTGGTGGCTGGCGGTGGTTGCCGGCAGCCGGAGGTGGCTGCCAGCGGCCGGCGGTGGCTGCCAGCGGCCGGCGGTGGCTGCCGGCAGTCACTGACGGTGGCCAGCAGTCGCCGACGGTGGTCGCCGGCAGCCGGTAGTCGCCGGCGGTGGTCGCCAGCAGCCAGAGGTGGCTGTCGGCGGCTGGCGGTGGTCGCCTGAGGTGGCTGCCGGCGGTGGGAGGGTGGTGGTGGTGGTCTAAAAAAAAAACTAGTTTTTGGAGTTTTTTTTTACTCTTCAGTTTAAAAACTGGTTTTTTAAATTAGAGAAGGAAAAAAAAATGGTTACCAAATGCACTTTTTTTTTTCCAATTTTCAAAACTGAAAAAAAGGGGAAAAAAAACCGCGTCAAACGTGGCCTGAATGAAAAATTTTGGTTAGCAATTTAAACATTTGAGTGAGAATTCAGGAGATTATCATGAAAAGGCCATAACTTCTTTTCTTGGCCAACCTCCCACAACCCTCATTCGCCAAAAGCAAGTCCAATCCTCAAAGGCAATGAAGTGTCATATGGATGTCAAGACTTTTTCCTATGCAAAGCTCACTTACTCTCTCTTAGAATGGGCCATTTATCTTGAAAAATAAGGGGGAAGAAAGAAAAAACCTGCTAGGCTAAAAATCCTGAGAAGGGTGATCTAGGCAAAAGTTAGGGCACCAAAAGAAAAAAAAAGAAGAAAGAGAGACCTCGAAAGAATGTAGGTTTGCATGAGTCTTCATTGGAATAAGCATTCCCGATGATTGGAGGCCATCTATTGGCCATTCGGCTTACTCTTCCTCCGAGGCCCATCGATTGGGTAAACAGAGTCTCAGAATCAAAATGATCCCTTTGACTCACAACAAAGCCTAAGAGCTTTCTCCCGAAAGCATCAACCCCTGGCATAATTAGGTCTTGGGATATGACTTGGAAGGCCACACCATCCACATACTATCCTGATTACCCTATACTAAAATTTTATCACTTGCTAACCCTTGTGCTTAAAAAAGTTTAGCCTTTCTTTTTGGAAGCCTATATTCCTAACCTTGGTGTGGGTAATCTCTTGGTATGTGGCTATGTCCTAAGTATTGTTGCAAAGTCAACACTGTATTTTTGAAGGTTTTTTCCTCATAGGAACTAAAGTCTTGAATATACATGAGGAGTGGAATAATGATGGTCATTTATTGATCTCGAAAGAAGAAACAAATGTTGAAAAAAAAGAGAGGGTGAAAAGAGGAGAGAAATAAAAAAGTTTGGAGAATTATTATATAAAATTCAGCGCATAGAATTGCCATCAACAGAGTTCAGAGTGTGTGTGTGTGTGTGTGTGTGTGTGTGTATGGCATATCTGTTTTGAACTACGTCCGACGTTATTCTCCAGATGGGGAAACTTAGGCAACTCAGTTATCTCCTAGGCTCGGTCTCCATGGGCACACACTAGGGGCTTTGGTTTCATATTTGGGTTCGTGAGCCTTATTTATCATTTGTTCCTCAGCCATACCCTGGCCTACATTGTGTCTTATAATTCCCCTTAAAGTTATGCTTATTCAAGAGAGATAAAGTTTCTCCTACATTTTGATGAGGTTGAAAAGAAAAAAAACATATAAATAAAATAACAAGAACAAGATAATGGGCCATGCATTTTTTGAGCATGCTACATCACGACATGATATGTTCACTTTTATATTTGGTTGTTTGTTGAACCCTTCAGTACCTGATCTCCCATACCTGATGCGTTGATCTCCTTGTGGCCTGATGATGACCCATTGATCTTCATGACCTATTTGGCAGTTTGATATATTTTCCACCACTTTAATGATTATATGAGAAGCCTTATGAATTTTATCTTGTGCCTTTCTATTACACACTTGATGGCCATGTACTTTTGCTCAATCTAGTCGTACACATTAATCTGTTTACTAATCCTGGGCTCGGACTCCATCAGCCTCACAGATTATACACTTCCACAGCATACACATCAGCCATGCAATTCATACACTACTGTTTCCATACATCCTCAGTATCCAGCTTTTGGGCCCAACCTTTTCATGGTAGTCTTGAGGATTCAAATCTGAGTGTTAAAGTTAAGAATTAACTTATTCTCTAAAGTTGAATGACATTTAATGATGAGGAATTGAAAAGTTTTCGATCGAGAACTTCACTGGTCTTCCTTCTTTGGGTAGAGACAGACATGTCAATTGAGTGAGACCATTGCCTTAAGTTCTCAATAATAAAATGATGTATGAAAAAGAGAACAGATCTCGAAGTGAATGGTCGATTCATCATATTGGGCAATTAAAGTGATTTTCAATTTCAACATGCTCTCGAACTGTGATAGGATATAAATTTTGTCCTAGGTTCTTTTTTGTTTATATCTTCAAAGGGTCTTCCCTTGTGGTTCTCCTTTTGTTATAGTTTCACTAGGGTTATGAATTTTTGTCTAGGGGTTTCATGTGGACCTAAACTGTCCTAACAGTCTGGACAATATTTGTCTTAAATAGTCTTTTTCCCTGCACAGTCGGCATTTCTGGTCTAGTAGCCTCCTGTAAGTCTCCTTTCATGACAATAGGATACTTTTTATCCTCGCATGCGTTTTGTCTGAATTCAGGGGCTTCATGTGAAGTCCCCTTCCTTAATAATCATGATAACGCATGTCTTTGTTCGTCCAGTTAATTACACGGTCAGTTGACCCTTTTCATGACAGTCTGCATGGTGTCTGTATTTGCATGCATTTTGTCTTAGCCAGGGGCTCATGTAAGTCCCTATCCCCAACTGTCATGATGTTGTCTGTCTTCATCCAGCTTATTCCATTGTAAGTTTTGACTCCCTGCATTTTAGTCTAGGGGTTCCTTGCGATCCCCCTTCCATGATAGTTGTGATACTGTTTGTTCTTTGCATGGTCAGTTTTGTTTGCATGCACTGTTGTTTAGGGGCTCTTTATGATTCGCCCTTTTCACATTAATCGATGTAGTGTCTGTCTTTCCCCATCTACTACATAGTTAGCATCGCATCTACTGCATAGTCAGCATCGTCTCCATGCATTTTTGGTCTGAGGGCTCCTTGTGATTCCCCTTTCTCGATACTTAGGATAATGTCTGTCCCTGTGTCTTTCTTGTGTTTACCTAGGGGCTCTCTATGAGTCCATTTTCATGACAGTCATGATAGCATCTGTCTGTGTTCATCCAGTTTATTGCATGGTCGGTGTTTTCTAAATGTTTCTCTCTCTACAGGCCCCTTGCAATTCCCCTTCCTGATAGTCAGAGTAGCGTCTTTGTTTCTCTCTCTCTATAACGACTGTCGTGAAAGGGGACTCCCTATGATTCCCCTTTCACGACAGTCGTTATAGAGTATGTCATCCTTTAGCCCATTGCATAGTCTGTTCAATCTACATATATTTTGTTTAGAGGCTCTTTGCGATTACCCTTTCACTACAATCGTGATATAGTTTGTCTTTCTCCAATTCATTGCATAATCAGCATCATATGTACACATTTTCGTCAAGGGACTCCCTGTGATACCACTTCACGACAGTTATGATAATCAGTTTTGCATGCATGCACTTTTGCCTAGGGGCTCTTTGTGATTCCCTTTTACTAACAGTCTGGGTGATGTCTGTCGTTGTTTGGTTAATCTATTGCAAGCCCCGTTCCTTCTACGTGCATTTTGTCCAGGGGCTCCATGTGATTCCCCTATCCCGACAGTAGAGGTCAGTGTATTTATCTTGTTTAAGTCTATGTCTTAAGAGTCTGCCTTTTGTCCTTAGTTTCAAAAATAAAAAAATTACACACACACATATATATATATATATACATATATATATATATATATATATATATATATATATACATATATATATATATATATATATATATCTGTCTGTGTATATATATGAAAATAAAAAGAAAATAAAATCTGATGTTTACTGTGATTTTTAGTCATGCTCTCATCCTTAGTGGCTCTATCAGAAGAATCAACTTATCATCTCAGCCCTTCACCTGTCATTCTCTCTTAGTCTAGGTTTATATCTGAATTTGACCTCAATCCAGGTCGATACGTGTAAGGCATTTATATTCTTCTTTACAAATCCAGTTTGAACTACATTCGACTTGATCCCTTCCGAATGAAAGTATGTAGGCAACCTACATACTTTCATTCCTGATGTAATTCCATCCATGTCTAATCAGGTCTATGCCCGATGGTAGTTAACCCTCAACTCGGGTCAGTATGCGAAGGTCACATATGATCTCCATTTCCCAACACATATATATGTTCGAGGGTACAAACCTTCAATTCAAGTTGACACGTGGATATCGTGTACCTTGCTCTATCCACTCTCAGTTTTTTTCCATATTCCTAGACAACCAATCGTCCTTACTATTAGTTCAAGCTTCTAGATATATTTTTCTACTTATTCGCCTAAGCAACCAATCGTTATTACTATTGGCTCCAGCTCTAGCAGTGAGTTTTTGCGGTCCTAATCCAAGTTTTTTCCATATTCCTAGATGACCAATGGTCGTTACTGTTGGCTCTGGCATCTAGTGATACGTCTGCATGTCTAAGCAACCAATTGTAGTTACCATTGGCTCCAGCTTCTAAGGATACACCCTATGCCTAAGCGACCAATTGTCGATACTATTAGCTCCGGCTCTTAGTCATAAGCTTTCGTTATGCTTAGACGACCAATCGTCGTTACTATTGGTTTCAGCTTTAAGACATACTTTTCTACTCACTCGCCTAAGTAGCCAATCATTGTTATTATTGACCCCAGCTCTTAGGCAGTGAGTTTTTTTGTCCTTGTCCAAGTTTTTTCCATATTCTTAGAAGACCAACCATCTTTACTGTTGGCTCCGACATCTAGGGATACGTCCGTATGTCTACGTGACCAACTATATTTGGCTTTGATTCTTAGACATTACTTTTTAGCATCCTTAGATGACCAATTGTTGATATCGTTGGCTATGGCTTCTAAGGATGCAATTTATGCCTAAGCAACCAATCGTCGATATTATTGGTTCTGACTCTTAGTCATAAGCCTTCGTTATGTCTAGACGACTAATCGTCGTTACTATTGGATTTAGCTTCCAGACATGCTTTTATGCTCACTCGCCCAAGCGATCAATTTTTGTTATTATTAGCCTCGACATCTAGAGATACATTTGCATGTCTAAGCAACCAATTGTAGTTATCAGTGGCTCCAACTCTTAGATATTACTTTTTAGCATCCGTAGACGACCAATTGTTGTTATTGTTGGCTAAGGCTTCTAAGGATGCACCTTATGCCTAACCGACCAACTGTAGATACTATTGGTTATGGCTCTTAGTCTAGTCACAAATCTTCAGGTCTGGGCGATCGTTACTATTAGCTCTGGCTTTTGAATACACTTTTTATCCTTAGACGACCAATTGTTGTTATTGTTGCTCCGGCTTCTAGGGGTATATCTTTATGCCTAAGCAACAAATCGTCGTTACCATTGGCTCTGGATCTTAGTCATAAATTTCACTAAATCTAGACGACCATTCGCTGTTACTGTTGGCTCTAGCTTCTGGATGTATCTTTACATCTAAGCCAGCAATCCGTTGGCTCCAGCTCAAAGACATAATTTTGCACATCCTTAAGTGACCAATTGTTGTTACTATTGGCTCTGGCTTTTAAGGCGATGAGTTTTTCCGGTCCCTGTTCCAGTCTCATCTCATGTCTAAGTATTCTTAGACAGCCAAATGTCTAAGTATTACTAGGTCTTCGGAGAGCCTAGTACGCCTAACAGTTGGGTGTCAGGTCTTCCCCACCGCTGCTAGGTCCTCGGCATCTCTCGACCCCTTATGGGACTCTGTAAGGGCTTCGAACTGGTAGCTAGATCATAGGGGCTCTATGGCCATACCAGCGTTGTGTGGGCTAGTCCTTCCAGACAGAAAGAGTGACTATGCCGGGTAGGTCGGATAAATATGCGATTCGATAGCTCCTTGAGCACCGGCACCTGTTAACCCTTCGGTGATGTGTCACTCCCTAGGAATGCCACGTATCGGTTGATGACATCATCATAACATCTATAAATAGTAGTCTTGAAAATTCATTTTAGAGGAGTCTTCAACATTTTTAGAAATCATTTTTACTTTCTTACTCTAGACTTCTAGAGAGAGACACACACAGGATCTTGACTCTAGACCTAAGCATCGGACTATGACTGTCGTCGTGTATTTACTCCGTGCCTTCGTACTCGCAGCACTACCACTCCTCAGGCTCTGTCTGGGAAGCCTTTGATTTCTGCCCTTACTCCATTTTTGTTTTGTCCTCAGCATACTTGACATCTGACTCGGCTGCATTCCTTGTGGCATTTCCCCGTTGACTGTGTACTCACTTCCTTAACATCACAAGGCACCTCTAGTATTTCTTCAAAACCTCAAATGATCCATATGCATATATAAATATATAGAAGACGAGTCATTCTTTGAAATTCTCATCTTTCTGGTTAAATCTCAGCTTTTTTTGAATGTAGACTTTTAATCTGGACTTATTACTATTGTTTTAATTAATCTGGACTTTTGATCCATTTATTATACCTTGAGTTTAGACATCTTATTATCTTATTACTCTCACATTTAAGTCACATTGTACACCGTACCATCTTCCTCCTTCTCACTTCCTTCTTCTCTCCTCTTCTCACACACACTTTCTCAACCTCTGTCTATATGTTGTTGTCAATGTATGCAGTCGACTTACATAAAATATAACATACTAACAACAACAATTTGAAAATTTTGCTTTATCCATATGGTTAGGTACTTAGGATATTTTAATGTTTATGTTGAAATATTTCCTTTCATCACTGCACTATCTTTTTTAGTAGCAAATATGGGCCAAAAAGTCAAAAAAGAAAAGCTTGAAATAGTTATCCTTAGATGTCACATGCATATATGCTATCACATTGGCATATCACATATATACATGTGACCTTAGAAGAATACACTTCTAATTTTCTCATAATCTTGGTCAAAATTAGTTTGTTTGTGTAGCATCTATTAAATAGCATGAATTATTTCATTAACATTTAGATAGAAAATTGAATTAGCATGGAACTATAATTTTCTTGGATTCAAAAGCAAACTGTTTTCGCAAAATGTTAAACTGCATAGCTCCCAAAAGGGAAGAGCGACAAAAGTAATACAATATCACATTGGGAAAAAAGATATAGTTAATTTCACGAAGTACACTAACATGAAAATGAAATTGGAGGGAATATTACATTTTTGAAAGTTTTACCCTAAGTTTGTAGTTGTATGCACTAAGTCTAACATGTTATTTTCAGTATGGAACCCATTTTTTTCAAAATTAAATTACAAGAAGGAATTGGAGATGATTGGAAGAAAAATGGAAAGGTGTCACGACCCGAACCCACGGGCAAGCCCGTGAGCTAGGCACGTGACCGGCCACAGACCCAATGGACTCCAACCAAGGGCTCTGTCAGGCCTTATTTAAACCTGTCAACAAATTCTAATATCATGCATTAACTAATACCATAATATGACTTCTAAAAAGGTCCTTATAGATCTCTCCAAAATTATCTCAATTAAATTCCTCCATAATGACTAATATAGTTTATTTAAAGGAAATCTCCTGGAGTTACACTACAAACAATTCTAGAATAAATCAGTAATATCATAATTTCTCATGGAACTTAATTCAGCCTCCTAATGAGCATATCCCGCGGCTTCATTCTCATTTCCCTCGCAATACTCATGTTCATCTAGTTGATCGCCTGAAAACATTTATAAAACGGGGTGAGCTTGGGGCTTAGTAAGTACACATACCATATCCCTAAAATAGGTTTTGGGGTTCATAAAAACATGCCAAGGTTTTCTTCAAATTTAAACTGATAAAAATTTTCACAAGAGATATTACACATATACCTACTTTATAAAAGCAATTCATCCAAGATTCACAGTAACGATGCATGACATCAAGAAGGCTCATAACAACTATCACAGTTCATCATAACATAGGTATGTTGCGGTCAGCGTACATTCCCCCCTGACTAGGGCCCACAATCCCTACTCCACCCAGAATAAATATAATTCGGTCAGGGTATGCCCCCCCCCCCCCCCGGACTAGGGCCCACAATCCCTCCTTCATCCGGGATACATATTGTTCTGGACGCAAGGGCGCACCACGAGCAACAGTACTGTGTGTCAACGTATCGTCCCGTTGACCAGGACCCAACAATCCAACTTTCCCCCGTGGATATGGGGCGCAACAACCAAGCCAGGGTACCGTCTCATTCAACATATATAAGCCAACTTTAAAACACTATTCATAGAAAACATTCCATGGCATTTTGATGTATTTTCTCATCAAACAATTTACACAAAAGCAGTAGCGTGCAAAAGGCTTTAAACTTTTAATTGAACAATTCATTTGTACATATACGTTGACGGAAAATAGGGAATATGGAGGAATATGGCAGGAGTACTTACCTTGCTCAAAATCTGCTTCTGGTATTTGCTCAAATGCCGGCCCTACCTCTTGACTATCAAAACATAAATAACAAATCATACGGATGTCATTTATTGTCGCTCGGGCACGTTTAGGTATTATATTTCTTTTAGATGAGTAAGACTTTACCCAAACGTTCCCCGACTTATGTATAATTACATATTTGCCTCCAATGCCTAAAGTACCTTATCCACCCAGATATAACCTAAAAGAGTCATTAGAAATAATTTAATAACTATTGATAATGAAGCGTTACGCTAAATCCGTTCGGGCGCTACACTACTAAGAACGCTAAAAGTAGCAACGACTTTTAAAACTTTTGAAATTCTGGAATATACATTATCATAGCTACGTAAGACTATTATGAAAGTATCATAATTTAATAACTTAATTTACTATTTGAAAATACACCAAAATTCCTTGTTCGAATAAAATAAGTTAGCACGCTTCTCAAGCTCAATAAAATCTAAGATTTTTCCTGTGTCTAGATCTTGCAAAAATAATATAAGTTACTCTTTTGAGTTTTGTTCAAATAAGTTTCTAGGTATATCTTAAAATTCGGAGAAGAACTGCTAAAACAATATTTTCATTAGCGACACTCTTGAGTTTAATTTTAAAAACAAAACATTTCCCCTCCAATCATCTCCTTCTTCATATCAACCCAGCAGTGGTCTACCTGAAATCACCTCTCACACGACACTCACATACACATAAAGAAAACCCCACCTTCAAACACCTATAATACACTCCATACTCCTAAATATGTAAACATTACACTTATTCACACAAACATACACCACTGCACACTAATACACTCAGTCTCACAAAGCCACAAAATACGCCCACACTACACACTTACACACGCACAAAGCACAATCTCCACTCATGGATCTCTTCTTGGCAGTCCTCCCCATGCCCCTTTTTCTCACAATCATAAAACCCATGAATTTAAATGCACAGCACTCCATCACCTTCCCTTCACACTGTTGTGAACCCACTGCCTCACGGCAGTGGTTTCCTCTCTCTAAAAACCCACGTAGCTCCCATTGTTTTCATGGCTCCTACATCCCATTTGATATATACACTGAGGTATACACAAACCCATAAACATTTTACCCATAAGTCTTTCATGGCAGCCACCACGGCTGCCTCATCAGCCCCTCTCCTTCTTTCATAAACACCCATTTCAATTCCATCATTTCCACCTCCACACACAGGTTCATATTCACCATATACTTCCCAACACACTGCATAAATACACCTACTCCATAAGCCTCCATGCACATCAAAACACCATTCAAACACAAACCCAAAACTGTCAACATGTACCCACCCGTGTACATGGCATATACAAACGCACGCACCCACAGGCTGCCTTCAAGGTAGTCTCACGCACACACTCGCAGCATGCACACAGCTGTCCTTCAGCCCCTCCATGGCTGTCCTCTCTCTCTCTCTCTCTCTCTCCTCCTCTCATACACTCACATAAACCCACATATATTCACAGTCACATGTACACAACCTTTTTGCACCTCTATCCGTATACACAACAAAACACAGCTCACACATACACACATTCATGGGGCTGTTTGACAGCCCCTCTTCTCCTTACTCCTCCACTCACGTACACATGAATATATCACTTACACACACACCCCACGGCACAATCCACCCTTTCTCTGCTTACACACAAATATAAGCACAACACATACACGAAATACATGGACACACACCCACTTACGCACCCAAACACTTACGCAAAGCACTCACGGTAACTTCTCAAAACCCAGATCCATTTTTTCCATAAAATCGCTGATTAACTAGAGGAAAAAAAATAACAGTTAGAACATACCGGAACAACTAATCTCGATCGCTGGAAGAATTTCTTCTTCGATCCCTTCTCTTCTCTCTCCCCGAATCTCTCATCTCTTTCTCTCTCTCTCTGTGCCGTAATAAGTCTCCAACAAAGCCAAGGACGGCTAGAAGTGTGGCTGCCCCATAACTATGTCTTATGTATATAGAGGATGAAAACCCTAGTTAGAAATTAAAAAGGAAACCTACACTCCCATTTGTCGCTAAAACTTCTAACCCAACTTACGATTGCAAAAATGGTCCAAAAATAAAATACTTACGATAAACTGTATAACAGCAAATTATTAACGATTATTACGCTATCCCGCTCCACTATGTGTCGCTAAAAGTGGTCACGTAGAAAATATCAATGCTAACAGAAGAATTTCGTCGCCAAAATTTCATAAATTATTGTTTCGCTAATTGCCACTAATACATCAATCAATGTTATTTATAACTGCTATCGTAAACCATATCTTATAATTTCAAATTTGTCGCTAAGATTGTAATTCTAATGTTCCCCAATTTTGTCGCTAAGAAGTACATCAATGTTAAGAAAATAATAATAAGAATAGTAATAATTCGTCGTTAAAATATTAAATTAGCCCATAAAAATATATCATGATTTTCGGGGTATTACATTATCTTCCCCTTAAAGAGATTTCGTCCTCGAAATTTAGTGCTCCTTGCATAGTTAATCTTAATCATGTTTGATCTCAGATACTAACCAACCTAACACCTTAAATGCTTACACGACTAAAGCTATCTAAAGAGTTCACAATCAAACTCGGATATAATTTCAAGCAACTTTATGAGTACGTGCACCCAAGGACCTTAAATGATATGCATTTAACACACTTTAATCCATTGATAAGCCATACCTCAATTTTGCGTTACTAGATTGCTGCTCTTAATCATGCCTGATCTCATCCCCTATCATGACACTTAAAACTCACTTTAACTCACCAACAAAGAATGCGTCTAAGATTTATACTCTTAAATTAGATCATTCGCCAATTATAAATGCTATATTCACATTTCTCCATTTTTAGAACTAAATCGTCTCTAAATCGTGAAGTCTCACTAAGTGATCAAATTTCCGGAGCATCAAGTATATCCATCAAAATCCACCATAAGACTAATTTGAGACCAGGATATTACATCTTCTCCCTGTTAAAATAAATTCAACCTCGAATTTTATTATACTTATGACCTCCAGATAAAAGATCTTGCTATATAATTCAGATATTTATAGAAACCAACAAAATAGCTGAGCAATGCCTCACCTCTGCACTGAAATTATCTCCGATGAATATTTCAATTCATGTTCCAGCCTTAATGCTAGTCTCAAACTTATTAGGTCATCACAGCACATGTAAAACTTCAAGAGACCACATGACGTTCCAAAAGTCCCTAAGTCTTTACACTTCGATCCAGCTTCGACAACTAGACACACATATCTCCAATCATCCATGTCCAGCTTCACCCAACGAAGTAAGTTCTCTTAATAGTATGAAACTTTCAAAATGTAAGTCATCATCATCAGTCATAGCCTAAGCAACTTTAAATACTACTCGATGCTACAGAGCTTGAATTATCATTTACGCGCTAACGATTCTAGAACCACATGACCCAATGACCTTGATGTTTAATAATTTAGTTCTTATATGAAATACGCTTAAATTGAAGACCTATGCTCATAAGCTCTTGACTGACAAAAATTCAAAAATTCATAATCGCAAATAACCAATCCCAAAAGGAACCCTTGATAACCTCAAGAGACAACATCATTTTCAAAAGTCACAAGCCTTTTAGCATTAAGAGACAATATTCACAATTGTAGCAGCTTTAATAGCTTCCAAAACACGAGTCAAGAACATCAGTAGCAACTTCAGTAAGGACCATCGCAACTTCAAACACTTCATTGTACTGTAAGACTCAGATTATAACCTAAGATCTTATAATCTAACCAACCGAATATTATTACTTGACCTCAAAATAGTTATGGCTCAGCTAGTACGAAGCTCGCTGACTATACTTACTCCACTCCAACTCAACTAGATATTTAAATTCCTAATCATCATGCTTCTGCTACGCTTTTCAGATAACATATCACAATATATTCTTTCGCACGGTCTACTTAGTAGTAGCAAGTTTAACTGCAACCCTATGGTGCACTATAGTACAAAGAATTTCTCACATATGACTTTCACTCTAAAGGATCAAATCTTGAGTTCTACCTTCCACTTTCGTCAGCTTAGTTACAAGTCTACAAAATCATGTAACCTAACCAACGGGATCATTACTTAAGCTCTAATATCCCAAAACCTGGCTCTGATACCATTTCTGTCACGACCCGAACCCACAGGCAAGCCCGCGAGCTAGGCACGTGACCGGCTGCAGACCCAATGGACTCCAACCAAGGGCTCTGCCAGGCCTTATTTAAACCTGTCAACAAATTCTAATATCATGCGTTAACAAATACCATAATATGACTTCTAAAAAGGTCCTTATAGATCTCTCCAAAAATTTCTCAATTAAATTCCTCCATAATGACTAATATAGTTTATTTAAAGGAAATCTCTTCGAGTTACACTACAAACAATTCTAGAATAAACCAGTAATATCATAATTTCTCATGGAACTTAATTCAGCCTCCTAACGAGCATCTCCCGCGGCTTCATTCTCATTTCCCTCGCAATACTCATGTTCATCTAGTTGATCGCCTGAAAATATTTATAAAACGGGGTGAGCTTGGGGCTCAGTAAGTACACATACCATATCCCTAAAATAGGTTTTGGGGTTCATAAAAATATGCCAAGGTTTTCTTCAAATTTAAACTGATAAATATTTTCACAAGAGATATTATACATATACCTACTTTATGAAAGCAATTCATCCAAGATTCACAGTAACGATGCATGACATCAAGAAGGCTCATAACAACTATCACGGTTCATCATAACATAGGTATATTGCGGTCAGCGTACATTCCCCCTGACTAGGGCCCACAATCCCTACTCCATCCGGGATAAATATAATTCGATCAGGGTATGGGCCCCCCCCTCCCGGACTAGGGCCCACAATCCCTCCTTCGTCTGGGATACATATTGTTGTGGACGCAAGGGCGCACCACGAGCAACAGTACTGTGCGTCAACGTATCGTCCCGTTGACCAGGACCCAACAATCCAACTTTCCCCCGTGGATATGGGGCGCAACAACCAAGCCAGGGTACCGTCTCATTCAACATATATAAGCCAACTTTAAAATACTATTCATAGAAAACATTCCATGGCATTTTGATGTATTTTCTCACCAAACAATTTACACAAAAGCAGTAGCGTGCAAAAGGCTTTAAACTTTTAATTGAACAATTCATTTGTACATATACGTTGACGGAAAATAGGGAATATGGAGGAATATGGCAGGAGTACTTACCTTGCTCAAAATCTGCTTCTGGTATTTGCTCAAATGCCGGCCCTACCTCTTGACTATCAAAACATAAATAACAAATCATACGGATGTCATTTATTGTCGCTCGGGCATGTTTAGGTATTATGTTTCTTTTAGATGAGTAAGACTTTACTCAAACGTTCCCCGACTTATGTATAATTACATATTTGCCTCCAATGCCTAAAGTACCTTATCCACCCAGATATAACCTAAAAGAGTCATTAGAAATAATTTAATAACTATTGATAATGAAGCGTTACGCTAAATCCGTTCGGGCGCTACACTACTAAGAACGCTAAAAGTAGCAACGACTTTTAAAACTTTTGAAATTCTGGAATATACATTATCATAGCTACGTAAGACTATTATGAAAGTATCATAATTTAATAACTTAATTTACTATTTAAAAATACACCAAAATTCCTTGTTCGAATAAAATTAGTTAGCACGCTTCTCAAGCTTAATAAAATCTAAGATTTTTCCTGTGTCTAGATCTTGCAAAAATAATATAAGTTACTCTTTTGAGTTTTGTTCAAATAAGTTTCTAGGTATATCTTAAAATTCGGAGAAGAACTGCTAAAACAATATTTTCATTAGCGACACTCTTGAGTTTAATTTTAAAAACAAAACATTTCCCCTCCAATCATCTCCTTCTTCATATCAACCCAGCAGTGGCCTACCTGAAATCACCTCTCACACGACACTCACATACACATAAAGAAAACCCCACCTTCAAACACCTATAATACACTCCATACTCCTAAATATGTAAACATTACACTTATTCACACAAACATACACCACTGCACACTAATACACTCAGTCTCACAAAGCCACAAAATACGCCCACACTACACACTTACACACGCACAAAGCACAATCTCCACTCATGGATCTCTTCTTGGCAGTCCTCCCCATGCCCCTTTTTCTCACAATCATAAAACCCATGAATTTAAATGCACAGCACTCCATCACCTTCCCTTCACACTGTTGTGAACCCACTGCCTCACGGCAGTGGTTTCCTCTCTCTAAAAACCCACGTAGCTCCCATTGTTTTCATGGCTCCTACATCCCATTTGATATATACACTGAGGTATACACAAACCCATAAATATTTTACCCATAAGTCTTTCATGGCAGCCACCACGGCTGCCTCATCAGCCCCTCTCCTTCTTTCATAAACACCCATTTCAATTCCATCATTTCCACCTCCACACACAGGTTCATATTCACCATATACTTCCCAAACACACTGCATAAATACACCTACTCCATAAGCCTCCATGCACATCAAAACACCATTCAAACACAAACCCAAAACTGTCAACATGTACCCACCCGTGTACATGGCATATACAAACGCACGCACCCACAGGCTGCCTTCAAGGTAGTCTCACGCACACACTCGCAGCATGCACACAGCTGTCCTTCAGCCCCTCCATGGCTGTCCTCTCTCTCTCTCTCCCTCCTCCTCTCATACACTCACATAAACCCACATATATTCACAGTCACATGTACACAACCTTTTTGCACCTCTATCCGTATACACAACAAAACACAGCTCACACATACACACATTCATGGGGCTGTTTGACAGCCCCTCTTCTCCTTACTCCTCCACTCACGTACACATGAATATATCACTTACACACACACCCCACGGCACAATCCACCCTTTCTCTGCTTACACACAAATATAAGCACAACACATACACGAAATACATGGACACACACCCACTTACGCACCCAAACACTTACGCAAAGCACTCACGGTAACTTCTCAAAACCCAGATCCATTTTTTCCATAAAATCGCTGATTAACTAGAGGAAAAAAAATAACAGTTAGAACATACCGGAACAACTAATCTCGATCGCTGGAAGAATTTCTTCTTCGATCCCTTCTCTTCTCTCTCCCCGAATCTCTCATCTCTTTCTCTCTCTCTCTGTGCCGTAATAAGTCTCCAACAAAGCCAAGGACGGCTAGAAGTGTGGCTGCCCCATAACTATGTCTTATGTATATAGAGGATGAAAACCCTAGTTAGAAATTAAAAAGGAAACCTACACTCCCATTTGTCGCTAAAACTTCTAACCCAACTTACGATTGCAAAAATGGTCCAAAAATAAAATACTTACGATAAACTGTATAACAGCAAATTATTAACGATTATTACGCTAACCCGCTCCACTATGTGTCGCTAAAAGTGGTCACGTAGAAAATATCAATGCCAACAGAAGAATTTCGTTGCCAAAATTTCATAAATTATTGTTTCGCTAATTGCCACTAATACCTCAATCAATGTTATTTATAACTGCTATCGTAAACCATATCTTATAATTTCAAATTTGTCGCTAAGATTGTAATTCTAATGTTCCCCAATTTTGTCGCTAAGAAGTACATCGATGTTGAGAAAATAATAATAAAAATAGTAATAATTCGTCGTTAAAATATTAAATTAGCCCATAAAAATGTATCATGATTTTCGGGGTATTACAAAAGGTATATGAGGTCTAAGACAAGTTTTATATTAATTTTGTAATATATACACTATAGGTCATACCAATGTGGTGGTGGTGGTGGTGATGTGGACGCTCCATGGTTGTAGTTATGGTAATGATGTTAGCAAGATGATGAAGGCAGATACGATAGCGACTGGTGGGTGATGGTTACAGTAAAGATGACAGTAACGGTGCATCGACCAATGACCAATCATTCTAGCATTAATGATGGTAGCGGCGGTTGTGGTCGATAGTGTGGTAGCTTTTTAGCAACAATATGGTGATAGTGTTATTGGCCATAATAACCCTAATATGGTGGTAGTGGTGGCGACTCGAGAGGCAATGTCAGCGATGATGACCTGTAGTTTAAAGGAAATAGTAAGACTAAGGTGATGGTAGTGTAGTAGCTGGAGACTAATCATGATTGAAATCGAAGCAAAGAACCTAATTAAACAATGTTTATTCTAAATACAATTCTTTGACTTAACTTGAAAGCCGTGTAAATCCTATCCTCGAACTTGGAACTCTTAAAATTTTCACTCTAAGGGCTTTTCTCTTTACCATATTTTTGTATCCATGTACAATAATCAAGAAGTGCCCTTTGGTTCAAACCCAAATGACAACGGTCTGAACAATTACTTAATGACAACTTTTACTAATCATGTATGAATATCCTTAACAATGATAAATACTGATAAAATTATACTTTATAAATCAAACAAATAAACACGTATAGTGAAGCAATTCTAAAGATACAAGGCGACGATTTTGACAAACAAGGAAACGAAGAAGGACATGTATTACTAGCAATCAACATCTTGACAAAACTTATGATACATTTTTTTCCGTCAAAAGCACTTTCAGATGATAGATTGATAATTCTAAAATTCGCGCTAAAAATGTTCTTTATTTTCTAAATAGTTATGATCAATGAGATTGTCAATTAAAACAGCGCGTTAATATCCCGTGCATCTGCACCAAATTGCATACTATCCCGTGCATCTGCACGAATATATTAGCTAGTACTTTCTAATACTTATGAGTGATTTCAAAACCACGTGAAAGTAGCTATAAATTAGGCCTGAATGAAACTTGAGATATCAAATAGGCCAAAATTAACACTTTTTAATACTTCTTTGTGACCCACCTGCACAACTCAGTCGTCGTGGGCTTCCAGCTGTAGCCGCTTCTCTCTCCCTCACGCATCTAGGAGTTGCAGACAACCAGAAGCATTGGCGCTAAATGCAAATTCAGGCTTTTCAAATCCAGTGAATGGCGCACTGGATTAATTCGTAAGCTGATTATAGTGAATGATGTCTTTTTGGAACTTCACCTATTATTATAACATAAAAATGCGAAACTACCAATTGATAGTATGGGATGGATTTCATTGGAACTATTGGTTTCGTTCTAAGTATATACAAACTGCGAACTCCATTCATACAAAATCCAGCAAAATTCGGTAGCCATACATAATTTTACGAATTCAAATTCATCCGTTCAACCGAATCTCCATACTTTTTCGCCTTCTAGGTTCCGAAGCCTTCACACATTGGCTTCTTTCTCTCTCCGCCCTCCATTTTAACGAATGTGCTGTTTTCACTGGCTTGAAAAATAAAATGGAAATTTGCACATTTGCAACAATCTAAAGTCTGATTGGAAACCCCTTACTTGATCAGGCCAGGTTTATAAGCTTGCCGTTTAGGTCTAGACCCATTAGCTCTCTTCGGCAGCTCAGTTAATAGTGCATACATCTTCACAGGAAACAATTCACCAGGAAATCCTTTCTGATCCTGAATTATGACAAGAGCACGCTTAGGGATGAGAAAGATACCCCAGAGGGTAAAATTAAGTAGCGCATTCGCAACACTGCCAGAAAAATCTAGAATGAAAATAAACTGTAGCGGTTTCAAGTCTATAAACTTCAACAACTATTGGAGCACTAAACTTCAGCAGATGTAATCAAATTATCAGTACACTGGAGTGTGAATCGTAGATACATAACATGGCAAGCTTATCAGCACTAGAATTTCGGGTTTGAAAAACAGATTATGTTATGATTTTTGAAATTGAGCAAATTTAGATTAAAAAGAACTCAATCCAACTTCTTTATAATTTTCTTATTCACACTGAATATGTGCAGATCTTTTGTCAGGCTGGTAGAAGATATTGTCTTTCCTTATGTAATTCCATCTCAATTTTACGTTCTACATTTGTAAAAACAAGTTATTTAGTAGAAAGTATGCCTACTGCTCTACATTTGTAAAAACAAGTTATTTAGTAGAAAGTATGCCTACTGCAATATGAAGCACGGAAACTCATGAAAGACTTCGCTTTTTATTGCCTGCCGAAACACTCCAGGGCTTTGTTGCAGGATTCTGGTAGGTAGGCCGTGTAAGGCCCCAAATAATGTCTTGTTAATTATTTCATGTTTTAGGTTATCCTCGTAATTTTATAACTTTTTCGGGTACTATTGAGTAAGTGATACATCATTAGCTAGGTAGCACAGACACAGACACCGCGTTGGACACCGACGCCGACAACACCGGACACCGCAATTACCAAGAAATCAGATTTTGGACACCACAGGACACTGCTGTTTTTTAATATATATATATATATATATATATATATATATATATATATATATATATATATATATATATATATACAAAATACATTCCACAATCTAAAATAGCAAAAATAATGAAAAACTACCAAAACAAGGAATTCAAATACATAAATGGGCCATATGTGTGTGTTTTATGTTACTGGTATTTGTAACAAAAATATTAATCCATCTAACCAAATTAATGGAAACTTTGTAAAACTGGTGGGCTGTTTTGAAATTATTGAAGTTGTATAGTTAAATATGATTATATTTGTATGAGTTTGGGTATTTCTATAAACTTATGGTGCTAGTTTAGATAATAAGTTAACAAGTGGGACCAAAGAAAGGAATAGAAAGTTGGAAACTCTGACTCACATAGCAATATAACCCCCATCAACAACAACAACAAGGAGAGAGTTGTCTTCTTCTTCCATGAGAGCAAAGTTTGTCCTTCTTCCAAGACAAGCCAATCGAGGTACCGTCTTCTTCATTCTTCTTCATTCTTCTTCTTGGAAACCACCCACCGTCGAACATCATTGCTACAGCCGCGGACACGCTCATCACTGCCTCTGGCGACAGCGACAGCAGCCGGTAAGATCTGTCGGCGACGTCAGCGAGACTTCCGACAACAGCGGCAAGAGCTCTGGTAACAGCGGCGACGGCCTTGATGGCTTCGTTGTGGTCGGCAGACAGTAGTCGTGAGGGGGGGGGGGGGAGAGAGAGAGAGACGTTAATGGCTCAACAGATAGCAGAGCATATTTAATATTTTTTGTAAAAGACCCCATAGATTCTATTTATTACAGATTGAGCCCCGAAATTAGTTCAGAAAATCTCATATTGGCCCTAAACAGTCCGACACTTCTCGATGAAGTGTCTAACACTCCTTGATGAAGTGTCCTACATGGTGTCAGAAATAAAAAATAAAAAAATAAATAATCGGACACCGATTAGGGGTAACCGACACGTGTCAGCCGTTGTCCGGAGGGTGTCGAGGTGTCCGTCCATTTAGGATACCATACTTCCACCTAGGAGAGGTGTCGGTGCTTCCTAGATCATTAGGGATTTTTTGGAGTATTTAGCAATTTTTTAGAAAGAAGTGCAAGTCAATTTTTATTTTATCAATAAAGTCAATTTTGTGTCGCAGAGAAAAAGAAGAAAGAGAAACCTACTGCTTTGAAGATTTCAACTTTATGCTAAGAGGGTGCTTGCGATTGATTTTGGGATGGTCAAACTTGATTTAATCTGTATTAATTTAGGTATGTGGATGTTTGACAAAAAAGATTAACACATGTAATGTCTCAAAAAGTTAAAAACTAATTGGGTCAAATACACGTAGGTACCCTGAAACTACCACAAAGTCTCAATTAAGGGTTCCAAAGTTTAATTTTTACACATAAGGGCCTGTAACTCTAAATTTGCAATAAGTACATCCGTCCACTTTCTTAACGATTAAGGCTTTTCCGTCAGGGGTATTTTTGGGTTTCCATATTTGGGTGTTTTTCCTCTTTTCTTTTTTAATTTTTCACTTCTTCTTCCTTAAGAAGAAGAAACCATCGGCGGCAGATCTTCGTTCAGATCATAAGAGGCATGCTGTCGATGGCTCAGTTCCTCTCATGCGCAGATCTGTCATCAACTTCCACTAGGGCCACACTACTGCCACGATCGACAGCGACCACCGGTGGTGATTGGTGCCACCCACCGATCTATCACAAAGGACCCACGACGGCGGCGGGTGAGGAACCAGATCCACACCACCATGCTTACCGTCACAGAACAACAAAAAGAAAAGGGTTATTCAAGCTAGTCGCTTCAATTGAACCTTCTTCAACGACCGATCGGCATCAACCATGATGGTTATACCTGTCGCCAGCGATCGGCGACTCAATTTTTCCTTCCCCTCCTCAAAGAGCCAAAACCCTTGTACAAAAAGCCCCTGCCTCTTACCAACCGTGTGGTTTTCCCTTGCCTCGCCGCCTGTTGGCTCATCACATTCTTCCCTTCCCTGGGCTACATGTTTGAAAAGAAGCCTCTGACTGGAATTAAGACTCAAGTGGCTGAAATTCAGTCAAAGTTGACAACACTTGGGATGTTCGAAGCCAAAATCGAGGACTTCGAATCGAACATGGTCGAAATCAAGTTGGGTTCATAGCAGTAATCGTGCCGAAAGTAGTTCCATTCAGCTCAGGAAGGGCTTTGTCCAAATGAACAGCTTCCTCTTCCAGCCTGCTTCCCAAATCAACTTCAAGAAAGATAATAGAAACAGAGAAAGAAAACAGAAAGAGGAAGAACAGTTCGGGCAGTACGAAGAAAATAGGGGGAAGAAGAGAGGAGGAAAGAAAGAGAGAGAAAGAAAGGGATTAAATGAGGATGGGGAGGAGAGAGGTGAAATTTTGAAGAAGAGAAAAACACCCAAATATGGAAACCCAAAAATGCCCCTGACGGAAAAGCCTCAATTGTTAAGAAAGTGGACGGATGTACTTACTTATTGCAAATTTGGAGTTACAGGCCCTTATGTGTAAAAATTAAACTTTGGGACCCTTAATTGAGACTTTGTGGTAGTTCTAGGGTACCTACGTGTATTTGACCCAAACTAATTTAATCTATAATCCTAAAAAGTGAGATTTATGAAATAATTACTTATTAATTTGACCTTCTAATTCACCATACTATCTCCATATTAATAACAAATGGTATGGCCGTATCCGCCCAAGCAAAAGCTGAACAGGAAAACGAACCAGAAATTGCAGAAGCCTTGGCTGCGTTGCTGGCTGTTGATTTGGCAATTAAGATGAGATGCACACATGTAGTGTTTGAAGGAGATGCCCAAACCATTGTGGACTGGATGAACAACCATGACTCCGTACCGAATTGGAGATGCTTTGCGATCATTGAGGAAGCCAGGAAAAAGCTTGAAACATTTATTTGCTGGGACTTTTGTAAAGTAAGCCGAACGTGTAATAACTCTGCTCACATGTTAGCTGCCTGGGCAGCAGGACACCAATTTTTTGGACCAGTTCCCATATCATCCATACCATCACCTTTTGTAAATGGATGAATATGGAACTGGAGTTGTTTGTTTGTTGGTGCCTTCTTATTTATATAATCATTAGTATTGCCAAAAAAAAAAAAACAAAAGGACATTAATACCCTTTAACTAATTATCATACTATAAGCTTGACGTGAGATTGTGGATGCTCTTAATTTAAAAAGAAAAGGAACAGCTTTTGTAGGTGGATGAAAGTAACTTCTTCCATAATTTATTTGTATATGATAGTTATTTAAAAATAAAAGTTACATAACATTGCTTCACTAAATGGATATTTGATATAATTTAATAATTGTCCTCTATGGTTAACGTGCTTTAAACTCGCGTATTATGTTTCTATATCGAATTTGATTATTAGTTCAAGTTTTTCAATATGCTTTCTTGACTTTGATTTGATCTTTGTTGGTAGCCCTACTAAGATTATTTATCGTCCTTGCAACTTCAATTCTATATGTCCCATTTTTACCTATGAAGCACAGGTGCACCAATCAAAGTGAAGCACTGGCATCGGGTGCGGTTTGGGTGTGTGTCGAGTGCGTATCTCCTATTATTTATTTATTTGTTTTCTTAAATACCGGGTGCGGATTGGGTGCATATGGGAATATGAGATCTGAGGGTAGCGACCAAGAAAGAGAGAGCGAGCAACGGCGCGAAGTAGCCACGAGCATGACCACCCCGGCGACCACCAAAGACTCCGACAACGACCACCAATTTTGACGACGACCGCAACTCTGGCGACAACCCAAGAGAAGTCGCATATCAGGGTTTTTTGACAGAGAGGAGACCGGTGAGAAAGAGAGGCTGAGAAGAAGAATACGAGGAAGAAGAAGTCACCGGCGACCCTACCTAGACTGCGACTCCAGCATGAAGAGAACCTGAGCAGAATTTCTTGATGTTATCGATCCTTTTGACAAGTAGATTAAATTTTTTGTACAAGTTAAATAACCACTTACTAATTTATTATTATTAGCCCCAATACTTTAAAAAAATACAGTGATACACATACACCAACTATTCAATTTGAATATTTATGAAAGAGCCCATTAAACTTAAGTTACTTAATAAACTTGGTAAAAATATTTCTATCCGCGCGCGCACATACACACACAGGTGTATATATATTATGTGTGTATATATATATGTGTGTGTGTGTGTATATATAAATATGTGTGTGTATATGTATATATATCTGTCGTATCTCTGCCATCTGTCATATCTCCGCCGCAGCCATATCTTAATATTTTTAAAAATGGCGTATCTGCATATCTGCACCCTTATCGCATCCACACCCGCACCCGTGACTGTGCTTCCTAGGTTTTTACTCAATTATATGTTATTGAATACCTAAATTGTACTCCCTGGGTGTGTTACCTTTGTTGAGAATGCTCACCCCGCCCCCCCCAAAAAAAATAATAAAAATCATTCTCCTCTTATTTTTGGTGACAAAGCTGAGACAACTTAGAGGAATCAATAGCTATGCACGAGCTTGGAGTGTTATTTTAATCAATACCCTTTTTAGTAGCTTAAGAATAAGAATGATCTACTAGTTTATGATTAAGTAGCTTTTGAGAACCCCTTTTTGGTAATGCTTATTTGTTATTGGACTTCCGCCACAGCTACCAAGAATTGGTGGTTAATGCCTGTATTTTGATTTGGATTACGTTTTAGGGAGCTCTTATCACCTCTTTTGAGGTTACATTTTTTGCAAGTGTTTTGATATCATATTTCTCGTAAGCAGGAACACTTCAAAATGGTATGTGAATGTCTGCCTCTAGGTTGAGGGCGCGACACGACAACTCCCTGAAATTCTCAAATTTGCACACCCAAATTGTTGGCAGCGATCCCAGGTGGGTAAAGATTGCGAACTTAAGTAGCCTCAGATTCTTCCTCTCACTGGCAAAAATTTTCTTCTGGGTCGTCTTTAATACAGGTCTAGCGTATTTAGAGAGAGAGGAAGACAAAACTGACCAGGCGTTGGGCTAAGAGGCAGCCAAGCTGTTCTTGGTTCCGATATTTACTAGGACTGGTCAGACTTCCTCGGAGGCAGAGAGCACCACGGGAGTGGGTCTTTCGTAGTCTTTTTGTCGCTGGATACTTGACCATGGAATGGCCATGTCATGCTCGCTCTTATATCTCTGGTCCATTAATCAAATAGCTTTGTGCAAGTGTATTACACAGAATATTCGAACTTCTACTGGACGGAAATATGGAGCAGCTGTGTACAATTGTATTAAATAACAACAATTCATAGGTGTAAGTGTATATAGATGTACCTATGTATATAGCTTAAATAATATAAATGGTTGATTCCATACAAACATAAATATCATTCACTTAGCAACGCCACTCCCAACTCGGGTTCTTCTAGGTGCTTAGGCATCACTGCTAACGATCCCGCCCCTGCTCCCGCTACCACTCCATGCAACTAAGCTTTGGGGGAATGTTGGGGTGGGCCAAAAAATAGTCACTATGACAAAACATTTAATGCTGGATACATGAAATATATTCCTTATATGTTGGATACACTTTATGGGCAGAAATCAAATTTCTCGTATAGTATATATAAGTCTATCTTGAAAATTCCAAATTGCAGACAAAAGAAAGGGGGTAGCTAGGCTCAAGAGGCAAACCCTGGTTTGGTGGACAACCATCACGCACGTAGATGTCACTAAACGCACATCCTGGACTTCATCGTGCCACAAAGCTGTCGAGCCACTACATGATGTAACTTCTTTCTGTATGCTTTGTACATGACAAAAGAGGATTCCCATTTTCTGATCATGATTTTCTTTCCCATTATTTTAATCCTCTTTGACTCGAATATGATTATCATTCTGTTCATTTCTGTTTTGTACTTCTCTCCCCTTTCTTTATATCAACTATTTCTATACAGTTTGGATGCAGGGGTTGCAATGTCAATATAGTAGGGGACGTATAGATAAGCTTCTCCACCATTGGCCATTCGGCTTTTGATGGGGTGCTTTAGCCGGTCATCAGTGATTTCTGTTCCATCATTTTGCAAAATAATCACAAACGTAACTTATATTAAGGAATTTAGTATGTAACTCAATGTATTAAGACCTTTAACCACAACATAAGTTTGGAACATGAGGGAGTGCCATGGCACAATGGTTAGGGTTTCCTCCAATCTGACCTACAGGTCACGGGTTAGAGACATGGTCAGTCTAACCAGAGTCTTGGGAGCATTGTGTCCTTGGGCAGCCCCTTTATGGTTAATAATGTTCAACTTCAATCAATTTTCTTCCTTGAAATTTAAGGAAATTAATTCTGAGAGCCTAGCCATGGGCATGTACATAATTTATAAAATATTCCTACCTAAACTTGTCAGGGCATTTTGTAATTACTAGAATGAAGTACGCGCTTTGCACGTGAATATAGTCGAGAGTAATGTTTGAGGTGATATTATTATCTTTTTTGGGATCAAAATAATGTAATTTAATTATGTTCTTATTTCTTTTGTGACTTGTTTTAGAATAAATGTATATTTCATGTTCGCAATCGTAATCAATTCAATATTTGAAAATATTCTTTTTGTAGGCTTCTGGATTGAAGAAATGTTTGATGGTACTGCTCAAAATAAAAGCAAATGTAGAAATTAAAAGAATAAATCTACGCCTTTATTTTTGTAATTTGTTAAATTGGTTTATAGTTAATAATTATAAGGGATAATTGCATAAAACACCCTTGTGGTTTGCGGTAGTTGCAAAAAGACCCCCGTTGTTACAAAAATTGCAAAGGCCTCCCCTCTACCGCTCAGTTTGTTGCAACTGTTAGAAAAGTCATCCAAATTAACGGGGCGTGCTTTTCACGCTCTTGAAAATGCGTGTAGTAAGAAAACTATATATTAAAAAGACTAAAGTACCCCCCCCCCCTCTCCCAATTCCACCAAAACCTAAACCGAACCCTAACCCTAGCCGCCACCCTCACCACCACTGTCCCAGTCTGCCACCTGCGCCACCCACAACCGGCGCCACCACCACCCCGGCCCTGTGCGCCTAGCAGCCGCCAGCCTCGTCACCATGCGCCGCCGATGTAACCACCACCCCGTCTGCCACTTGACCCACCCACAACCGGCGCCACCACCACCCCGGCCCGTGCGCCTAGCAGCCGCCAGCCTCGTCACCATGCACCGCCCTATTTCTCATCCAACCCTACCCGCCAACTTGTGCACAATCACATCATCACCAAACTTAATCACACAGGCAAGAACCTTACCTTTCCGGCGATAAAGTAAGAACAGCAGGCAGTGAAGGAACACTAATCGCACAAATTCAGATCTAGGGTTTCAAATCGCAATACAAATTCAGATCTAGGGTTTCAAATCGCAATGTGCATTTTGAAACCCTAGATCTGATTTGTGCAATTCGGGTTTCAAATCGCACAAATTCAGATCTGATTTGTGCAATTCAATCCATGCTTGCGAACCCTAATCGCACAAATTCGAACCCTAATCAAACCGATCCATGCTTGTGCCGCTGCGATCTGATTTGTGCAATTCGGATTTCAAATCGCAATTCGGTTTCAAATCGCACAAATTCATATCTGATTTGTGCAATTCGATCCATGCTTGCGCCGCCGCGAGCCCGCCGTCGATCCAAGGCAGCTGGCCTTCGTGCACGTCCAGATCTAAGAATCCAGTGGAGGAGAGAATCAGAGGAAAAGAGAAATGGAAAGGGCGTGCCCTTTTCATTTATATAGAAGGGCAATTTTAACATTTCTGCTATTCTGTTACGGAAATTTTACGGTACAACACCTTTGCAATTTCATGTGTTTATGCAATTTTTGTAATAAGAGGGGTCTTTTTGTAACTGCCCCAAACCACAATGGTGTTTTACGCAACTTTCCCTAATTGTAATTTTCAAGACTAGATACTTTGCATTTCATTAATAAGAAATGCAAAACACCGGGTCTTCAACTGCAATAATCGAACATATTTTCAGTTCAAATTGGCACCATATTTAAGCCTTTTTTATGCATATTTAACCCTTTTTCGTTTTCTTTTTTTCTGTTTTTGTTTTTCCAACAATTTTTTGTTTCTTATGATTTTTCACGTATTTCAATTTCTTTATTTTGTTTTTGTTTTTCAGTTTTTCAACTGGTTAATTGTTTGCTAACCTAAAAATGCAAGAATAAAAAAAACCACAGTTCTCATTAACCAGTTCAATGTCTAATGTTTATTTCATTTTAACCAAATTAAAAAGAGAATAATAAAAGAATTTCTTTGTTTTGTTTTTCTTTCTCATCACATTTTTCATTTTCCAATGTATAGAATAGATTCATTAACCAATATTCTTTTAATTTTATCAAAATTTAAAATGAAGTAATAAAAGAAGGGTAAGAACGTAATTAACCTAATTAACAGAGGACATAATCGTACAAAAATAATTTACAACATTCATACTTATACACACACACATAAATATATTTTTTGCACACACACATAAATACATATAAACACAAACACACATTTTTTACAACCACATTTTGTTTTCCAATGTATAAATGTAGGTTTAGATTAAATTTATGACCTAATATTCATTAAATGCATTACAAAAAAAACTAATTACGGAATGGTAGCTTTGTCGTTGGAATAACTAAGGGAGGGTAAAATTGAAAATGATTACAAAATTAGTATTTAATAATAGTATTTATGAAAGGGTAGGATTGTTATTGGAGTGATTAACGAAAGGCAAAAACGAAATAAAATGATCTATAAGATTCATACTTTTATACATAGTATAGATTGCACTGAACAACATTCCTTACACCTATCATGCCAAATGGCCTTCCGTAACCTATGACAACTACTAAGCTAATCAGAAATAGCATCCTGCAAACTAGTTATTTATTACTAATAGACTGCTTATTACCAATCAGAAAACTGGATGTAATACAAAAAAAAAATTAAGTATATGAAAAATCCTCAACACACTATGGACAACACAAGCTATTTACTTTATTCTAATAAAGCATAAATGAAAAAGGAAGGAGAAAAAAAAACAATAGAGCATTTACAGGCATGAACATCACTAAATTACACATATCATACGCAAACAATGAGGTTCAATAACAAAGCAGTATCACACAGAGTATACTACATTGGACAATCCCCACACCACCATCAGCCCCCAACCCAAGAGTAGATATAACCAGGATTAGATTTTGTGAAATTTGGATATTAATCAAATACGCAAAAAGAAGATGGGGGTGGGTGACGTGGGAGGCGGGGTGGGGGCCGAAGGTGGGGAGGGAGGGGGGGGGAGTGTGTGTGAACAATGTGCGGCAGGTGGAGAGAAGAACTGGTAGGGTTTTCTTCTTTTAACACCCTTTAGCGACCGATTCTTGGCCTTCGCTAAAAGTCCATCACTAAAACCTTTTTTAAATAATTCTGTAAACATAAAAAAAGTAGAATAGGAAAATCACATTTAGCGACAGATAATTCCGTCGGTAAAAGTCTGTCACTAAAGACCTTTACCGACAGAATTTGCCTAAATTATGTTAAAACAACATGGATCATCTACTAAATGTAGCTTGATCTTTACAATCCCAAAACATACCAATCATTTCAAAACACATGCATAGGAAATATCACGGGTTGGCCACCAATTTTGTGAAACTAGGGAAGAGCGCAACTGTGAAGCATGGTCGCCTAAAATTCCAATCCTCTAATTCGGTGGTCTGATGGACTCCGGATAAGTTCCTGACTGACACAAATGAAGAATTGACTTCCAACACCAACAGAATGAAGAGGCATATATTTATTTCTGAACATTTGAACTCCCAAACAGGGCTCTTTGTTGAAGAACCAGCTATTTTCGAAAAAGAACTCTTGCATGAGACAGAGCGATATGAGGTCTTAGAGGCTCCAAGCTGAACATCTCCAGCAAAACATACTTTCAGGTTCCATATCCTTCCTCTAACTGAAGTTACTTATATTTGGTATGGACGACACATGCCTTTTCTGGTTTACATTTTTTACTCTTGGCTGTTTAACTTCTATTTCTTCGGTATCTCAGTAACTGTATATTCGGGAAAAACTAACCAAAGAACCAAGTCAATAGACATTTGATACCGTCTCAATCTAGTGGAAAGAATAGATAGTACTGGCAAAAAACTGACCATCAAAAAAACAGTGTACCCTGCAAAAGTGTCCACGACTGTAATTTTCATAGCATACGTAGAGCAACACTCTTGATTATACCTTTGATTTGAGGATATGCAGTCCACACTGACTGAAGAGCTCCTTGAAGTATAAATCTGACCTGGTAATGCTCTTATCATCTTTGTCCAACACAAATCCTGGAAAAAGCAACATAAAAGGGCGGTTAAGTTCATGTTTAAAACTTAATTACTTGCACAAGAGCCTGAATCACAAGCAGAAATGAAACCCCGCATATGACATACAAGAGATCACTTAATGGTAGGATCATAAACATGCCATAGAGATCTTGAACGTTTTTATTTTTCCACCAAGATATAAAAAAGGGAAAAAAAGTGGCTTTGCTTCGAGTTGGGAATAAGGGGTAACCAGCTCTGACAACAATATTCCTTCCATTTAGTATATGAACACACCACCCTTGAACGCCATTCAGTTCAGTGTTAAAAGCTCAGGCAGAAGCCAAGGAACTGCAGCCTCTAGCCAAAGAGTACTTTGTATATTTAACGCAAAAAAGCTATAACCAGAAAATCGAAGAGCTTCAAATTAGGGGGACCATGCTGTCAATTTTTCTATTTACCAAGCTTAATCACTTTGACACTACTCTTCACAGCATCAACACCAGATACTTCTCTAGGAACGGCATTTGAAAGATGCAGGGTGGGGCGGGGGTTTGTTTCATTACGGGCCACACAATTACGCTTACGGATCTTAAATTTGTCTGCAATTGAAAAAACAAACTGTCATCATATACATGTGATTCCATTGATACTTTTTCCATAGATATTATTTCAAAGCCAATCAGTGGTTTAAAAACAGACCGGACCAATCGGCAGGACAGGGGTTCAGGGTCTGTCTATTAAAGCAAGTCATTTTAGACAAAAAAGAAAAGGGTGAAAATTGTTCAAACTGGCGATCCAACTGTTCTACCCATGACATAGGTCATAACTGGAACGAAAAAAAAAACATTTGATGTACAGGATATCTAAGCTTGTCTATAGACCCAAGGGTTCATCTGCAACGGCCAATAAGCCACATTTCTTCCGAAGAGATGCAGGGTTTGATTCCCGTCCCCCGTCGTAATGAGAAATTCAAAGGGCAGCAACAGGCTTTTCCTCCATCTCGCATATCTTCCTCTCTGATTCTGTCTCAAAAGTCAAGCCTGGTTGTAGAAACACGAACTAAGGTTGTGCATTTTTTTCCCCTTATCTGTATGCTTCTTCGTCTAAGAATAATGTGCATTTGCAGTAATCTGATCTGTTCTGGAGAACCCACCTGAAATGGAGTTTTCGAAATTTTAATGAAGCACTCTAGTGCAAAGAGAAAAAAACAGAATGTGATTGTAGTGCTCTACTCGTATGGTGAATGTTCAACTCTTAACGTTCTTTTAAAATTACTAATTTTTAATCTCTAAAACATGGTAAAACCAACATATAAATCAGCATTTTAGATTCTTCTGAAAAAATATTCTTTTGAAAATGTGTTCATCAAAGCTTTGAACGGAAATAAATGAAAGCGGTAACTTTCGGAAATGAGAGAGGATTAGGATAATAGATCCATTTAAAAATAGATTAAAAAAGAAAAATAAAAAAGAAATTGACAGCCAGGCTGAGAATCGAGGAGGAGTATGAGATGTGATAATGGAGAGGGTTGTAATGGGTGCAGTGGGCATGGTGGTGTGTGCAGTGGCAATGGTTTTGATGCGTTGGTGTGGAAATCTAAAGTGGTACTGAGGAGATGATAGAGAAAAATGTGAAAAGGGTAGAGTGGTGTATCCCAAGTGTTGAAAGAGTAGTTTGGGTCTATGTTTGGACTCGGTCGATTTCCGGATTGGATACGTGTCCAAGTGTCAAACTCGCCAATTTCTGAAATTTCAAGGCACAGGGACACGAATAAGTAGTCCGACACGACACGGGAACACGACTAAACTTATAGGGTTGAGTTTGAATCTTACGAGTATATGTGTAATTTTATGAATTTAATGGGTCACTCGGAGTTTTGTACTTAATTTGGTCGTATACAATATTTGTATGAAACTTGGGGTTGAGAATGATATTTTCCCCAAAAGAAAAGGAGCAAAAAGAATCAGTTGAACAGCTCATCATTGATCTCTTATTCTTCTTCTTCTTCCCTTACGGACCAAACTTCTTCTTTCTTTGATCTTCTTCCACGGGATCTGTCAACTTGGCGTATCCGTCCAGCGAATCACAAGTCTGACACAGATCCCATAGCGGTCTCCAGATCGGGTCATGTCGGCACCGCCCCTTCACCCCAAAGTGAAGGGTCCATGTAACATAGGTTTGGGTATAAAAACCATGTTGCAGAAGTTATCTTCTCAAAATCACACTTTTCACATTAACAAATGTTAAGTCTTCCTACACATTTCAAATTATCAAACCCAAAATTTCCCAAAAACTTACAGGTCGACTTTACTGAGCTCGTGAACTATCATGTCAAAGATTAGCAAAGCCAAAAAGTCTTCCCACCCATTACCAATTATCAAACCCCAACTTTCGCAAACACTTACAACCATCATGTCAAAGATTGGTCATGGGCCTGATCTTATTCTGCTTCCAGATTAATCCTTTAGAGGCACAAGTATCAATAACATTTCTGTGTACTGTGGTTTGTCAAAGGTGAAGTATAAATACAATGGTGTTTGGTTTTGGGTAAATGGATGCAATTTTCTACAATGGAAATAAATGAAACACAATTGCTTGGAATAATAACTTGTGAGACACTTGAGGTTACACTCTGCTGAACACTAGTACCTAGTTAGGAAATAAACTTATGTACCTAATCAGGCAAAAGAACGAAAAACAGTCGATGCTTTAAATAAAAAAAACAAAACATGGAGATAGATAGGGATAATAACTTGTGAAACATAGCACGTCAAAGTTTTAAGGTGATGTACTGCTAAACATATGCACCTTTTTCAATACAACAAATTATGTAAAACAGTCAAATATCAATGTATAGCAAACAGGAAGGCGGTACCAGTTCTTGCAACATTTTCCTTCATAACAAAAAGTCCACCAGGTTTGAGGCCAGCCTAGTTATAACATACAAGTTAGTGCCCAAACAAAACTAATCATTTTCTAGCGCTAGGTTAGCTTCCAAGAGATATGGAAGTTCTTTGAGCCGTTGAGCTCCAAAATTTGTGAAATAAAAACACAAGATCAAATCTTGTTCTCATTTGACAGAAAGTCCAACTTACCTTTGCTCTTTTGAAAAAGGAAACCAAGTCATCGTCTGCAAGATGTCCAATACACCACTGGACCCATATAATATCATACCTTTCTGCATCTGGAGAAAATTCCTAAAGCAATAAGAGGAAAGTTTCATCACTGTTGTATTAACACATGTTAAGAATGGGGGGGGGGTTGTTTTGGAGAGATGTCGACTAGAAGAAACAAGAGTCTAAACTAACCAGTCCAGACCCTTCGGTAAGTTATTTTTTATTAGCTATTGTGGGTACAAAGACCCGTGTACACCCTTATGCAAATACACAGCTTAACGTTTCACACTCAAACTATAGCATATAACTTAAGCATGCCCACCTTGTTACAATGATTAGTAACCTGACGCCCTACTAATAACTTCGTAAGTACATCTGCAGGTTGATTCCCTGTCTTCACATAGGTTGAAAAATAAGTCCCTGCTGCATTTTCTCAAGAACAATGTGGCAATCTTCTTCAATGTATTTGCTACTTTATGAGTTTGCAACTAGCTGGGCTATTAACAAGCCATAACTGCCTAGGTGATGGATCACAGAAACAGAGCTCATGCACGAGTTGTCGTATCCACATTACTTCGCAAGTACCATGCCCCATAGCTCAATATTATATTCGCACTTGAACGAGAAACATCATTTGTTGTTTACTCTTCCAAGATACAAGATTATCTCGAACAAACACACAGCAACCGTAGTGGACCTCCTATTAGAGGGAGATCCTGCCCAATATGCGTCAGAAAAACCTTTTACCCAAGTATAACAAACCGCGATCAAGAGTACCCTTGAGGTATGGCAAAACATGAATGACTGCATCCGAGTGAGAAGAACGAGGTGAAGCAAGAAACTGGCTCACCCCACTAGCAGGGAAAGCACTTTCAGGACAAGTAACTGTTAAATTATTTCGTTTTCCAACCAACCAAGGATATCTGTCAGGATCATCTAGCTCTTTCCCTTATCTTTTACTAACTTGCATTAGGGTTCATAGAAGTCTCAAGAGGCTATCCCAGTTTCCGTTAGCAAATGTACATACTTCTGTTTGGATAGAAAGAACCTCTTATACGATTGTGCCACCTCAGTACCCAAAAAATATCTCTGACTTTTCCAAATCTTTGGCTGGAAAGTTCTACTGCATATAGACCTTCAACTCATTAATTCAAGCAACATAATCCCCTCTAATTACATTATCGTCAACAGCCAAAAGAGCCTAACTTGGCCACTCCACAGCCATGTATCATTGGACAGAAGGACTAAGAAAGACACACTCCCATGTGCTACCTGACTCATATATCAGGACCAAGAACAGCTTGGCATTCTCTTAGCCCAATGCCTGGTCAGCTTTGTCTTCCTCTTTATCTCTAGTACGCTAAACTTACGTTATGATGACTCATAAACAAATTCTGTGAGCGAGAGGGAAGAATCTGAGAGTGCAAATTCGAGAATCTTGCAGAAGATGTGTCTGTCGCCTACCTACAAAAATCCTGCAGCTAAGTGACAATCACCCAAACGGCCAGAAGGGCAACAGAATAAGGGTCCTTTTCTTTAGAAAAAGAACCCGGGCAAGGCGTATCTGCTTATTCGGGTTAATGTTGGCCTGAGCCGATCAAAACCTTCCTAGTGGGGTCTCATCATTCATGCTCGACAAGTCTCTTTAAAATCCTTCAAGAGTACAGTTGCCCATCGAGGACAACAATAGGGAACACGGCCTTGAAGTCCCCCCCAACTGAGTTAGTGATCTCTTGCTTCCACAATTGATAGGCCCCTAAGAAGCACGGATTACGGTGCCGGTGCGGATGGGATACCGGTGCTGATACGCAAATACATCATTTTTTCAAAAAATAGAATACGGAACTTATTACCATATATTATTTGTATGTAAAAAAAATAATGCTATTTTAGAAAAAAAAAATTTAAGATATTTTGTTAATTTGGTGGGCTGCTTTAGAAATATTGAAATTGCATAGCCAAATATGATAAAGTTTGTGCAAGTTATGTTATTTTTTGAAAGTCGTGGGGCTATTTAAAAGATTGTCAATAAGCTGGGACTTAAACATAATAAACAGAAAGTTTGATACAAACCCTAACTTATAAACAGCCGTCACCCAAAACACATATAACATCGACAGAGCTCTGCAAGGAAGGGCCATCACCGCTGCTGCCGGACACCGGCGGTCGCCTCTCCTGCCAGATATCGCCGGTCACCACTACTGCCGCAAGACCATCGCCGCTCCGGTAGAGGTTGTTTCTCCTCCTCCTCCTACCCCCTTGCCGTATCCCTGGCGTGTCCCAGCCGCAGCCAAGATCCAGAAAATAAATTTAAAAAAAATAATTTCGGACACGCACCCAGTGCACACCAATGTTGCACCCGACCTACACCGACGGGCACCCGGTGCTGGTGTTTCCCCCAACTTGCCACACTGTTGCTTCAGAGCTGGGCCCCTTGGATCCTTCTTACCTTTGCCAAAGTTATCTCAATCATATGATGGTGAATGGCTGATTGTTGGCGCTCCTAGGATGTTGGCTTTAATTAGATCTAGATGTGTCCTACACTAAACTTTCTGTATACCGCACATGTACATGGGCATGTGACACATTTTAATGCATTTAAACCAACTCTTCATAAAGTTAAACAATACTACGAGATCCACTGAAGAAAACTCCCTAATATCCTATTATCCGATTCATATGCTGCGCCACTATCTAATAAAAATGGTTTTAAACAGTTTCATGCTGTATAGGGGGATAGCCCACCATAACAAATGAGAAAGGTTAATCCCTGCTAAACGAATTGAAAAGAAAACACTAACCTGACTTATTTAAAGGTTAATCCCTGCTAAACGAATTGAAAAGAAAACACTAACTTGACTTATTTATTACACTTGTCCAACCCGTTGATATATATGAAGTCGCAGTAATCAAGTTTTTTATGTTTCATGCTGTAAGCGAGTCTGAGTTGATATATGTGCTTCAAATCTTTTAGTACTGGATATATATGGACAGAGAATTGTGTATGATTCAGGCCTGAGCTGAATGCTAAAGTTTGTGATATCATTCACAATGGAAGATGGCAGGTTCCCTCATTGAGGTCTCAAGCATTACAAGATCTTAACTCTGCACTTTCTGAAATTCCTAGGCCTAATATTCTGGCTGAGGATGAAGTAATTTGGACTTCAAATGCCAATAAATAGTTTAGCATTAGGACTGCATGGGAAGGAATAAGGACTAAAGCATCAGTAGTTCCTTGGGGGAAATTATTATGGTTCTCTGGACACATTCCAAGATTTTCAATAATGCTGTGGCTTTTATGCAATGGAGGGATCAGAACCAAGACTAAACTCAAGGCATGGAATATCTTATTAGAAGATACCTGTGTCTTATGTGCATTACACCCTGAGAATGAAGATCATTTGTTTTGGCAGTGCTCTTTTGCTCAGGACTTATGGACCATGGTTTTCAGTAAGTTACAGAGGACTAAAAGCCCAAATACATGGAAGCAGATGCTGGACTATGCTTGCAAATCTTTCAGAGGCAAGAGTCTTAAGGCAAAGATAGGCAAACTAGCTGTGGCTGCAACATGCTATGGGATTTGGCAAGAGAGGAATGCAAGGATTTTTAAAGATCAAAAGGCTTCAGCACAAGCATGTATGATTGTCATACAACAATGGGTGAGGTATAGGACTTATAGTTGGAAGAAAGCTGTTAATAATGGGGCTAATCAAGCAATTTGTGAGGCTTGGGGTATAGATAAGCAGCTCCTCAATAGACATATGACCAACTGACTCTTTCTAAGAGGTCAGGAACATAAGAAAACAGAGAGAGGATTGTATAGATGAGGAACAGAAAGCTCACACCAATTGTACATATTTTTTGATGAAATAAAACTACACACACATGGGACCTTTTACCCAAAAAAAAAAAAAACTCAGACTCGCTTACATGTCGGCTTCACATATTGTTGGCAGGTCATGTTAATATTACCACACTCAGGACGAGGATGTGACCAACAAAAAGCTAAAGAAATTGAAACTTGTATCACGTGTAATTACGCTCCAATCCTGTACAATAGCACATATAATACGGGAAAGAAATAAAACCTAGCATGTTCATTTGCGTCCTTTAAGTTATTATTGAAGTCACGAAACACAATTGATGAAGAAAACGTTCTGTTTGCCAGTCACAGTTAAAACTAATTTGCAACATTCATCAAGGCTATTATTCTACACACCACCTCTAGCAACTGTAAAATGATAACAAGGTAGTTACTATGACAATGAACTACGCCAAGTAAAAATTAAGAAGCTATATATAGCTCCTAATTCCACTCAATGAAGCATTGTCGCACCTACTGGAGTTGACTACAACAACCCTAGTTTCCAATTTTCTGAAACTCTCTTCTCATATCCGTAGTTCTACTATATATTGTGAATACTTTCACTTACCATTAATAAAAGCATATGTTACCTGAAGTGGTAGACAGAAAAAATTGGCAGGCCCGTGCATCTCTGTGACTATCAAATTTTCTGGAGCCAAACTTTCACGAGAAGCCTCTAGAAAATGTGATACAGGCTCCAGAAGATCAACCTAAATAAAAAAAACCACATTGATGTGAATCAACTGTGAAGAAAAAAAAAATCAGGATGGAATTCATGATCACAAAATCGACTTGCAAACAGGTCCAAAGATTCAAGTCAAAGTACAGACCTATTACTAAGTGGCTTCCCTAAACTCAACCCAATGGTTATTAACTCGAGCACGTTTACCACTACATTAAGCAAATTGGTCTTCTCAATCAGAATTTGTAATGTGCAGGGAATCAAGTATAACCATTTCAAGCTGTATATAGTCAATGCCCTGTGTTCCTGGTGTTGTTCTGTCTATGATTTCCATCACGGAGCATGTTTATTTTCCATTTACTAGGAGAACCCTTCATTGACTCATTCCTTGAAAGTTCATGTTGCTAATTTACCAGTTGCTCTAAAAGCTTAGGCTGGTAAAAAAAGGGTGCAGTAGTGCTATCATGCTTAAAACACTCCCCTCCCCACCTGTGAAAAAACCCCCCTCCCACCTGTGCAAGCCCCCCACTGCAAGTAGAGAGACAAATCAATGAGAAAAAATTAAAAGCACACCACCAAAAAGTGCACAAATAAACAGAGTGATTATAACTACTACAAATACGCAAGTGGGAATAGTTGGACCAAAGACCTCGCGAAACTGAAAGCTTTCATACGAATATATGTTATTAATTCTAAATTAATTCTAAAAGCTTAAGCTGTTTAAGGCTGGGCCCAACAATGTTATAATGCTTGACACATTTCAAGCTCATGCCAAGTCGCCTGGTGGAGTTCTTGTTGGAGGCTGTCAAGTTAGTGATGCAGTGTAGAAAATCCAAAAGAAAGGATCCATTTGCGTCACCTCCCGCAGAGGATCCTCAATTGCACAGACTGCTTTGTATTGCCCTCTCAAGAGATCCAGTGAGCCGCAGCCAACTAATGGGGAACGCTTGCATAGGGTTGACAAAGATGGAGTCACATTACAGGTTTTCTGGAATTTTACTAAGTTTCAGTGTAATTCTATTTAATAATTTGGGATTTAGTGTTTGTTTGAGTATGAAGTCTTAGTATTAGATTCTGTTAAGTATTTGATAGATTAAGGTTTCTTGCTGATTAAGTTCAGCGCCTTTATCATTATACTCTAATGCCCAATCACTGGAAAGCTATGAAGCACCGGTGCGGCACTTGGGGTGAAGCACGGGCACCGGATACACGTCGGGTGCGGGTGCGGCTCGGATGCGGCATGGGTGCATGTCAGGTGCGTGTCCGGTTTTATTGATTTATTTTTTTAATTACTTAAATACTGGGTGCGGCTCAGGTGCGTATCCGACCTGTGACCACAGGCGATCTGTGACCATCGTGCAGATTTGTGACCACCGGTGACTCCAGCAACCACCGTCGACCACCGGCAAGGAATCTGAGAGGAGAGAGGAGACCGGAGAGAAGGAGGAGAAGGAGAAGATCTCACCGGTGAACAAAGTTTGGCGATGCGGCGTGCGGTGCTGTCGACGCTGCGGCGTATAGTGCAGCGGCGCTGCGCTGTGGCCGGAAGAAAGAAGAAACCCTTGTATTCCGATAACATCGATGTGGCTGGAAATTATTAGATAATGGTTGACTTTTGACTTTTGCTAGTTCATTTTTATACCCACTTATTAATTTTTTACTTAAAGCAGCCCCTATACTTCAAAGAAATGACAGTTGTACACATACAAGTGTTCAGTTATACAATTTTGATATGTACAAAACAGCCCAAACTTAACAAACTATTATCACTAATTTAGTTGAAAACTTCAAAATTCAAGAAGCAACCCATTAAACTTAACAAACTCTCACTACTTTAGTTGGAATATTTATGTTTTTTACATATATCTAACATATGATAAGATTCAAATAGTTTACAAATTATTAAATAAGTGTATATAATTAAAAAAAATATTTATAAAATCTGCCATATCCCCGCCGCACCCCTATCCTAAAATTTTCAAAAATACCGTATCCGCACCCGTGTCGTATCCGCACCCACACCCGTGTCTGTGCTTCTTAGCTGGAAAGTGAATGAATGATTTGAGAGCTTGAGTTATTGGAAGAAAGGCATGTCTTTTTATCTTCTTGCGCGTGCCCACAGGCAAAAGAAGATAAGAGGCACCTTTCTTCCAACAACTCAAGCTCTCAAATCAATCATTCAGTGTCTAGTGATTGGGCATTACATCTATATCAATAACGGTGCCAAACTTAATCAACAGAAACCCCAATATGTCAAACACCAATAAGAACCTAATACTAGGACTTAATGCTTAAACAAACCCTAAACCCCGGATTATAAATAGAATGATACCGAAACCCAATAAAAGCTACGAAAATCTCAGATGTAACTCCATCTTTGTCAACCCTACGCAAGCATTCCCTATGTTACACAGACCCTTAACTTTGGGGTGAAAAGGCAGTGTTGACACGACCTGACACGGACGCCGGTACGGGATCCGTGTCAGACTCGTCATTTGCTGGACGGTTAAGCCACATTGACAATTCTGGTGGAAGAAGATCAAAGAAAGAAGAGAGGCTGCAGGTTTGGTCAGTAAGGGTAGTAGAAGAAGAAGAAGAACAGGAGGAGAAGAGAGTTACTTACGGGTAGAAGAAGAAGAAGAAGAGAAGGCGGCGAGAGGAGAGAGAGAGGCTGTACCTTTTATCACATGGGAGGTGGGAGGCTGTTTGAGTGTTGACAGATCTAACTGATGAGCTGACTGTTTCTTTTTCATGTTTTCTTTTGAGGAAAATATTATTCTCAACCCCTACTTTCATACAGGTAAAAGAAACTCCGTGTGACCCATATAACAGTCATGACATTACACATATACCCTTACTATTCAAACTCAACCCTGTAAGTTAAACGTGTCCCGGTGTCCGTGTCCCGGTGTCCTGATATTTCAGAAATTGGAAAGTCTGACAGTTGGACACGTATCTGATCCCGAGACCAACACCGAGTCCATGAAACATGAAGCATTCCACATCAGTTGGCTGTGTCAAAGGTCATGATTGAATTTTCATGAGTGCTAAGGCAAAAAGGGGAAATTATGAAACCCAAGATCACGTCGGAAGCGGGAGAGGTTGAAATTGGCCAAACAAAAGCCAAGGATAGCAAGTGCAAAGTTGCTAGCTTTTTAGAAAGCCTCGCGTGGAAGATGTGTCTCAACTATCAAAAGAAGCGGAGGGGTGAGGAGCATATCCAGAAGTGAAACACTAACTCTTAACAATTAAGGAGATGTTTTTTTTGTCAAGTCCTTCATAAACATCACAGAGCTATGACTTGGACCAAAAGATTATCCAAAACCACTGTTTGAATTTCTGAAACTATAAGAACAAGAAGAAAATATAATATGAGTCTTACCTCATTGAAATATCTGATGAGAAGATTCTTGGTGACCCTCCCAATTCCAGAACCACAATCTGCACAAGTCGAGGGCAAGCATAAGAAGTGTCCATGGCAACAATGTAGGAGCTTGAAACTGAAAACCTGTTTGATAACCAAGGCTTTAACTGAATTCAGTGTATGACAAGCGTACTCTAAAGTTTCATAACTAAAATTGCTTCTAGGAATTCCCTTAATGCTAGATCAGTTATGCAGTGTGCCACTAATATTATAGAGAAACCACTCATCTGACTCCATTTTCTTGTAACTAGTACATATACATATTATAATGTTCTGAACCGCCAAAGAAAGCAAAACCCATGTACAAAGAGAATAAAATATAGACAAAATGGGAGAGAAAACAAAAACAACTAAGGCCCAGAAAAGAGGCTCCACCTGCTAGTATATAGGCAGAATCCAACGAATTTAAAACTAAGAGGAGCATCAAGAAGTAGCTACATCACTCCTTCCAGACAAAACTCATCCAAGAACTCCAAGAAACGAGTATTCGACGTGGGAGCTTCTCCTTGAGCCAAAAAAAACTGACTTGGATGAAGAGCAAAGATTGTCACATTCTAGAAGCACCACCTCTTCCACTGACCCAAATAAAGCAAAAAGGAGCTAAAGCCCATCATTTTCTCAGCTCTAGGAAAACGCACATGTTTCCAACAAAGGGACAATTCACGCATTGACCTGAAGTATAACCCACTGGCGACTAATAAACCCCGAGCGACAATCACCATTCACCACCCCACTCCCTTATGAAGATGCTCATAGGTCTGAAAATTCCTTGACCTCATAATCGAAGGGAAAGGTCTCGTCCCCAAAGTCAATACTGCTAATTCGATTACATATGGCCACTCATGGTAACATTTTACCTTCCAAACACCCTTTTCCTAAATGCAATTCACTAGATATGTCTCTCCGAAAGATTTCATTGCCACCGTAAGTCTACCCACGTCAATATTTTTTAATTTGCTAAGATTTCATTAGCCACTGAATCCTACCAACGCCTACATCATGCTCACCGTATCCTTTAAAATCTTCATAACTTCCAACGCCGGATCAATTTTGAGTTGCATGTTGCCACGCAGCTCTCTGTCCACTTCCTTAATGCAGCCTCAAGCATCTTGATCCTCTTAGCCAGCACACAAGAACGTGTCATGAATGGACCATCCACAAAGAAATCCCTCAAATTTAATATCAAGATTCCGCACAAATCACTGCAACATCAATGGAGACTTGGAAGATTGAACAGTTTGGGTTACTGAACAAAAGGAACGTGGAAGAAATTTCAGCATTTATGCAACTGTGCGTGATACAGCTCATCTCCGTCCCTCCCTCCCTCTCTCTCTCGTTCAGCTGGTTAATCTCAATTATTTTATTTCTTTCTACTGTTCTTGTTAAATCTGGGCAATTCACTGAATGAATCCATTGGGGTCGTTATAATTAGTATCCAGAGCTTAACAACGACCAATTGTGTGGAACTCACTGAGTTAACCCACAGAAGGAACAACGCACTGCTTCTCGGCTGCCACGGGGTATACCAATCAGAAACTAACAAAACACGAGACGGATGAACATTTGAGCTTGATGGAAGCTCAATTTGCAGACCATTCGGAGCCATCAATGACCAGCTAACAGGGTTGAGGAAACCATCTCTGAGATTCCGGATTTAGATGTCAGTTCACCAACTTAAGGATAAGCTCCTGCAGTCAGGCAGTCACTGATGTAGCTGCAGCTTATCACACAGCAACTCATAGTTTCCAAGGGAGGGGATGGGGGTAACAGTCTAGCTCCAAACAAGCACGTAAGCAAGGGAATTGAGACCACCCACAGTGAATACTTCCAATTTACAAATGGTAATTCCTATTTCATAATGCCGAATGTGGAGATGATTCTTATGGTTCGGTAAGAAAAGCTGAGATATATTTTAAGTTTAATCCAATGGATGAGTATCACAAGGTCCACACGTTGAGCGGCAAGCTAAGTACTAGTATGAAAACTCATATTAAGGCTAGAGGTAGTATAAATTGGACAGAATTGGTATGTGGTTTAAATTCTGAGTTTGCTAAATTGTATAAGCCAAGTGTAATTGGGGACGTTCACAAGCTAAAGTAAAATGGAACTGTGGAACAGTATTGTAATGAGTTTGAGACTGTAAGGCAGTACTAGTCAATGAAGGGTGCAGATTTCAAGAACGATGTTTTGCCAGTGGACTCTGTAATAAGATTAGATTGAAAGTAAAGAAGTTTGAGTTTTATGACTTATCCAGGGCAATATTTCTAGCAAGGAAACAGGAAGCTAGCTTGCACAACCTGGCATACTCCCAGGTCACCACTGAGCCTGTTCTGAAATCACAGCCCAACACCACCATCCTCCTCAAACCAAAGCCACTCTCTGCTATACCACCCATAATCAATTCCACGCACCCTCACCCAAACAACATCCAAGCATTGCTGCTACACCTGCAAACCGTTCCTACCAAATTTGACCAAGGCTTACTTTGATGACAGGAGAAAGACTATGTTACAGGTGTGATGAAACTTTTTTTCCAGCTCACCATTGCAAACACAAGCAGACTTTTATGATAATTGTGGATGAAGAAGAGCTAGATGAGCCCCTCCACCCCCCCGCCTTGCACCCCCCCCCCCCCCTGGCCACCCCACAAAAAAAAAAAAACACACACACACACACACATGAAGAGGAGAAACCAAAACCAGTCCAAAGTAGTTATCACGGACGAGCCGTGTGGAGGGAAACTTGCATGTGTGGTTCTAGCTGGGATTGCTTCTGCGCCGATGGCGCACCTCTCCTAATAATTGCCCATTTACTCCGGAATAATCGTTTGAGAGGGACAGTTTTACTGGTGAAATCATTGAAGAGCAAACTGAAATTTTACACACAAAAACTATTAAGTTAGTTAAGGTGCTTTGGCGAAACCATTCAACGAAAGAAGCCACTTGGGAACTCGAGGATGCTATGCGCGAAAAGCACCCTGAACTTTTTGACGCTTAAGAAACGTTTAAATTCCGAGGACGGAATTCTTCTAAGGTGGGGAGAATGTAATACCCCAATATTTACTTATGCTAAGTTATTACTTTAAAATAAATAGCATAACTAAATAATAAGTTTGTGGTCTTTTTGTATCACAAAGGTTCATTCAAATCAATAGCAGAGATATCTTGGAGGACTGAAGCATTCAATCGAATGGAGACATTTTTTTTCTTCGAATGAAAATTATTTGCTTTGAATGAAAACTTTTGCTTCGAATGAAAACTATTTGCTTTTAATGAAAATGTTTGTTTCGAATGAAAACTTGTAAACTTTTGCTTCGATTGAAAACTATCTTCTTCGAATGAAAACTATTTGCTTCGAACGGAAACTTTTGCTTCGAATAAAAACTATCTTAAATCGAGAAGAAGAAAGGACTGAAGGATTCAGTCCAAAGATTACTTTTTTCCTTTGAATAAAAGTGTAATTTGTCAATCAAGGTTTTCCTTTAAATAGTATTCTATTTCTCTCTAGCCCCTTATTGTTCTCAGTTTCTCTCTAGCCCCTTCTCTATTTGTTTATTTTGGTTTTGTTCAAGTTTTGCCTTCGTTTAGAACATTGGTTGCCATAATCTGGATCCGTACATTTGTGGCTATCAATTTAAAATTGACATTGACTATGTTTGAACAACTCTCATTTTGAGAGGGTCGTGTGGACACACGTTTGATTATGCTAGAGGTTTTTTGTTTGTATGTTTTTGTTCAACGTCTAGGTCTTATGACCAACATAGTCATCGTATATTTTTGTTCTGTGGCGTTCCCCGCATGTTTTATATATGTTTAGGGTTAAATGCTTAATTACATTGATTCGATATATGATTCGAAAATACGAATTTCTCATATTCCATCGAGTTTTTTTTTGTTCGATTCTATCAGTTTCGCTTTGAGATTCTGCAATTTTGGTACCATAGTGGGCTATTCGAGCTCACCCTGTTTCTCTGTCTTGCCCCTTGCCATAAAAGTGAAAGAAGCGACTAAGGATTCTTATGACAGCTGTCACCAGACTTATAGCGACATTTCAGGAACTTTGATTGCAGCCACGGGGCTTTCGTTTTTGCGGCGTGACAAGGTTGGTTTCGGAGCCAGGTTTATGAGGCATGAAAATTATAGTAAGTGCAATGACAGCCACTTCTACACAAAATACTGTCAAACTTTAGGGCAAGCATGTTAACAAGGCATTTTCAAGTCTCATTAACACAGGGTCAACTCAACTTTTTGGACCCAACTAAGCGAAAAGACTTGGGTGCACTGGGATACCATCTACAAATACGACAGTGATGGTAGCTGATTGGAACAAAATAAGTAGTGATTCTCCTTGCAAAGAGTTTAAGCGGTCTATGCAAGGATGAATTTACAGCTGAAGTGATGTCGCTGCCTTTGGGAGGTTGTAATTGTGTTTTAGGTTTGCAATGGCTCAAGTGACTGGGACAGGTGCAACTTGATTTCAAGGAAATGACTATGACCATAGAAAAAGAGGGACAGGTGCTTACCATTTGGGGTGCAATGAGAGTCTGAACTGAAGATAACCACAGAAAAGGCAATGTATATGTATTTTACCAACAACTCTGGGGCTGTGTATGGTCAGGAATTCATGATCACCACCTTACCACAATCAGGTAACTCTGAGACCCAACTCACTTTTTACTCTGGCAACAGTTTGAGGATGTATTTGCAGCCAACTGGACCACCCCCACGTAGGCCATAGCAGAACCAAATTCCATCAACCAAATGCACAAGAAATCAATATCAGGCCATATCGAATACCATGTGCACAAAAAACTGAAGTGGAGAAAACAGTTCATGAGATGCGTTTCTGGGATTTTTCAACCTAGCACCTCACTCTTTGGCGCGCCTGCACTTCTAGTCAAGAAGAAAGATGGCTCACAGAGAGATTATGTAGACTACATAGGGCTTAAGAAATTAACTATAAAGAATGAATTCCCAAGCCCTGTAGCAGATGATTTACTAGATGAGCTTCATGGAGCTAATATCTTTACCAAGTTGGACCTTGGCGGTGGCCGGTGGGTATCACCAAGTGAGAGAGAGCCCGGAAGATAAACATAAAACAGCTTTCACTGCTCACTTTGGCAGCTACGAGTTCAAGGTAATGCCCTTTGGGCTTATTAATGCACCGGCTAATCTGTCATGAATTCCAATTTTCAACCATCTCTCAGAAAATTTGTTCTAGGGATCTATGATGCCATCCCAATATACGGTAAATCATATACTGAACACCCACAAAACCTAACCAAAGTCTTGCACACTCCTAGACACCACCAATTATTTGTCAAAAAGAACGATGCATTTGCCACCTATGAGGTACGGTGTTTAGGCCACATCATTTTGCAAAAAGTGGCTGGAGATCCACAGAAAATTTCAGCAATGGTACACTGGCCCATTACCAGAACAACGAGACAGCTAGGGCATTATTGGGGCTCACAGGCTACTACAGAAAATTCGTAGTGGAGTATGGTACAAATAGCTAAGCTCTTAACAAGATTGTTGTAAAAGAACAACTTCAACTGCAGACCGGAAGCTACACAGGCCTTCACGGAGCTCAAATCAGTGATCAGGCTCTACCAAATTTAGTTCCTTTTGTGGCTGAGGTGGATGCCAGTGACCGGAAAATGGGTCAGTTCTTGTGCAAGATGGCCAACCACTGGCCTATTTCAGCGAGCCTTTTGGTCTCAAGGCTAAAGCCATGTCAACTCATGAGAAAGAGCGTGTGCCCCTGATACAGGCTATAGTTCACCAGCAAACATACTTGAGAAACCACCACTTTACTATTGGACTAACCCATGTAGCCTAAAGTACCTGTTACAGCAAAAATTAACCTCTTTGTTGCAGTGAAAGCATTTTCCAAACTTTTGGGATTTGATTTTGTTGAAGTGTATAAGGCCGGAATTTTTAAATGAGTAGTGGGAGATGTTGTTCTTTTCATGTATTCGGTCTTGTATAATCTGACTTTTATATACATAGGTGCACACATGATAAGATAACTAACTGCCTAAGCATTTGACTTCTAGGATAACTTCCTAAGTATTTGACTTTTCTATCCTTTATTTTGAATTTGATTTGCATCACGTGTGTATGACTTGGTACATGTCTAATACAGCCCCACTCCCCAACAGTCAGCATATCATATATGTGGAGCTTGGACCGAAGAAGACAAAACCGAGGCAAAGAGAATGGTTTAGTGAAGATATCAGCCGCTGATCAATAGTGGAGGTGAAGCGGACATCCAGAGATGTTCACGGACAAAAGTGGTAGTCAATTTCAACATGCTTGGTGCAAGCGTGAAATGCAGGGTTGACCGAAAGGTAGTGAGCCAATGTTGTCGCCACAAAAGGGTTGGGGGAATGGACGGGGTGAGATAGAGTTCCGGTAGCAGTGATATAATCCAATCAAGTTCAAAGGCCACTGTAGCGATGGCCTTGCATTCAGCTCCAGTGATGGATTGAGCCACAGTTGATTGTTTGCTTGAACTCCAAGAAATGAGATTAGGACCAAGATAGACAATAAACACTGGTGGAACGATGGTCATCTGGGCACCCGGCCCAATCGGCATCAGAGTAGGCAGATAATGAGAGGTTAGACTTCTTTGAGATAGTGTAAGATACCTTTGGAGGTAGCCCAGTGATCGGATGTGCACGAGTGCATGAAATTAGCAAAAGTGGATGAAATTGGCTTTTCTAGAGGATAGTTGTCTGTGGTGAGTTTAACAGATATAAGGTGTTGATGTGGTTTAAGGGGAAGACATTGAAGGAGGTAGGGTTGTTAGGGTTAGCAGAGGAACCCATGAAAGGAAGAGAAAAATAAAAAAATGTCGTTTGACCACAGGGCTCATGATACCATAAAAGAGAAGTGAAAGATGATGTTCATTCATGATTCTGTCTTGTATAATCTAGGTAGCACGGACACGGACACGGTGTCGGACACCGACACCGACGGGGACACCGGACACCGCAATTTTCAAAAAATCAGATTTTGGACAACGCAGGACACCGCTAATTTTTAATATATTTTTATTATATATAAATATATTTAATAAATATCAAATACATTTCACAACCTAAAATAACAAACAATAATGAAAAACTATTAAAACAAGGAATTTAAATAAATACAAGCCATACTTGAACATTTATTTGGTACTGGGCAAAAAAACAAAGTTAAAAAAAAGAAATGAAAAAAGGAGGTCTTTCACTAGAGTGCAAGATAGGGGGAGAAAAGGAAAAAAAGAGAGACACGAGAAGTAAAGAACCTGTGGGTCAGAGAGAAAGAGAAGACAAAGAAAAGAGGAAGGAGAAGGAGACGACTGACGAGACAAAGAGAAGAAGCAGACCTGTGGGTAAGCGACGGCAGTGGAGGACCTCCGGCAACGATGGCGAGAGATCTGGCGACGGCGACGGCGATGGCGACGGTGGACAGATCTGTCGGCTTCGGTATCCGGCAACACCGGCGCCTTCAGATCTGTCGGCTCCGACAACATCGGCGACTTTCAGATCTGTTGGCTCCGGCAACATCGACGACATATCCGGCAACACGGCGACTAGAGAGAAGAAGACGGCCGACAGATGAGGTGAGAGAGAAGACGACGACCCCTGAAATTACTTCCAAAAGTTCAAAAGTAGCCCCAAACGTTCCGACACTGCCGATTGCCGTGTCCGACACTCCCCGGTGAAGTGTCCGACACGGTGTCGGAAAATTAATAAAAAAATAAAAAATTCCCAACACCGATTGGCGGTGTCCGACACGTGTCGGGCAGTGTCCGGAGGGTGTCGGGGTGTCCGTCCATTTAGGACACCGAACCTCCACCTAGGAGAGGTGTCCGTGCTTCAGAGTGTATAATCTGACTTATATGGACATAGGTGCAAACATGATAAGATAACTAACTGCCTAAGCATTTGACTTCTAGGATAACGTCCTAAGTATTTCACTTTTTCTATCCTTCATTTTGAATTCGATTTGCATCACGCGTGTATGACTTGGTACATGTTCCAATAGGGCTGCAGATGCTTTGTCTAGGCTGGCAGAAATTGAGATTAAGAAGTGTTGTTGTCAAGCAATTTCCAAAGTTACCTGTGTTGGGATCACTGAAAAAGCAACAAAGTTATGTGTGATGATAATATACAACAGCATATGGTCCTAGATCCCTATGCTACATCAGAATTTACTTATGTGCAGGCGACTTTGAGGTACAAGGGAAGGTTATGTGTAGGAAATAAAGAAAAATTGAGGAAGCAAATACTGCAAACCCTGTATGCATCTAGCATTTTGGGCACTCTGGAGGCACAGCCACCCAGAATGGAATTGCATCACTTGTTCATTGGCCTAACCTTAAAAAAAGTGGGTACAACAGTGTGATATTTGTCATACCCCCTACCCAGCCTACTTCAACTGTTGGCTATTCCTAACCTTAGTTGCAGGATTCATGTAGGAAGGCCACGAATCTTCCTTAGAAGCGCGAATATGCGCTCCTAACTTGGGAGCTCATCGGGAGCGCGACCCAAGCGTGTTGGGATCTCGAACGGAAGTATAGGCAGATTTGTTTTTCTTCGATAATGGAGGTTTTCTCCTTGTTTTTTCTTCGGGTAGTCACTGTTGGCGGCTAGGGTTACGAAGAGATATGAACAGAGAAGAAGATGTAGAGAGAGAAACTCGGCTGCTTATTTCTACAGGTGTCTCCCAAGAAATGGAAGGCAAAGAACGAGGGTTGGGCCTATTAGTCTGTCTTTACAGGTCATTAGTAAATTGGTGGCTGTGGGTTGGCCACGTCTCCAACATGATATGTTGGGCATGACAGCTGGGGTTCTTATTCTTTTCATATTCCCTCTTTTAACTATTGTAAAATTAACCACACTTTTTTATATATTTTACAAGATTGCAATATTTTTACATTGTCCTACTTAAAATAAACTTTACTTTATAGTATGTCCTAGGACTCCTAGGACATACCATAAAGTAAAGTTTATTTTAAATAATTATATTGCCGTAACGCTCCCAACTCAGGTTCTCCTAGGTACTGACGCTTCCCTGCCCCCGCCCCCCCCCCCCCCCGCTCTGTGCAACTTAGTTCCTAACCAAATTGGCAACAATGTTTCTAGGGTCTTCGTTGTAGGCCTACCCAAGTCTGAGCACAAGGAAGTCATTATGGTGGTGGTTGACAGATTGAGCAAGTCGTCGCATTTCATTACCCTTAGTCATCTCACACAGCTTAAGGTATAGCCTAAAGCATGCTCTGATCACGTCTTCAAACTGCATGGTACAACTGACATTATCGTGAGTGATTTAGGGAGCATATTCCTCAGTCACTTTTGGCAAAAATTGTTCTCGCTGATGGGGACAAACTCGTATAAACTTGCATATGAGAACTCATCAAACACAAATATAGGGAGCATATTCCTCGGTCACTTTTGGCAAAAATTGTTCTCGCTGATAGGGAAAAACTCGCATAAACTTGCATATGAATTGATGGACAAATTCAGCAGGTAAATTAATGTTTGGAGACCTACGTAAGATGATTTTGTGGAAAGAGGACTGAATCTTAGAGTAAATGACTAGTGAATATTTCCACAGCTCAACTTACCACAGCTCCCTCCAGTTAATGTCATTTAAAGTGCTCTACAGTTATGTCCTGCTGGATCTAGGATAGCAACAGACTACTCACATAGCTTCAGTGGATGCCTGCATGACTAAAAGAAAGAGAATTCTCAACCTACTCAAGGATATTTGGGGATGGCATAGGCTATGATGAAAACCAGCGTTGGCAGGCAGTCAGGCACCGAAAAGAGAGATTTTACAGTTGGTGAGTGGGTTTACCTGAGGCCAGAACCCTATAGGAAGACTAGCCTAGCCCTTAGAAAGAACCTCAAACTGTTTCCAAAATATTTTGGGCCTTTATAGCCTGTTTGCGAGGTTTTTTTAGGAGAGAAAAGAGAGGAAAAGAAAGGAAAGTGGCCGATTTCCTCCCTTTTCTCTAGTTTGTGAGTTTTTTTAAGGAGAGAAAAGAAAAGAAAAGAAAAGGGAGGAAAGTTTTGACCTCTTTTGTCTCTAAATCTTTCCTCCCAAAATTGGGAAGAAACGGAGAGAAAGGAAACTCTCATAAGCTTTGAAGCACGGACACCTCTCCTAGGTGGAGGTTTGGTATCCTAAACAGACAGACACCCCGACACCCTCCGAACACCGCCAATCGGTGTCGGAATTTTTTTTTTATTTTTTTTTTCCGACACCGTGTCAAACACTTCGTCGAGGAGTGTCGGACACGGCAATCTGCAGCGTCGGACCGTTTGGGGCTACTTTGCAATTTTTTGAACTAATTTCAGGGGTCAAGAAATTGTGCCCTAATCTGATCTTCACTCACCTTACGGCCGTCGCCTATCTGAGAAGGGAACACTCACGTTACAGAAGCCTTCGGAGCATTACAGACTCGTAGCCGTCGTCGGAGCTGTCGGAGCTGGTCGCCAAACATTCTGACCCGTCGCCGATAGATCCAGACTATTCAGTCGCTGTCGCGAAGACCGAAGCAACTGCTGCGACACGCCATCGCCATCGCCAGACCTCACTTCACCGTCGCCAGAGGCCGTCGCTGACACAGGTCAATCTCCTTTTTTGTTCTACGTTTAGTTCTCTCTCAGTCTCCTTTGTGCCCTAATCTGTCCGGACTCAAGACTCAAAGTCAAGAGTCGTCCACTCGTTCTCAATCCTTTTTTTTTCTCCCTCCTCAAGAGTCTGAAAAGGAACCTCCTACTTTTTTATGTTATGTCCACTCGTATGACTTTGTAACACTTAATTTCTTTATGTTATGTACCATGCACTATGTTGGATTTAATGTTTAAGTATGACTTGTATTTGAATTTCTTGTTTTTGTAGTTTTTCATTATAATTTGTTATTTTAGATTATGGAATGTATTTGATACTTATTAAATATATATATATATAATAAAAATATTAAAAAAATTGCGGTGTCCTGCGGTGTCCAAAATCTGATTTTTTTGAAATTGCGGTGTCCGGTGTCCCTGTCGGTGTCCGTGCTTCTTAGCTCATAAGTAATACTTTAATAACGCCTAGATTACCCTTGAGATTATGATGACTCAATTTTTAATGACTTTTAACTTCTAGGGTATTTTACAAAAAACCTATCATACCATTTATTACAAACAAGCAGAAGACCAATTTGTGTTTTTTCAATAGTTAGTTTATGTGTTTTTTATTGTGGCACTAACCGGTGAAAACTTATCACGTTATTATGGTATAAACTTTTTATTTTGTCCTTGATGACCAGTTTTTTTCTCCGTTTGCATTATGTTCTTAGTTAGGATCATACTTTAAAGTTTTTGTTTGGATTAACACACTATTGTATAAGGGTATGTATGTAATGTTGTATCATTTCTTTTCTTTTCTTCTGAATTCACAAACAAAGGAAATGAATGATGTTTTCCTCTCTCTCATAAGCTCACAAACAAGACGAATTCTAAGAGTCCGTTTGGGTTTGATTCTGAAAAATAATTGGATAGAAAACAGAAAAAAAATTCAAAAAACAATTTTAATCAGTTTTTACCAAAATCATTTTCTGTTTGACAAAAACTGCAGAAAAACTCCCTAAAAGTTGTGTAAGGCGTTGGGTAAAAGAGCTGAAAACAGTTTTAATGTGAAAAATTGACCAAAAGTGCATCAAAGAACATGCAAGATTCTCAACATTTTTCCGTTAGCAAAAGTTTAAAATAAGTAAACCAAACATTATGGCTTTTTTTTTTTTGCCCTTCTGTATATTAACAGTACCCACAATAAATACTTCTAAATATGTGCTCACCCTTTCTTTCTATTTAGTTGCATGCAGTAATAATAGTGAAGTTCTAAATCAAACTGTCTCAAAAAACAAAAGAAAAGCATTCAATGTCATTTTGTCAAAACTAGAGGGTAATCTAGAACTTTTGTTCGTCAAACATGCTTTTTCAAAGGTTTTTAAAACCATAAACCACACTTCCAAAAGTGTTTAAAACCATAAACCACAAAAGTGTGGTTTATGGTTTTGAACACTTTTTCTATATTTGGGGGTGTCTTAAACCCGAAGTCTGTTTTGTCAAACGCAACACATACCTATTTTAAACTGTTTAAAACAGGTTTGACCCTCTCTAGAATCAATCACAATAAAGCCAACATTGGGACACCATGCCACTGTCGCACATAACCTACCACCTATCACTCAGGAGGGCCAAATCCTCCTAGAACCCACCCTCATCGTCGAACAAAAAAGATGGTCAAGAGGAGTCTCCCCTATGTCCCACAGGTGTTGATTGCTTGATCAAATTTTACTAGAAGATGAAGCTACATGGGAGGTTGAGATGGTGTGCAACATAAGATATTAGAGTTGCTTAGAGGAGGAGGGAATGCCATGAATGGACCATCCCCAAAGAAAACCCTTATTCCACCAAAATCACTGCAACATTAATGTGGACTTGGAAGCTTGGACACTGAACAAAAGGCACCTGGAAGAAACTTCTGCATGTAAAAGGGCACGTGGATATTACGTGCCAGCTCATCTCCCAAGTCAATTGTTCCAATTGAGAAACTAAGCATTTCTTCCCACATTTTCCTTTAATTTTATTTTCTATGTTCAGTTCGAATCAATTGTAACCTCCCTTGAAAAGAGGAAGTTCACGCCCGTGCAATGTATGCAATTGAACAACTGAATCAATTAAACTCGTTTTCTTAGTCTCTCTCTGCCACGTCATCTGGTTTTTCTCAATTACTTTATTTCTTCCCTATTATTCTTTTTAACTCTGTACAATTCATTAGTGAATCCATTGGGTTCGTTACAGTAGGAGAATTCCCTAGATTTGTGTCTCCAGAAGATTTCAATAGCCCCCGTAAGTCTAAAGACATCAACATTTTCTCACTTGGGACAATTACATTAGCCACCGTGAGACTACCAATGTCTACACCACGCTCGCGTCATCCTCCAAACTCTTTATAACTTCCAAGGCACACTCGACTTTGAGTTGCACGTTGCCACGCATATCTCTACCCACTTCCTTAACGCGGCTTCAAGCATCTTGTCCTTTTGAGCCAGCACACAAGTATGAGAATTCATGTTCTTGATCAGAGGGAGAGACTGACTTTTACTAGTAATATTTCTGATATAGATAAACCTACAATGCTGTAGAATGATACTTTAAAGTCAACAAATTCACCTTTTCACCCCCGGTGAGGCAACTAAATTTGTGATTTTTAAAAGTATTAAGCATGTATAATTACATGATAACAGAATAAATAGGTTCAACAAACCAGCATATTCATACAAGGAATAGCAGTGTGTGTGGGGGGGGGGGGGGGGGGTGCGAATGAGAGGAGAGTTATTGAGAGAGAGAGAGAGAGAGAGAGTACCGAGAGCTACGAGATGACGATTTGTGGCAGCATCGGGGAAATAATCAGCCAAAAGGGTGTTGAGAAAAGCCTCACTAGACTTGATATCAGCTTCGCTTACATGCCCGTATCCACCCAACACTCCATCAACCGATGCCTCTACACCCTTTGTCATCAAAAAAGGAAGCCCCATCAGAAGACAAAAGCCAAACATTTTTTTAGGGAAAAGGTTTAATGAAAAGGGAGCGGGTGAATGTGCTTACTTGCCAGTATCCAACGCCTTGTTTGTACCACTGGCTCCTTCTGCTGGCATCTCCCACCTCTTCTCTCCACATTTCTTCTGCGCTCTTGAATTGACGGCCGTCCGAGTCCAACCCACCTGTCTCCATAGCGTTTGCGATACACGCGCGTGCTGCTGTTCTGCGCTGTACAAAGGAGGAGTGAGGACGAGGAGCAGAAGCAGGAAAAATAAAGAGCAACGGACTACGTCTACGGGCAGTGTACATCTATCTATCTATCTAAACAAAATTGACAAATACGCACAAGCACGAGCACCGGACTTCGACATTATACGTACTTCAATCTATGGTGGCAATTTTCTACCCAGACCCGTGGGTTGAGCCGGATCCAGTCAAAAATTTCTGGTACGGATACATATATATGTATTATTCGTGAAAAATAGACCCGTACTCAAATCGAACCGTATGTTTCAAGTCAGACCGGGTCGGGTGGCGGGTACCCAGGTATACCCGTAAATCTTACCTATATATATATGACCATCTTGACATTCATTTACACAACCCATCACTTCTATTTCTAATTTCTAATTTCTCTCCTCATTTCGACGCTCTGCCCGTCTGCCATCTCTTCCTCTCCCCTTGCTCTCTCTCCACATGATAACTCACCAGAGTTATCTCTCTCTCTCTCTCACTCACTCTCACACACACATTCTCATACATGCACACCACCGCAAAACGATTCACTCTACTCATGGCCTCGGATCTGTCACCGATCACTTCTTTGCCCCCCTCTCTCTCTCTCATAGATCAATCACCACCACGATAGATCTACCGTAGTAAGTTCTTTCTTGTCGGTCTCTCTCTCTCAATCATAGATCCATCGTCGATGGCTTACGTCAACTACCATAGACGGCGACTACCATAGATCTGCAACGGTAACTACTGCGGATCTGCTGAACTTCTCCAGATCTGCGAACTACTCCATGGATCTCCCGCCAATCTTTCATTCCACCGCCGATCGCGAAGATGTGATGTTATATGTGTGAAAATCTGTTGTATTTTGGATTGTTTATGGGATTTTTTGATTTAATTGTATTTTGGTTGTTGGTAATAGTGGAGGATGGCCGGATGGGATTGTATTTTTTATTTTTTGTTGACATTTAATTGTTTAATTTTAGATTGTGGGTGGGAAATTGGGTCATTGTATTTAATACGTTAGCAGCTGATTTTATTTTTAGTTTGTAGTTTCTAATTTTTGTGAAATTGGAATTAGTTCTAACAACCAAAGAAAAAATAATAATAACATACTAGCTGGAAAAACAAAAACAACAAAAAAAATGCCTGAAGAGAGAGAAATTATGTTTTATTAAAAAAATTAAAAATTAATATTTACCCACGGGTAATACCCGATCCGCAAGGGTAGGGTACGGATTTAGAAAAAATCGGATAAAATTTATCCGGCCCGTTTTTACACATACCCAACCGGGTTTTACCCATATTCGGCGGGTATACCCGTTTGTCAAGTCTATCTACGGACACTGGAGCTTACATATACATCAAATTCGGTTGGAGTCCGCAGTATTTCGATTGTACCAAATTAGAAACATGGTTTATTTTTCTAATCCATTTGAGTGCCCACCGTCTATTGAGGGCTAATTACAGTCGAAACATATACGAATAAGACTGTCAATATATAAAAAGCAACAATAAAAAAAATAACGTCAAAGTGTCACTTCAGCTTACCATGTCATCGTCTCTAACCCATTGAACAATCTACAAAAACCACACTCCACTATAAGACAGCAATGCACCACCTGCGAACACAACCCGCCACTTAATCACCACTACCACCACAATCATCCAATCAGCCTCAGCCCAACCACACATCTGAATCTTGTCATCACTAAACCATATCAACTCATCAACGGTTACTGAAAGAGAAGATCCAGGGATGGTCGCGCGTGTGTGCGTGTGTTTCTTCAATTTTGGGATTGTGTGTAGACTAATTGGTGCATTGGGTAGTTTGTGTGCACACATATTTCTTCATTTTTTTGTGTTTGTGTTTGTGCGCGTGTGCGCGCGCGCTTACGTGAGAGAGAGAGAGAGAGAGAGAGACTTTGTGTCCGATTGTATTACTTCAATTTTTTAGGGGTGATGCAAGGGTTAAGCACCCATTTTGAGGGATATGGGTAGTGGGGTCTGGGGACGGAGGTGGGGTGGTAGGAGATGATGTTGAGGGAGCAGGGGTAGTCGTGGGCAAGTTTACTAGGTATTGGAAGGATTACTGGACATAGGTGATGGTACATTATGTGATTGTGGGAATGGTGGTGTTGGTGATGGGAATGTTAGCTAAACAGGGTTGTATTGGGGGATATGGGCAGTGCCACGGTGGGGTGAGGGACAGAGGCGGGGCTAGCAAGCAGACGGGGGCTAGGTGTGGAATTTATTTTATTTTATTGGTGGTTGGGGTATTCCTCAAATTGGGAATTTTAGGTTTGAGGGGGTTTCGTTAAAATGCTAGTAATTAGCCATTATTTTTCATAAATGCCAAGTTTGCCCCTTGGAATTAAATACAATCATGATGCTTCATCAGACGGCCGACTTAATTGGGTATGGACAATAAAGCTAGGTACTTATTTGATATAATTGAAACATTAGGTACTTGAACTGGATTTGGTATATAAGTTGGGGATCAATTTTGATATTTAAAACTAAATAAGTTTTGGCTTTGATCTTCAAAGCCAGCAAATGATTTTGTTTTCCTTGTTCCAAAACAAAACATTTTCAATTTGAAATATTCATTCTTACATTTAATTCGTATATTTGTCATTACTGTTTTTAGTGGTATTTTTTGCTTGTGTGGTCTTTGTTTTCGGAAATTTTAATTTCAGACATCTTTTTACGTATTACAAGGATAACAATGTGCTACCAATTAGCGTGTCTGGCAGTCCTCTCTTGTAGTCATATATGTTGTACAAATCATTGAGGACTTTGGCTTGAACCATATTGGATGGACCTGATAGTATGATTTATATGGTAATTACCATTGAGAAATATAATTCTATCGTAAGAAGGTAATTTCCTAACATTCACTATATAAACTCCTTCATGAGGCCCAGGTACAAAACCTGTTTTACTCTTTGCTCTTTAGCTTTTTCCCTTGCAAAAACTAATTTAGGCATAGGAGACCTTCTGCTGGACACCCCTCCGGCATGATAACCAATGTTTTGTGTAGTGTTATGCAAATCTTTGGCGTGCTAAAAGGTCCTACAGATTTCTTCTGTAATAGTTTAGCGTCACATGTGGGACTCGACAAGCCACTTTTCCAAAGATCTCATAGCACAAAACCTAGAATAGCCCAAGCCGGCCTGTTCCAACCGTATACCCCACCATTTCAACTATGAACCCTACAACTCTGGCTGCTAACTCTGAAGTGCTGAAAGATGGATACATCACCCCCAAATCTTTGAAGATGGCAAACAACCCCCGCACGGCTACCCTTAGAGTAGTCGAACGTCGAGGGCACACTCTCTCCATCTGGTCATGTCATGACCCTTGTACCCCCCTCTAGTATGTAACCTACTATGAACGACTGTGCTGACACTAAATACCAACTGCACACCATGCAAGCGAATCCTACACCAGATACCAATTTGTAATACCTAAAACCTAAAGTTGGGCTTTTGGTACATTCTTGCCGATTATTTACTACTTTAGCGGCAATTTTAACTGTAAAGGATATTATTAGCTTCCATTCATAATAATCCTTTAGTTGCAAATAGGAAGTGGGTGCAACAGATAAATAAATGATATCAACAAAATGACGACTCTGGATATTGAAGGAATAAAGGGGGATAGGTGTTGACATATTCAAAAAGGAATAAGGGAGAAAAATTTGGAGAGATCGGAGGTGTTTGAAAAGGAAGGAAAGAAAATGTCAAGGGGGAGCAAAGAAGAGGAGCAACATAAAGAGAGAGAGAGAGCTGAGAGAGATGGCAAAGGGCAGCGAAGGAAAAAATGGAAAGAAAAGGGGTTTCAAAATATTGGAGAGAGGGGCTGTAGATGTGTGAGGTGCTTTGTGCGTGCGCATTAAGTGTTTATAGTTGTGTCAGGAGAGAGAGTGTGTGTGTGTGTGTGTGCGCGCGCGCGCGCACGCGATTGTTTGGATTTATTTGTGTGATGGAATTTGTGTATGTTGCTTGACCGCTCGACCACTCTCTCAAGAGATGATGTGTGCAGGGGTGTGTGTATGTGTGTGTGTGTGAGAGAGAGAGAGAGAGAGAGAAAGAGAGAGAAAGAGGAGGGTTATGGTGTGTGGTATGTGTGGTAAGCATGTGCTTATGTTCTGTGTGTGATGCGGTGTGTGTTTGATGGGTACATGTAAGAGTGTGGTGTATGTAGAACAGGAAGGGGACAACAAAGAAAGCCGTGAATGTGTTTGTGTTATGCATATGTGGTAAATAGTGTGTGTATCTGTGGTATGTGTGCGTGTGTTTGTAGTGTGTAATTGTGAGTTGCTATGCGTGTGTAGAGACTGTGCATGAGTTGCTATGTATGTGTGATAAGTGTGTGTGTGAGTTTCAACGTATGTGTAGTGTGTTTGGTACGTGTGTTGTTTTGTGTGTGTGTGGGTGTGATGTGGGTGAGTGAGTTTCTGTGTGTGTGCATGTCATGTATGCTGGGTGAAGTGTGTGCATGTGTGGGTAAGTGTGTGGGCATGAAGTGTATGTGTGAGTGTGCGCGTGCGCACCTGTGTGATGCGAGAGCGTGTGTACAGCTGTGTGGAGACCATGTGTTGTGTGCGTGAATCTGTATATGTAAAGTGTTTACAAGAAACTCTGTGTGTGAGGAGTTTGTGCATGGATTCCGTGTGTGCATGTGTGATATGGGTGTATAGTGTGTGTATATGGGGTTTGTATTAGGTGTGTGTGGATGGGTGGGCATGGAGTGTGTGTATTAGGTGTGTACAGGAGTGTGCGTGTGTGAGTTTTCTTGTGTGTACTGTGTGGGTGTGTGTTTATATGCAAAGTATGTGTGTGTGTGTGTGTGTATTCGGTGCGTTTAGTGTGTGAGATTGTGTAAAGAGGGTGCGGGTGTACAATGTTTGTAGACAGTGTGGTACAGTTTGGTGTACCCTGTGCTTGGGAGGGTGTGCCTTGTGCTTCTTTATTTGTACCCTTTGCATTGGGTGTTGTACAGTTTGTGAGAGGGCAGGACGGTCACCCGTGTGAGTGGGTGTTGTGAACGAGGGTTAGCATGTGACAACAATAGGGTAGTTGTACGTCCAAATTCTCCTCCAATTTGGGTTTTCAATACACACACACACACACACACATATATATTTACATATATATATAGCCGATTCCATTACTCGCGCGGTTCTCCGCGCGATCTGGCCATCCATCTTTTAAGGATGGATGGCCCAGATCTTAAAAAAAAAAAGTAAATCGTCCGCTACATAGTGTAGCGAACAATCATTTTTACCAAAATGCCCATTTCAGTGGTCCGCTACTCAGTATAGCGGACGACTTTTTGATCCTGACAATTGTCAGTCAAGAAGTCGTCCGCTACACTGTGTGGCGGGCGACTTTTGCCTGCCAAGTGTCACATTCGGTCCCCCCACGACTGTTACTTTGTCCTTATCCACTTTGTCCGCTACATTAGGTGGCGGACGATCACTTGTAGCGGACGTTGTATATATATATATATATATATATATATATATATATGTATATATATATATATATATGTATATATATATATATATGTATATATATATATATATATATGTATATATATATATATATATATGTATATATATATATATATATATGTATATATATATATATATACACACACAAAAACCCTAATTTCGAAACTCTTTTCCCTGCTTTCTTCTTCCCAATTTTCCCAGCGGCATTGGCAAAAGAGTCTGCGTAATTTCTTCTCAAGAAGTCTTTTAATCATCTAATTAATCACGTAAGTTCACAAACCAATCTTTTATTTGTTTATAATCTAGAGTTTATGATGAGTATTGCGTATTTGTGATGAATATTGCGTATTATGCACTGTTTTGATTATGTATCGAGCACGTGCTAGCGTTGATAATTTATATATATATATTGAGCACGTGCTAGCGTTGGTAATTTATATGTATATATGTATTGATCATGTGCTAGCGTTAATAATTTTATATATCACATATGTATTTACATATGTATTATGCACGTGCTAGCGTTTGATAAAAGCTTTCAAACTCGACGTTTTTCCATAATTTCGGTCGCAAAAAATGAATTTTAACCCTGAACTAGAAGATCCCTCCGTATTATACGATCAAGAAAATTATATTAGTACATCTATCTAGAATGAACAAGTAAGATACTTATTTTTTATTTATTTTCTTATTCTCACGAGCATTGTATACCGTTTTCTTTTCTTAAATTGTATTTATTAATTCGTAGGAAAGAGTAGCCCTCAACACAGTAGAAGTATCCGAACAATTCGGAGCCTGAAAATTGAACATATACCAGAAAATATTGCTGCGTGGAATTGCGTTTGGGGTTTTTACGCATGGAAATATCTTTCAACAAATTGACCGGACCTTAATTGGGGCTCTTGTTGAAAGGCAGAGAAGTGAAACGAATATTACCCTAGAAGATGTAGGGTCCATCTTAGGATTACCGGTGATGGGGCGGCTGGTAATTGCTCACCAGTCGAAAGTATCAAATAAGAGAGTGAATTTAGCACTGGTGGGAAAAAGTTGAGGTGATTACTAGATACCTACAAGGTTCTACCGAAAAACTACACGGATGAGATGTTTGTGCTGTATACAAAGGCCTTACTGCTACGGGTGATGAGGGAAATTCTATTCCCAACGACGTCGAAGAATACAGTTCAAACCAAATATTTAGCGTTGTTGGGTAACTTGTAAGAGGTTGGGGAGTATGCCTGGGGTGTAGCAACTCTTGCGTATCTGTATCGAGCATTGCACAAGGCAACGAGGCCCGACACCAAAGCTATATGTGCATGCCTCTCACTGTTGCAGGTATATCATATCACTCTTTGTAATTACATTTTCGATGTCCTTTTATTAGTCAGTGCACAATAAATTTTGACGATACGACCTTTATTTGTCTTTGTTCTCAGGTGTGGTCTTATGAACACTTTAGTACCGGCGCACCCAACCGTAGGGATGGAACCGATGATGTGTGGCCTCGGTTGTGCCCTTGGGAGTATAGCCGGAGGGAGATCCACTACTCAAGGAGAGATGATCCCCATCACAACATTATACTCTATAGGGGAGGGTTCGACTCGCTATCTCCGGACCAAATGCATTGGGCACCGTACAAAATGTTTGGAGCAACGGGTGGCAGAATCGTTCATCTTCATGCTCTTCGAGTTGTAATGCACACCATTGATCCACTTCAAGATTACGGAGTGGCAACTACCAGAACGTGCAATGCGCCATTTTGACTACCTGTAGGGGTTGCCAGTTGATGCCCCAGATATGAGGGTTAACATGAACTCACCAGGTGTCCAACAGTTTGGCGAGGTGAATGTGCACAATTTGTTCGCAAACAAAATTGATCTTTGGAGTTCTTGGCAGGATACGTTGGAGACCACTGTGTCGGAGCCTGACCCTGTGATCAGCATCGAGCAGTACACCGAGTGGTACTATCGCATCATGCGAAAGAAAACAACCCTATTAAGGTTTGAAAGAGGGCAAAAGTACCACCCTAAGGGTCAGATCGATGAGAGTATGGCATATGATCTCGTAAGTTTCCCAACCAATGACTTTAATTAGATTTAATGATGTTACTAATTATCTCTTTGGATGTAGGTTAATGCCTCGCTCGCCTTCTTCAAGAAGTTGAGTGAGCGGAAGGAAGTGGTGGATGCCATGGGAGAGGAACTTCACGCCCAGGCTAATGCCTTAGTGTTTGGTTGTGGGGAATTTTTGCGTCGTTATACGGGATAGCCTTTGGGCATCAGCCCAGGAATGGATTATCTGGGGTGGCAGTCTCCGCATGTGAGCAAGGGATATGGTGATCCCTCAGGGTAGACTTCAGGGGTGAGCGAGGGAGTTGGTGGTCTCTCCGTAGAGGGAATGCGTGGTGCTTGGGGGCCGCCATCGGGCATGGGAATGCCTCCTTGGGACGATTTCAGTGCCCCTCGTTTGCTTTGCTTCATGACTTGGAAGTAATAACCCTCTCTTAGAGTCAAGTCACACAAGACTTCGACTATGCAAACTTCAATCTCCCAGAGTCACTACAACTCGTCCCGTGGACAGGATATGCCGATCAAAATATCCCCCGGTCGACCCTCCCCCCCCCACTTATCCCAAAGGGCATCCATCGAAGCCTCTACAGTCGACAAAATTCTGCCTAATCCACGATTGTTACTTTAGCGCCCCCCTGGGAGGAAAAGTGTCAAGTGCTGTGGAATGCCCAAATGGCAAGGATTACAATATCTTGTGGGACGAAATGTCCACCCTTACTCTGGGGGCTTGGTTGGGCAACACTGTGATCTCTGCCTACGTCGAAATTTTGAGGCTAAGGGATCGGGATAGGCGGAATGCGTATCCCCGGGTTTTTCTGATGGATGAGTATTTTCATGGCATGCTCGTAGCTGAATGGGAGAATTAGGTCAAAAAGAGGGGGAGGAAAAACTTGATCCATTGGAAACGGGCGGCTCCGCTCCTTACATTTCTTAATAGGGATAGTCCAGTGAGCGCCATTGATTCAGATGTGTTCCTAATACCATTTGCGGTAATAGGAACCACTGGTACTTGGTTTGCTATGAACCAACTCAGATGATCGTATCAATCCTCGACAGTCTCCATGGCGATGCCCTTAAGATGACCGTGAAGAGCTTTTTAAAGACCAATTGGATGCTATGGTAATCTTGAGATTATTCTTGTATGCTTATTTATTTTTGCTTATTGTAATTTTTAACTCGTAGCTTATGCCATTTTATATTTCTTCACAGAATTTGTTTTGTGCCATGATCTACTCTATCTGTTCTCTAAAAGTACCGGGGAAGCCAGATCTCGAAGTTCGATTAAAGAGAAAGAGGCCCAAACAAGCTAATCATTCAGACTGTGGCGTCTTTGTCCGCATTTACATGGACTACATTTGTCGGCGTGAGAGCCTCAAGGTGGCTGTCTAGAGCGAAGTAGAATTAGAAGCCGTTATATATAGAATAGCTTGGCAAATTCACATAGGCCGGCCTAGAGCAGTTAGGTTTATTGTACATTCAACTAATGACGAGAATCCGGCTCAAGATGAGGCCCAATGATGACATTGTAAACGATTATTTTTATGACATAACATTTTTATTTTGAAACATTTGATCGAAGTTCGATTGAGATTTGTATTCTTGTGTGTTGTGGTTTATTTGGGTGTTGTGTGTTGTGGATTTTTGGCCCTTGTTGAGACAGGTTTGATGGTGGTAAGAAAATGTTATGGTGAGGTTTTTTTGCCCTCATTGAGACATGTTAATGGTGGGAAAGAAAATAAGGGTAATGCCTTTAACCATATACTGGTACACCGTCCGCTATCTAGTGTAGCGAGCAGGCTAAAACACCAAAAAAACTAAGTGTTGATGTCTAGTGTTTCTGTTATGTCGTCCACTACATAGTCTAGCGAACGTGTACTTAAGATACCAAAAAAAATTCTAAGTGTTGAAGTCTAATGTTATTGCTAGGCCGTCCGCTACATAGTCTAGCGGACGGCTTTAACACCCAAAAAATTCTAAGTGTTGAAGTCTAATATTTCTGCTAGGACGTCCGTTACATAGTTTAACGGACGGCTATAACACCAAAAAAATTATAAGTGTTGAAGTGTAATTCAAGATGGCCAAAAACACCCAAAAAAATTTATGTGTTAAAGTGTAATGTTTCTGCTAGGCCGTCCGCTACATAGTCTGGCGGACGGCCATAACACCAAAAAAATTCTAAGTGTTGAAGTGTAATTCAGAGTGGCCAAAAATACCAAAAAAATTCTAAGTGTTGAAGTCTAATGTTTCTGCGAGGCTGTTCGCTACATAGTCTAGCAGACAGCTTTAACACCAAAAAAATTCAAAGTGTTGAAGTCAAATTTTTCTGCTAGGCCTTCTGCTACATACTCTGGCAGGCGGCCATAACGCAGAAAAATTCTAATTGTTGAAGTGTAATTCAAGGTGGCCAAAAACACCAAAAAAATCTAAATGTTGAAGTTTAACGTTTCTGCTAGGCCGTCCGCTACATAGTCTGGCGGACGGCAATTACACCAAAAAATTCTAATTGTTGAAGTGTAATTCAAGGTGGCCAAAAACACAAAAAAAATTCTAAGCGTTGATTGTCTGCTACATAGTCTAGCGGACGGTTTTAACACCAAGTGTTGAAGTCTAATGTTTCTGCTAGGCAGTCCGCTACATAGTCCAGCGGACGGTTATAACACCAAAAAAAAATTAAGAAGTGTTGAAGTCTAATGTTTCTTTTAGCATGTCCGTTACATAATCTAGCGGACGGCTATATAACACCAAAAAAATTCTAAGTGTTGAAGTTTAGTGTTTCTGCTAGGTCGTCGGCAACATAGACAAGCGGACGGCTTTAACAGCAAAAAAAATCCAAGTGTTGAAGTCTAATGTTTCTACTATGTCGTGCGCTACATAGTCTAACAGACGGTGTTAGTTTGTCCGCTTTATAGTGTAGCGGACCTCCTACACCACAAAAAAAAAAACTAAGTGTGAGGTGTTTAGTGTTTCTGTTAGGTCCTCTGCTACACTATGTAGCGAACGAAAAGGAAAAACTTTAAAAAAATTAGTATTATATTGTGATGTTTCTGGCTCATAAAAGATTATTACAAAAAGTCCAACAGACTTGACGACTAGTAAAAAATTATTACAAAAAAAATAATTAGACTAAAGGTCTGCTGCATCTTCTCTTCCGCGCTTTCGGCGTCATCTTCTTCCTCGTCTTGCAAACCCCCTGGACTTATCCCCAGTGCCTTGTAATGGTTGCGCTTGTCATGATTGGTCATTTTATTGTATAGTGCACACCTTTTCAGCTTGTTAGGTTGAGTTGCTTGTTCAATACAGCTCTTCATCCGTGTAGATCTCTTGCGGCCTTTCGTTTGCAATATAATTGGATCCAAAGGCTGGACATCATTGTCATCTACCTCAACCAGCTCATCATTTTCTGATCCCTGTGTAGGCTCAGTGTCAACCACATTGCTGATTGAAGCTACTTCAAATTGGTCTACAATGGGCTCTTGCTGTTCCGCTATCTCGAGGAGATGTTTATATCTGGTCATTATAGCAGCAGACTTTACGGATAAACGGATAAACATTGTCACCAGATGATTATTCTGCAACATCTCTGATTCTTCAAAATGAGTGTACGGATGCTCCGGAGAGGTAATGGTACAGTGCAACCTGTTTGCAACCTTGGTCCACTGCGGCAGGACGTATTTATTGTGGATTTTCTTGATATTCTTCTAGGTGGGGGATTTCCTTGATATTCTTCTGGGGGAAAAAGTGCAGAATGTGTCTACACAGGATGCCATAGAACTCAAACTTATTGCAAACACATGTCACTGAATCCGTCAATGTGTCATGGCCAACGTATACATTATATGCAGCTTCTCAGGGACGAGGTTGTTCATCAGCGAATAAACCTTATACTCATGTGCAGACTTTTTCTGCCACATTGTTTATACTGTATCGTCCCGATTTTTGCAGCTCCGCTTGGTATTGCATGAACATCTCCTTCGTATAGACTTTCGCACCATTCAACTCCAGTGGGGTCTCAAGCAGCCTTCTCCTTTGTTTGTACGTGCTTGTGAAGTCCGCAGACCTTTCTTTCACGAATATATGTGCAACCGTTTTTTGGGCGGATGTGATGAAACTCTTCAAATTCGTAGTTGTACCTACATAACTATAAAAAATGGCATTCCTAGATTCACTCCAGCCCATCGTTTTCATGCCCGTAGAAAAATACATTCTCGTGAAAACGCCAATCCATTGCTCTTTGAGCTCATACAAGTGTTGAAATCACTCGTTGTCTTGCAATGAGTAATCCCGAACAACCTTTTCCCACCTCTCTTCAATTTCTCAATCGTTAACGACTTAACAACGTTTTTGTCAAAATCCTGTTTAAAGTCTGGATACTTTGCATACGTGTGATGTAGACATTCAGGATATTTGTTGCTTATGTACCAGGTGCACAAGTTCGGTCGGGTATCTGGGAAGATGGTAGCAATAGCCTTCTTTATTGCCAAATCTTGATCGGTGATGATAACTTTGGGTGCTTTGAAGTTCATTGCTTCCAGCCACGTCCTAAAAAACTATACAAAAGAACTCTCGCTCTGGTCCCTTAACAAAGTGAACCCAAACAGAATGAAGTGATAATGATGATTGACACATGTGAAAGGAACGAAGGGCATTGAGTACTTGTTGGCACGGTATGTGGTGTTGAAAGTCACAACATCCCCAAAATGCTTATAAGCAAGTTTCGAACGACCGTCGACCTAAAAAATTGTGGTAACTCGATGCTCGTCATCAAGTTTATACTCGTAAGTAAACTGCGGGTCCACCATCTGCATCCGCTTCAATAGGCTCATTGTGAATTGAGCATCACTGAGGTCATACACGGCTCGTCTTTGGGTTCGAACCTCATTACGAACTTCTGTCGTGTTTAAGTTCAGATTCTGAATTCCTCCAGCCTGTCAGCAAGAACATTAACAATGTCGGTAGGTCCTATCCGCGCATTACTCATTGTGTGAATCAGGCTCCTTGCAGCATTATCCATCTTCCTGTGTTGATACATTTGACTCACCTTAGAAGGGGTTACTAACGGGTGATTGTGTGCCAATTTCAAGCTAGTAATAAGCCAATGATCTTGCTTGGGTTAATTGCTTAAAACATCTTGACCTTGCAGTTTATGCGCGCAAAGCATCTCGTCTTCTCCGTGCATATCCTATTTTGTCGTCGTCACTATCATCATTACCAACGTGTATCTCATTTTGTAGTGGGTGTCTGCTCCTATGACACTCGTATAAGCGAGAACATTTTTTTTTTGTTATGTTGCTTGTTCTTGTACTCTTTATTCTAATGTCAAAACCAACCCTCAACAAATACGCATGAAAACATTCTTCGGCATCCTCCAATGTTTAAAATATTCGCCCTAGATACAGATGACTAGCATCTACTGGGGTGTTGTAGCTTGACACGAAATCAGACATTGTGAAAGAGAACCTATGTAGAAATAAATTACACTTAACTATCAAAGGGAGTTTCTTAAACATAACAAATCAAATTACCTTGATGAATAACATAACAAATTAAAACTACTAAGATAAATAGACAAATTTAGCATACCAAAATACAACAAACATAATCTCAAAAAATTTGAATTTAACTATACTAAATTTTTTTAAGTTAACAAATCTTAAAATTTTTGAATTTAAATATAATTAATTTCTTGAAGTTAACAAATTAATTTCTTGAACATCACAAATTAAAATTACTTTGATGAATAGACTGATAAATACAACAAAGATAATCTCAAAAAAATTTATATATTCCTCAAAAAAAAAAAACTTCATCGTTTAACTCATAAAGAAAATTTCACCATTCAAAACCTTACATAGCTTGAGTGAAGCTTGAAGCAAGAGTTACTTGAAGCTTGGATCTTGAAGGGAACTGAAAATAAAACAAGGAGATGAAATGAAAAAATAGTTGAGAAATAGGGTACGTTTGTGTATATCTGCCACATTGTCCGCCACACTATATAGCGGACAGTCGTGGGGGACAGGATCTGACACTTGGCAGGCAAAAGATATCCGCTACAAAGTGTAGCGGACAAATTTTTGACTGACAATTGTCAGGGTCAAAAAGTCTTTCGCTACACTGAGTAGCGGATGACCGACAAGGGGCATTGGTAAAAAAAGACCGTCCACTACATAGTTTTACTTTTTTTTTTTTTAAATGTCTAGGCCGTTCATCCTTAAAGGATAGACAGTTAGATCGCGCGGGCAACTAGGCAAAGAATTCGACAATGCTTGAAGGGGTGAGACGATGTGTGGTGCAGTCTGGTCAGCGCATGTTGATTATGCATGCAAAAGTGTGAGTATTATTTTTCTAAGTAGATCTTGAAAGAAGAGAAGATCAGCGCATAGCGACTTGGTTCATTCAAGAAGAGTTTGGAGTGGCTTGGGTGGTTCTTTTGGTCAGATATAGCAAGCGATCTGCTGTATTCTCGTATCGACGAAATGAACTACTTTGACTTGTATTTGTTTCCTTAAAAGAAAGATCTGTTTACAAAAATATGAATTACTTTTACTGACACTTATTTCTCATTAAAATTGGACCAACATGTAAACAATATTTTGGTGCCGATCTATATGGAATTTTTATTTGAGATGCTTAGTGCAAAATGTGACTGATTTTCGCGTCGACATGTTTTTGGACTTGAAATGTTTTCAAAGAAATTGGAGTAAAGTGGGATGGTTTGACCATCAATGGTTCAAAGTTTTGGTTAAGATGACAATTTTTGCTTATTTGGTTGTTGTGCCCCATACTAAACGAGAGAATGTTTGATTTTGGGCCCTTGTCAATAGGACTATATATGTTGACGTATTGCGCATTGGTATTGAAAGTGATTGACACTACTTATCCCAAGGTAGGATCCCGAGTCCTAGTCAGTGGGGCTATGTACGCTAACCACAATATATTGTTTTAGCTGGTGTTGGGCGAGAACTTTTGTATGAAGATATTTTTATCCTAAGTCATTTTTATGCCATCGGAATTGTTTTGCTTATATGCTTTCACGTTGTATGCTTTTATGTCTTTATGGAATGAAATTCCTTAATAAGGACATTGTTAGTTCTTGTTATACCTCATAATAAACGACATATAGTCGAGCAATTCAAGAAAAGCTCTTGTTTATGGTCACTTCCAAACTTGATTACAACATAAATCAATTTAATAACTTAACAAGCCTTATAACTGTTTATAGCGATTGCATTTGTAATTATCAATCTCACCAAAATTCTGGGTGCATTCGTACATGGAAAACAAAACTGAGTTAGCCACAGGCATCACAGCAGCTACATTTAGATGCCCATAATAAAAATTTCTTAAACTGGCTACAATCAAAGTACAGTTGAATAAACTCATTCTTTAAGAAACAAATAGTGCAAATTAACAGATCAAAATTATTATACATGTTCAAAAGCGTAAGATTTGGAAAATGTACTTTTGGCTTTGACATCTTGCATATTAAACATGTGGAGAAGTCGAAGACCATGGCTGTGTTTGGCGACAAGGATAAGGGCTCCGAATAGGATAAAAAAATCGTATCTGGTGTTTGGCCATGCATTTAAAGGTTGGATATAGTATCCGTCGGATATGTTTTATCCCACTAAAGTGGGATAATTTTGAACCTAGGGGGGTGGTATAGAATTAATCCTAATGGGTTTGGACTAAAATGAATGGGACGCACCCCAATTTTCTTCTTCTTTCCCATCAACACCATTGTCGCAGCTGCCGGAGCACCTCTTCATGTTCCACCTACCGCCGACAGCAACCTCCCAGGCTCTGTCACGACCTGAAATCTGCCGGCCGCACGGCTTCTCACCCGTCTTCTCCGTTCACCACCTCCATCCTCCCCCTTCGAGACCCTCTTTTCCAGTGGACACGGCCTTAGCTCCAGCCTCAGCCCTATGACCCTGGTCTTCAACTTCTTCTCCGAGCACTACCCCGACTCCGATTGCCGCTCTTTTTCTCAGCTCCTTACCAAAGCCATGGCTTCTCCAGTCGCATCCCTCGCCGCCGCCAAGCCAGCTGACAATTCCGGGAAGTTTTCTGCAACTGAAGTGACTACTAAAAGATGGGTCTGAGAAAATTTTGGGGTTCAGGCAGAATTGGCTGGTGAATTTGGTGGTTGCTCCTCACTCTGTCGCCGACTATATATATATATATATATATATATACTTTGTAAATTGCTTATGCGACTTATAATCCGGACTTGGTCCAAACGTTGATATGATTTCTTGCTTATCCGGTCTTATCTGACGGTATAGCTTGTCCAAACTTATCCGCCCTTATCCTGTCCTATCAAGAACCCTTATCCTTATCGCCAAACACAGCCCAAGGGTATATGATGTCATTGAGAGTTAATGGATTGACATATGGATAGAGTACTGGTGCACAATCAGATGGTTATTGCAATTCATGGTATTGTGTGAAATTGAATTTAAGTGTGGAGTTGAGAGTTTATGAGTCGTGGTGTTGGTGGACTTTATGGGAGACTGCATCCATTATGGGGGTCAATGGAGTTAGGCTAAAAAAAGATAGGGAGTTGTTTAGTAGTAAGACTTCTTGGGAATGTCTGTCTCTATAGCTTCTTGTCATTATTTTTTGTTGAAGAGTACATTAAAGATAAAATAAACTATAATGAGTATAACGGAGCAACTAATAAGTAATGATGGGATATCGATCCAAGATGTGACCAAACAAAATACTATTCGGATGCTTTTGTTACCTTAGTTTCGCGAACACCTTCATGCACAAATATGAGCAAGACTCTGTAAAAAGTCACTAACTTTATGCTACTAACCAAATTTTACGAGTTACTAGTTGTTGGAGGATTGTAGCCTCCTGTAACGCTTGCAATTAAAACATTTCTTTTTAGAATTATTAATAGCGTACCTATATGCAAGGTAGAAATTGATGCTATACTTCCTTTTTTTTAGGGTGGGGGGGGGGGCGGACAATGAGGGGTACACTTTACAAGTTTGAAGCATTAGTCGGTAGCTTGTTCGGGCTACATCAAGACCAATTGTGGTTCCTACTCATGAAATCAACCAGTTAAAGTCAACTTGGTCAAGAAGTCAACCAGCTCAGGAGGGTCATCATGACCAGCATGCAAGCAGAGAAGGAAGTTGAATAACTAACGAGGAGGGTGACACCCCTAACCCAAAGGTAACAGGCTTGAGTCATTCTTATGTCTTTTTGAGATAGCTTATGTCTCTTAGAAGACTCAAGACTCCTCGCTTAGATTGGACTACAATCCTTTATGATAAGGAACATAATCCCTCATGATGAATACCTCTGAGTAACTGCCTCCCAGTAGAAGAAAAAAAATATCTTATAGCTCTTTATAAATACCCTCACGAGTCTAAGGTATGTCGGATAACTTTTACTCCCTACATGTTCTTTCTCTATTCTGAATCCTATTTCTGACTTAATCATCAGAGGTTACCTGTCGGAGCCCCACACCCCTGTTTATGTTGGTCACATCCCTACTTGTGTTAGGTCACCAATATAATCGTCTGCACTGGCATAGGAAATAATTAGAGTTGAATAATCATAGCACCATTGGATGTAATAAAGCACGTTAAACAATTCTAGAAACAATATTTGCTAGTCAATCAATATATGTGATCATGACTCAATACCTTGAACAATTAGTAAAAAACAATGTATAGAGTAAGCACTATCGCTTCAGCATCTAGCCTCAGCATCCGTGAGCCAAATTGTACAATAGCAGTAACAAGATGTTGCACATGGACAAATCATTAGGACGCCGTAATTGTCACAAGTGCTTAAGCCAATGCCACACAATCAAGTAACATGTCCAAATTAAAGATATATGGATCAATAACCAATATCTCAAGTAGAACTTTCAAGATAATAGTGTTTAGAAGAACAACAGTGTTAAGAAATAACCACGTATAAAAAGGATAGTACTATGGAATTCTCCTTGCCTTCAACCATAAAAAAACCATTTAACAGTTCGTCCAAATCATTTCCTATGATTCTTCTTCCATTCTCATGTAAATCAAGGCTAGATATTCTTCTTTATTTATCTAGGTATTTGATGTGGGAAAAAATACACCACCATCCACAGAGTGACAAGTGTCCTTATCATAGTTAAAAAAAATTGACAATGGGCATGTATGTCTTTTTTAGATAGTTTATGTCTCTTAGAAGACTCAAGACTCCTCGCTTGGATTAGACTACAATCCTTGTACCACAAGGAATATAATCCCTCATGACGACAACCTTTGAAGTAATTGCCTCCCAGTAGGAGAATAAAATCTCTTGTAGCTCTTTATAAAAATACCCTCACAAGTCTAAGGTATGTCGGACAACTTTTACTCCCTACATGCTCTCTCTCTCTCTCTCTATTCAGAATCCTATTTCTAACTTAAGCATCAGAGGTTCCCCGTCGGAGCCCCACACACCTATTCAGAATCATATTTCTAACTTAAGCATCAGAGGTTCCCTGTCAGAGCCCCACACCCTCGCTTATGTTAGGTTACATCCCTACTTGTGTTAGGTCATCCAAATAATCATCTGCACTGACATGGGAAATAATTGGAGTTGAATAACCATAGCACCATTGGATGTAATAAAACATGCTAAACAATTCTGGAAACAATATTTTATAGTCAATAAATTGATGTGATCATGGCTCAATACCCTGAACAATTAGTAAAAGCAATGTATATCCAACTAGCAAGCACTATCGCTTCGGCAACTGCGAGCCGAACTATACAATAACAGTAACACGATGTTACACATGGACAAATCACTAGGACACCGTCATTGACACAAGCACTTAAGCCCATGCCACACAATCAAGTAACATGTCCAAATTAAAGATATATGGATCAATAACTTGTATCTCAAGTAGAACTTTCAAGATAATAGTGTGTTTAAAAGAACAACATTGTTAAGAAATTAGCACGTCTTATAGAGAGGGTAGTACTATGGAATTCTCCTTGCCTTCAACCATGAAAAAACCACTTTTAATAGTTTGTCCAAATCATTCCCTATGATTCTTCTTCCATTCCCATGTAAATCAAGGCTAGACATTCTTCTATATTCATCTATGTATTTGATGTGGGAAAAAAATACACCACCATCCAGCGAGTCATGTGTCCTTTCATAGTAAAAATTTGACTAAAGGCATGTGTGTCTTTTTGAGATAGCTTATGTCTCTTAGAAGACTTAAGACTCCTCGCTTGGATTGGGCTACAATCCTTGTACGATAAGGAATATAATCCCTCATAATGACTACCTCTGAAGTAACTTCTTCTTGGTAGGAGAATAAAAATCTCTTGTAGTTCTCCATAAATACCCTCACATGTCTAAGGTATGTCGGAAAACTTTTACTCTATACATGCTCTCGCTTTATTCAGAATCCTATTTTTAACTTAAGCATCAGAGATTCCCCATCGGAACCCATACTGGGGGTTTCTGGCGAGTCATCATTTGCTCTTGTTGTGCTCCGTAAGTCTTCTCGCTTGGTTATTCGGTCCAGCCGACACTCGTTCGGCCTCAGTTAATTTATGGCCACATGATTATGCACTATCTATGCGACCGACTAGCCAAGTAGATCTTGAAGTAAAAACCTCACCAGCGGCACGCATAAGCTCAGGGTGCCATCATTGGTCATCAGCAGCGTCTCTCGGTGCCGCCATGTTTCGTCCAACCATGCTAATCTACCACCGCGCAGTGCCGCCACAGCGTGACCCCCACACCCAATTCGGCCGTCACCAAAAAAGAAGCAAAAGGCAAAAAGAGTTTCCAACATGTCCATGCATAATTACTTTTATATCCTACAATTCTGCGGCAAGTGAAATGACACCAAGCACAATGCCACATCCATCCACCACCGTGGATTTTTCGACAAACATCAACAAAGCGGACCAAGGCCAACCACCAGATCTGACGCAGTAAGAGGCTGCTGTAATCGGTGCCTCCTTCTTTTATCTTTCTTCGATCTCCCTACAGCAACTAACACATCCACCGATCACCGCATAATCACAAGAAATAAAAAAATAGAAGCGCAAAAGCATCACGGCCGTGTGCCACCATCGGTGGCCATTGTCACCAACCACAACCTCAACAACTCTCGCTCTAACTTACGGAGCCACCAAAACAAACACACAAAAAATAGAAGCACTGCAAGAGCCATGGGTTCTCAAACCGATTACTGCCCTACCACCATCGCGACCAAAATTAGCATCATTACCAAACTTACAGCGGCTGCTACCATACCAAACATAGAGCTATTGTGGCTTCATAAAATTAGGGCTCCCCCCATCAACTACTATGGACGACGACTTAAACCCCTAGTGCAAATTCAATCGGCATCACTACGAATTAAAAGCAAAAAGAAAGGGTCTTTACCATGGCCATGTATAACTGCCGTTGTACGATGATGTTTTTGCCAGTGGAACTACATCATGGACACCGACGATTACATCCGCCATCGTGGTTTTTTGTTGGCAATTAAACCTAGTTGTCGGTGCCATAATCTGAGGCTATGCATGTGCCGCCGCAAGTCATCCCTTCACCTCAATGCCACCAGACATGCGGCACTGCCCAGAACACCACTTTGGACGGTGATGACGTAGCAAGCCACAGCACCATTGCCTTGTTTTGTCCAGATGTAGCACCGCTGCCACCACTATTCTGTACAATCACCGAATAGACCTACATTTTTTGCCCCAAATCATCACAAGACCCATAACCGTGGGTCTTCGTTTGCAGGCTTGCTACCAATCACGAACCACTCGCTACAATTCACCATCATCGACAATCGTGTACTGTTACCACCAAGCAGCGGACTGCCACCTCCACTCCGGCCCATTTTCTACCATCACGGCCAGCAGCAGCACCACCGTCACTAGATACATGCCGCTTATGTCACTATTTTGTCTGAGCCTCCACGTGGTGACCATCAAACGCATGGCCTTCATCTACAATCAATGCCCCCAAGGAAAAAGGGATCAGATCAGGATTTATCGATGCTATCAGTAGGATAACTCTTTGGCAAATAGTGGCCTTAATGATAGTGGCGCTGTGAAGCACAAAGGTTCCACCTTTCATGAGGTAAGATTCTGGCGATATCAAGTATATCATTCTCTTTCCCTTGGTAAAATTTCACTTTTTTGCCCCAAGAATCTGCATATTTATCAATAAGACCCACAACCAAGATTTATTTAAATCCTATTTTTGTGATTTGAATATGCATATTTGTGTCTTTAAAGCCTACATGTTTCTAGCCATATATGTCACTAAAAATTGTACAAGGGGACTTGTTTATTCACAACAATCCTACACAAAGGCTATGTTTTTAAGCGTCGACAAAGTTAGCATACGATTTGTGAGGCTTAAATACTTTAACCTAGACCTGTTTATTCTATTTGATGTAGCATCACTTCATTGCTTCAATTGGCTAAGCACCCTCAGGCCATCCGAGTACTAATAAACAGGGTAGTAATACTTCAAGCAATACAACACAACCCACCTGATTAACTAACAGGGTAGTAATAGTGTCACAGAGTATGGTTATTATTCTCATTTTAGTGCTAGAATATAGTTGTGTTTATCAGCTCATACAATCTCTTGCGATATTTTCCCATGACATGTTTTTTCTTCTTGCGAGGGTTTATATTAGACCCCACAAACTTTATAATTGGTTGCAAATCGCTTCATAAACGAAGTTTGCAGCCCCCTATGGCTTTAGTTATGCCTAAATTTTTGATATTAGCATCTTGCCTACTTGGTGTCACATGCTGATTTTCTATTGAAGATACGCCCTGCTTCTACCAGTCTCGTAACCCTGATTCTTTTACTATCTACTTGATGTTGCTTTTCTTTCCTCTCATTAACGAACGACTAAGTTCTTGGTATGGTAAGCAGTGCCTTTGATAGCTTTCAACTGAGCAGGAGCATCTTCAAGTCAGATATACTCACCTATTGAATGAAGAAGGCTTGTTTCATTAAAGGTCTGGGTTGGGTTTCTCATTATGAAACTATTCTAGCAAGGAATGAGGGAAAGGACTCCTAGCTTTGCCCTGTAAGCCCAAAAAGTATGATAGGCATAGCATTGTTAGGAGTGAGCGAATGACTATAGTGCTTTCATTCTTTGTGAGAATGTTTCCCCTTTAACTACTGAAGAGAACTGGAAATATGTCTTTAAAAGAACTAAATCTCTTCCTTTTTCGGTCTTCATAAAGAGGCTGAAGGGAGAGATTACAAGGCTTATTCATTAGCGCGTCAGCCACGCTCAAGCCACTCTTTTGACCGCCGCTCTGAGAAGCACAACACCACAGTGCCAGTCATCATCCGATAGCCCTTTACTGAGGGCTTATGGTGCACTCTCCACAGCTGTTTTTTTACATACAGTAACCAAATTCTAGCACCATCACAATGTGCCATACTCACACATTTGCTCCACTCACACATTTGCTCCCACACTAGTAAGAATCACGAGTCACAAGCCTTGGCACATGACACATCACATATCAAGTCAATATGCTTGTACTTACAAGGTGTGCACAATCCTTCTTGCTTGAGCATATAGAAACAACTTACATGATGCCGTGATACTATCTTATAAGATGGGCACATTTATATCTTTCTCACACGTTATCAATGCAGCATTGTTGTATCTCATGGCATCAACTAGAGGGCTGCATAGCTACGTGATAGGTTAACTGTTTAAGGGCATATATGAAACCTTCACCACAGTGCCTCTCACTGTGATAACCGCCATCATTGACGTGCATAACTGAACTTTATTCCTTTACCGAGACATGAGATTATGCTTTTGGCATCCACCACTGGTCAAAGTGCAGCTGCCCCATAGCTACACTTTACGAACTAAGGGAAAATTATCTTTATAGCCCTTGAATTAAGCCTTGGCTTGGCCGAGCACTAGTGCTTCTATGTAAGGAGTCGCCTAAGACTTGATCTAGTCGAGCACCCATGTTCTTCTCTAGTAAGAGCCGCCAAAGCCTTAGCATGGACAAATAGACATGCTCCTTTCTGCAAAGCCACCTACACCTTGGCTTTACCAAGCATACACACTCCCTTCCACGGAGTCCCGCAAGCCTCGGCCCAAATGAGCATACGCACTCATTTGTCAAGGAGTTGCATAAGTCTAACCATGAACAGTGCACTCCTTTGTCACGGAGTTGCATAAATCTAGTCGGGAGCCTTGCACTCTTTTCTCAAGGAGTCAGATAAGCCTAGATGGGTACACACATTCAATTGGACTTCTAGCCTTTTACTCGTCAAAACGAGTAGAGGAGATTCTTTAGATTCCTAGCTCTCTACTAGTCCGATAGAGCAAACGAGATCTTTTGGATTTTTAGCTCTCTACTTGTCAAATCGATCGCTGAGTTGTGATGGATTTGTATATATTTGTTCGTAAGAAGAGATCTTTTAGATTCCTAGCTCTCTGCTCCTCAGACCAAGCAGATAAGCTGCGATGGATTTCTACCTCTTTTCTCGTCAGATCAAGTAGACGAGATCTTTTGGATTCCTAACTATTTGCTTATCGGACCTGGCAGATGAGCTATAGAATGCTCTTACCTTTCTGCTCGTCAAACTGAGTAGACCGATCCTTTGGATTCCTAGCTATCTGCTCCTCAAACCCAGGAGGCGAGCTATCGATGGACTCCTACCTGCTCATTAGGCCGAGTAGATATGACATTTTGGATTCTTAACCTGTTGCTCGTAAGACATAGCAGAAGAGCTCTAATATACTCATACCTTTCTGTTCGTCAAACCAAGCAAATGAGATCCTTTATATTCCTAGCCTTCTGCTCGTCAGACTAAGCAAAAAAGATCTAATGGACTCCTATATTTTTGCATGGCTTGATGAACAGGCAAGATCATTTAGATTCCTAGCCCTCTACTCGTCAGACCAAGCAGAAGAGCTCTGATGGAACGACTTCAGCAGTCCCAAACTCCAGCAAACGGAGAACTCTTGAAGCCATTGGTCCATATTTTATCAGCCAGTTCAGGTATAATATATCAATGATCTCCCTTTAATTATTTAGTATAGGTGACACGTCCAAGATAGAGGTACAATTACTTTCGTGTTTTACCAAGAACACAAAAGTGGGAACCTAAAAAAAATCATCTTGGACGAGTATAAGCACTCTTCTCTAAAAGGAGTAGTCTAAGACTTGGTCTAGCTGAGCAGCTATGCTCCTCTCTATAAGGATTCACCAAAAACTCGACATGGCGGGGCACACCGCTCCCTTGCACATAGTCGCCTAAACCTTGGCTCTACTCCTTTGTCAAGGAGTTGCATAAGCCTCCTTCACAAGCCAAGCACTCCTTTCTCAAGGAGACATATAGACCCACACGTACTCCTTTGGATTTCTATCTCTTTACTCATTAGACAAATAGATGAGCTGCATCGACTCCTAGCTCTTTGCTCACCAGATCGAGCAGATGAGCCGTGATGGATACCTACCTCTCTGCTCGTCAGACCGAGCATATGAGATCCTTCAAATTCCTAAGACTCTGCTCGTCAAATCGAGCAGATGGGTTATGATGGACTCCTACCACTCTGCTAGTTGGATAGCAGGAGAGATCCTCTGGATTCCTAGCTATTTACTCGTCAGACCTAGTAGATGAGCTGTGATGGACTCCTACCTCTCTGCTCGTCAGACCAAGTAAACGAGATCCTTTGGATTCCTAGCCCTTTACTCGTTGGACTGAGCAGATTAGCTGCGATAGACTCCTACCATTCTACTCACACGATTGAGCAGACGATATCCGTTGGATTCATAGCTCTCTACAAATCAGATCGAGAAGATGAACTACGAGTGTCTTCTACCTCTCTGCTCGTCAGACCAAGCAAAGTAGATCCTTTAGATTCCTAGCTCTATGCTCGTTAGACCAAGCATATGAGCTAGGATAGACTTTTGCCTCTCTACTTGCCAGACCGGGTAGACGAGATCTTTAGATTCCCAGCCCCTTACTTGTCTCTCCGAATATATGAGTTGTACTGAACTTTTACCTCTCTACCTGCCAGACTAAACATACGACATCCTTTTGATTCCTAGTTCTCTGCTCGTTAAAGCAAGCAGATGGGCTGTGATGGACTCCTATATATCTACTCGTCATAACATGCAGAAGAGGTCCTTTATATTTCTAGCTCTTTGCTCGTCAGATTGAGTAGATAAACTGTGATGGATACCTTCTTCCCTACTCGCCAAATAAATAGATGAGATTTTTAGGATTCATAGCCCTTTGTTGGTCAGACCGAGCAAATGAGCTGCTTTCGACTTTTACCTCTCTACACATTAGACTAAGCATATGAGCTACGACATGCCTATAAGTCTCTACTTGTCAAACCGAGCAGATGAGCAGCGATGGACTCCTACCTATCTGCTTGTCTTTTGGATTCCTAGTTCTTTGTTTATCAGACTGAGCAGATGAGCTGAGATGGACTCCTACCTCTCTGTTCATTAGACTGAGCAGATGAGATCCTTTGGATTTCGAGCTTTACTTGTCAGACCTAACAGATGAGCTGCGATGGACTCCTACCTCTATGCTCATCAGACTGAGCACAGGGTTAAAAAGACTCTGTATTCCCAAACTCTAACAAATGAGGAACTGTTTAAGCTATTGCTCCACACATTATTAGGTAATATAAACAAGGTATATCAGTAACCTCCCTCTAACAGATCATTAGAAGTGACGCGTCCAAGATAGAGCTACAAGTTACTTCCGTGTTCTTCCAAGAACTGGAAAGTGGGGGGCTAATGATGTTGAAAAATATACACCACCATCCAGTGTGTGACACGTGTCATTATCATAGTCAAACATTGACTAGGGGCATGTATGTTTTTTTGAGATAGCTTATGTCTCTTAGAAGACTAGGACTCCTCACTTGGATTGGACTATAATCTATATTGTCATGATTACTACCCTTAAGATAATTGCCTCCCACTAGGGGCATAAAACCTTCTATAGCTCTCTGTAAATACCTTCACAGGTCTAAGGTATGTCGAACAATCTTTTAGTCTCTACATGCTTTCTCTCTATTCAGAATTCTATTTCTGACTTAAGCATAAAAAATTCTCTATCGAAGCCCCCCACCGGGGGTTTCTGGCAATCACTATTTACTTTTGTTATGCTCTAGAGGTCTGCTTGCATGCTCGTTCCATCCCAGTCGACGCCTATTCCTGGTTAATTTTTTTGGCCGCAACAGTAGTCATTGATGAAAGTCAAATTTAACTTGAAATAATTCAAAAAGATTATCAGTAGTTTATTTATAGAATTTTCTAGGAAGCTCGAGAGAGATAAGCATGAGGTGGCAAGACAAGGCTATATCGCATAGCAAGCACGACAAGACTAAACAAAGTACAATGAGGCTGACAGCACGACATGCCACGATGTCATATTGACACGTTACACACACGGTTAGAATTAAAATGTTTTTAGTGATGAAGGTGGGCCTTAAAGAACTGTTTGGGAGCATTTTTAATGACAAATTTAGCACTTGATACTTTTTAGTCGCTAATGTAATTTTATCAGACATTGAAATATATTTTGACTTTGATTAGGACTTTAAGTTGCATTAGAATTATATTATAACTATATAAAAATGAGGAAGACATGCAAGTCTTGATATATTGCTGGAGAGATAGAATAGAAGAAAAAGAGAAAAAAGCATTGTGAAAGACTTTGGTGTTTCAAGGATAAGGTTGTGATCGATCTAAGCAATCTCTACTTTGAGGTAAGAGTTTTCTCATGCGTTTACCCCATCTTCAACTTGATTAGCAATTCGTTCGTCAATTGATCTATTTTTTTTGGAAGGGATCCATTGGTACTCAAAAGCCCTAAATTACATACATGATCAATATGATGAAATGGCCAATCCAATTCTTTGAGCTTTTGATTACTGATTTTGATCCGCGATCTTTTTGTTGCTATTCTTGCAGTAACTTCACGAGTCATATCTTCTTTCTAATTTGTCAAATTCATATGTTCTTATATTTTTTGAAAAGCCTAATAGTCTACTACAACTTTGTAGTCTTGAGTAATTTTGAAATTCAACTGATTAATTTTCGAAAATAACATTTTTGTGCTTATGTTCTTGGACATTATCTTCTTTATTTCTGATTGGTTTTTAATGATCTTGGACATTCTGAAATCCTTCAAGTGTCTTCTCTTACTTTTCAGTTTTAGGTTTATCAGGATTCTTCTTTTTCTTAGTCGAAAATAACTTTCAAAGTTGTTGATTAGTGTAGAATTTGCTGTTTTTGACACTAGAAATCGATTCAATTTTTTTTCTTGTTAGTTTTATTAGAATCATTTTATTTCTAGGTAACAATTGACTTTGAAGTTATTAGTCATGCAGAATTTGATATTTTTGACACTGTAAATTAGCTCACTTCGATTTACCATATCTTATTCGTTGATCAAGTTTTGATGATCGAAGACATTATGAAAACAAGAACGAGTACTCTTCAATTCTATGTAATAAGTTGGCTTAGAATTTGAATAATTCGTTATTAAAGTTGCCCTTGAATAAAACTATTTTGCGTAGAATCATGTGAACAAAAGAGACTTTGTCGACTTCAACTTCTTGGTGTTTATTAGACTTATTGGACGTATGTTTTTATATTCTGGTGAGCCAATTACTGTGTATGTGACTTCTTTGTTTCTGACTTATCCACATGGATATGAACGTAGGCTACCTCATCGGATGAGCTAGAAATCTTGATATTAATTTCTGAATGTTGTCTCACATGTCAATAATGACGCGTGTAACACATTTTCTGAAATGGCTCCCTCCTCTTTTTTTCATAACTATTTGACCATTTGAATTCTGGTATCTGATCTCTTTGAACACGTTTCGAACTTATATGAAGTATTATTCAGTTTATTGGTTTGAATAATAAAATATTGATATCTTAACTACTAGAATCATTTTAAAATTAGTTTTTCTATTCTTTAGAGTACACTGAAATCTTTTGACTCAGTGCAAGTGCAATTATCTTTGGGAACTCATACTTTGGCAGTTTATTGCGTCCTATACAATGTATTTGATCTTGTCGTTGATATTGAAAGTTAGTGCAGTGGTTTTGGTATTCACCATATACCTTGGTATCATATTTTATCAATACCAAAAATTGTTATGGATATAACATGTTTTGTACGCTATGGATGAGTGCGTGTGTTTATCTTTACTGGGCTCTATACTCACCCCTTATTTTCAAGTTATTGGCAAGTGTTTAGAGCTCTGCAAATGATTATAAGGCATGGCTAAGTAAGAAATTTTCTAGTGAAATGACTTTTTTTCTTTTGTATTTATCATCGGATAGATTGTAAGAGACGGCTAAGTAACCTTTGTATATTCTACTTAAATTTTATTTTAGAACTCTGTGTAAGAGTAATTTAGGACAATGTGACTATTTTTATGCCGGTGTGGTGCTTATTGATATTTCTTGAGGACTTATTATTAGATATTCTGAATACTTAGTTGGGAGCATTTTGGACATTTTGAGATTTTTCAGCCGTTGTTTTTTTTTTTGTAATTAATGTTTTGAAACATCAGGGAATTACATGTAAGTTGAATGATCATAGTAGCATTGGATGGAATAAAGCACAACAAGCAATTCTTAAAGTAATATTCACTGGTCAATATATCAACTTGATTTAGAGATGTCAAACGGGCCGGGCGGCCCGCGGCCCGGGCCGGCCCGGCCCGTTCATGAACAGGGCTGGCCCGAAGGAATTGGGCTTAGGGCCTGGGCTTGGACCAGGCCAAAAAATTCTGGGGAAAAGCCCGGGCTAGGCCCGGCCCGGTTCCGGCCCGGTTCTGGCCCGGCCCGGTTCCGGCCCCACCTGTTTGAATTTTTTTGTTTTTCCCCCTTTCTCTCCCCCTTTTCCTCCAACGGATATATTCCCCCAAAATTCCACTTTTACCCCCCCAACAGCAATATAACGGCTAGTTATGTGTTCAGATTTTATTAATAAAGATCACCAAGAAGAGTAAGAAAAGATTTAACATATAGCAAAAAATAAAATGAGAGACAAATAAATATATCTATACATACATACATATATATGAATATTACATATAATGAAATAAAATGATAAAAATTAGATTTGTCAAAATTTAAAAATTGGACATGCCTAAAGATGAAATTTAAAATTGAATAACAAGAAAATTTTTAAAAAAAATTAAAATAAAAAGGGCCCAGGCCGGCCCAAGCCCGGCCCTAGAAATTGGGCCTAGGGCCTGGGCCTGGACCGGGCCTAGGATTTCTCCTCAGCCGGCCCGGCCCGGATGGCTGCGGCCCTGGCCCGGCCCCGGCCCGATTTCGCTTAAAGCCCGCTGGACCCGGGCCGGGCGGCCCAAGCCCGGCCCGTTTGACATCTCTAACTTGATTGTGGCTCAGTACCTTGAACGATTAGTAAAACCAATATGATATGATATCCTACTAGCAACCGCTATAACTCCGTCATCTAGCCTCTAGCATCGATGTTGAGATCCACGAGCTGAGATGTACAACAACAATAACAAAGATATTGGTGGATAAATCGCTCGAATACTATCATTTTCACAAATATTTAAGCCCACGCACACAATCAATTAACATGTTCAAATAACAAGATATACAGATCAATAATAAAGAGCAGTATCTCAAGTAAAATTTTCACGACAATAATGTCTAGGAGTACGACAATGTTAAAAAAAATACCTCGTGGTGTAAAAAGAGAAGTGCTGTCAATTTTCCCTTACATTGAGCGTGAAGAAACCACTTTAATAATTCCTCCAAATTATTTCCTCTAATCCTTCTTCCATTGCCATGGTAACCACGGCTAAACATCTTTGTCTATCTAACTATATATTTGTTGCCGAATGTTAAATATGACTTGAAGTAACTCGAAAAGAGTATCATAGGGCTATTTGTAGAACCTTTTAGGAAGTACGAGGTGCAGAGAAGCATGAGATGGCGAGACAAGGCTGCGCCACTAGCAAGCATGACAAGGCTAAGCAAAGTACGATAAGGCTCAAAGCACGATGTGTCATGATAATAATATTGATATGTTACAAGCATGATGACGATAGTTAGCATGATGTGACGATCCAAGAAGTAATAAACACTGACTCCTTAATAAGCACAAGGTGTCACCATTACATGTTGACACCTAACAAGCAAGACAACGCTAAAAGGCCGTTTGAGATTAATTCTCAAAACTAGATTCTGATTAATCATAATCAATTTTTAAAATCAGCTTTAATCCATTTTAAACATAATAGATTAAATTTTATTAACGGTATTTGGATGAAAAGATATTAAAGTAGGTTTAGTGTGACAAAAGTACCATAGAGTGTATTTAAATTGAAAGGGAATATTTTATATCTATTTATATGTGAGGATATTTTGATAATTTCCTTGATCAAACCTATGGATGGCAATAAGATTTGCAACCGGGCGGATCAATCCGCCCCCGTACAATAGGAACATATTATTTTTATTTTGACCGTGTCATGGGGCATGTATGGTATTTTTGAAAAAATCCGCAATGGGTTAGGGTTGGGTATGGTATTTTGTCCAACCAACCCGCCCTGGTATACTAACCCTATACATCAGTCAATCTTAGTTGTCCATCGTAAGACACACACACACACACACACACAAACACACATGTTTTTATCCTGAAAATTCTATCTTCTCTTGAAAATTCTATCTTCTCCTTCATTCTCTGCCGTGTACCTAGTGGCCCTGCTGGCCACCAGCTTCTTCTCTCCCTCTTGGTGACTCTGTCGATTTACCCCGCCAATCGCCACTACCTCTTTCTTCTCTCCCTCTTCCCCGCATCGATCCTAATCAAAATGCAGAGACCTGCTTGATTCCACCGACGATCGAGATCACGCTAGCGCTGATTCCTCATTTTTCAGTGAATTAGCGAGAACTCGGATGAGAGCGTGATTATCGCTTCGTTGGTGGTGTCTCATCAGAAACATCGTGAACGACTTTAGATATTGGACTAGGGGTTGCTAATTACTGTTGATATTATCATTTTTTAACGGGCTATAACAATTACTATTTGAGAAGGGAGGCATGTGGAGTACCTGTGGGGGCAAGGACGACGTCATGTTGGGTGGAGTACCTGTGGGGTTTCGGACGAGAAAATTGTGGTTGGCTAGAGGTGAATTACAAGGGAAGGGCGGGGCGGGGCGGGAACGGGTTTTCTACACTTACTTAGGATCGGTTATGATTTTTCTATTTACATGACCCGGTGGCGGGGCAGGATTTTAAAACTATCGGGACGGGTTCGGATATAAGATACGCATCTGAGCTGCCCCATTGCCATTCCTAGTCAAACTTGATTTTTAAAAAATGATTAAATTAGAACAAGGAAACGAGGATTAATCAGTTTTGAGCACATTAGAACAGCTTTATTTTTTTGTCAAACACTTTAAACTTGATTAAATCTGAATTTAATCAGGTTTAACTATTTTAGAATCAATTACAAATACCCTCTAAATAGCACAGGTGACACTAGCGGGTCGTTACATTTGAGAACAAGAATTGGTGCCTTATTTTCTCTTAGAGTTAGAGAGTTACACGATGCGTCTTATATTTCAGTGTCTTTGTTGTAGGAGCAAGATCTTTAGGGTCTTTCGATTACTTCATATAGTTAGAAGCTAATAAAATATTACTGTCTTTGATGAATAAAGATTTTTTTGGGTCCTTTTATTTTTTCTTCTTCTTACCTTTTCTCATAACAGTCTTTACGTTCCATGCTTCTTTGATTTCTAAAATTACTTCTAGTGTCGATGGTAGTATCGATGGAGAACAATCAAGTGAAAAATAGATGCATCAGTCATAAAGTGACAAAATGGTTACGGATAACCCTGATACATACAATATATATATATATATATATATATATATATATATATATATATATATATATATATATATATATATATATATATATATATATATATATATATATATATATATATAGGGAGCTGATCCATTGCTCGCGCTAGCAAATGGAGTTAAGTTGCAAGCGCGATCTGACCGTCCATCCTGAAAAATGGACGGCCCAGATCGCGCCCTTTTCGAATACTGTCAGTCGTCCGCGACACTATGTCGCGGACAGACTTTTTTACCTTTTTGCCCCTCCACCCGTCCGCTACACTGTATCGCGGACAGCAAGTTTTACGTTTTTTTAAAATACGTCCGCTACATTATGTAGCGGACGTACTTTAAAAAAACATAGAACTTGTTGTGACATTTTCCTCTTTCTCTCTCCTTTTCCTTATTTAATGTTCTGACATTTTCCCTTTCTTTCTCCTCTCTCTCTTCATTTTTTTCTCTTTCTCTCCTTTCTCTAATTAACTCTCTCTCTCTCTCTCTCTCTCTCTCTCTCTCTCGTCCATGCCAGAAACCGAAGGGAAGAGAAAGCCTCTTGGCACTCGAAGAACCCCTTGTGCGAAGAAGTTGCCATTAAGAGGAGCAGCAGCGGCTGTTGGACCTCGCGGTTGATCAGGCGAATCAGCGTTGGCGGCGGCAGCGACGATGGTGGCGGTAGCGGTGATATTGTTAGTCATGCTTCGGAGCTGTCGCCGGCGGGGTAGGAGAGAGCAGTAGAGCTCAACTAATAGCACCAGGACCAAGCCTAACACCATCTCGTCCACCTAGAACAACGGCGACTGCGGGATGGACACCATCTTGTCCACCTAGAACAGCTCCGCTTCCGGCGACGACAGAGGAAGGAAGCAATCCACCTGCTGTGGCAACCCCATTTTGGGTGGTAAAACTGAGACCCAATTGAAATTTTGAGAATTTTGAGACCCAATTGAAATTTTGAGACTTAATTCTTCATCTGCTCTCTACCTCTCTCTGTTTAGATTAGTTATTTATCTTGCATAGAGATTTGGGATGGTGGAGGTTTGAATGGTGGTGGTTCGGGGAGGCAGAGGTTCAGTAGCGGTGGCGATGCGTTCAGTGGAGGTGGCCAAATGGTGGTGGTTGTGGGTTCATTTGAGTTTAATTTTTGTTGTGGTTGTGGGTTCATATGAGTTTCTGGTTTTCTTGTAAGGAATTTTTGGTGATGCAGCTTCCTTCTTTAATTCCTATGGAGGCTTTTACAGGTTCAGCACTTCAAAGGGTTGTTGTTTGGCTAAGAAACAAGTAGAAAGATGCAAAAAAGATTCTTCAGTGCTTATCATCACTTGACCAAAAAAGAGCCCAGTAAAGAGCCCCAATCCAACTCACGAAAAATCAACAAAGCATTGCCCAAAACAAAAACAAAAATACAAGAAGAAATACAAGATCGACAACAAATATAGTACGGCTTGTTGCTGATGGACTTGAACGGGTACTGTTCGACGGAGCTGCAGGTGGCCGGACACACTCTTTCTCTCTACCTGTGTGTGAAGTGAAGCAGGATAAACATGAAAGAGAGAGAGAGGGGGAGGATGAGAGAGAAAATAAAAAGTGGTGAGAGAAAGAGAAAGGAGAGAGAATATTCATGAGAAAGAGAAAGAGACATGAGCATTGATGAGGGAAGAGAGAGAGAGAGAAATAGAACATGTCAGACAAATAATGTGAGAAATGAGGGAAAAAAGCACTGCCTACTCATCCGCTACATAATGTAGCGGACGAGATTTTTTAAAGTATGTCCGCTACATAATGTAGCGGACGTACTTAAAAAAACATAAAACTTGTTGCTGATGGACTTGAACGGGTTCTGTTCGACGGAGCTGCAGGTGGCCGGACACACTCTTTCTCTCTACTCTGTGTGTGAAGTGAAGCAGGATAAACATGAAAGAGAGAGAGAGGGGGAGGATGAGAGAGAAAATAAAAAGTGGTGAGAGAAAGAGAAAGGAGAGAGAATATTCATGAGAAAGAGAAAGAGAAAGAGACATGAGCATTGATGAAGGAAGAGAGAGAGAGAAATAGAACATGTCAGACAAATAATGTGAGAAATGAGAGAGAAAGGGGAAAAAAGCATTGCCTACTCGTCCGCTACATAATGTAGCGGACGAGATTTTTTAAAGTACGTCCGCTACATAATGTAGCGGACGTACTTAAAAAAACATAAAACTTGCTGTCCGCGATACAGTGTAGCGGACGAGTGGAGGGGCAAAAAGGTAAAAAAGTCCGTCCGCGACATAGTGTCGCGGACGACTGACAGTATTCGAAAAGGGCGCGATCTGGGCCGTCCATTTTTCAGGATGGACGGTCAGATCGCGCTTGCAACTTAACTCTATTTGCTAGCGCGAGCAATGGATCAGCTCCCATATATATATATATATATATATATATATATATATATTGTATCACTTGCATGAAGTGGCAAATTTTTTATCAAGTTCAACTTACTACGAGGTAGTTTTGAAAATAAAATTTCTTGATAGTATATCATACTAGTATTTGTGACACATGCGATGCAGATTTTTTTTATTTAAAAGTAAAAGTTATTTATTTCAGATAATGGTGATCTATTATTGTTTTTTTTCCTTTCTTTTTTTGAAGTTTTTTTGAAATTTAACTCATAGTTGTCTAAGGGGCATCATTTATATGCACCATTTGTCATTAAAATGAGTTTCAGTGTAATAAGATAACGATTTGACTATTCTCTTAATAAGTACTAGTTACTGTATCACACGCGATGCGTGTACAAAATTGTAACTAATAATATGCTGTAATATTTTATGATATCAAGCTTGACTTTAGAACATCTTTTAACAGCACTGCTATATGATCTTTAAATTGTTAAGACCAAACCTTATAGGTAGTTATTTAACATTTAAAATCCTTTTTTTAAATCCTTTTTCAGAAAATTTCTTAGGATATCAAGTGACATAATTCTAGGTAGGTAATTATATGTAAAGGCAAAATTTTTAAAAAGGTGTTCTCCTTTTATGTTGTAGAGATAGAGATGTATTTTTTTTGTAACGCCCCGATTTTTTTCAGAGCATTAATACCAAATGAACAAAGTCAGAAAATCTCAAAATATCCAAAAGTCTCCCAAATTGAGTAATCAGAGCATCTAAGAATAAGTCTCCAAGAAACATCAATAAATGTTACTCCGGCTTAAAACTATTACATTGATCTTAAGTACTCCTAACGAAGTTCCAAAATAAAATCTAAAGCAAAATCTAATAGTACAATAAATATAAAAGGAAAATCCTTCCCTAAAAAGCTTTTTACTTAGCCATGCTTTAGAATCCTTTGTACAGCTCCAAACACTGCCTGATAACCTAAAAGTAAGGGGGGTGAGCACAAAGCCCAGTAAAGATAATCGCACACACCCACCCACAGAGTACAAAGCACGCTATATCGATAGTAGTACTTGGAGGTGATAAAGTACAATACCAAGGTCCATGGTGAATACCAAAACCAATGCACTAACTTTCAATTCAGAAATCAGATTAGCAACAAGATCAAATAGCTCGTATCGACAGACAATTCAACCTCAAAGTAAGGAATTATCATATATAACTAAATTTACAAAGGGTCAAAAGGTTTCAATGTGTTTAAAACAATACAAATCTAAGTTCAAAATGTTTTCACAGGTTCTGATAAAGATAACTTATATTTCAAAAAGACTCTAGTGAATTCAATAATACTTTAGATATGTTCAAAACTTCTTCAAATAGATCAGATATCAAAATCCAAATGTTCAATGAGTACCAAGACGAAAACCACTGGAGCCATTCAGAAATGTGTCATGCGTACCATCACTGACACATGAGACAAGGTTCAGAAATTAAGATCGCGATCTCTAGCTTATCCCGCTGAGCTAGCCCACGTTCCAATCCACATGGGTAAGTCAGAAATAGATAAGTCACATACACTGTGACATGGCTCGCCAGATTATAAAAACATATACCAACTTAACTTAATAAACACCAAGAGTTTGAAGGCAAAGTCATTCTCGTTTACACGATTCTAAGCAGAATAGTTTTATTCAAGGGCTAACTTCAACAATAAAATCGACGAATTCTAAGAAAACTCAAAGGAAGAGGACTCGTTACTGTTTCCGTAACGTCTAAGTTCATAAAAAATGGATAAGAAACGAATAAGATGGAGTAAGTCAAAGTAAGCTGATTTGCAGTGTCAAACAACAACTTTTGCACTAATGACTAACTTTCAAACTGAATTTTGATCAGGAAACAAATAGATTTTGATAAAACACAAAACTAAAAAGTTTAAGAGGACTCTTTAAGGTTTCAAGATCGTCTAGAATAATGAAGAACCAATGAGAAACAAAGGAGATGGAGTAAATCGAAGTAGGCTGATTTGCGGTGTCAAAAACAGAAAAGTCTGCAACTAATAAATAACTTTCAAACTCAATTTTGACCAAGAACCGAGTGGATTATGATAAAACCTTAAACTAAAAAGTTGAAGAAGACTCTTCAAGGATTTCAGAATGTTAAAGATCATTAAAAACCAATGAAAAAAAAATAAGATACAACAAATCGAAATTGGCTGACCTGAATTGGCAGAAATATAAGTATAACAATGTTCAAGTCTATTTTTGAATATGAATCACTTCGAATTTTGGAAAACCCAAAACTACAAAGTTGTAGTAAACTATTTGAGGTTTTCAAAAAGTGTAAGAACACTAAAATTGGCCAAGGAACGACAAAGTTACATACTTTTGAATTTGCTACAAAGATTTACAATAAAAAAGATCACGAATCAAAGTCAATAATCGGAAGTAAAAAATACTATTTACCGTAACGATCAAGAATGTAATTAGGGTTCTAAAGAATCAATAGATCTCTTTAAACAACAAATCAATTGATGAACGGATTGATAATCAGAATTCAGATGTGGTAAATGTATGAGAAAACCCTTACCTCAATTGCGTAAATCAACTCCAAGTCTTGATCTTTTCAAACAAATTATATCAAAAATCCTAATATAATAATACCCAAAATTTCTATTAGACTCTATCAATCACATTAGGTTATGTAGATTTTTACCACAAACCTCAATCCTAATATCAAAATAAGATCTTACCTCAATGTAATGACCAAAATCTGAAGAGTATTCTTCCTAGAGATTCTTTAGAGGCTTTTCTGAAGTTTGTGTGCTCCTAAGAATTATATTATACATAAGTCATGAGCCTAAAAGGAATGTAATTATATTCATAACACAATAAGAATTGTAAAATATTCATTATGTCCCAAAATTCTCTAACTTTATAAATGGGTCATACTAAAGACCAAATTTAAATTGAGTCATCTATTACCAAAAGTATAACTCACTTTCTAGTAAGAAAATTTTAAATTAATTTTTAGGCTCAAAATTTAATTCAAACTCACAATACATTTAATTTGTACTTACACAAGTATCCTGATTAAAAAAAAAAATATGGGGTGTTACATTTGTAGGTACTTTCTAAGTAATTTAGATAAAATAGATATATATTGATCTTAAAATGGAATAAACGGAAATATGTGAATTTATATATAGAGGTGAAAAAAGTATGAAAGGCAATACGCAGGCGCGTCAAAGATGGCTTCGCCGAACAATTTACATCAACCTTCCGATCAAGATCCAACGGTCAGTTCCTCAAAGAAAATTCTAGATGCTCTCGGTTTCCTCCCATACACCTATCCCCCATCCAACGGTGACAAATCCCTCAACACAACAAACTCCAATACCCACCGTCCAACCAATATCACTATAAATCTACTCCATTATATACAACGCAAAAACCTCCAGGAGGAAGGAACGAAGGAGACCTGAGCTACTTTCTCTCATTCTCTCTCTCCTCCCACAACCAAATCGATCGATCTAGCTAGTTAAGTTACTGGTTAGGGTAACGGTTTCGTATTTGGGGGAAATTAGGATTTCGAGGGCAAGATGTTTGGGAGGGCGCCTAAGAAGAGCGACAACACCAAGTACTACGCGATATTGGGCGTCTCGAAGGACGCGAGCCAGGATGATCTGAAGAAGGCCTATCGTAAGGCCGCCATCAAGAACCATCCGGATAAAGGCGGCGATCCTGAGAAGGTAAAATTCCTTTTGTATAAATTGGGCTGTGTTAAGTGTGATTTTGTTTTTTTAGGTTTGTCTGGAAATTGATAGATTTGTGATGGGTTAGCTGTAATTGTGTTGTGCAAGTCTTCAATCGTTTTTTCTTGTTGTACGTTGTGCCTAAATGATTTTCTCGAGACTGCCGTACTGACCGCATCTATTGTACCTTGGTTAGAGATTGATTGCACTTGGAGTGCTGATAGTTGGAAGTGAGGGGTGGTGAATGTACTTGTGATTGAAAGGGAAGGGCTATTAGTAGGTAACCCGAGGGAACTGTTTTGAAGGCTGTAACGATGCCGTATTGTGATTTGTTTCTTTGGTTTTTGCTGAAGTTGGTAGATTTGTGATGGGATTTTCTGCAGTTGTACCTTTTGGTGAAATGATGGTCCCGGAAGATCTATTTACTGTACCCTTGTGCAGAGTTTGATAGTAATGGAGTTGCCATTAGTAGAAAATAAGGGGTGTTGGGTGTACCCAAGGGGAGACTTGTTGACACTCCCTGATTTGCTAATAGCGCACCTTGTACAGCATGAATGAGTTCTGTGTGATTGGGGATATTGATAATGGTATAAATGAAACCCAAAAAAAAAACTTCAGTGAAGTTAAATGTTTTTACTTTGGTGTAACAAGGAAATTGGGATTGGGTAAACATTGTCGCTGATAATTTAACTGGTTACATAAGTAGCAGCTTTTTGTTATCTTGAAGTATGCATTTCAGAGAAACAGTTACGTCACGTGGTGGAGAATTTTAGTTGCTTTTTCTTGGCAATTGTTTCTGTGTCAAACTCTTTTTTGGGACATCGTTGATGGGTGTTTTGGTGTGCGAATGCCAGCAGTCCTTGTTTAGTTGTTTTGCTTTGTACGAGAGATACAGGTTGTATATATCACGCAGTGCCATATGTAATTAAGGGTCGTCACTTGTACTTGGATATCTAAGTGCTGGACGTTTCAGTGCAATTATTACTCGAATAATGCATTTGCTTCCATTTTGTTATTATGGTTCTAAGAAACAATCTCTTGTAATTTTTTTTCTATAAATGAAAATTGCCATTGTAGGGTGACAATTGTTTTGTTCGGTGGTAAGATTCCTATTTGGTGAGAGTCGATAATGATCCAAAGTCTTGCTGTGTTATTGTTCTTATGGGTTGCAACCTTAGTTGCAGGAAACTCCTTATAAGGTGACGTTTCTCTCTTGGAAACTCGCTTTTGCGATTCCAAGTTAGGAACTCCATGGGATCTCGTCGCAAACTAATATGGGAACTCGATCCCGTTAGCTGGATAGAGATGCATGGAACAAGTGAGAGAATACCTGAAAATCAAGCCCTTTCAACTCAATTCCTTGTTTCTCTTCTCCTTCAAGTCCTTAAAGCCTCCTATTCTTTTGTTGCTGGTTATATAAACTATACTAAACAAATGATAATACTCTTTACTCATTTATTTATTCAAGCCGCTCCCAACCTTAGATTCTTCTTGGTGCTTACGCTCCCCCGTTCCCGCCCCCACCCCCGCCCCCGCACCCACTTTGTGCAACTAAGGTTTCAACCGGTTGTGAAAGATAGGAAATTAGGTGTCTGATTTGCTAGCTTGAATTTTGTTGCAGTTCAAGGAGCTTGCTCAGGCTTATGAGGTTCTCAGTGACCCTGAGAAGCGTGAAATATATGATCAGTATGGTGAGGATGCACTCAAGGAAGGAATGGGCGGCGGCGGCGGCATGCATGACCCATTTGACATATTCTCAAGCTTCTTTGGCGGTGGAAGCCCGTTTGGAGGTGATATATTGATTCTTACTCATTTTTACTCATCAAATTCTTGCGTTGCAGTCCGTGTTGATAAATATGACTACTTGTCAAGTCTCCTTAGTGGAACATGCTTTTTGTCATAATGGTGTTTTTACAAGTAAAAAAGGCTTTGTTGCTGACATATTTTCTGCTTTGTGAGTAGGTGGCGGTAGCAGTAGGGGAAGAAGACAGAGGAAGGGAGAAGACGTAGTCCACTCTTTGAAGGTCTCTCTGGAAGACTTGTACAAGGGGACCTCGAAGAAGCTCTCTCTTTCCCACAATGTGATTTGCTCGAGGTGCAAGGGGTAAGTGCTTTTTTAGTACCTTACAGTTCTTTTCTACTGCTTCTGGTGTTCTTTTTATTCAAATACGTCATGGTGTTTATTTATGTGATGGTTATGACTACAGAAAGGGATCGAAATCTGGAGCTTCAATGCAGTGTTCTGGTTGTCAAGGAACCGGTATGAAGGTCTCAATTCGACATCTCGGCCCTTCTATGATCCAGCAAATGCAGCATCCCTGCAACGAATGCAAAGGAACTGGAGAGTCTATCAGCGATAGGGACAGGTGCCCTCAGTGCAAGGGTGAGAAAGTCATCCAGGAGAAGAAGGTCTTAGAAGTCCATGTTGAAAAGGGTATGCAAAACGGGCAAAAGATCACATTCCCTGGCGAGGCTGATGAAGCAGTATGTTACTAACTCTAAACTGTGGAAACTTTTGTTGGATCTTCGATGAGAATAAGGTTGATTGGTTATCATTTTTGTTGCTTTGCAGCCTGATACTGTTACAGGGGATATAGTCTTTGTTCTCCAGCAGAAGGAGCACCCAAAGTTCAAGAGAAAGGGTGATGACCTTTTTGTAGAGCACACTTTGGCTCTCGCCGAGGCCCTGTGTGGCTTCCAGTTCATACTGACTCATTTGGATGGCAGACAGCTTCTGATTAAATCAAACCCCGGAGAAGTTGTCAAGCCTGGTGAGAATTTTGTTTCTTTCGGATAGCATTTGTCTTTTGACTGTTCGCAATTATGGTACTTAATAGCGATATCTGGGAAACATGCAGATCAATTTAAGGCAATCAACGATGAGGGTATGCCCATGTACCAAAGGCCATTCATGAAGGGGAAACTGTATATTCACTTCACTGTTGAGTTCCCGGACTCGTTGAGCCCAGAGCAGGTAAAGGGACTGCAGGCAGTCCTGCCGGCTAAGCCATCAGTGGCTTCGACAGATATGGAGTTGGATGAGTGCGAGGAGACGACACTGCATGATGTAAACATGGAAGAGGAGATGCGTAGGAAGCAGCATGCCCATGCTCAAGAGGCATATGATGAGGATGATGAGATGCCTGGTGGAGCTCAGAGAGTGCAATGTGCCCAGCAGTGATGACTTCTCATTATGATGATTAGTTTTTGGCAGTCTTAAAAAAAAGAGCGTTTCATGTACTACATTCGGTAGACCGAGGCTGCTTGTCTGGTGGGGGGTTGGAGATGGGAACAGTTTTTGTAATGGGAAACTACATTTTAAGTTGATGCCAGTACTATGATGACAACTTTTGATTGCTATGTTATCTTGGAATTATATTCTGGTGGATGCCAGTTTTATTTTTGGTTCTTCTTAATTGATGATGATGGCTAACGCAGGTCACAGGACAGTGATGTGGAAAACATTCCAAGTATTTCCCCTACTCCAAAGTCTTATATCCTTATTACATTCTGGTTAAGTCTCATTTGGACGTTTGCCCGGGCGCAAAATTACCTTTTTTTTTGCGTAGACGGGTAACTCGCTGTTTCCTTTTATGGGAGACAAACAAAGGTGCATACGGATTATTTGTTTATTTGGGTGTAAAGTTTCGTGAAATGCTTCAAACATCCAAGACTCTTTCTCATAAGAATTGCAGGATTAAAATCTCAAGTTCATAGCTAAAACACTGTTATTTTGTATATTCAGTTTCATCCTTCCAAAATATCTCAAAGCTACTGTAAAATTTTTTTAAAAAATGAAAATTCAGAGTGCGCCATTACTTACAACCGTCTCAAAAATTCCTGAAATTCGAGTACCAAAGATTGCACGGAAGCTGCAAAGTAAAATTCATAATTATGTGGGTCAATATAAAAAATTTCATAAGCAAATTTTGGGGAAGCTGCAATGTAAAATTCCTAATTATGTGGGTCTATATAAAAAATTTCAAAAGCAAAATTTGGGAGTATAATGTTGAAACGCAATTTACAAAATCAGGAATTTTACAAAATTTCAAGAACAGTTACCTCAACAACAAATCTCTTGCTTCTTCCTTTCTCTCCAGATCCTAGTCTCTTCCTCCTTTTTTCTTTGTGCTTCTCTTTGTTGTGACAATCCTAACCACCGCCACAGGACCCTTTGCATACCATGAGTTACAAAACCTTGTAGTTTCTTCTTTACTAATTTCATTCATTTGTTTTATTTACTTGAGATACCCACAAATTAAAGTAAACTATGATAAACCCAAATTGAGAACCCACTTAAAGCCTACTAATCCTTTCTTTAATATTAAGCTCATGATCTCAATCCATTAATTGTCACTAAAAGTGTATTATCTGGCTCGGGATATTACATTCCACCCTTCTTATAAAAGTCCGACCTTGGAATTTGTTACCTTGAATTTCATAAGTAACTATTTTAGCAAACCGCCTCGAAAAAAATTCAAGACCTGAGAAAGGTCTAGAATAGGAGTCGCCGTCTTATTCCGTAAAATCAAAGAAAACATAAGAAAAATCCTAAAAAGATTCTAAAATGTCCAAAGACCACTAATCTATTGAAAGGAGAGAAATGGACTCGAGGACTAAATTTTCGACATGAAGGTGTCAAGCACCCGTCATACCCTTTCAGTCTCTACTTCATTTTTTTTTTATTATTGATTTTTGACCACACGACACATAAATATGCAATAAAACTCAGTCTACTTCTAATTCTATGTTATTGGTTTGAATTCGACAGCTGGAGTCAAATGACCTACGTATCTGGTCGGATAAACCAGAATCAAAACTGTCGTAGTTCGATCAGGCCTTACGGGTGGCGACCTATATTTTGGTCTTAGACTTGCACTAAGAAATAAAATAAAAGAATCTTTTTGAATAGTTTGTATAACGAAAATGTGATTGCGGGAATGGGAAACACTCTAGATTATTATAATCTAAACTAGCCTAGAAAACAATAAATATACCTCGAGAATGTGCTTGTCTAGAAGACTTGGGAACTTTATGATGAATCTACGATGCAAGTGACTATATATATATATATATATATATATATATATATATATATATATATATATATATATATATGAAGTGCTAAAAAGTGGAAAAGAGGGAGGATAAGAAGAAAGTTGAATTTGATTGACAATATGAGTCGGAGGATGATGAAGGAAAAGTTGTCGCCCCAAAATGGAAGGAAAAATTGGTCGCTCTTCGGTCTCAGATTGCCAGGATGAAAAGGGCAGACGATCCATGGACTTTAGTGCCCTCACACTGAACCCCAAAGATCGGCTGTCACCCAAGTTCAAGATATCCGACATAGATAAGTTTGATGGTAAAACTAATCCTAGGATTTATGTTATGATGTACATGCAAGCGTTTCCCTTTATTGAGTCAACCAAGATTAGTTCATCTAACTCTTTCACCATACCCTAGCAAGAGCCACCTCTTGATGGTTCCTCACCCTCGATGATGCTCGAGTACGGACATGGGAAGATGTGGTACATGAGTTTATAAACTAGTACTAATAAAATGCAGATTTGGGTATCACCCGAAGAGATTTATAGATCACTAAGCAAGAGCCAAGAGAATCTATGTCAGCATTTATAACAAGATGGAGGAATAAAGTGCGACACCCTCAACCCAGGTAACATCACCGGGCTGAGTTATCAGCCATAATTACATTCAAAACCCTGTGCTGAAACAGAGCAACTACAACTACATCCTCATACTCATACATCATTAATAGACGCTCCAAAATGCGTCCTTACAAAAAATTTTCTTACAAATATACATCATACTGTAGCGGAAGGCTTTCAAGTCTCTAAACAACATGAATGGTTACAACTTAATATACGACTGTAGTCGTGTGACTCTTATCAACCTATTTCGCAGTTCAATCTTTATCTCACCATTTCCACCTTGTCTTACCTCACACAACTTATACCCTTGCTTAACTTATCTAGCTTGTTTCTCTTCCCTTTTCTAGAGGGTTCTCCTTGATCAACCTTATAGCCTACACAATACAACATAAGGAATGAGCGCAAATCGCCCAGTCAAGACAACACGAGGAGTATCGTGTACAAATGATTCAAAAGATTCGGAGGAATAATAATCATCTCAACGATAGCAATGAATCAAGAGTAGTCAATAATTTCAGCATCAACATAACTTGTCAAACGATAATTTTTCTTTCGTTAGACTGAGCGGCTTTAAGGCCCAACAGAACAGCATTATTGGCACCTCCTCATGGACAAGACTGACTGACCGACAGACAGGCTGACTGACTATGCAAGTGAACACTAAAATAGGAAATTGAAAGATAAACATCAAAGAAATACAAGTCATTAAAATCATTAACATCAAAAGAAAATCAAATGCAATGCAACTCAGACATGACAGACTAGACTCGACCAGACATGATAGACTCGACTCGCGCGTCCTACATCCTCTTTGCCAGTGATCATATTTCACAGACCATCCTCCTCATATAGATGTCCCATTTTACGGGATGTTCATCTCAGTCTCAAATGATTAAAAGAGACACTGTCAACAGGCAGGGAACTCATCTAAAGTGCTTTCCCTAACCACTTTACAGCCAAGCAACATGACTTCATTAACGAGGCGGACTAAGGGAAAATTTTTTCTACCTTATGTCCTCAACAACATAGCTCAACCAGGAATACTGGATCAGAAGATCAACCGGTATTCAGACCTAACAACAAGAGTTCAACGTAACATCATTAACAGGGCGGACTTGGGAGAAGATTACCGCAAGCCCTCAATGTCGACTACCAATAAATGCCAACATTTCACAACAACACGGAACGACCTCAACAACATCATCATCAATGATAGGGCAGACTCGGGAGAAGATTACCGCAAGTCCTCAATGGTGTTCCCAAATAGAAGAGATATCGGCTATCAATGACGGCCGACATCTCACAACAACCACACAATAACCCCTACGCAACATCATTATCAACTTCGGGTATACTAATTGAGTCAAATCATAGCATACTAGGACACCCATTATCCTCATTAAATTCTATCAACAGGACGGACTAAGAAAATTTATTCTACCCTAAATCCTAAACAGCACAATTCAAATATGCATATACCTGTCACAATGACTACCGGTGTCCAATCAAAATGACAAGAATTCAACAATACGTCATCAACATGGCATGCTAATCAAGCAATGAATTAGCATATCAGAACCGCATTGTCCTTACCTGATTGGCTTATAGCTGAAGTAACCTGCAATCTTTGATCGCAACGAGCAGCATCACCTAGTCAAATAATACTTTGCTCGTTAGAAATCATTCTACATATACGCACTCCAAATTCTATCCCTTCCCATTTAAGGAGAAAATTTACTGAATAATTATTCGGTCACTAGCTCAACAAATTGGCTGGTTAGTCAGAGTCTTCTCTTTTTTACGAGATTACCACCTAGTTTACAGAATATTGGTGGGTCTTCCGGCTGTAGACACCCCATTTATGTGTTCCTTTTATTTATTAAATAATTATTGGACTTTATTGTTAATTAAATTTATTGTTATTATCATTGGCTTGGGCCTAATAGTATAATGGGCCTAGTCTTTATTTAATTAAGTCCAATAAGTGACCCAGTCCACTCCAGTTTGAGTCTAGTCCAGTTAGCAGTCCGATCCAGTTAGGTTCAACATAGGATAATTTTTTTTTAGTTTTATAAAAAGGGCTATTTGGCTAATGAGAGGGTAGAAAAAAACTAGGTGGCTAGGTTACAAATCCCGAATTGAGCGTATACCCAAAATTTGACCAGTCTTCAATACAATACCTAATTTAGGTAATTCAAGAGCCTAAATCGTGTATTTTTCAAGAGCTATAACTTCACAGGAGAAATCGAATCCATTTGAGATCGTCTTCTAGCTCGAAATAGGGTTTTTCTGGTCAGCAGATTCCATTTTTAGGGTTTTCATTTGTCTGACTCTACTTTGCTCATACGATACCTGATTTAGGCTATTCAATGCCTAGATCGTGCATTTTTTTTAAAGAGCTATAACTTCACAGAAGAAATTGAATCCATTTGAGATCTTCTTCTAGCTCAAAATAGGCAGATTCCCTTCTAGGGTTTGCATTTGTTTGACTCTAATTTACACATTCGATATTAGATTTAGGCAACTCAAAAACCTAAAACGTGTAATTTTTTCAAGAGTACAACTTTATAGAATAAGTCAAATCCATTTGAGATTTTCTTCATTCTCTAAATTAAGTTTTTTAGTCGGCAGGCTCCTTTTATAAGGTTTTCAGTTGTTAGACTCTAATTTGCTCATACAATATCCGATTAAAAATCTTAAATCGTGTATTTTTTGAGAAATACAATTTTGTAGAAGAAGTCAAATTCATTAAGGCCGTCTTCAGATCCAAAGTAATGTCTTTCTAAAAGCAGATAGATTTCTTTTCTAGGTTTTTGACTAGCCATAATTTGCTCATGCATAATTGATTTAGGCGATTCAATATACTAAATCATGTATATTTTCAAGAGATACTTTTTTGCAAAACGAGTCAAATCTATTTAAGATCATATTCAAGTCTGAAATAGCAATCTTCTGTTTGGTCAGATTATTGTTCTTAGGTTTTTATGTCAAATCGATTCTCGAATCAAGCCATTGGACAATCCAGACCAAGGTATGACTCCATATCCTTTATTTCAATATTTTTGTTTCTAGATTAGAAAAGTCTAGATTGTTTCCACCTCCCTGCGAACGGATCTCGATACAAAATATAAAAATTAAATTCAAAGTCTTTTAGCTTGTTTAGAATTCTAGACGCTTAGAAGAGTAGTCAATTTAGAGTTCTAAGTTCATTCGAATAGAAGAATTCAAATCATCATAAGAGTCAAAGATCGAGATCTAGGTTGCCTCCTGTAGGACCAGAGTCAAACTACGGCTGTTTTGATTCCGGTTAGTAAGATTGAATACGTAGGCCATTTAACCCCTTCTGTCAAATTCAAACCAATAATCTAAAAATAAGCTTAGGGTATGTTTTATGCATTTTTACATGTTTATGTGTTTTTAAGGCCAAAATTCAAGTACAATGAAGTAGAGACCGAAAGAACATGGTTGATGCTCAACATCTTCCTGTTACGTAATTTAGTCATGTGAACCTGTCTCTTAGCTTCAATAGACTAGTCGTCCTTTTGGACACTTTAGAATCATTTTAGGATTTTCTTATTTTTCCTAGTTTAAATTAAATAAGATAACGATTCCTAAAATCCTTAGAGATTTTTTGAAGGCAGTTGGCCACAATGGTGACTCCACTGAGAACTAAAAACTAAGAAAACTAGACTTGAAAAGTTATTCTTGATTTTGGCCTTGTTGTATTTTATCTGTATTTTTTTGCATATACAATATGATATAACTGTGGTAATTGTGCTTTTATTTCATGCCTCACACATGCATACATTTACCTCGACCCATATATTCAAGAGTAATAACTGAAGCCCTTGGTCTTCCTTGTCAGAAGGCGATCTTTCGATTAAGCTCTCAACTCCACAACCTAGTTTTAAAGATTCCTCGTGATTTCTTGGTATATCAAAAGACTTATATACCTAATGGTGATCGCCCAATATTAACTTCCTAGTTCTGCACGGGAGGTATATGGTATAGTAGAGCTGATAAGGTGGCCTTTACACCGGTGTTAAAAAGAGAAAGTACACACCTTGATCATTTAGGGTTTTGCTCTTTATTGGGAGCATACCTTTATTGGCCTATAGCATGTTGGTGGGGAAACCAACCAACATTCTATAAGCTAAACTGGTAATTTTGCAAAAGTGGGCAGACTCTGACTAACATGTTGATTAATTAACCGTGCTCTGGATGGTTAGTCAGTATGTGAATTACTTGAAATAATTTGAAACTGGTTGGTTTATACCTTAACCAACCCAACTGACCGACCGGCCAGTTTATCCATCAGAATGACCTGATGGTTACTCAGAATTTACTCTCCAAATTTTTTTTTAGGAAAAAACCCTAACCCCACTGACCAACTGGCCCATTTATCCACCAGGTTACCGAATGCTTTGTCAGAACCCTGACCATCCCAAGAATTTTCAAGTCTAAAACATCCAACCCACTTACTTACATGCCGGTTAACATGCCATGTTACCGAACAATTAATTGGAACCCTGATCTTCCTAAGAATTTTCAAGTCCAAAACATCCAACCACTGACTTACTGCTGGTTAACCCACCCGGTTACTGGACAATTAATTAGAACCCTGACCTTCCTAAAATTTTCAAGTCCCAAACACTGACCCGCTAGCTTACTAGCCCGTTAAACCGCTAGTTACCAAATGATAAGCCAGAACCTTGACATTCTAGAGAATTTTCAAGTCTAAAACATCCAATCCACTGATTTACCGGCCCATTAACCCACCAGGCTACTGAATGATTAGTCAGAACCATCCATGCTTTAGAATTTTTTTTCCAACACACCCTACATCACTGGCTAACCGGCCGGTTCCGAGTGACTGGATAGTTAGTTAAAACTTTCCCTGTTCCAGAATATATTCAAGTCAAACCCTAGACCCACTGACCATCCGTCCGATTAATTCTCAAGGCTAAGCTGATGGTTAATCCTTACCCCACTTTTCCAGACATTCTCGCAAAATCCATAATTACCAACTGAACAATCAGATAGTTAACGCACAAGGTTGACAAGCCGGTTAATCAATGTCCCATTTCTGTACGGGTATAAATTGGCCAGTTTAATGTTTTATTTTGTGGTGTGCTTATGTGCATCTCCTGATTGTGTGGTCCTAATTTCTTCATTGAGTCGTATTTTCTTTTCTGCTTTCTAGGGTAATAAAAAATAAAAAGAAAAAAAGAGTTGAAGAAATAAATAGTGTGTATGTACATCCTCTAATTGTGTCTTTATAATTTTTTGATTAAGTCGTCTTTTCTTTCCCCTTAATTTTTAAAATAAATTTGAAAAGAACAAAGAGAAAAATTTCAACTCTTAAAGGTCCCTTTTAGAGTTTGAGTAAGATAGACGTTGTATATCAATTAAGTACAGTGTCCATTCTTAGCCACTGGAGAGAATACAAAAAATCTTTTCAAGAGAAGAGATAATTGCTTAATTTCATAGTGATAACATATCAACTAATCACTTCACGAACATTTTAAAAAAAGATGATTTTGAGTTTAAGTCCAGTGGTCTATCTCGTTGACACTTCTTCTTTGCACTTGGTGGTGACGACTCATTGTCTTTTTAAGCGTAAAAATCAGAATTTCATTTCCTTCAAAATTGAATGCTAAAAAATGTAACTGAAGAATTTGGTTTCGAGCAAGAATTTAGGAGACTGTCATGAATAGGCCATGAATTCTTTTCTTGGCCAACCTCCCATAACCCTCATTCACCAAAAGCAAGCCCAATCCTCAAAGAAAAATGAGGTGTCATATGGATGTCAAGACTTTCTCCTATGCAAAGCTCACTTACTCACTCCTATCATGGGCCCTTTATCTTAAATAAAAAAATCGAAGAAGAAAAACCTGCTAGACTGAAAACACTAAAGAGTGTGGTCCAGGTAGAAGTTAAGGCATAAAAAAATATTAATAAGGGGAAAAAGACCCCGAAAGAATGTAGGTTTTATGAGTCTTCCTTAAAATGAGCATTCCCGATGATTGGAGGCCATCGTTTGGTCACCGCATATCATCTTGATTATTCTATACTAGATTTTTCTCACATGTTAGCCCCTTTTGCCTTAACAGTTTAGCCTTATTTTGAAAGCCTATGTTTCTAACCTTGGGATGAGTAGTCTTCTTTTGAGTGCCTATGTTCCAAGTATCGCTGCAAAGTTGATTGCGTATAAAAAGGGTTCCCCCGCATAGAAACCAAGTCTTGAAGATACATGAGGACTGGAATCATGACGGTCATTTGTTCGATCTCGAAATAAGAAACAAATGTTGAAAAAAAAATGATGATGAGAAAAGAGAGAAAGCGAAAACAATAGAGAATGATTAATTCAACGTGTAGAATTACTACCGACTGAGTTCAGAGAACATATATATCCAGCAAAACTGGTTTGAACTACGTCCGAACTAATTTCCTCAATGGAGATACATTCACAACTTAGGTTCTGTTTAATTTCATTTTCATTTTTAGTTTTTTCTCCAGTTTACAAAACTCGAGAAAAAAAAGCATTTGGTACACAGTTTTTGTTTTTTTTTTCCTTTAGTTTTGAAAACCAGTTTTTAAAATAGGGCTATTTTTGAAAACTCCCATTTAGGAGTTTTAGGTTTTGAGTTTTTGTTTTTATTTTGAGACCACCACCACCACCACTCCCCCACCACCATAGCCACGACCCACCGCCACCTCCCTCCGTCGACAACCGTTGGTGACCGACAGCCACTTCCGACGGCCAACTCCACGCCCCACCGCTACCTGCGCAAATCATCACCAAAGAAAAAACTCAAAATGAAAACTGGTTTTGGTTTTTGCTTTTTTTGGAAACAAAAAACAAAAATTGGAAGTGGTTTCGAACGCTACCTTAGTTAGCTTTTAGGCTCGGTCTCCATGGCACACTTTATGGGCTTTGGTTTCATAGTCGGGTTTTGAGCTTATTGGCCATTCATTTTCTTAGCGCACACCGTGGCTTACGTTATGTCCATATAAAGTTCTCCTTAAGGTTATGCTTATTCAAGAGAGACAAATGTTCTCCTAAATTTTAATGAGGTCGAAAAAACGAAAAAATATATATAAATGAAAAAAAAGAAGATAATGGTCCATGTACGTTTCTGAGCATGCTACATCATGACATCATATGTTCACCTTCATATTGGCTTGTTTGCTGACCCTTTATTCCTGATCTCCCGAATTTCTTCACCTCCTTGTGGCCTGATGAGGATCCACCTGTGTTCATGACCTATTTGGCCTACCCTACTCTGTACGGAAACCATGCTGTCATGACCCGAACCCACGGGTAGGCCCGTGAACTAGATCCGTGACCGGCTGCAGACCTAATAGACTCAAACCAAGGGCTCTGCCAGGTCTTACTCGCTAATACCAAAATAAGCTGCAACGGAAATTAAAACTTTTATAAGCTTTAATTATATTTTCATATTTTTTTTTGAATACAATACTTATGCTAAACTCTTCATAACTCCAATTTTTCAGCAACAAAAAACTAAACCAAGAATCTAAATATTTGGCGACTTATTCAACGCAGTCTTTGGAGCTCCGCGCTTCCTATGCTCGTCACCATCACCTTACTTTCAAACTTGAAATGATAAGTAAGGGATGGACTTTCATGTGCTCAGTAAATAACCATTGATTCAACTAGGTGGACCATTATATGCTAGAAAATAACTCACTTTATATTATAGCCACATTAAGAAATCTAAAATCATAGAGTTGGTAATCATGATAAAATGAAATATAGAGTACATGGAACAAAACTAAGGCATAAAATCATTAGCACAAAACCTTAAGACAAACAGTTCCATCCCAATTTCAAACTCAAACGATATGCTGCGGTCAGCGTATTGTCCCACTGACTAGGACCCAGAATCCTTCCTCCACCCGGGATAAACAATATTGTGGAAGCAAGGGCAAACCACGATACAACAGTACTGTGCGTCAACGTATGATCCCGTTGAGCAGGACCCGGAATCCACTTTCTCCCGTGGATAGGGGGCACAATAATCGAATAAACAAAAACCACCTTTTGGTTCATCGTAAACATAACCACTCATTAAACTATCCACACACCCCTTTCAATAGCGTTCCAACTGCTAAATATTCACCTTAAAGTCAAATGCCAAAACATTTCAAATCTGAATTCCATTACAATATCCAAGCAACATATCATTTACATGTTGGTCCGGTTTTAAAGAAAAATAAATCATTAAAAGCTTTTTGGCAAATTAAGTCAGAGCAGCTAAACGTAGTTAAAACGGTCAAAGCTGATAAACATTATTTTTTTAAACAGTAGATAACATACACGTTATATATGAAAATACTAGCTGAATCAAAGGGTCATTTACATGTCGCTGACACATTCCTCGATCCAAAATCTGGAGCGATGGTCAGTTGTTACCTCTGACCAACAGAACCGTCAAGGTCATTCCTTTTGTCTCCATAACCCAACTTCACTATAACCCAAAGGGCATTGTTAATGAGGATGCAGAATTCTTGTTGGGTATTTTCTCAAATAACTCAGACGCCGCATCTAACTGCCCATTACACAACCTGTCCAAAATCGTGCCAAGTTTACCATGTCATTCTCGGGCATTTCATCATAGTCGCTGAGCTTCTCTCAATTCACTCGATTTTAATAATCTACCAAGCAACCTTGCGATAAGTAGTACCTAGTTAATCTCTAGAGTTCATGCTAACCATTCTCTTTTTATATATTTTCATAACCTATGTACTTCTCAATCCAAAAATGCACACACATGCATAGGGTACACATACACCATGTACCCCTATTGTACACGACACACACATTGTTTGTATAACCATATAGACCCCCTTGCACATAGCCACCCTCACCCCCAAACTTACACAACCGCACATACAAACATGCACGCACACCCACTACGATCACACACTTGCATCAAACCAACCACTAGCTTATCATTATAGGTAAAGGTCGTCTGAAACTCATTACTTATTAACCGATATCCCACCCCAATGACCACCATGTTCAACCATTGTAACACATCATGCATCAACATACACACCGATCACATATTCACACACTGTTACAAATAAAAGTCACATATTCACACACTGTTACAACAAATAAAAGTCACACAAAATGGACACAGACGCTCCATACCCACCTGTGCACTCATTTCACTCACACCCTTGTAACTTTTACCTAGACAAATACATACTTGGTTTACATAAACAAACACTCTCAGAAAACACAGTCACACACCCTCCATCACAACACATACACACACAGACACCATCGCAATTTAGCCCATTCCAAACACTGCAAGCACTGCCATGATACCGTTTCAGCCATCTCAAGCACCTTCGTGATACCTCAGTTTCACACCGTACCAAAATCAGAACAACTCCCCAAACACAGGCACCGTACACCTACCATTGCACACATATAACCCAACTACAATCAATGTAAGCACCGCCGTTAGGCCACCACTCCTCACCAAACCAAAATCATAACACCACCAAACCCTGCTTCACAAACAATTCCATAAAACCAATTTTATGCCATGGTCATAGATCCCTGTGTTGACAACAATTGACAGTCGTTGTGGCTAAACTGTAAATGTCCCTTTGACGGTGAACCGTGCTTGAGTGGCAGGGTGGTTCAGTGAAAGGCGGTAACAGGTGGTGCCGTTTGTGATGACCAATGCCGTTAGCTGCTCACAGAGGCATTGGGCGGTGGCGTTGGGATTTATTGGACGTGTCGACCATGAAGGTTGATGGAACAGGGTCAAAGTGGTGAAGGTGTAGCCAAAAAAATAAGGAAGAAGGGTGATTGACCAGAGACGAATGCCATGCGGTTAGCAGCGACGCAATGGTTTTGGCAAAGATTTGCGACGATGAATGATGGAGGCATCGGGAGATAGTGTTGGGTGGAGACGTCGATTGGATTTAATCGTCAGAGATTGAATGGATGCCCGGTGACATCGATTGCACTACAGCTAGGCAGTGGCAGTGGCAGTGGCGGCTCGGCTACGGCACGATGGTCGCGGGGGTGTTGTGTTGTGGTGTGAGGTGTAGGAGACGACAGAGTTCATTGCCGGTGATAGAGCATGGCTGGTAATGGGGACGCCGATTTGGCCCTGCTGCTTGCTGCCTGCTCACCTCACCTCATCTCTCCCTCTTCTCTTTTCTGTCCACTGTTTCTTCTCTCTCGTTTTCTTCTTTTTTTATTATTCATTTTGTTTTTGACTCTTTTATTTTTATTACCTATATATATATACATGCATGTTCTTTTATTTTATATTTTTTAATTACCTCCAAACTCTTTTTTTTGGTTTTGCTTATTTATAAACCTTAATTCTCTTAATTGCTACCGAATTCTCCTCCTTTATATCCCCAATCTTTCTCTGCCATTTTAAAATAGCAAGATGATATATCAAATCTTTATACAATAAAACCTAATTAGTTATAACTTCTCTAGAGTGATCAGCTAAGCTTCATTTATTTCTCTTTTGCACCCACTTTTAATCCGTAACTATCGATTCTAGAAGTTGTCTCTGATAATATTACTCAAGTAAATAGTCGCTAAAAACTCAAAAGAACATCACTCCAAGGAACTGTTGCTAAAGTAATAATAATCGGGTAAACATGGGTTCGGGGCGTTACACATGCTCTGTACGATAGTTTGATATATTTGCCACCACTTTAATGATTATGTGAGAAGCCTTACGACTTTATCTTGTGCCTTTTTGTCACCACTTGATAAGCATGTACTTTTGCTCAGCTTAGTCGAATACATTGATCTGTTAGCTAATCTTAGGCCCGAACTCCATCAGCCTCACGGATCATGCAATTTCACAGCATACACATCAACCTCACAGTTCCTACACTGCCATTTCCATACATCCTTACTATCTACATTTTGGGCTTAATCTTTTCATGGTAGAGGATTCAAATATGAGTGTTTAAGTTAAGAGTTAACATATTTTGTGAAGTTGTATGACATTTAATTATGAGGAATCAAAAAGTTTTTGATCAAAAACTTCAGTGCCCACTCTTCCCTCAACAGAGTGGGCACCAGTGTCTTAAATTCTAAATGATAAAATGATAATAGATCTCAAAGTGAATGGTCGATTCATCATATCGGGCAACCTAACTGATTTTCAATTTCAACATGCTCTCGAACTGTGATAGGATATTAACTTCATCATAGGTTCTTCTTTGTTGATGTCTCTAAGGGGTTTTCCCATGTAATTGTTTTGGTGATAACTGCACATTGATTATGTTCTAATGTGTGCTTTGAGTGGATTCTTAGTAGGTATATACATACACACTCATGAATACAAATTTGAGAAGTTGGATAGATGGATTAAAGCCAAAGAAGCTTAAATTTATAATTGACATGTTATGGAAGCTTTATCAAGTCCAATGTCATTGAGCAACAATGAATGCATAGTGTCATGGACTGATTTGGAAGGAGGCCGATTTTGATTGATCTTTAATATTATGTAACTAGTCTTGGCTTGATGCTTGGATTGATGACTATGGCCTAAAATGACATTAGGACACCTTGTGCATTGCATGTGAGTTCATAACCTTTCACACAAAGTGTATTTCTTGAAAACAAGTGAACTTTGGAGCTCATTCAGATTTTTTCAAAAAACTTTTGGAGCTAAAATTTTCATATCTTGATAAAACGTTTTATTAGCTTTTCAACGCAAAAAATGGCACCTCAATCCGATTTTTCTAGAGAAAGCTATGTCCAAAATAAGAATGGGATTTCGTGAGGCAGTCGAGAAATGGGCAGTAAGGGGATGCAATAGACTACATTGTGAATGCAGTCGACTTTATTGACTGTTGGGTGAGAAATAACGGCTAGTTATTCAAAAAAATCACGTCAAATCTTCTAATAATGGCTATATTTGATATCCACCCTATAAAAATGATTTGGGACTTCGTCGTACACTATGGAAACCATATTCTATGCCTCCATTCATTAGATGAACATCAAGGCTCATAAATTAAACTTTTCTCTCTTCATCTTTATGATTTTACATCATTAAAGAGGGCATCTTTATGAGCAATTCTTTGATTGAGCGTGAACATTATTTAAGTCATCAATTCTCTCATCTCTTTATTGTATTAGAGCTTCATTTGACTCATTTCTTTTCAAGAGGGTTTCTTTGTACACAATTGTTCTTTGTAAAAGGATTGTGACCGAGGCTTGGGTTTGTCGAGTCTTGGGTGAGCTTTATGAATTCAAGGTTTAAGCTTGGTTTGGGGATATCATCAAGTGTTGTAATGGTTTTGATATTGACTCGAAAGAAGATTGTTGCTAGTGGATTCTAGTGCTCTTGCAAGGAACTTCGTTGAACAGGTGGATGTAGGTTTAAGGGTAGTTCAAGCTGAACAATTTAAATCTCCTTGTCAAGTATCTCTAACTCAATCTCTTTACTTATTACTCTATAATTTCTTGAGATTGTGTAGTTAGCATTTCATTGAAGTATAACTTGGTTTGGTTGAGATTCGTGACTGTGCTTAGTTTAATTCCCCATTAATTTTCAAAAACCCTTTCATCCCCCCTCCCCAGGATTGTTTTATTATTTTCAACAGTTGTACTAGGGTTAACTCTAGTTTCATTCTTGTCCAGGGGCTCCATATGATCCTCTATCTTGACAATAATGACAATGTTTGTCATAGGTCATCTTGTATGTTGCACTGTGGCATGTTTGGTCTAGGAGTCTCCTGTAAGTCTCCTTCATGACAGTCGTTTGTCTTTGCTTGCATTTTATCTTAATCCAAGGGCTCCATGGAAAGTCCCCTCCCTTGATAGTCGTGGTAGATTCTGGCTTCATCCAGCCCATTGCATGGTTAGTTTCATTAATATGTGTTTTGTCTAGGGGTTCCCTTCAAGTACCTTTTCATGACAATCGGGCTAGTGTCTATCTTCATCTAGTCTTGTACATGAGTATTATCCATATGCATTTCATCTAAGGGCTCCCTAGGAGTCCCTTCTCGCAACAGTCAAATAGTGTCTGTCTCTGTATCATTCTTATGTTCACCTAGGGGCTCCAAAAGTCTCCTCTCACGACAGTTATGATAATGTCTGTCTTTGTTTGCTTGGTGTATTGTATGGTCAGCGTCATATGCATGCATTTTGGACTCCATAGTGTTTGTCTTTGTTTGTTTAGCTTATTGCATGGTTAGCGCCATCTCCGTGCATTTTGTTGAAGGGGCTTCAGTCCCCTTTTCATTATAGTCTCCATTTTGGTGCATTTTATTTTAAGCTAGGGGCTCCATGTGAGCCCTATTCCCTATCTGTCATGATGTTGTCAGTCTTTATCTAGCTCAGGGACTTCTTTTTACCTTTTTCAGTAATTTTGTCTAGGGGCTCCATGTGATCCCCTCTCATGACAGGCGTGATAGGTTCTGTCCTCATCAAGTTTATTGCATGGTCAGTTTTGTCTGCATGCATTTTTTTTCTAGGGGCTCCCTGTGATTCCCCTTCACGACAATCATGACAGATTTGGTCCTCATCCTGTCCATTGCATGGTTAGTTTTGTCTGGTTGCATTTTTGTCCAGGGGTTGCTTGTGATTTCCCGTTCTTGACAATCATGGTAGTGTCTATCTTTGTTTCTTCTAGTTTATCACACCGATTAGCATCACCTGTACACATAGTGTTTAGGGGCTCTCTGCGATTCCCCCTTTAGACAATCATGATAGCGCTTACCCTTATCCAGTCCATTCAATAATCAGTTTTATCTGTATGCAATTTGTCTAAGGGTTCCTTGTGATTTTTTGATCCTAAATACCGTAGTAACCTCTATCTTTGTTTGTTCAAGTTGATTCCATGGTTAGCATCACTTATGCATATTTTGTCTAGCGGCTCCATGTGATCCCGCTTTCCCGACATCTATGGTAGCGTCTCTCTTTTGGTTTGTGGTCAACATCGTCTAAATTGTATTTTTTTCTAGGGGTTCCCTAGGATTCCCCTATTACGTAATCATGGTAATGTCTACCTAGTTCTTCGGGTTCATTGCATGATCAACATCTTGACAAGAGGCTCCTTGTGGTTCCCCTTTCACGATAGTCATCTTGTGGTTCATGGTCAACATTGTCTGCCTGCATTTTTGTTTAGGGGCTCCATGTCAATCCCTTCTCATGATAGTCGTGATAGTTATGTATTTTTTTCACTCGGTTCGTGGTCAGCATCGTCTGCTTGCATTTTTATCTAGAGGCTCCATATGATTCCCCTTTCAGGACGGTCGTGATAGTGTCTTTATTTTTCTAGTCCATTGCATGGTCCATTTTATCTGTGTCATTTTGTCTAAAGCCTCTTTGCAATTTCCCTCTCTTGATGGTCAAAATAGTGTTTATTTTTGTTAACCTAGTACATTGCATTTGTTAGTTTTCATCTACATGCATCTCTTTAACAGGCTCATGTGATTCCCCAATCCTGACAGTCAAAGTCAGTGTCCTTGTCTCGTCTCGGTCTATGTCTTAGAGACTATTTCTTGACCTTAGTCTTTAAAAGAGTTTTTCTTTAAAAAGTTGAATATATATCAAACTAAAAATTTAAAAAGAAATATAAATAAAAATTTAAAAAGAGATAAAAATCTAGGATAAAGTCAAAATATCTCTCCAGCCATTCACCTATCATCTTTTCTCTAGATCCAATTCGAACTACATTTGGCTTCATCATTTCCAGATGAGGGTAAGTAGGCAACCTTCACAAGGTGCAACCATTTTCCAGTCGAGGCCTATTCATGTTAGCAGGGGGAGCCATTTACATTCCCTATTTTTATCCACTTCAATGTCCAGGGGTATTTGACCCCCGTTTTATATCAGCACGTGAAAGCCATGTACATTCTTCTTTTTAAATTCCAGTCGAACTACATTTGGCTAGATTCCTTCAGAATAAGGGTATGTAGGCAACCTCCGTTAGGTTCAGTCATTTTCTAGTCTAAGTCTATATTTTAGGGTAGAATTCCTTAATCTAGGTTAGGATGCAGATACCGTGTACCTTACTATGTTCGGTTCGTTAGCCCAGTTCCAATCCCAGTCTCAATCCAGGTCAATGTCTGAGGGTATAGACCTTCAGTTTAGGTTGGTGCGCAGACATTGTACAATCTAGGTCTACTGTCAGTCCTAGTTTCCAGTCTTAATCCTAGTCTAGTCAAGTCCCATTCCCAGTTCTAGTCCAGCCTGGTCGTAGTCTAGTCCTAGATATTGTTGCATGCCTTTGTGTACTTTTCTCACTTACGTGTTTGCGTGACTGTTCTTTTTACCAAGTTTGTGTGTGCTGCCTGCTTTTGCATTTCGCATGATACATGTTTACTTGCTCAATATCCTTTTTTCCATCCAACATGGGTTTGCTTGCATGCTTACAATCTTATGTTCGTTGTCTTAGCACCGGGTTGTTTCACAACCCAAATTCTACAAATCTATTACTTATTTCAATGGTTTGTGGTAGGGTATAAGGTCAGTATAGGAACCCATGCACGTTGCTAAAAGTAACATTTTCTGCATATCAATTATATTGATATACTCCCAGTCAACGACCAACTGTCTTTATGGCATTGTCGAGTCTGGTTTTGGATGATATTTTCAAAATTTTTTATATATACATATCCAAGCGACTAACCATTTGTACACGTCATTAACTCTGGCTCTTAGGTATATTTCTATGTTCCTGAGCCACCAATCATTTGTACATGTTGTTGGCTCCGGCTCTTAGGATCGCTTTTTTCTTACATCTAAGCGACCAAATGTTCGTGCACGTTGTTGGCTCCGACTCTTAGATATAAGTCTAGTGTACTTAAGCGACCAACTGTTTATACATGTTGTTGGCTCCGGGCTCATCTTTTTACATATATCCAAGCGACTAACCATTTATAGACGTTATTGGCTCCAGCTCTTGGGTATATTCTTTTGTTCCTAAGTGACTAACCGTTTATACACGTTGTTGGCTCCTGCTCTTAGGCTCATCCTATATATATACATAAGCGACCAACTGTCTGTACACGTTGTTGGCTCCGGCTCTTGGGTATATTCCTATGTTCCTAAGCGACCAACCGCCTAGTGACGCATTGTTGGCTCCGACTCTTAGGATCGCCCTTTTTCCTTATTTTTAGACAACCAATCGCTTTATGATGTTTTGTTGGATCTGGCTTCTAGATATGATATCCTCATCTGCCTAGACAACCAACTGCTTAGTGATGCATCTTGGCTCCCGCTTTTAGATATGTTGTCCTCATCCGCCTGCTAGATGACCAAACACTTAATGACGCGTTGTTGGCTCTGGTTTCTAGACATGCTATCTTCATCTTCTGAAGTGACCAACGGCCTAGTAACATGTTGTTACTATTGGTTCCAGCTTCTAGGAATATGTCCTTATGGCTAAGCAACTAACCGTCATTGCTATTGGCCATGACTTTTAGCCATAAGTCTTTGGTACTTCTGGACGACTAATCTTCATTACTGTTGGCTCCGGCTTCTAGATGTGCTTTCATATTTAAGTGACCAATCATTTTTACCGTTGGCTCCAGCTCTTAAACATGATTTCTCAGTGTCCTTAGACAACTAATCGTTGTTATAGTTGGTTCTGGCTTCTAAGGATGCGCCTTTTCCTGACTACTAATCATTGTTATTGTTGGCTCTGACTTCAGAAAAGGTTCAACTTCAGTTTCCCTGATAATATTGTTTGACGACAAATCGTTGTTACCGTTGGCTCCAACTTTGAACAATATCTCTATGCTTTACGAACTATGTTGGTCTGATTCCTTTTAAGGATACGTAAGAATCCTTGCAAAGGTCCGACTTCATAGTTGTGTGAGTCTTTGAGTTGGTTTCGACTCTTGTCGCCCTTTCTGTGTTTCTATTACAAAAATGTGTCGTCCTTTTATGATGATGTTCGTCCGCAAGCGAGTTCTATCACCGAGGGGCTCTGTAGATATCCCATTTTTGTAGTCTTTTTTTTATATAAAATAATTACTAGAATTTATTGTTAGTTAAGTTTATTATTATTATCATAGGCTTGGGTCTATTAATGTATGAGCCTAATCTATTTAATTAAGTCTAATAAGTGGTCCAGTCCAGTCTAAGTCTAGTTACAGTTAACAGTTCGGTCCAGTTAGGTTTAACCTATGTTAGGATTCTTTAGATTCATGAAAAGGGTCATTTGGCTGATGAGAAGGGAGAGAAAAAACCGTAGAAGAAAGGTCGCTAGGTCACAAATCCCGAATTCTCGTATTTGGCATACACCCAAACTTTGACAAGCCATAATTTACTCATACGATACTCAATTTAGGCAAATCAAGTGCATAAATCGTGTATTATTTCAAGAGATACAACTTCACAAAAGAATTCGAATCCATTTGAGATCGTCTTCTGGGTCGAAATAAGGTTTTTCTGGTCGGTAGATTTCCTTTCTCGGGTTTTCATTTGTCTTACTCTAATCTGTTCATACATACTCGATTTAGGCGATTCAAAAGCCTATATCGTGTATTCTTTTCAAGGGATACAACTTTCCAGAAGAAGTCAAATCCATTTGAGATCGTCTTCTGGCTCAAAATGGGATTTTTCTGGTCAGCAGATTCCCTTTCTAAGGTTTTCATCTGTCTGACTTTAATCTACTCATTCAATATTCGATTTAGGCAATTCAAAATCCTAAACCGTGTATTTTTAAAAGCTACTATTTTTGGAAGAAGTCAAATCCATTTAAGTTCATCTTCATGTCCAAAATGACGTTTTTCTAAAAAAAAAAAACAGAGACTTCCTTTCTAGGTTGCTGACTAGCCATAACTTGCCCATGCAATATCTGATTTAGGCGTTTGAATAGCCTAAATCATGTGTCTTTTCGAGAGCTACAAATTTGTTGAAGGAATCAAATCTGTTTACGATCATATTCCGGTCCATAATAGCAATTTTCCATTCAGGCAATTTATTGTTCTTAGGTTTTAATGTCAAATCGATTCTCGAATCAAGCCATTGGACGATCCGGACCGAGGTGTGATTCTCTATCCTTCATTTCAGTATTTTTATTTTTAATTAGGGGATTCTAGATTGTTTCTCCCTCCACCGCTATTGGATCTCGATTAAAAAAATAAAAATTAAATTCAATGTCTTTTAGTTTTTTTAGAATTCTAGACACCTAGAAGAGTAGTCAATTTGGAGTTCTAAGTTCATTCGGCTAAAAGAAGTTGAGTCATTATAGGAGTCAAAGACCGAGATCTAGGTCACCTCCTATAAAACCAGCGTTGAACTACGACAGTTTTGATTCCGGTTAGTTCAACTGGATATATAAGCCATTTGACCCCTACAGTCGATGACTCCTGCTGTCGAATTCAAACAAATAATATAGAATAAACTTAGGATATATATATATATATATATATATATATATATATATATATATATTTTTCTTTTTGGTCCAACATGAGAATTTTCATATTAGAAATAGGATAATTTTTATGGTTACAAGAGTAGTCAGACTACTATCCGTGAAAATAAGATAAGGTAAGTAGCGTAATTACAACCAAATCGAAACTACGAAGAAGTTTATCACACAAATATATACATAGCTAGGAACATCATTCCATGGAAACAAGAGAGGAGGATAGAACAAAAGCAAAACATGCTCCTTCTAGAATCATTTATCGCAGTAACTGGGAGTGGCTGATCTGAAGATGGTGGAAATCCTTGATAGCAAAAAGAATGTCCTCCATCAGACCAGCGTTAGTAGCGTTCCTGTTCCTGCTAGGCTGCTGTAAATTAGAAATAAGTAACTTGTAATTAATTTTGAGATCCAAATGAGTAACTTTGAGATGAGATAGCCATCTCAAGCAAATGAGCAGACTCTTTTGGTTAGCCTCAGAACAATTATTTGAAGGAAAGATTCCTTCAAAATTATTAGTAAGAGCATTCAAAGAATCAAATAAAGAGATTTGTAAACTGAAATCATATGTAGCATTCCTGAAAGTGCAAGCCATATAAGAGGAGAAGGAGGAGATTCCTTGTCTGCAAGAACACGAGAAAACGAAGGATACTCTCGGACCATTTCTTGTTCTGTCAGTCACTTGAAGAGGAAGTCTTGTATCTTTCTTAGGTCGGTAACATAGCCAAATATCTTTACCGAGTGTCAGCCTTTGGGTAGAAATATGCCTAATGTTCCAGGGTTCTTGCTCAAAAATTAGCTTGTTTCAGTTGGTCCAAATGAGCCATAGGGTTATAATTATAGTGTTACGGAGATGGAGTAGCTTTGAGGAATTTGGAATCGAGATCCACGCAATTCAAGTAAAAGGAAGTAGAGATTGAAAGGGTGTGGCCAGTGCCTAATACCTTCTTGTTGAGTACTTAGTCCCCAAACCCATCTCTTGATTTCGACAGGATAGTTGTCCTTTTGGACATCTAAGAATCATTTTAGGGGTTTTCTTATTTTTCATAGTTTAAATTAAATAAAATGGCGACTCTTAAAATCCTTTGAAATTTTTCCGAGGCGGTTCATCATACCTGCCAATATGCCATAGGCCAAAACTGGCATTCTCCCAGAAAAATGGTAGAGCAGTGAAATGGTCCAGGTGTATGGTTTCTCTCTCAACGTTAGTGTGAGTTCATTACGTTAGCTTGACTTGTACTATATACCTCCCACAAGTGTCCAAGTTTCCAACATAAGGGTACTTGTAATGGCTTCTCCGCAGTAGTGTCTTATAGCCAGTGAAAGAACAGTAGTATGCAAATATGAAGGCGAAAATGCCAATAAACATTCTTATACGATGCAATCCATAGTCAGACATAAATTTTATACTAACCACTGCGGTGATGTACTCTTTGTACATGTCTTTTAGCAGTAAACTTGGATCATCCTCCCTTAGGTATCATATATGCAAACCAATCTCATGCAGACCATTACGACCACTAGGAAAATAAGGCTGCAAGGAATATGGGATATGAATATCATGTTCGCATATAATATGAGACGTTGACTATCTATCCTCATCATGCCAAGCAAGTTATTAGAAGGTAGCCAAGCATCCTTGTTCTTCTCTCTCTTCTTTTTCCAGGCCGTAAAATTCTCCATGTTTGCATTAGAATATACATGAAAGTGGAGGAATATATATTGATCTCTACTATCCTCAAATGATTATGAAGTCAGTTTCTAACCTTAAGCAAGTCTATAAAGGCATCTATAGCAAAATTGTCAAGGCGCGATTCTGGAGCCAATGTCATGACATTATCTTGCAAAAGGTTGTACGCATGAGCCTCGTCCTCAGCAGGAAAATCTTTAGTATCCTTCGGCTCAGGCCTAAAAAAATGCTCTTTAAGGCTATCTACCTTATGCGGCTTCAGAACCGTGGTAAGTTTTCCTTTGTCAGGCCAAATATACCAATGCTCTTGAGAAGTTTCTTGAGTCAGTTGACTCTGGAGCTTAGTACCATAGGCATAGTCGGAATGGCTCCTCAATATAACCCCTGTAAGCATGCTGAACTTTTGAGGTTCGGCCTTGTACCTTTCAATCTTCTCTTTTACATTGTCAGGGGCATGCTTGATAAACCAGGAAACCAACCTAAACAAAAGAATAGAAAAGGAAATACATTCACACAAAAAATGAAAATTCTGCATAAGGATTATAGCATAATTAAGATAATTACAACATTGAACTCCCAAAGTTGGTCGTATATCGCACGTGGCTGATAAGATGTTTGAGTGACTTCTGAAGGGCAATACATTAGCTTGGGCATTATCCTGAGAAACCATTCCCTATTTTCCTTGATGCTAGTCTTAGGGATCTTGAGCTATACAAGGCCATCATAATTCTCTTGCTACCTGTTCCATTATTCTATTTCCTCACACAACAGAGATAATGTATCCAGTTGGTCAAACTGCTTATGATTTGCCACCCACCGCCCTAATATTATCATCAAGTGCAGAGGCTTGCAATTCATTCTTATGTTCAACCCAGCTATAACCTGGATCCTTAATGATCCGCTTAGCAACCATCATTTTTCTAACTTCCTTTGCATCATCCCACCTTCCTAAAGAAGAGTACATATTGGCTAGAAGGACGTAAGGGGCTGAGTTTTGCGGGTCCAGCAAGAAAAGCTCCTCTGCGGCTCTTTTTGCCAAGCTTACATTAGCATGAACCCTACAAGAACTAAGCAAAACCTCCCACACAACTGGATCATCATTATATGGCATCTTATCTAAAACTGCTTCCACTTCTTGAAACCGACCAGCACGGCCAAGGGAATCAATAATGCAAGTGTAATGTTCTAAAAGTGGCTCACTTCCATATTTCTGCATAGAGTTGAATATTCGAAGTCCATGATCGACCAACCCAGAATGACTACAAGAAGTTAGAACAGCAACAAAGGTTATGTCATCAGGTTTCTCGTCTGATTGAATCATGTCTTCGTAAAGGCAGACTGATTCATATCCGCGTCCGTTCTGTGCATACCCATGTATCATTTCATTCCATGTAACGGTACTTTTAGAGGGCATTATATCAAAAACTTGCCTCGCACCATCCACATTACCACACCTGGAATACATATCAATTATAGCAGTCCCTACAAAGATATCATCTATATATCCATCTTTTATTGTCTGGGCATGTACCTGCCTCCCCCGGGGCAAAGATGACAGTTTCGAACAACTCCTCAATATAGTTGTGTAAGAGAATTCAGTAGGATACATCCCGTCACCCAGCATTTTTTTATAGAAAGTGAAAGCTTCCTCATCGAAAGAATCAAGTGTTAAACCTGCTATCATAGAATTCCAACAGACAACATCCAATTCTGACATTCTACCAAAAATACATTTTGCCATCTCCGTTTTATTGCATTTTGAATACATGCCAATAAGTCCACTAGCAACATATACATCAGTGTGAAACAAGGCTTTTAAGGAGACAGCATGGACCTGCTTTCCATCCTCCAAAAGTCCCATGGCAGCACATGAGCTTAGGACAATAGCCAAAGTAGTCCGATCAGCATGGACGTTTCGAAACTGCATTTCTCTAAACGTCCTTAATGCCTCCACATGGTTTTCATTTTGGGAATACCCTGAGAGTATAGCGTTCCATGAACTCAAGCTCGGGGATGCCATTCTATCAAATAGCTGGCGTCCGGTTTCAATATCCCCTGACTTCACACATGCTGCAAGCATATTGATGTAAGTGACCTCATCAGGCTCGAAACCATGGTTTTGCATCCTGTTCATGTATTCCACGGCTTTATTAATTTGATATTTCTGGCCATACCCACCTATCATAACGTTCCATGACACAACACTAGGTTCTGGCAACTTAGAGAAGATTGCCTCGGCGCAGTCCATATCCCCATTCTTCGCGTACAAGTCAAGCAACGAATTGTTCAAATGAAGATCACTTGCAAAGCCAAGTTTAATAGAGAGGCCATGTATTTGTTGGCCATTCATATTGCAGGCAAACCCATCACTTTGAGCCCCACGCCTAGTGCACACACCCAGAACGCTAGACAATGAAACAGGATCGAGTTGAATCCCAAACCTCTGCATTAATCTAAACATGTTATATGCCTCCTCAACTCGATCAGTCTCCAACAAACCGCCTATCATTGCAGTAAAAGCAACCTCGTTAGGTTCAGGCAAGTCCCCAAAAGCCTGTATTGCATCCTCTATGCGCCCACACTTTGCGTACATGCTCAATAAAGCATTACCCACATACATATTTATGTCCAGACCAAATTTAGTAGCAACACCGTGACACCCCCTACCGCACTCTACGTCAACCAATGCACCACAGGCACTTAAAACACTAGTCAATGTGAAACGAGTAGGCACAAATCCTTCCCTATTCATCCTATAATAAACATCCAACCCTCGATGCTCACACCCGTTGCGCACTAGAGCACTGATCAAAGTGTTCCACGACACCTCGTTTCTCTCAGGCATTTCGACGAACATTTGATATGCATCTTCTGTTTTCCTCTCCTTGCAATATGCAGCTAGCATGGCGTTGCAAGAGTAAATATTTTTCTGCGGCATTTTGTCGAACACGTGGCGTGCAGTGTTGATATGGCCACATTTATAATAGAACTCAATGAGGCGATTCGAAAGGAAGGTGTCGACAAAACGGCCGATGCGGAGGATGCGAGCGTGGAGGGTTTTGCCTGATACGTAGGCCTTGTTGTCTATGCAAGACTGCAAGAGATTTGGTAGAAAGGCGGTCGTCTTGCTTTCCATTTTGGGCAGGTGGAGTAGTTTGAATTTAAAGATACGTCGGACACGACGTCACTCTATGAGACGGACCTCTGGCATCTCTGACATTGCTTCGCAAGCAAAGAGTTAGATTACGGCCTTTTTCGGTGTTTTCGTTTCCATGATGAGGAGAACAATTCTTCACATTTTCTCAAAAAGTAGTTTTTGTTGTTTTGCTCTCACCCAATTTTGTTGGTTACCTTCTTTTTCCTTCGCTGCCCTGGTTCGCAACCACCGAATCAAGATGGAGCGATTGCCAGAAGATCTCTGCAGAGTTGTTTGAAGCTTGGAAAATTCCAACATCGATTCCACATCGAAGCAAGTATAATGATATGAGTCCTGCAAATGGCACCCATGGTTCCATTACTTGTGTTGGTACATGGAGTGGCTTTATCCATCTTAGTTTACATTATAATTGTAGGGATACTAGAGGAATAGATGGTTTAATGGTGGTTAAGATAATGTTATACAGTACAATACACGTCGTAACCATGTTGTTCGACCATAAAACTTAAAAAATTGGCCTTAAACTACAACATGAATAAACCTAAATTTGAGAAGCTTGCTAGCCCTAAAGAAGATTTGTTATATGACGGGTTGGGTGGGATCTTGACTCTGAGAAGCTTTTTCATAGCTTGAAGCCCATTGGGAGTGCTTTAATGTTACTTCAAGCACAAAATTGGTAAGATTTTGGCATGGGCGGCCCATTAAGGATGATACCTACTTGATCATCCTGCATATTATTACAGTGTTACGAGTTTGAGGAGGAAAGTGTTGCATTATGTTTGTCGTTAGAGATCTCTTCCACACCTAATTCCTTGCTGAAACTGCAAAAGGGACGGATTGAGGACGAAAGCAAACGACGAAAGCAAAAGTGGACAGGATTGGGAGACGTCACAAGCCCTAACTAAAAATCGGTGGGCGCCACGCATCAAAGAGGTGTTGCATCCAGTGAGATGGCTTCATGACGGTTGGAAAGATTGAGAGGTCCTCCAAAGGAAGTGATCCTACGTGACAATGGAGGTAAGAAGAGGCATTTGTCATCAAGCAGCAACAATGTAAGTAAGAAATCCTTTCCAATGGAGAATCCTACAAAAGCATTGGGATCGGCAAGATTTGCTGACGTTGATGACATTTGGCCCAAGAAGATGGAAAATTCTAGCCTGGACTCCGACCTAGAAATGGAGGTTAAGGAAGACATTCTGGCAATGAAGCAAAAAATTTTGGAAATGAGATGGGAATTTGATCTTGCGTGAAAAACTAGGGTTTCTTGCATCCCAATTCCAAGAACAGGCACAAACAGTTGGAAATAGTTTGGAGAAGAATGGATAGCAAGAAATTTGCCACGAGTCGTTGCCAGGTCAGCAACACGTGGATGACACGGGTGTCAGTGAGGACACATGTAACATCTGACTTGTTTAAAATGGGAATTGAGAGAATTTTTTTTTCAATGTTACCCCCCAACACCTAAAGAAATTATGGAAAATAGAAAATAACTGTGAAGAATCAAGAAGCGAACAGAGAGATGAGTCATGAATATTATGCAATGGCTTTACGACCAAATAAAGAATTCATTTAGGCAAATTGTCTAGAATTCATCCGCCCACAAGAAATTCAAGGACAGAAAAGGGTGGAATGCACTCAGGAGGATATTGCAGAAGAGATGAACACGTGGAAGAATGCACTTATTGTTTTATGTCCTGGGAACAAGACTGCCTTTCCATGTTATAAAGGGTTACCTGAAACAAAAATGGAGACAATGTGGTGAGTTTTCTCTAAGTTTCCTCAAGACAAGAGTATTAATAGTGATATTTGCAACAAAAGTATCAAAACAGAAAATTCTTGAAAAAGGACCTTGGTTGTTTGATAGTAAGCTGGTGATAGTCCAACCTTGGACATCAATGATGTCCTTATAAAAAGAGGGGTTAAGTGTAATCCCTGTGTGAATTAAACTTCCACAATTACCTTTGCAATTCTGGTCGAGCCATTTCTTGAGCAGAATTGTAAGTGCTGTTAGGAAGCCGCTATTCATGAATTCTATGATGGCTTCCAAGGAAAGGCTTAGCTATGCTAGAGCATGTGTTGAAATAGATATTAAGAATAGTCTTCATGAGATAATTCTGCTCAAAGGACCTTTGGCATAAGGTGATTGAACAAAAAATTGAATATGAATGGATGCATGTAAAGTGCTCTTATTTTTCAGTCACAAAGACAGTAAATGTTATAGAAAAACTATGGTGCACGAAATTTGGAAAAAGAAGGAGGTTACAACAGAAGAGCCAGACATCAGTCATGGGGAAGCACCAGAGCATATAATAACTCAGATACATGTAAAGAGTAATCATGTGGTGGATAATGATAGTCAAGTGAAAAAAAATAACAAATTCAGTGTCAGTTCAGATGAGGAACAACTTGGACTTGAAGGTGTTGGGGGGGTGCAAAAAATACAAGCATTGAGCAGGTTGTGATAGGTCAAAAGCTCACAACCAATGAGAAATGGTCTAAGGAGTAGAACTGCTAGTAGAGGCAGTGGAACAAAATTTAGAAGACTACTATTTCAACTTGGAACATCAGGTGGTTAAATGATAAAGTGAAGCAATCTGATGTGAAGAAAAGGATGAAGCAACATAAAGTAAACATAATAGGCTTGATAGAGACTAGAGTAAGGGAAGATAATATATCAAGAATCACTAGGAAATGGAATAAGGACCGGTGCTTTCCATATTACCTAAACAATAAATGAGTCTCAACACTATGGTGTAGCTGGAATAACAGAGTGGTGCAAATGGATATTATAACAAAATCTGCACAACAAATCATTGGAAAAGCCACCCATGTGGAGTCTGATGAGCCATATTTTGTGACATTTGTGTATGGAAATAACAAGGGTGGAAAGAGAAGGTCTTTATGGTCTTAAATGGAAGCTGATGCCAGAATCATAGGGGCAAATACATGGATAGTGGCTAGGGATTTTAATGTAGTAAGGAGTGCAAAATACCAGGAACTAAATGCCCTTCAAGAAGATATCTTTATGAACCAGAATCAATGCCTAATTCAACAAGAAAAAGAAATGCAAGCTCAGTACTATGCACAAGTGCAGGCAGAGGAAGCCTTTTATTATCAAAAAGCAAGAGTAAAGGAGGTGAAATTGGGGGATGATAATACTACATTTTTTCACGTACATAAAGCCCATAATAGAGTATTGTTTATAGCAGATGAAGAAGGAATGTATATCTCTGGAGCTAAGGAGGTGCATAAAGTAGCTATCCAACATTTTAGAATATTTCTTAGAACCCCTGTGCTAGCTTGCAATCACACTAAGGCAAGGCTTGCTACAGTTATTAAAAGTATGGTTACTGTACAAGATCAAGCTATGCTCTCAATACCTATGGCAGAAAAGAAAATTCATGTTGCCATCTCTTCACTTAAACCAAATAAGGCACCAGGCCCTCAGGGTTATAGTTCAACACTTTTCAACAAAATTGGGAGATTCCTAACCTTTTGTGGCTAACAGGAATATTGCAGACAACATTTTATTGATGTAAGAGCTGGTCAAGAACTACCATAAAAATGGGGCTCGAAGAGATGTTTAACGAAGATTGACCTACAAAAGGCATATGATTCAATAAGTTGGACTTTTTTGCAATAAGTCATGGAGGTAATGCAGTCCCCTGCAATATTTATTCAATGGATCATGTTATGTGTGGCAACTGTTAGATTTTCAATCTTTTTTTATGGCCGTATGGATAGATATTTCACTAGTGCCAAAGGCTTGAGACAGGGGGACCCTGTGTTTCCCTATCTATTTTTATTGGTTATGGAAGCAATTTTGAGTATTTTAGATGACTATGCAGGCTCACCAAACTTCCAGTACCATCCTAAATGCAAAGATATGAAGCTTAGCCATCTTTTTTTTGCTAATGACCTATTACTCATGGCCACAGTTGATCATCAGTCTTTGTTGTTGATAAAGCAAGCATTTGGTGACTTTGAACAAATGGCTGGGTTATCTCCCAATTTGCATAAGATTGCCATCTACTTGACTGGGTTGATGATAATACAACAAGAACTTTAGCTGGAGATATTGGGATTCCAATTAGAGGTTTTCCTGTCACCTATCTTGGAATACCACTCAAATCCATAAAGCTCTACTATAAAGATTGCAAAGTGCTTATTAAGAGACTGGAGAATAAAGTTTCAAGTTGGACAAAGACATACTTATTATATGCAGTAAGAGTTCAATTTGCCACATCTATTCTTCTCAGCATGCATGTCTATTAGTGTACAATTTTCATCCTATCTAAAAAGATTATAAGGCAACTGGAAGGCAAAATCTGATCTTTATTTGGCATGGACAGGATGTAAAGAGCACTGGGGTTAAAACTATATGGCATGAGGTATGTCTACCTAAGAAAGATGGTGGATTGGGTATAAAGAAATTGGAAGAATGGTATAAAGCTGCTATATGTAAAAATTTATGGGATTTAACCCATAGAAAAGATACCTTGTGGGTTAAATGGTGCCATATCTATATAATGAAAAGGAATCACCTTTAGACATCCAAACCACCAGTGACACTATCTTGGACCTAGTGCAAAATACTGAGAATAAGATCTTAATTCAAGGCTTTCTTCAAGCATCACTAGGCAATGTGAAGAACACTTGGTTGTGGATAGATAGATGGCTTAATAGAGACTCAATAATTAGTAGATATGGCAAGAGTTGTACATGACTCTGGTTTGGCAATCATTACTAAAGTCTCTGCTTTTATAGAGGAGAACACATGGAGATTACCTACTTTAAGATCGATGGCATTGAGAGGTTTTGATTCTACTTTAAGGAACATGGCAGTACCAAATGTTCAACAAAATGATCAAATACTTTGCTATCTACATGCTAATGGGAAGTTCTCTATCAAGAGGCTATAAGAACCAATCAATAGCTACTGTATGGTGGAAATTGGTGTGATTCAATGGGCATATTCAAAGATGTTCTATGATTCTTTTACTGCTCTGTAAAGGGGGAATAAGAACTAGGGATAAGCTTAAGAAATGGGACATCACTCAAGAGGACCAATGTGCATTGTGCTCAGGAAGTCAAGAAACTGCAGATCATTTATTTGTGAAGTGCTCATTTGCTCAAGAAGTTTGGCAGCTCAGCTTTGAAAAATTGAAACTATTAGTACCATTGCATTCTTGGGTTAATTTCCTACAATATGCTACTCAACACTTCAAGGGCAAAAGCTTTAGAGCTAAATTCTGCAAGCTGGTATTGACTAGTACAGTCTATGGAATATGGATGGAGAGAAATGTTAGAATTTTTGAACATAAGCAAACAACTCCCCATGGCTGCTTTAGTATAATTCAGTAATGGATCCAGTTTAGGGTCAGGAGTTGGCCTAAGGCCCCAGCAAATTCTAAGAATTGGGCGCTGTGTCAAGCATGGGACTTGGGGAATGTTGTGGTTAGGAATGAACAGTGAAAGGAAGTGGTAGGTTTTCTGTAACAATAGAAAGTAAAGGATAACTTGAGGGAGGGGTAACAATGTAAATGTAAATTTCCAAGTTTTGTGTTAATTTTGGGCCAAGGGTAAGGTCAGCCCTTCTACAGAGCCTGGTGAGAAGAACAAGCCTCTACCAGTGCACCAAGTGAAGGTAATTGACACATCTATCCGGGCGCTTGATCCTTCTATGCATATTTAAGAAAATAAAACCATGGGTTAAGCTAGCCAAATCACCCCAGTTTGAGGCAAGATATGTTCCCTGTCGAATTTATTGTTGAAGACTATCTTGAAGTTGAATACGGTGCTGAGCCAGAATCTTTACCTAGTTCTATCTCTGATGAATTTTCCTAGCTTATTTTCTAGATTTTTAGATTATGTTTTTCCAGATTCGTTATTTCAATTGGTTATATAATTGTTGATTCCTCTACGACACCCTCAACCCAGGTGACGTCACTAGGCTGAGTTATCGATCGTAATCACATTCAAAACCCTGTGCTGAATACATAGCAACTACATCCTCATACTCATACATCATTAATAGATGCTCCCAAACGCGTTCTTACAAAAATTTTCTTACAAACATACACCATACTGCAGCGGAAGACTTAGAGGTCTTTAAACAACATGAATGTTTACAACCTAATATACGACTGTAGTCGTAGGACTCTTATCAACCTATCTCGCAACTCAATCTTTATCCCACCGTTTAGCGGGTCTTACCTCACACAACTTATCCCCTTGCTCAACTTTTTCTAGCTTGTTTCGCTTCTCTTTTCTAGAGGTTCTCCTTGATCCACCTTATAGCCTGCACAATACAACATAAGGAATGAGCGCAAATCGCCCAGTAAAGACAATACGAGGAGTATTGTGTACAAGTGATTCAAGAAACTCAGAGGAATAATAATCATCTCAACGATAGAAATGAATCAAGAGTTCCAATAATTTTCAACGTCAACATAATTGTCAAACAATGTTTTGTTTCGTCAGACTGAGTGGCTTCAAGGCCCAACATAACAGCATTACTGCCACCTCCTCATGGACTGGACTGACTGACGGACCGACTATGCAAGTGGACCCAAAATCCAAGGTCATAAAGGCAAACATCATTGGAATACAAATCATTAAAATCATCAACATCAAAAGAAAATCAAATGCAATGCACATGGACACGACAGACAGGACTCGACCAGACACGACAGACTCTGCTCGAGCGACATTCATCCTCTTTGGCTAGTGATTATAAGTCATAGGCCATCCTCCTCATATTGATGTCCCATTTTACGGGATGTTCATCTCAGTCTCAAGTAAATAGAAGAGACACTGTCAACAAGCAGGGAACTCATTTAGAGTGCTTTCCCTAACCACGTTACAACAAAACAACAAGACTTCATCAACGGGGCGGACTAAGGGAAAATTTATTCCACCTTAGGTCCTCAACAACACAGCTCAACAAGGAATACTGGATCAGAAGATCAACCGATGTTCAGACTTAACAACAAGAGTTCAACATAACATCATCAACCGGGCGGACTTGGGAGAAGACTACCGCAAGCCCTCAACAACGTTCTTACATAAGAGAAATGTCGACTACCAATAAGTGCCGACATTTCACAACAACACGCAATGACCTCAACAACATCATCATCAACGATAGGGCGGACTCGGGAGAAGTTGCCACAAGTCCTCAACGGTGTTCTCAAAGAGAAGAGATATCAGCAATCAATAATTGCCGACATCTCACAACAACCACACGATAATCCCTACGCAACATCATCATCCACTTCAGGTATGCTAATTGAATCAAATCATTGCATACTAGGACACCCATCATCCTCGTTAAATTCTATCAACAGGGCGGACTAAGGGAATTTATTCTACCCTAAGTTCTCAACAGCACAATTCAAATATGCGTATACCGGTCACAATGACTACCGGTGACCAATCATAACAACACGTCATCAACATGGCATGCTAATCGAACAATGAATTAGCATATGAGAACCGCATTATCCTTACCTCATCGGCTTATAGCCAAAGCAACTCGCAACTTCAGATCGCAACAAGCTGCGCCACCTAGTCAAATAATACTCTGCTCGTTAGACATCATTCAACATATACACACTCCTTATTCTACCCCTTCCCACTTAACCGTTCATAGCGTCTTATGACAACTTGTTAATCCGATCTGATAACCGGATCCCTAATCTAGCCTTATCGACGCATTAGTGGTAACCACCATCTCTTTCTCAACGTATTAACACCGTTCCTCACTTCCTACCATTCTGGACGCTTAATAACGTGCGTTTTCAAAAATTTTAACGCCAACCTGGCAAATTACCAAAATACCCCTCTGATGGCCGCTACACCACCAACACCCCAAAACCGCTTTAAAACTACTTTTTGGATGTACTACATCATATACAGCCCAAATAGTCCCTCAAAAAATTTTAAAGGGGAAATTCTCAAAACACCCCCTGACGGCCATCGCCCCAACAAACATCTCAAAGCTATTCTAAAATAGCTTTTCGGATGTCTTACACCCCTTCCCAACCCCTTCCCAAACCAACAGTCCTTCAAAGGGTTTTATAGAAAAATTTTACCAAAATACCCCCTCTAGGCAGCAAATTACCAAAATGCCCCTGAGGGTTCACTATCACCGCAACGCCCTGAATCAGCTTCGAAACAATATTTTAGGTGTTTTACAACCCTTTCCGGACTAAAAAGTCCTTTGAAAACTTTACCGGTAAAATTACCAAAATACCCCTCTCCGAGTGGCAAATTACCAAAATGCCCCTGAGGGTTCCCCGCCTCAGAAATATCTCAAAAGTGCTTTAAAATAATATTTTAAGCCTCCTTCATTCATTCTTGAGCTAAAAAGTATTTTACAAAATTTTTGCCCAAAAATTCCTAACCGGTGTCTGGATCGAGCGCTTAACAGCCTGTTCGGCCAAAAATACCTAACGACTTCAGAATGACCCTAAAACTTGGAAAATATAACTTCTCAGCATCATAGAGTCCTCATAAAAATTTTGCGCAAAACCGCCATCGTTTGATATTTTAAATTTCACCATAAAGTTTCAAACTTCCCACATCCGTTCACCTCCTTCCTGATCTTGGGAAAATCTGAAAATTTTTCAACATACAGGTCTCCTAAACATAACTAGGGTCTCTTTTTTACACTTTGGCTAAATCGGACCCTAACTATTTTTCAAAATTCACGAAAGAAACTGCCTAAAATAATCCTATCTTTAGCGACCATTACAAGTACTGTTCAAATCAAAGGCACACACTATTGCACTTTTTTCCACACGCACTTCCTTCTTCCTTCAGCTGTGAGACATGGCTGTCCAACTTACTTATACACCCATGAATTCGTCTAAAATCATCAAAAATCACCTACGTGAATAACTCATAACATCTAATTACACCATTTAAATTTATTATCACCTCCCTCAACCCACGAATCATCAAAATACACACACACCCGAAACAAGAACACACACGCCCACACACACACACAGCCAACACCCAAACACACTAAACACCCTGAAATCCTTTAAAAACTCACCCAAACTCCATTTTTTCCCTCTGATTTTGGTTTTCCCTCGAGCCTCATCGTCCTCTGTTCTGGGTTTTCCTTCTCCCTGCTTCTTCTTCTATTTTGTTCTTTCTTTCCCGAAAGGGAAAGTTTCTTCTTCTATTTTGCCCTTTCTTTCCCGAAAGGGAAAGTTTCCTCTTTTGTTTTTTTTTCCTAATATTTATCTATACCTTAGTTTATACTTTTATTTCATGAGTCATCAAATAGTCAAGGATGAGGTGGCACTATCTTGTGACCAATTTTACAAATTTGCACAATGGCACTCCAAATTTCCATATTCGCAAAATAGCCTCGCAAGTTTCAAAAATTATACTTTGACCCCACAACTTTGGAAAAATTGCACTTTAACCCTAAAATCACCCTAACGCTCCATGTAGCCCCCTAACACCTTATTATCATCAAAAGGATGCTACTTAATAAAGATATGCATCCCGTTCATCATATTTTTTAAAATTATATTTTTGCCCCTTAACTTTCTATAATTTCATTTTAACCCCCCCAAAACCACACTAACCCCTTATTTAGCTACCTAACACTTAATCATCATCAATATATTGCTACTTAATAAAAATAACACCCCCCTAATTAATCAAACTCACGGTTAGATTAATTTTCGGTATTTTCGGGGTATCACATCCTCTTAGTCTTTGATCGACTATTTAGTTTGATGATATAATATGACTGATGATGGCTCACAACTCACAACAAATGGACAAAGAAAGTGAAAAAAAGAAAAAGAACAAACGAATGTAGGTTTCCATTAGTCTTCCTTAGAATGAGCACTTCCCATGATTAGGGGCCATCGTTTAGCCACTGCATAATATCTTGGTTACCTTATAATAGGTATTTTCACTTGTTAGCCCTTTGTGCCTAAGCAGTTAGCCCATCTTTTCGGAAGCTTATATTTCTAAACTTAGGGCCGTTAGTTTCCTTGTGTGTGCCAATCAGACTAGACTCAATAGGGAAGATGTTGGTCTATTAATTTGTGCCCAACATAAAAGGCCTTTTTTTGTGGAGACCAAACTCCCCAATGATTATTTGTTTGACCTTAACCAAAAAAAAAAAGGTTGAAGTAAGATTAAGAAAGATTTTGTAAGCCTGCATTGGTGTTGTTTGAATTTTTAAGATCGATCTGTATAGAGTCAGGGACTATTTACATTTTGAGGTTGAAAAAAAATAACAAAAAAGAAAATTCTCTTCTAAGTCCAGTTTGCAATTAGGCATAAACTTTAGTTCCAGTTGTGTTATCACAGTCCCTTTTTTTCTTCGTAGAGTTGGAGGGAATATCTCCTTAGTTAAAAAGGACATTGGACTAGAATCCCCTTTGTAATGTTCCCCAAAGCTCAATTATTCGGATAAACATACCTCACCTTCTTCAGCTTCCTTTTTCCTTTTCCCTTCACCAAATTCTCTTTCATCGTTGGTCAAGTACACCTTTGAGGTGAGCATCTATTTCACCAGACCCCTTGTGTTGCCATCCAAATTTTGTTCTCCTTTAGTCGAGAGTACCAGAAATATGAGCATCTCTTCTTTATTCCCGTTCAGTCATCACCTCGACATTGGTGACGGTCTTTAGATTCTCCCTCAATGACATATTGGAGTCTCAAAACATGGGCACGATTAGATGAGTATTAACAACATGAGCACATTGTGGGCAAACACAAGTTTTCTACCCTTGAGATATTGCCTTAATCCTGTTGACAACAATAGGTTGGAAAACAAAGTACCAAAATGGATTAGTGGATAATCTGATTTGCAATATAGAGACGCAAGAGGCTAGAGGCTGCCATATAGCTTGGCAATGGGATGTTTGATGAAATTTTGTTAACTATCTCTATAAGATAGCACCAGGGATTAGTAAACCATTTCGTTGTGTCAAGGGATGAACTTGGGATAACTCTGTATATCGAATAAGACTCAGTCGACATGGATCAAAATGACTTCTCTCATGAGTTATCCTTAGCAGGGTTGGCATGCTACACCTAGGATGTCTTTGTTAACCTATAGGAAACACAAACTCCCAACAACTGTTAGGTGAAAGTGCCTGTCGAGGTAGATAAATCTGAATTGGTTGGTGGAATCAGACGCCTAAGAACAGAATTGAATCTTGGAAGTCTGGTGATCCTCTCGACCTAAGTAGTTGTTTTGTGGGTTAATAGAAGCAAGAATACGGAGCTTTTCCCAGAGATTCAATCCTGACGAATATAAAGCCTTTGCTGTTAGAGGGATTAACTTTACTCACCATCTCATATTTAATGTTCAATTGCACCCAACACCCAGTGATTTTAATTTTGGCACCTAATACCAAAATTTGAAAATGTTGGTATCCAGTACCAATCGACTGTCAAGATGAGCTTCGATTTAACGGGCATCAATTTTTAAGGCTAAATTGGTCGGTTCACTTAGTATGTCCAAGATGGCATCCATATCTATCTTTTGTGCACATTGTTATTCCACTACAGGAAAAACAATGTTGCCAATGATCAACCGATGATCAGCGTCGCCGACATCTATCATTTCATCAACGACATGTACTCCACCATTTTTTTAGACTACTTGCAAACCATAATTCTTAAGTACAACACTCTACAGCCTTCACACACACTAAGCCTCATCAAAATGCAGATCCGTCGCAATTTGTTACACACATTGTTACACACTCCCCAAATCCCGATTCCTAGATTCTCACACTCACCAAATCCTCTGATTCTCCTACTCCCACAACCCTATCAAAACTACGTCACCCGAACCCATCACAAACCCATTGATCCTTCACTCATTCATTGAACCGCAATTCCATTATCAGTCAACCCTAATCCCACAACCCATCAATCTTTCACTCATTTCGTGTAAGCATCGTGGGTTAATTGGAAAAGATTCGGGTAATGGATCTAGAAAATATGGTGTTGGTGAAGGATTAGACTGAGAAACGACACAAAAATTACGCAAGAGAGAGAGAGAGAGAGAGCTTGTTTTTTGCGTGTGTAAAGGCCACGTGAGATCAGATAGGGGTGTGGGGGGGGGGGATGTGTGGAAGAAGCTTAGGTGAGTTGCATATGCGAGATAAAGAGTGAAAGAAAGAAATATGTATGTATGTATATATATATATATATATATATATATATATATATATATATATATATATATATATATATAGAGAGAGAGAGAGAGAGAGGGGTGCCATTTGGAGACAGAGAGAGACCGAAAAGAGAGGGGTTATGTGTGTATAATTGGTGTTGACTAAGATAATATGTATATTTACCAGGTAAAAGACAAAAGACAGATCTACCATTAAAAACTAAAAGCCATTTAGTTAAAGCCCATCTTGATCATTAATTGGTACTGGACGCCATCATTTTTAAAATTTAGTGTTGGAGGACACCCTCTTTACTATAGGCATCTATTCCTTCAAGCAGAGACCTTTTATTGCCATCTAAATTTCTTCTCCTCTAGTCAAAGTCACCATAAACTTAAGGATCCATGTCATTTTTTGGCTCAGGTTCTAACCTAGATATTTGGGGATGCTCTTTTAACTCCCTTCCTCAATTATAGGACCATGACCTATATGCACAGGGTTGATCAAACCCACGAAGACTAAAAGCCAAATATAAAGGAACAAGTGGCTACCTGTGAATTTAGTAGTGGGATCTTTCTGAATCAGTTAGTCTCAAGATGTCTTTAGATATAGACAGGGAGTCCAGGCTAATTATGGCTTTAGGTGGAAGTGTTTTAAGGAGTAGATGAGTCTGAAAGAATCCGTGAAAAAACAACTGTGTGCTTCGGAAGCTTGGTAATTCCTTCAATGTTTAGATCACTGGCATTTTCTTGCGAAAATTTTGGCTAAGGATTTCAGTTGTTATAGAAGAAACTCGATGGGGATACCGAAAGGGAATTAGCACATGTAAAGACAATCGACAGGTAAAGGAGTGAACCGGCCGCTACAAAAATGTTATAGAAGACTTTCTTGTTAAACCGAATACTATGGAGTTTAAAGGTACCATTCAATAACAAGAATGTGAAAACTGTATCCTCGTGAAACGGCCGGTACACTTTGAGGCAGAAATTTTGACATAGTTTACTTTGATATTTTGCCTATCCCTGTACTTGTTCCAATCTCAATATCCAAACTACATCTTTTCCTAAATCCTCCCCCCCCCCCCACACACACACACGTGCGCATGCACGTTGTACTATACATATTTGTGATTAGGAATTAATTTACATTTCTTTAAAGTTTGGAATGTAAAAAGTTTTGAAGTACAAGTCTTGGTAAATAACCAAAAGATAGAATGCCCGGCTAATCTAGTCCTAGGAGTGTACTTCATATATGTACTCTTCTTTGCAAACAGCTTGTAGTCTGACGAATTCAACTCTCCTCCACCACGAAGTCAGAGTCATCTCTCAAAGCTCCTCAATCTCCCAGAGCTCATCATTAGTATCGGTCGGAGTCCAGAAACTCGGGCCTCGTATCTGTATCCCCTTGGGCCGGCGAGGCAGAGCCAACATGCTCTTTTTTCTCTTGGAGACAATTGGTATCTTCTCCTTTAATTTTCTTGATGTCGGGCTTTGCCTTTGCCCTTGCCCACTCTTGGTGATCCCATGTTGGCCCTCGGCTCGTGGGAGGATAGAATAGGTCTCATATCCTTGCGTGCACATGATCTCCCAACGCCAAAGCTAGGTTGTCAACCTGGAGACCATCTCCTTCAAGCTATATAAGCACATCGGAGCTTCTTGGAGGAACCTGGGCAATAGTAAAAAATTAAAAGTATGAAGTGTAAGAAAGGGAAATTTTAAGGAGAAGGAAGAGAGAAACTGTCTCACGTGTTCCAATGCCTTGAGCTCGAATACACCCTTATCCACTATCGGCCTAGGAACTGGTGCTGTCCTGAGGCCACTGTCTGGCTGCATGCATTAATTCTCATGAAGAGAAGGGAATACCTCAAGAGTAGTCCTTGTCCCCATCATCATCATCATGACCCTCTTTGCCCATGGCAAGTCACGTACCACCTTCCCTATAGACAGCATACAGTCCAGCTCGATATGAGTGAAAGTTGATATGGCACTTGTTGTTGGGTTAAAAATAAGAGTCGAACAAACATCCTGCTATTAACTCCTCCCATGTCTCCTGATTAAGGCTCTCTAGGATGAACATCTCTCTAGACGGGTACGCAAAATTTGGGACTCCACTCTTGAGTGATACAGCGGCACATTCTCTAGCCCAGATGAAACTTTTTGAGACATTTCTGGTCATTTAGTGTAATTGTTTATACACTCGCAGTAGATGGTAGCGGAAAGAGCCGACCTCTCCTCTTGGTGGTTCCACATGTTTTTTGCTAGCCCATTGGCCTTCTAGCCCAAAGTTTGGGGCAAAGCAAAAAGATCTCGTAAGCCCGAATATATGGCAAGATCAAAAAAACAAATTCAAAATTTGAGAAACATATAAATGACAAAATTTGTTGAAGAAGTAGATTTAGAAAGTACCTATCGTACGTTGATGGGAGAGCAGTGACCTCCTCCAGTTGTACTCTTTGATCTGGCTAACGTACTCTAATGCCCTGAAGCACCAGAGATGGATAGAGTCATCTCCACTGCTGAAGAGCGTCTCTCCAAGCAGGTAGGCCGAAAGCCCCCGGTATACTGGTCTATCACTGTGTCATCGACCCCCTTTAAATCCATATCTGCATAATGCTCTCTGAGGTGGGGAAGCAGGGTCAAGGTCCCCTTCCTAAGACGGGGATTATCCTAGCATCCTCTGCTCGAACTCTTGGTCTCAATACACCTTGCAAACCTAGGCGACCCGCTACCCGTACTTTGATGATGTCGGCGAAGTCATACGGGGTAAGCTTTGCCTGCCTAAATAGTAGGTGAAATGTGTTCGTGGTGTCCGACTAACGCTCCGCAAATGTTGGAAGGAGCCATTTGCTTCTATTGAAGATGTGCAGTTTGTTCACGCACGTCTTAAATCTGGCGGCCTGCATCTTGGCCCATACCAACTTGCAAACTTCGCTTCACTAATTGTAAACCATATTTGGTGACCCTGTAAGTCTAATGCTAGAACGGTGAGGTAGAAAAGAAAAAATGGGAAGAAATCAACGTGGCATTTCTTAGAGGCATTTTGTCAAAGATTTGGTATGCGTGTGTCAAATGTTTTTTTTTTTTAGATAAAATTTCTATATATCGAGTGCATTTCACGTGTGATGATCATTTTAATACACATTCCGTCAAATTAGGTGTGTAGTTTAGATTATCCCATGTAATTTCCTTGTCCTATGTAGTATGCCCTAGAATTTTGTTCACGAGAAGTCACGAAACATTCCTTGTCTTAAAGAAAGAGATGGGATATGTAGGTTCTTTGATCCTTCATTAGGAGACTCCATTGTTTGGCCGAACAACTGGATAGAATTTTTTTGAGTGACCAACCTTCGGGCCGGCCTCATGACCCCTCTTCGTTCTATGTCCCATAATTTAGGAAAAATAGGTTCGAATTAGGGGAATTAGGAGGTGTTTTTCTCAAATTGAAGAGAAGTTTAAGAAACGGTTTTGTCTCCCTAATTTGGAAGCAAGAAGAAGAATGAAAGAAGTGACCTTTAGCTCGCAATTTGGGGCTTAATTTATGAGTAAGAGAATCTGCCAGTACTCTTGTACCCAAAATAGCCCATTACTCTATGGGCCGATATTAAAACGTGTGATTTCTCGCTAAATATACCAGCCTATTTAAGAAAAATCCGCCATGTACATGCAGCAATTGGCCGGTACATCTGACCTTAAAAGTACCCCAAAGTTACTAATATTACAAAAGTGACCTAAAACATTAAATAATTGATACTAAATTATTTGGGATCTTACAATGTGTGTGTGCACGCTCGTGTGTTGTTTTGTGTTGTGTAGGTGCATGTCTGTGTGTATGTCTGCAGGGTGTGTATGCAATGGTGGTGTTTGATGGGGGACCAGGACACTAGTCATGGGTTTTGGGGGGGAACGTGGTGGTTCGATTATGTGAATGAGGATTGAGGAACAGGAGCAAGGAAGGGAAAGTCTTGTGGTGTGTGCAGGCGGTGGATGGTGGGGGTAGCTGACAGCGTGTATGTGTGTGTACAGGGTGTGTGTACGCTGGTTATGGTTGATGGGGGCACTAGTAGTGGTTGATGGATAGTGAGGGACCGTGGTGGTTCAATTATGGGGATGGTGATTGGGCCAGGGGGTAGGGGCACACCAATAAGTGTGCAGGTTGTGGATGGTAGAGAAGGGGGTGGGTGATCCGGGGTGGCTGAGAGTGCATATGCGTGTGCGCGCGCGCGCACATACATGCGTGTGCATGGTGTGCGCGCCCTGGTGGTGGTTGATGGGGGATGGGGGCATTGGTGGTCAGCTTGTGAAGACTCCATTCTCTCTTAGCTCCCTGAGTTCGCGGTGTCAGGCTTTTTTTGGAAAGGGGGCATATTTGGTCCTCTTTAAGCGACAGAGTAGAGGAACGAGCTTAGGTACTCCGGAGGACTCGGGCTTGGAGACAGTTCTTCCATTGTCTACACAAGACAAAATAAAGCAACGATTATGGTCAGATGAATGACAAACGGCAACAAATATAGAGAAATATAAAGCAAGAAGAGGAGCCAAGGCGATAATCTTTAGTCTCTTAGAAAGAGGTTCATGCTCCCAAGCTTCGTCTCTAATCGATCCCTATCATGATATCTTGAGGGGATTTCTCTCACCTCAATGCCATTTAGGAAGTGACTAACAGACTTGTCCGTAAAAGAAATCCAGAAGACCTCGAGACTGTGCTGAGGAGGCAAGACAGATAAATCCATGTAATTATCAAACCTAATTTGTAGAGGTACCTTATGGATTTCAAAAGTGCTGAGGTGGTATGACTCTGTGTCAGGACAAGAAGATGGCTGAAGGTGCAAATAATGATGAACGACATAAATGCTACGGTGTCGAGTGGGAACACTTCTTCCCTGTACTGGAACTTCAGCTAAATACGAGTAAAGGCCATCAATTGCTCTACTCCATCTAACAGTGATGCAAGCTATCAGTTGGGCTTCATCTTATGCCATTGCGCCAAGCAGAGCAGAGGAACATAAGGAGTGTGTAATGCCCTGAATGTTTCGACCGTTATTACAGATAAGCAAAGTCTCCCAAAATGGTTTTTTGAAACATCTAGTAATAAGTCTCTAGTTAATTATTTAGATGCCAAGCTGGCCTAAAACAATGATATAGTCCCAAAATTACTCTTACACAAATTTCAAAATTAAAGATCTAAATCCAAATAATTCCTCTTATTAAGATTTCTAAAATAGCCAAACTAACTCTAAAATTAAAGTGCTAACTTTTAGTCACTTAGCTAGCCGCTTTATCCAGTCCCCTCTATTGATCAACTGATAGCAAAAACAACAAGGGAGTGAGTCAAATGCCCAATAAGGTCATCCAACGGACCAACAAAAGTAGATACAAAATACTTGAAAAACGTAATTAGGGACAAATAGAATTTGTCCCTAATTATGAGATAGAAAAATGCCAAATTTATTTTTGTACATGGATAGAGAAACCACGGGAGCCGTTCAGAAATAAAGTCACACATACCATCTCTGACATGTGAGATAAGGTTCAGAAAATAAGATCATGATTTCTAACTCATCGTGCTAAGCTAGCCCACGTTCATTCCACATATGTAAGTCAGAGTCCGAAGTGTAACGCCCCCGACTTTAGGAGCTGTGACAAAAAAATTTTCAATTCCTGATATTATTTGCATTCTAATAAATACTCAATTACACCAAGGTAGAAACAGAGCATCTAATCCAATAGCGACAAAATATTTTCAAAACGATATAGGCTTAATTACAACCTTGCCTCTTACAACCCATCTAATTACAAAGGAATAATACATCCCCAAATTCTATTACAAAAGTCTAATGCCAAATCAAATTACCCACATCGGGTAAAGTTCTCAAAAAGGAATACATTATTTTGACATGCTAACAAAATAGAAGCTATAATTCTTCATGCGTGCCATGCTTCCAATCAAGTCTACCACCTGTGATAAGGGACAAAGCAAACAAATAGGGATGAGCTGAAATAGCCCAGTAAGGAGAAATCAAATGGAAAGCAAATACATTAATTCATATTCCGAAACAAAGCCAAAACTTGACGAACAAGCGGTAGCCATCGACAATAATCCAATGAGGCAAAACAAATAGACGAAATGATCGTTAGTGGCCATAAGCCCAAATCGAACAACAAAACCTGAATGTGCGAAATGTATGCCAGTAGCGTAATAGCTGTCATTGGGAGGACTATCCGAAAGTCACGTAAAATGACTACAAAAGCCACTACGGTGGCTACAAAAGTCACTATGTGACTACAAAAGTCTTAAAGACTCCATTTTTAACAAAAGGTTGTTCATCTTAATGATCATGCACACGAAATTGCAAACTCAATAGCAACGAAGGCAAATACGAAGCAACGTAGACAAAACTCTAAAGTCGTACAACAACTAGCAAATTGATATTATGTAACGAATCCTTACTACAACAAGAACGTAAAAAATCCTTTACCTTAAGCAAGCCTTTGGTATGAAATCCTTAAAGTGCCACCTTAGAATCTAAAGAGCCTCCCAAGCCTTCTCCCTCTCTATATCTCTCGACTTTTGAGAAACAGAGGCAAGAGAACCTAAAGAAAGTGGCTTGAAAGAAAAATGAAGCTATTTAAAGGAAGAAATCCTAAGTTGCCAAATTAGACTAACACTCCCCAAACTTTTGATACTTATTCAACATGCATCCCAAAACCTTCTAATATTTACTAAAAGGGGATCTAACACTTTCATGCGAAGGAAAGAGTATTCCTTCGAACGAAAACTTTCCATTCGACCGAATTCTTCAGTCGCGAAATACTCCTTCATGCTCTATCTTTTTTATTCGAATGAAAACTTTCCATTCGACCGAAAAGGTCTTCTATTCGACTGAAAACTTTCCATTTGACCGAATCATTTAGTCCCTCTTTTCTCGAGTTAAAATACTTTTCATTTGAAACAAATACTTTTAATTCGCCTAAAAACACTATTCATTCGAATAAAAATACTATTCATCGACTCAAAATACTATTCATCAATTGAAAACACTATTCATCAATTGAAAACACTATTCATCGACTAAAATACTATTCATCGACTGGAAATGCTATTCATTCGAATCAAAACACTATTCATCGACTAAATCCAACAGAGATGGTTTGACGATTGATTTTCTCTAATGATGTATCCCTAAATTTATTTTCCAACAAATATGATCTTCATTATCATAAAAAGGAGCTCTTACACGAAGAGTCGCATATATTGTGACATGGTTCACCAGAATAAAAATTGACATATTGAATAAAACTTATAAACACCAAGAAGTTGAAGTCGACAAACTAATTCTCAATCGCATGATACAAAAAAGAATAGTTTTATTCAATGACAGTTTCAATAATGAAATGTATAACTTCCAAGAAAACTCAAAACGTGAAAGTTGAAAAGCGATTCTTATAGTTTTCATAACGTCTAAGAGTATTAAAAGCTAATAAAAGCCGACTAAGATAGAGAGAGTCAAAATGGGCTAATTTGCAATGTCAAAAACAACATATTTTGCACTGACCATTAATTTTCAAAGTCAACTTCGACCAAGAAATTGAAGGATTTTGATAAGACCTAAGCTACAAAGTTAAAGAGAACTCTTTAAGGATATCAGAATGTCTTGGATCATCAAAAAGCAATAAGAAATAGAAACGTTATAGCAAGTCAATTTTTTCTATCTTTTATCGCTAGAAAGATAAGCATATCATTTTTATAGCTATTTTTGAATATTAATCAACGGGATTTCGATAAAACTCAAAACTAAGAAGTTGTAATTGAGGATTTCAAAAAGTATGAGAACACTAAAATTAGACAAAGGACGAAGAAGATGCAAATTCTTGAATTTGCTGCAAACATTACTAATAAAAAGACCGTGAATCAAGTCAATAATCAAAGCACAAAGAACTCAATATTCAATCTATCATAGCGATCAAGAATGTAATTAGGGTTCCAAAGTCTTCATCTCCTTAACCAATCTATATCAAAACCCCAAAATAAAATAAACAAAAGTTCTAATTAGAGTTCTATTGATCACAGAAATTTATAGGGTTGTTACCACAAGCCCTAATTCAAAGATAGGAAAAAAATATATAGTTTCCAATGTATTGGACGTAAGGTGCCATATATATATATATATATATATATATATATATATATTCATTCATGCAAACATTGAATTTATGAAATAGCCATTATATCAAAAATTCACTTATATTTTATAATCAAATTTAATGCATTTAAATATCCAATGTCGAACAGAGTGTCTATGAGATGGAGGAGGAAGAGAGATACATGCTTTGATTACATATTTAAGTATGATTCGATGATCACTTGATGTGAAAATGATTATATGAACTACACGTGATAATGTGTTTGAATGTATGTTTCTATATTAAACACCTTGAATGCAGTAATTGTCTATGAAGATGAAATGAAGGGTTAGAAGTGGAAAAGCATATATATGAATACTAAGGTGATGTTTAGAAACCTTAAATCACTTGAAATGGCCAAAAATACTTTTAAAAGAGTTTGAAATAAAAATTTTAAAAATTCCAGCAGGGAGTAACCAGTTGACCGGACTGCCTTCGAATTGGATATGCAGCATGTGTAGAGTTATGACACCTCATGCGATTTAGCAATGTCGTGCTTGATTGGGTGTCATCACGGCATCATGCCACCTCATGCTTATTGAGGAGTTAAAGATTATTACTTCTCCGATTGATGTAATCCTTTTACCACGTTTTTTTAGAGGAAATTGCAAGAGAAATCAACCAAAAACCTTCCAAAATCTAATATTAAGGCTTGTTTTTTAGGTGTCTTTTGAAGGTGTTCCAATTCTGAAAATTGGTGTCATCTCCTTTTTAACGTAAGATTATTAAAGGTGTTTAATGTATTTTTAAGGCATAGATATCAATATATTGTTAGCATAATTCTTTATTAAGAAGTCTTTGTCAAACTTTTGAATACTAGTTAGAGACTTGTAAATTAGTGAACCTAAAGATGTTTAACATATTAGAGATTATGGAAGATATGAAATAGGTTATGATACATGTGAATTACGGAATTATGATAAACTAGACATGGTTTAGAACACGGTTTTTAACACGTTTGTTAAGTTACGTAACTGAAGCTCATTTGCTGAATATGGCTAATTATATAACATGTTCAAGATGTTATGAAGATGATGTTATGTGATGAAAGTGATCAACATGTTTTTAGCTAAGTCTTGTGGTGCAAGTATATGAAGATTGCAGCTATTACATGTATGAAATGATTTGTTTGCATACGCATGAGCATGTTACATCCTTTCATTTTAAGGGATGATTAATACATAGTTGATAATTATTATATTACCTCCTCATATGATTGTGAGTTGATTTGATTGTGTTTGAGTAGCAGTGCACTGTCTGAGCCCAACAAATTTAACTCTGACCGCCACCTGAGGAGGTATCTATGTTCATTTGTTTTCGGTTACTTTGCCTTTGGCCGAGGCAAAGGTTGCGAATTGACATCCCATGCGTGGTAACATAAGGGTGGACTATTGATTGGACTGAACTCGAAAATTTTTAAGTCTTATAATGATCAACTAAGTGTGAATATTTGATATGTGTAATGTGCACATGAAGAATCTTTTATTGTGATTGAATTGCGATAGCATGCATTATAAATCTTCTTGAGTTGAAAGCTACATCAAATGTCTTTGATTATCTTACTGAGACCTAAGACCAAGTGAGCAAGGGCAATCCTTTGATCCACAACAAGAAGGAATCCGAGTCTGCAATAGGCATTGCTAGGCAGTCCTTAGGGAAACTAGGTAGTAGGTGCCTGGAAAGATGAACTAAGATCCACGGGACAAGGTAGGCCTCTTGTGGATAACGAAGGCCAGGGATAGCCTTATGCTAGCCTTGCTCACTCAACACGGCATGATCACTAACGTCAAATTCAAGCTCACAACACCTCATATCTGCGTAACTCTTCTGTCAGCTCTGTGCAGTCTTAAGTTTGTTCCTAATCGCTTGGATCTTGTCTGCAGTGATTTGAATGAGTTCTGGACCTATCAGTTTCCTTTCTCCAACCTCACTCCAACAAATTGGTGATTGACACCTTCTTCCATAAAGCGCCTCTTATGGTGCCATCTGAATGCTAGCACGATAACTGTTATTGTAAGCAAATTTTTATCAGTGGTAAGTGATCATGCCAATTAGCTCAAAAAGCCATAACACAAGCTCGTAGCATGTCCTTCAATGTCTAGATAGTTCGTTCAGATTGCCCGTCTGTCTGTGGATGGAAAGTTGTGCTAAGATTAAGTAGTGTACCCATGGCCTCTTACAAACCACTCTAAAAGCGTGAGGTAAATCTTGGGTCTCTATCTAACACAATGGATAAAGGCACTATGTGTAACCTAAGTATTTCCCGAATGTACAAATTAGCAAGTACCTCGATCGAACCCTTGTTCCTTATGGCTAAAAAGTGAGTTGCTTTGGTCAAACGGTCGATTATCACCCATATTACATCGTGTCGCTTTGTAGTTAGGGGCAGTCCAACCACAAAATCCATCGTTATATGCTCCCACTTCCACTCAGGAATAGCAAGTGATTGCAACTTCCCAATGGGTCTCTGGTGTTCTACTTTAATCTGCTGACACACCAAACATCTAGCTACAACGTCCGCTACCTCTCTCTTCATGTTATTCCACCAATAAACATCCTGCAAGTTCTGGTACATCTTGGTACTACTTGGGTGAATTGCAAAAGGTGAATTGTGAGCCTTCGAGAGAATCTCCTTCTTTAATTCCAGATTTGAGGGAACGTACAGTCTAGAATCCATACGAAGAATACCCTCGTTATCCAATCTAAAATCTGTGTAACCACCTTCTTTCACTCTGTCACTAATCTTGGCCAATTCAAGGTCTGAGGGTTGAGCCACCTTAATTTTCTCTATCAATGATGGTTGAACTTCCAAATGTGCCAAATACCCACCAGAATTAGGAAATCTTACTTCAATTGCTAACTTCTCCGATTCTTCCAACAAATGAGGTTGTATAGTAAGCATAGCGGAAAGTCTTCCCATACTCTTCCTACTTACCGCATCCGCCACAATATTAGCCTTACATGGATGGTACAAAATGGTGCAATCATAGTCCTTTAACAATTCCAACCATCGTCTCTATCTCATGTTCAACTCCTTTTGTGTGAAGATGTATTTCAAACTCAAATAGTACATCCGTATAGATTTCACATGGTTCACAGTACAAATAATGACCAAATCCTTAGTGCAAAAATCACGACTACTAGTTCCAAATCATGGGTAAGATAATTTAACTCGTGCTGCTTAAGTTGCCTGGAGGCATAAGTAATTACCTTACCCCGTTTCATAAGCACACAACGGAGTCCTTGTCGTGATGCATCACTATAGATGACGAACCCTCCAGATTCAGATGGCAGTGTCAAGACTGGTGCCGAAATCAAATGCTTCTTTAATTCTGGAACACTCTTTTCACATTCTTCTGTCCATAAAAATTTGGCTTACTTCCTCGTCAACTGGGTCAAAGGAATAGAAATACAAGAAAAACCTTCGACAAACCTCCTATAATAACCTGCCAATCCCAAGAAGCTTTTAATCTCTGTCATAGAGGTCGGCCTCTCCCAATTCACAATTGCTTCAATCTTAGTAGGATCCACAAATATCGCATCCTTAGTCACCACATGACCCAAGAAGGAAACACGTTCTAATCAAAACTCACACTTCTTGAACTTGGCATAGAGTTTATGTTCCCTCAAAATCTGCAAAACTATAGTCAAATGTCTTTCATGCTCCTCATTGCTCTTGGAATAAACTAAGATATCATCTATAAAGACAATCACAAACTGATCCAAGTACTAGCCGGAGCATTTGTCAAACCAAAAGGCATTACCAAAAATTAATAATGGCCATACCGCGTCCTAAAAGCAGTCTTTGGTACATCCTCGTTCTTCACCTTAAGTTGACGGTACCCAGATCGAAGGTCTATTTTCAGGAATTACCTTGCACCTTGAAGTTGATTAAAAAGGTCGTCGATTCTAGGCAAAGGATATTTATTTTGGGTTGTCAGGCGATTAAGCTCCCTATAGTCGATACATAAGCGCATGCTCTCATCCTTCTTCTTAACAAATAGCATCGGCACATCCCATGGAGACACAGTAGGACGAATCATATCCTTGTCTAAGAGTTCTTGTAATTGCTCCTTCAGTTCCTTAAGTTCAGTAGGAGCCAACCTGTAGGGTACTTTGGAGATAGGTGCTGCACCCGGAATCAAATCAATGGTAAACTCGATCTCCCTATTTGGCCGAAGACCCGACAAGTCTTCTGGAAACACTTTTGAAAATTCATGAACAACATGGACGTCTTCAAGCCTGACTCTAGTTACGTGAGTGTCATGGATGTGAGCAAAATAACCTCTATAACCCTTCATAAGAAGACGTTTGGCACGTAAAGACAAAATCAAATTAGGTAGGGTACTGACTCTAGCCCCAGAATTTTAAATTCGGGCGATTCAGAATAAAAAATAGAACTTCTTTGTTGAAGCAGTCTATCCTGGCATGACTGTAAGACAACCAATCCATACCCAAAATAACATTGAAGTCCTTCATATCTAGCGGAATAAAGTCCACCGTCAACATCTACCATCAACAATGATGGAGCAAAAATTATATACTACAGAGGCAACCACAGAGTTCCCAATGGGGGTATCAGCATAGAGTTCGGTTTCTAAACTTCTAGGTCTGACAGTCAAGTGCTTACAAAAAGATACCAAAACAAACGAGTGTGTGGCATCGGGATCTAGTAACGTAAATGCCTTCCTACCACAGACTTTAAAAGTACCTGTTACAACATCATTTGATGCTCCCGCCTCACGAGTCGTCATGGCAAAGACTCTAGCACGTCCTTCCTATGCTCTTGGCTTATCATTTTCCTTCTTATTCCACTTCTGATCATGAGGAGCTTTGTGCAGTTTCTGGCTATGTGCCCCATTGCTCCACAATTATAACACTCCCCCGTCTCCTTATAGCAGGGTGAGTTGCCATGATACTTTCCACAGGTAAAGCAATTTCTAGTACTGCTTCGAGTCTGCTGCCTCGCCCCAATCCACGTACCGACCTTCTCTTGGCATATGATGTTGGTTTCCTTCCATTTCTAAAGTTCTCTTCATTACGATCCCTTTTCTTCCTCTTGTCTTCCCAGATGCACAGTTTTTCCTCATGAATGCGTTCCAAACATTGTGCCTCATCCACCACTTGTGCATAGGTAGGGTTATCCAGAACAAACATCTGTCGCCTTATCTCAAAGCGCAGTCCTTTTCAAAACTTGCGTGCCCTATGATGCTCTTCTTGAACAACATGCAAGGCAAATCTTGAAAGTCGTGCAAATCGCTCCTCATACTCTGTGATCATCTAATTTGGATGTTGAGCGATCCTCATGAAATCACTTTTTATAGCCTCTTTCACATTTGAGGGAAAGTACTTCGTGAAAAAGCGGTCTTGAAATGCTTGCCAAGTGAGATCTCATTTTTCTTCCACCGTCATCATCCTTGAGGTCATCTTCCACCATTGGTCTGCCTCGCCTATCAACTAAAAGATTGCTAACTTCACCTTCCGTTTGTCTGAGCACCCTATCACCTCGAATACCTTATCCAACTCATTAACCCAAGTCTCTGTAGCCACAAGATCCGCAGCCTTATTGAACTTATTTGGCCGTAAACTTGTGAACTTTTTCAAGATTGGACTTCATTTCCTCTTCCTCCTCGGCCTCCCCGGCCTCCTCTTCCACCACAAATTCCTCCTCGGTTACTCATCCTGATTAGCACCATAAACATAATTAAGTCTAATGCGTACACACTAATCAAGTACTAATACTAACAAGCGTGGAAGCTTTAAACTAATATGTCTTAAACTGGTTCTAAGAGTCTACAGAATGTTCAGCCTAAGCTCTGATACCAAACTGTAATGCCCCCGACTTTGGGAGCCGTTACCAAAAATTTTCAAGTCCTGATATTATTTGCATTCTAATAAATATTCAACTACACCAAGGTATAAACAGAGCATCTAATCCAATAGTGACAAAATATCTCCAAAAGGTAGAATCTTAATTACAACCTTGCCTCTTACAACCCATCTAATCACAAAGGAATAATCCCCCCCCCCCCAAATTCTATTACAAAAGTCTAATGCCAAATCAAATTACCCACATTCGGGTAAAGTTCTCAAAAAAGAATACATTGTTTTGACATGCTAACAAAATAGAAGCTATAATTCCCCATGCGTGCCATGCTTCTAATCAAGTCTACCACCTGCGATAAGGGACAAAGCAAACAAATAGGGATGAGCCGAAATAGCCCAGTAAAAGGAAATCAAATGGAAAGCAAATACATTAATTCATATTCTGAAACAAAGCCAAAACTTGACGAACAAGTGGTAGCCATCGACAATAATGCAATGAGGTCAAACAAATATGCGAAATGATCATTAATGGCCATAGGCCCAAATTGAACACAAAACCTGAATGTACAAAATGCATATCGGTAGTGTAATAGCCGTCATTGTGAGGACTATTCGAAAGTCACGTAAAGTGACTACAAAAGTCTTAAAGACTCCCTTTTTAACTAAAGGTTGTTCATCTTAATGATCTTGTACATGAAATTGCAAACTCAATAGCAACGAAGGCAAATACAAAGCAACTTGGACAAACTCCAAAGTCGTACAATAACTAGCAAAGCGATACTATGTAATGAATCCTTACCACAGCCTCCCAAGCCTTCTCTTGTGATATCCCGAAAATATCAGAAATTAATTTAACCATGAGTTTGATTAATTAAGGGGTGTTATTTTTATTAAGTAGCAATATTTTGATGATGATTAAGTTTAAGGTAGCTAAATAAGGGGTTAGTGTGGTCTTAGGGGGGTTAAAAAATGTAATTTTGGAAAGTTAAGGGGCAAAAATGTAATTTTGGAAAAGATGATGAACGGGATGCATATTTTTATTAAGTAGCATCATTTTGATGATAATGAGGTGTTAGGGGGCTAAAGGAGGGGTTAGGGTGATTTTGGGGTCAAATTGTAATTTTTCAAAGTTGAGAGCTCAAAATGCAATTTCAGAAACTTTGGGGGCCAAAGTGCAAAATTTAAAAATTTGCAAGAGGTGTCACAAACCTGGGAGCCCAAAGTTGCCACCTCCTAGTTAATTTATGCTAACTAAGTAATATAAACTATAAAGTAATAAGAGGATAAAGCTTGAAAAAAAAAGGGAAAGAAAATGTTGGGGAGGAAAATGTAAATATGACAAAGTCGTGAACTGTGTCGTGAACAGTAACACATGAAGAACCCAGAAACAGGGAGGAGAAAAGAAAAGAAAAAGAAGAGAAGAGAAGAAAAGAGGAAGAAGAGAGGAAAAAGGGAGAAGAAATAAAGGATTTCCGAACCCTAATAGGGTAATTCATATTCTTTCTACTAATTATGTGAAATTATTGTATAAAGTTTGTGGGTTTCTGTTGAAGGTGATCCATGTGTACATGTCTGTGTGTGTCACGGTGTATATGGGTTCGGGAGGAAGGAATTCGAATGGAACTTAGGTTGTATTATTTTTATATGAGAGCCTAAAATGGTAAAAGAACCAAAAATGGATAGGATTTCATAGTAAAGTGTGTGTTTAGAGTGTAGTTGGTGCGTGTTCTTGGTGTATGTATATGAGTATGATTCGGGTGGTTGAACATGGGGATTTTGGGTTGGATTAATGAGTGTAAATGTGTGTTAGAATGTATAAAGGAGTGAAATATGATGAATTTGGATGGGATTAGAAATGATTTTGGGTGGGAAGGATGAAATTCGTGTGATGGTTGCAATCGGCAGTGAATGAAGTGAGGAAGAAGATGAAGACTGTGTGAAGAAAAGGTGAATTAGTGTGTGTGTTTGATGTGAATAGTGACTATTTTTGTCACTAAAGGTGGAAATTAAGTAAATAGTTTAAAATTTAATTTTCTAAAACTAGTTAGAGTCAGATTTAACCAAAGTACAAAAAAGAGACCCTAGTTAATTTTAGGAAACCAACATCATGGAAAAATTTCAATTTTTTCCGAGGTCGAAAAAGGGGTTAACCAATACGGGAACTTTGAAACTGTGTAATGAAATTTAAAATATTAAACGAAGGCGGTTTTTCACGAATATTTTATGAGGACTATGGGATATTGAGAAGTTGTATTTTACAATATTTCGTGTCATTCCAAAGTCGTTAGCTATTTTTGGCCGAACAGACTTTTAAGCGCTCGGTCCGAACACTAGTTTAGGATTTTGGGCAAAAATTGTGTAAAATACTTTTTAGCTCATGAATGAATGCAAGAGGCTTAAAATATCATTTTAAAGCACTTTTGATATTTTTTTGATGTTGAGAACCCTCAGGGGGCATTTTGGTAATTTGCCACCCTCAGAGGGGTATTTTGGTAATTTTTTTGATAAAATTTTTCAAAGGACTTTTTAGTCTGGAGAGAGTTGTAAAACACCTGAAAGGTTGTTTTGAAGCTGATTTGGGGCGTTGGGGGTGATGGTGAACCCCCAAGGGCATTTCAGTAATTTGTCGCTCAACAGGGGGTATTTTGGTAATTTTTTCTATAAAATTTTTGGAATGTCTTTTTAATTTGGGAAGGGGTATAAGGCATCTGAAATGTTGTTTTAAAGTAGTTTTGAGGTGTTTGTTGGGGCGATGGCCGCCAGAGGATATTTTGGTAATTTTACATAAGTTGAGGGTGTTTTGGTAATTTTTCCCTTTAAATTTTGCTGAGGGATTATTTGGTTTATAAATGACGTAGTACATCTAAAAAGTAATTTTAAAGCAGTTTTGGGGTGTTGGTGGTGTAACGATCATCAGGAGGTAATGCGTTGGTAAACTAGGTTAAGGATCCAATTATTGGATCGGATTAACAAACTGTCGTAAGACGTTATAAATGATTAAATGGGAAGAGGTAGACTAAGGAGTGCGTATATGTTGAATGATGTCTAACGAGCAGAGTATGATTTGACTAGGTGATGCAGCTCGTTGTGATCAGAGATTGCGAGTTGCTTCGACTATAAGCCAACCAGGTAAGGACAATGCGGTTCGATATGCTAATTCATTGTTCGATTAGCATGCCATGTTGATGACGTGTTGTTGCATTCTTGTCGTCATGATTGGACATCGGTAGTCATTGTGACCGGTATATACATATTTGAATTGTGCTGTTGAGGACTTAGGGTAGAATAATTCCCTTAGTCGGCCTTGTTGATAGAATTTAATGAGGATGATGTGTGTCCTAGTATGCTATGGTTCAATTTGATTAGCATACCTAAAGTTAATGATGATGTTGCGTAAGGGTTATCGCGTGACTGTTATGAGATGTTGGCGGTTATTGATAGCCGATATCTCTTCTCTTGAGAACACCATTGAGGACTTGTGGCAAACTTCTCCCGAGTCCGCCCTGTGGTTGATGATGATGTTGTTGAGGTCGTTGCGTGTTGTTGTGAAATGTCGGCACTTATTGGTAGTCGACATTTCTCTTATGTAAGAACGTTGTTGAGGGCTTGCGGTAATCTTCTCCCAAGTTCGTCCTGTTGATGATGTTACGTTGAACTCTTGTTGTTAGGTCTGAACACCGGTTGATCTTCTGATCCGGTATTCCTTGTTGAGCTGTGTTGTTGAGGACATAAGGTGGAATAAATTTTCCCTTAGTCTGCCCCGTTGATGAATTGTTGCTTGGTTGTAACGTGGTTAGGGAAAGCACTCTAAATGAGTTCCTTGCTTGTTGACAGTTTCTCTTTTATTTACTTGAGACTGAGATGAACATCCTGTAAAATGGGACATCAATATGAGGAGGATGGCCTATGAATTATGATCACTGGCCAAAGAGGAAGAATGTCGCTCGAGCAGAGTCTGTCGTGTCTGGTCGAGTCCTGTCCGTCGTGTCCATGTGCATTGCATTTGATTTTCTTTTGATTTTGATGATTTTAATGATTTGTATTTCAATGATGTTTTCCTTTACGACCTTAGATTTCGGGTTCACTTGCATAGTCGGTCGATCAGTCGGTCCAGTCCATGAGGAGGTGGCAGTAATGCTGTTCTGTTGGGCCTTAAAGCCGCTCAGTCTAACGAAAGAAAAATTATCGTTTGACAATTATGCTGATGTCAAAAATTTATTGATTACTCTTGATTCATTGCTATCGTTGAGATGATTATTATTCCTTCGAGTCCTTTGAATCATTTATACACGATACTCCTCGTGTTGTCTTTACTGGGCGATTTGCGCTCATTCCTTATGTTGTATTGTGCAGGCTATAAGGTTGATTAAGGAGAACCCTCTAGAAAGGAGAAGAGAAACAAGCTAGAAAAAGTTGAACAAGGGGATAAGTTGTGTGAGGTAAGACCCGCTATAAATGGTGGGATAAAGATTGAGTTGCCAGATAGGTTGATAAGAGTCTTATGACTATAGTCGTATATTAGGTTGTAAACATTCATGTTGTTTAGAGACCTGAAAGTCTTCCACTGCAGTATGATGTATGTTTGTAAAAAAATATATTTGTAAGGACGCATTTTTTAGCCTTTATTAATGATGTTTGAGTATGAGGATTGATGATGTAGTTGCTCTGTAATCAATACAGGATTTTGAATGTGATTATGGTCGATAACTCAGCCCGGTGACATCACCTGGGGTGAGGGTGTCGCATCTCCTCCTCTCTCTATCTCTCAAATTTTAAGAAAGAGAAACAAGAGAACCTAAAGAAAAGAGCTAGAAAGAAAAAGGAAGCTATTTAAAGGAAGAAATCCTAAGTTGGCAAATTACACTAACACTCCCCATACTTTTGATACTTATTCGAAATGTACCCAAAAACCATCTAATATTTACAAAAAGGGGATGTAACACTTTCATTCGAAGGAAAGAGTATTCCTTCAACTGAATCCGTCAATCGCGAAATACTCTTTCACGTTCAATCTTTTTCATTCGAATGAAAACATTCCATTCGACTGAATCCTTCAGTCCCTTCTTTTCTCGAGTTAAAATGTTTTTCATTAAAAGATAATACTTTTTATTCGACTGAAAATACTATTCATTCGAATCAAAACACTGTTCATTTGAATCAAAACACTATTCATCGACTGAAAAATACTATTCATTAGAATCAAAACACTACTTATCGACTGAAAACACTATTCATCGACTAAATCCATCAGAGATGGTTTAACGACTGATTTTCTCTAATGATTTATCCCTCAATTTATTTTCCAACAAATATGATCTTCATTAGCATAAAAAGAGACTCTTACACGAAGAGTTGCATATATTGTGACATGGTTCACCAGAATAAAAATTGATATATCGAATAAAACTTATAAACACCAAGAGGTTGAAGTCGACAAACTAATTCTCAATGATATGATACTAAAAAGAATAGTTTTATTCAATGGCAATTTCAACAATGAAATGTATAACTTCCAAGAAAACTCAAAACGTGAAAGTTGAAAAGGGATTTTTATAGTTTTCATAACGTCTAAGAGTATCAAAAGCTAATAAAAGCCGACTAAGATAGAGAAAGTCAAAATGGGCTAATTTGCAATGTCAAAAACAGCATATTTTGCACTGACCATTAATTTTCAAAGTCAACTTCGACCAAGAAATTAAAGGATTCTGATAAGACCTAAGCTACAGAGTTAAAGAGAACTCTTTAAGGATATCAGAATGTCATGGATCATAAAAAAAAGCAATAAGAAATAGAAACGTTATAGCCAATCAATTTTTTATATCTTTTATCGCCAGAAAGATAAGCATATAAATGTTCATAGCTATTTTTGAATATTAATCAACGGGATTTTGATAAAACTCAAAACTAAGAAGCTGTAATTGAGGAAAAAGTATGAGAACACTAAAATTAGACAAAGGACAAAGAAGATGCAAATTCTTGAATTTGCTGCAAAAAATTACTAACAAAAGGATCAAGAATCAAGTCAATAATCAAAGCACAAAACTTAATATTCAATCTATCATTGTGATCACGAATGTAATTAGAGTTCTAAAGCATCAATGAATTCCTTGCAAACATTAAATCAATTGAGATGAAGGCAATTAAGAAATGACAATCCAACCTTTACACACCAAATCTAATGAGTTCAATCAATGATATAAAATTAAGGGATTAAACAATTACGAACATAGGATTGATCGACCGAACAAGTAAATTGCTACCTCCGATTGTGCATTAGAATCCATAGTCTTCATCTCTCTAACCAATCTATATCAAAACCCCAACATAAAATAAACAAAAGTTCTAATTAGAGTTCTATCGATCACAGAAGTTTATAGGGTTGTTACCATAAGCCCTAATTCAAAGATAGGAATATATATATATATATATATATATATATATATATATATATATATATATATATATATATATATATATATATATATATTCATTCCTTCCTGAAAACATTGAAATTATGAAATAGCCGTTATATCCAAAATTCTCTAATTTTTATAATCGAATTTAATGCATTTAAATATCCAGGGTCGAACAGAGATGGAGGAGGAAGAGAGATACATGCTTTGATTACATATTTAAGTATGATTCGATGATCACTTGATGTGAAAATGATTATCTTGAACTACACACATGATAATGTGTTTGAATGTATGTTTCTATGTTACACACCTTGAATGAAGTAAATTGTCTACGAAGATGAAATAAATGGTTAGAAATGGAAAAGCATATATATGAATACTAAGGTGATTTATTTGATGTTTAGAAACCTTAAATCACTTGAAATGGCCAAAAATACTTTTAAAAGAGTTTGAAATAAAAATTTTAAAGATTCCAGCAAGGAGTAACTAGTTGACCGGACTGCCTTCGAATTGGATATGCAGCCTACGTAGAGTTATGACACCTCGTGCGATTTAGCAATGTCGTGCTTGATTGGGTGTCATCACGCCATCGTGCCACCTCATGCTTATTGAGGAGTTAACGGTTATTACTTCTCCAACTGACGTAATCCTTTTACCACATTTTTTTAGAGGAAATTGCATGGGAAATTAACCAAAAACCTTCCAAAATCTAATATTAAGGCTTGTTTTTTAAGAGTGTTTTGAAGGTATTCCAATTCTGAAAATTGGTGTCATCTCCTCTTTAAGGTAAGGTAAGATTATTAAAGGTGTTTAATGGATTTGAAGGCATGGATATCAATATATTGTTAGCATGATTCTTTATCAGTAATTCTTTGTCAAACTTTTAAATACTTGTTAGAGACTTGTAAATTAGTGAACCTGAACATATTGTGGAAGACATGAAATATGTTATGATGCATGTGAATTACAGAATTATGGTAAACTAGACATGGTTAGAACACGATTTTGAACATGTTTATTAAGTTGCATAACTGAAGCTCATTTGCTGAATATGACTAATTATATAACATGTTCAAGATGTTATGAAGATGATGTTATGTGATGAAAGTGATCAACATTTTTTTAGCTAAGTCTTGTGGTGCAAGTACATGAAGATTGCAGCTACTAAATATATGAAATCATTTGTTTGCATACGCATGAGCATGTTACATCCTTTTATTTTAATAGATGATTAATACATGGTTGATAATTATTATATTACCTCCTCATATGATTGGGAGTTGATTTGATTGTGTTTGAGTAGCAGTGCTCCGTCTGAGCCCTACAAATTTAACTCTTACCGCCACTTGAGGCGGTATCCGTGTTCATTTGTTTTCAGTTACTTTGCCTTTGGCCGAGGCAAATGTTGCGAACTTACATCCCGGGTGTGGTGACATAAGGGTGGACTATTGATTGGACAGAACTCAAAAATGTTTAAGTCTTGTAATGATCAACTAAGTGTGAATATTTGATGTGTGTAATGTGCACATGAAGAATTGTTTAATGTGATTGAATTGCGATAGCATGCATCATCAATATTCTTGAGTTGAAAGCTACATTAAATGTCTTTGATTATCTTACTGAGCCATTGGGCTCTCAGGTTTTTACCCATAACATTTTTTATCAAGGAGTCAGTCCTTCGAAAGGCAAAAAATATGTCTAAGGCACGGTGAGAAGACGAGCAAGGGGACATTTGTAGATTTGTGAATTAAGTTGTCTTTAATAAAAACAATATGTCAATTTTGAGATCTGGTGGAGAGCTTGCTAGGTGTGTTTTGTAAAAGTAAACTCTCTATTGTTGTATAATAATGTTTGAATACCATGTGAATCAGAATGATTTGTATTATCAAGATGATTTTATTAGAAGAATATCCATGATACTCCATTTGTGTTAAGATAACATTAAGTTGGGGCGTTATAGTTTTTTGTGTATGTAAGGAAACACTTGACTGAACACCACATTTGCAATAGGGAAGAGTTTAGGTAGCTTTGGATCTCCGCATTACTTGTTGAGGCTTGGCCCACGGTAAAAGCTTGGTCTAAATGATGATACAGATGACCTAAGACCAAGGGAGCCAGGGCAATCCTTTGACCCACAACAAGAAGGAATCCGAGTCTACAATAAGCATTGTTGGACAGTCCTTACAGAAACTAGGTAGCAGGTGCCTGGAAAGATGAACTAAGATCCACACGGCAAGGTAGGCCTCTCGCGGATAACGAAGGCCTGACACAGCCTTACGCTTGCCTTGCTCACTCAATTCTCCTCCCATCGTTATAAAACAATAGTTTGTCCATATATTATATATCGTTTTTCTCACAATGTCATCTTAAGGCTCAGGTATTCGCAAACAACATCTTTGAGCGTTATTTCACCAAAATCTATCACAAAGGTATTGCACTATGTGTCCAATCGAGGCACTAAGCTTAAGAAAGCTTCGTTGTCATGAGTGATTGCCTGCTTCTGAGACCGGTACGCAATCTTCAACAATCCCATTCTTTAAATATTGTCTACATATGAAGGTTGGGAAATGATACCTTTTGTCCAGGCATCACATTCGATCACATGAGAAATTATAGATTTAAATGAAATCGGCGAAAAGGAGGTGTTACCACATTTCATTTGAAAGCAGAGAATATGCCTGGTAGAAGGATTTTGCGGCATCAGGAGTGCTGGCTGCATATTATAGAAGAGGTTGTTCAATCTTCACTCCCAAGCTCGGTTGGTCTTCTTCTTCTACCCAAAACTAGTCCTCCTCGAAGATGGGACCTTGCGGTATTTAGTTACATGCTCCGCTAAAAGCTTCCACGAACTAGATGCCATGATTCAAGGCTAAAGGAATGAGGGTATAAACAATGACTATGAAAAGGATGCAAAAGGTAGAAACACTGTACAAGCACAAGAACCCTAATCAGTTTATCCTACGATTTTAGGAGATGGGTATTGACCGACCGGGGAAACAAAGCACAATTAAAAACAAAAGAATGAGGAATGGTGGAAATTTGAACTCTGGAAGGATTTTAACCACCAATTGGAGCTTGAAAAGAAAAGGGAGAGAGGGAGACTGCCGAAGAAATATGGCCTGTTTCGCGATTGTGATGACCAACAGTTATGCACGCGTGACCCTTCTGTACGAAAGGCTACACTCCCAAGGAGCAAATGTAGGGTATTTAGAATAGCGCATTAGCCCACACACATAATAACGCAGTGTATGAATAATAATCCTCGTACGACAGAGCATGTGATCTAGTATGCTCAACACAAAACTCTTAATGCTATGCTTAATGAAACTGACACCTGAGTTTGAAACTCGGGCAAATAACTAGCAAAACCCCCTAGGCGTAGCAAATAATTGCTTAATGAAGCTGCCTTATCACATGTGCAACACCCCCTAGTATTCAAGCAATTATTTATTCATCATTATTTCAAATCTCAATATATGATTGTTTCTCTAGTGCATTGTTGTGAATCTTCATTCTTTCTCGATTTTCTCATAAGCCAAACGTTACGTCCAAACACCACCAGTAACTTGTTGTAACGCCCTAATTCCAAAGGAAGTAACCTTGCTACACCTAGGCATTACTTACTACCTACACATTCTAAAAACTTTGCTACTTAAGTAACGTATTATACCACCTTGTAATCGGGAGTAGCTATTTGCAATTGGTACATTTTTCTTCGTACGCCACACTGGAGATCCCCAAGGATATTATATTTTATTCATCACAATTTCCATCTGCCCAAGTAAGATGGCAAGAAGGCTCAAAGTGATAGTGGTGTCTCGTGTTGAAGGCGAATGGTTTCGGCCATTAAAATAAAAGAGGGAAGAGAGGAAGACATTGGAGGTATTGATCAACATAGGGTTGAACCGAGAAAATCTTCTCTCGACCACGGCTTCCTTTTTACTCCCTTCTCTTTCCTAATATGTTGTTGTAGCATCCTTTCATGGCTACTTCTTGCCCCATGATCTTCTCGACCCAATCAGATGATTTCTTGAAGGAACACGTAATCTACTCAGGTTTTTTTTGGCTAGTCATGACGTGAGAGCTTATATGATTTTTGCTAATAATGCACAGTTTCATAAGCAAGCGGTACTAACACCTCAAAACATATCTACTTTGGTTATAGGATTAATCATTATTTGTAGTACTTCTCCGAAAACAATTAAAAGCTTTAATATAGTCACTCAGTCTAATGATTTTTCTTCTTTGCTATGTAACTCATGTTATATCTTTTTCTTTTCCCTTTTATTGTGATCAAGTTTTATGAATTATATAGCAACACTAGTTTCATGGATTTAACTAACTCAATTCATTTATCACTTCCCATCAGCTTATTTTTATGTTTAATTTGTAAAATTGCATTTCAGAAGAATGTGTCATTTTTAGAGAAGAGCATTCCAGTGATAACATAAAACATTGGGTGGTCCAAGAGCAATAATCGCAACTATTTAGCCTCCCTTAGCCCCCCCCCCTCCTATCCCATCATCCTATCTTGATCCGATGATCCTAAATGGAGGGGAGTAATGACCCAAAACTATATACTATATAAACCCAAAGGAACAACTCAACTAGTCAAAGCGCATGCAAATGTTTAGCATAGTTAAACATGGTTTTACATGCTTTGAAATTAGTTAAACTATGCCAATGGATGTATATTACGGGTGTTTTACATACTTTATCCGGAAATCTCTCTATGCCTCTTTTCAATAGGAATAATTACTCGCACTTGTAAAGCGTGAGATCTCCAAATCTGGGATGTGAGTGTAGTGCCAGAAGTGAGCAAGAGAATGATTTGGGATTCTAACGACAATAATTAGCAAATAATCCAAATGTTCTTCTATATTATATTACCCGATTTTTTATTTTATTTTTTGAAATTTTCTCCAATAGGAAAATTTGTTAGAACTCAAATTTCAGCCGATACGTGTAATTCATACTGGACCAGGTGTTTCAGCTGGTATAATCAGTATGTACTGGAACGTAAGCCGGAACAAAATAATAGTGGTTTCTCTCGGTAAAGTGAAACAAATGATAAAGTTCATAGCACTTCGGCTAACATGCACGTAATTCAGAATTATGATATGACAGCCTTGAGGTAAGCTAGTAGATCCGTCACTGCTCCTACCAGAAACTAACTCGAATGAATTGAGCACGACATGATAACAACTTTTATGTTCTTTCTTACACTTCTAAATCGACACTCTTAAACCGATTCACGTTCTTTGGTCACTAAAAGATGCATTAATGAGACACTTAGGTCACCAGAGAAGAAAAAAGGGCAGATTAAGCCGAAAGGTGTACATTATGCCCAACCAAAGAACTTCATTCATTCAAGGGCCAGGATACAACCACAACTGCTTCGAAAAATCAAGGAGCTTTTGCTGCCATGTCCATCCAAACAACTTCCCAATCCTAAATTTCTATTATGGTCGACACAACGGCTCTGGGGACAGGAATACTATTGTGAAGCTTTTTTGGCTAATAGTACTCGTGCAGCACAAGTGCTTGCTCCTTGTGCATTAATCAGCTGCATTGTCAATAGCCAAAAAAGGAATACCAATAAGACCTAGGCCATAGGAAATTAAGAAATGAAAGAAAAACTGCAATAGCACGCATGCTGCAAAAAATATAATTCAGTCAACCTAAATAAATTGGAGCCTACCATCAAAAGTAGTTGACACAATAGCATGCATGCTGCAAAAAATTCAATTCAGTCAACCTAAATAAATTGGAGCCTACCATCAAAAGTAGCTGACACACAGCTAGTGCCCAGAAAGCACCTTCTCTCATAATTGGCTAAACCACAAGATGATCTTTTGAGCTTTCCATAGTCCAGTCTAAATTTCATGATTAAAAAAGAATGGCAGGTTACCAAGGAATCTCTTGACCATCCCATGTAAAAAACTTGCCATTATCATGGCTCTTTGCATTGTTGATGATGCTTAAAAGCTTCTGCACTGAAAACTCTTTGGTGAAAAGCTTGCCTTCTGCAACATTTCTCTGAAATGGCCTAGAGAGATCCGTATCTACTGTGCCGGGGTGCATCAAAAGACAAATAATTGGATCTTTCTTCCTTGCCAATTCCACTGACACAGTTTTTGTCACTGTAAAGCATGAAAGAAGTGTTATTATGAACATGCGCAACCAACATGATTAAACGAAGCCTAATACAAGATGGACTTAAGTCATCTTGTAGAAACCAAATTAAGAGTAGTATTTCAAAAAGATCTAATTCCTACTGAACTTCTTGGTCTTTTTCTCCATGTCCATCAGATTTTTTACCGAACTAGCAGAGAACGTATCCAAATGCACATGATCTATGTTCTTAATAGCAAGTTAAGAAACTAACACCACTCTTTATTGTCGGTACCAAACACGTTGAGCTCTGACACTTGGGTGCTCTACTCACCAATAAGTTTTCTTCTTGTAGATGCATGGTGTGAGTACAGGGAAAACACATTTATACAAAGAACTTCCTAACATCATTAGTTTCAACAGAATCTATCCAGCCCACCCCTAATTGCAACCCAAGTAGCAATCAAGACACTCATCTGTTCATTGCTGATGCTACATATAAACATGGAAGTAAGCTTTCATGTGCCTATATGATTTCAGGGTGTGCGTACAGAGGAGGTTACAGCAGAAAAAATAAAAAGAGGATGTGCAATGGGCTCCTGGAAAGACTTTCATTTGTCATGCTTAAGCCTAACACGATCTCTAACCGATGCTGACAATTTCACCCTGCTGTATGGCTTGATATTTTGGCCTATTTTCTTGTATTAAATAAAGTAACACCACAATCCATATTCATACAGGAACCCTTCTTTTTTTTTTTTTTAAATTTGGTGCAAGAACCCATTTAAACATAACTACGAATATTCATACAGGAACCCATCTTCTTTTTTTCTTTTGGTACAAGAACCCATTTAAACTTAACTGCGAATTCATCCAAATATTAACTTGCTCCAACTAGGGCACATATTTTCACATTTCTCTTACTTCTAAGATTAACATTAACTAAATTATTACCCAGAACTATGTACACATTTGTGTGGATTGGATTCATACTGGACGGTTCGATAGACCAAGTAGGCTTCAAAATTCATCCAAGTTCGAAGCCACAACAGTTGAACTTGAAGGTTATATAAAGGCACACAAGTTCTACTACAAATTGGTAGGCCGAAGCTTGAAGGTTTTGTATAGGCTGAATGAAATTTCAAACTTCATCAAAGTATGGACTTGCACCATATGGACTCAAAGGTTGACCTCACACTAATGGGCTCAATAAGGTTGCAAACCTTAAGTCGAGACCTGTCAAGGGTTCGAACGAAGCCCAACCCGAAAAGAAGGATATCTTTTATGTGGTTGTGCTATCTATGCAGAGGACAAACCAAATAAAGGGGGAGCTAACGGTAGAAACAGACTGGTGAGCCTGAAAGGATCCTTGGGGAAGGCTGATTCGAAAATTAGTGTGAGAGAGAGAGAGGGAGAGAGAAAAGACTGGTTGGTACAAAAACTTTGTAAAATTAACGGCTAATCCCTCATATACAATAATTTCATTCTCTTTTACATTTCATGTTTGTTCCTTATTTATTTTAGTTAGAATCAGACGCTATTGACATTATTTTGCTTGACGATGTAATTAACAACCTGACAACAGTCAAGTCAAAGCCCCACAACAACAAAATAAACATCGGTGCTAAAACTCAGTGCCGATGGATGATTGTCACTCATGAGTTCTGATTGACCTTTGTGCCTTCAAGTCACAAAATTTGTGCTAATGCCCCTATCCACTTGTTTTGAATATGATGTATCGTCGTATCTACATTCGTGTCATATCTGCACCTGTAATTGCATGTGTTTCTTAGCCTAAAGGGCAGCAGGCACGACTGGCTAAACTTACCACTTTGCAGGTGGTAAAACTGGGTTGTCTACAATAGCGTAACCTGATTCCCTAATTACAGTACTCCTACGCACTAGTTATCTACATCTAGCGAACCAAAAACTATGTATACCAAATTTTCATACCTTGTGTTTTATTTAATTCGGTATGGAGAACTCAGATAACCGTTTTCAGAACTGAAAATCGTCTTTTCTTCCCCTCACCTTTCATGGCAAGCTAAATGGTGCATGCATCACGTACACAACTATGTGTATTAATTGTCGAAGAGAGCCAAAGAAGCAACCCAGTGAACCGCAACCTCAAATAGCAAACTTACTACCGGCATGAATTTTGAGACCTTAAAGAACCAAGGTCGATGAAAACTCATTAAGTGAACAAACATCCATCGGCAAAGTGGGGGCTGATGTTTATTTTTAATTGTGGGGATCCCATCTCTGATCTGTCAGATTGTTAATTACGCCGTCAAGTAAAATAATAAGGAAAACCTCCAATTCCAGCTACAGTAAACAAGAAACCAACATAAAATAAAAGAATACTGAACATGGGGGGGTCAACCCCTAAGTATACATAGTTTTCCACCAACCAGTTGTTGGAACCATATGCCTGTAAGCCATGCAATGCTTGAAAGTTTTCTGGGTTTCTCTTTTCTCTGTTTTTGATTCTCTTTTTTCTCCCTCACCCTGATTTTCTCTCCACCTCCGTCTCCTATCCCTAGGATTTGCATCTGCTGTTTATGGAAGCTGGCTTCCCCAAGTATCTTTTCACGCTTATCAGTTTGTTTCTACCGATAAATCCTACTTCATTTGGCTTATCCTCCACAAAGATAAAACAACCACATGACAAGTGAGAGATATCTTTCCTTTCGAGTTGGACTTCGAACTCTCATCAGTTTGTGAAGTCAGCTTTCGAGCCCATATGCACAATTTTGAACTTTAATGAAGTTCAAAACCTTATTGGGCCCACAAAAACCTTCAAATTTCAACCCAACAATTGTGTGCAGGTGTTAACTTTCCAGTCAAATTGGTGTGTGTTAGAACTTCGATGAAGTTCGAAACGTATTTGGTCAGTCAAAACCGCCCACTATGAATCCTAAAAACATGAATGAATACATATTTACGGGTTCAAGTTTAGGTGCCAACACCACTGACTAAGCCCCCAACATATTGCGTACCATACCGGCACATCAAGTACTTGTACCCGCACTGAATCTAACCACAAAGCAACCACATGAAAACTACATGAATGGAGGAGTACAACGCTAAGCCTTAAAGCTAAAGAAGATGATATTATAATTCAAAAGGCAAGAAACGGAACCTTTTGGCCTGAGCTGCTAAGCGACAAAATTCATTCCATGCATTTCCTAACATGCATCCAGATGACAAAATACGAATGTCATGAGGCAGTCCGCGTTCTAACAGCTATAGTAATTTTATTCGATAATTATATTCTAGACGTAGTAAGTATTACTACAAGCAGCCCTTGTGATGATGATTTGATATATATCACTCAATCTTGTAGAATAATTGCAATCTTATAAATGCTTTCTGTTCTTCGTATTCAGAGAATTGTCATTCTTCTTTCTTTTCCCTGTCATTCATATCTTCATATTAATTATAATAGCTTCACTGTTGGAACTAATACATAACTGCTGTTATAAAGGTGCCAGCAAGTTCAGATGGTGAAGTCTCTTGGCGTCATACCAAGGGACCTGAAATTGATTTCCGCGTATGTACAGGACAGGGGGTTCAAGTGAGAGTGATACAAAACATTGGGTAGTCCAGGCCCAAGAGGCTTCCAATTGATTTAAAGCAAGCCGAAAATACCCCCAATATATACTTATTTACCCCCTGAAACGATAAACTTATTTGGGAGACGGATTAGCATCATGTGGGATGGATATCACTGGTCAATCGTCGCTATTAACTTTATTATTACTGTTGTCATTATTTTATGATGTCATTTTTATTTACTGGTAGTTTAAGAAAGAGAACCAATGGAAAAGACTGTCTTCGACCATGATTTCCAAGCAACTCGCAGGGCTCATGCAGTCTTCTTTGGTAGAAAGCAGACAAAATATGACAGAAGCATGATAAATTTTCGTCACATGCAGCCTTGGGCGAGAGATGACACGCATACAAACACCCACACCACAGACTTCAGATGAAACCATACACTGATTGAGTGCAGTCTTAGAAGACCGATATGAGTGCCAGCAGCCTAAACGATTGTCACCAATCGATCCCACCCTGGCACTTAAATTGGCAATAACAGCAACCACCCTTTCCGTCCCAGAGCCTCCCCCAACCTTTAGCAAAGGCCACATGTGCTGCAAGTACAAACCAAAAGCATAATACTACGTTGCCCTGTGCATTCATTGAACCCCCGCGATGAACTTAAGAATGAAGTGCAGAACGATCTTCATAGGGTAGTGGCTATATAACAACATGCCCAGGATGATAGTGCACTGAATTTCCTGAAGTTCATATTGCATGAGAATGAATGTAGAAGCATATTAAGAATGTAATTTCATGGCTATGTTTGTATAAGCAGAATGTAATTCCAAGATGGTGTTCTAGGTGTTCTACATTCCATGTTTAAGACAGTCAAGCTTTTAACAAGTATACAAACATAAGTACTTTAAGAAGCATTTCTTTCTGCTTAAATCACATCTTGGAAGAAGGGATAGTCTCCAAAGAGCAGAAGTATGCGTATGCTAGATATGGAGGAATCACACTAAAAGAGAGGCCCAGTGCATGAGGCTTACTCTATTGGGCGGTTCAGGTAGTGTACGCAGCCTTTTCCCCAGTCTTGTGAAGAGGCTGTGCTGGAAAAAGAACACAACCCAAGGCCAAAACATCCGAAATGGGTCTTGCCAGACCGAATAACCTTCGGTAGCTCAAAACCCGTCTGCATGCTGTATCCCCTATATCACTGGTTTCCAAATGTACGTAGGTTTTACCCAGCCTTTACTTGATAAGGGAAGAGTGTTGCGGTTGACTAGGATCGTTTGGAGGATGAATCCATGAGGCAGGACCTCCTCCTAGAGCTTGATTATGTGCTTGTCTTGCAAGCATGATATGTATCTCTCATACTTGAGTATGCTATTCAGCAGTTGTAGCTATCATATAGTTGTATCTTTCTTAGTCTGCCGTTGTATCTCAAATCATGCAGATATATATATATAACTGCTCATAACATGGATACGAGCAGTTACATTATTCCGTTATGTAGACTGCCCTACTAGACAAAAGGATGGCTGACTCATTCTTATCCCAAATCATGGAGATACTTCTGTAACAACTCATGACATGGCTACGAGCAGATATGTCATTCAATCATGTAGAGTTTTAGACTACCTACTAGGCAAAAGGATGGCTGACTCGTTCCTGGAAAATTTTCAGTATGTTAGAGACAATGAAGCTAACAAGGAAGAACCAATGCCGAGTGCCTTTTTCCATATGTATTTTGAGTTTAACCTAGGGTCTTGTTTGCGTTGCAATGTATAGATGTTACTTTTACCAGTAAGCTTCAGCTCTTTGCATACGCCCCAACTTCCACAGGTGGGCAGGAATCACGCCTCACCAGAAACAGTGGTTACTATAGTTCCGTAAAAGCAATTTCAAGCAGACCGTTAGGGCCCGGTTTGCATAACCCTGTGAGGAGTTCATATCTCCAGCAGGTGGCTGCATCAGGGTCAAGTCAATAGTCCTGTTAGCTACTCAAGTTCCAGTTCTCATAGTACCTGCAGGGGTGTAGCAAGCAGCCTGTAATAGTCTAGTCGTGTAACTCCAAGTGGGTCCAAGTCCTCTTAGCTCCACCGTAGCAGTAATAAATGTTAAAAGGAGTGTTCACAAATGCAGCCTTTATTGCATCATCGCAGAGAAGTAGTTTCTGCGTTTCTAACCTGTGCCTTTGAGGTGGAGATGGAGCAAACTAACCATGGACCAAAGGTTCACCATCAGCCATAACAAAAAAATTGATTAAGTTTAAAACAAAGAAGATCAGGAAGTTCCTAAAGCTCATACTTAGCTTAGAAGAGTTGATATCATCTTGGATATTTGTAAAAGGTTATCAAAGAAATGCTACAACACTGTTCAATTTATCACTTTTTTGAGAGAAAGATGGCCTACTTGTTTGACGAGTTTGTTCTGGAGTTGAGCTCGCTTCACGGAGCGCACAAGTTAGGACCCTAAAGTAGTGTTAACTAGTTTCATTTCAGCACGTGGTACAGGTAAGTTGCGTGGTACGTTGATTTGTGGGGACGCGATATGCGGGGGTACGCTTAGTTGTTTGACGAGTTTGTTTCTGGAGTTGAGCACTCCCTCCCTGCCTCCCAAAGCGGGCCCTAGGACGACCTCTTGATTCGTAGCCAGGACCTTTTGAATGAAAAGGCTGCTCGTACCCGTTAGCCATTACATAACCTCCTCAAAGCAGAGCCCGAGCCAGGCTATTGGGGGCCGTAGGAACAACCAGAGACACCTCGCTTTCCTGTTCTCGGGGTGGAAATAGACTGAAATCGATTTGGCTTATCCACGTGATTGACAAGGAATACAACCCTCCCTCCCCCCTCTCTCCGCCTCTCTCTTCCTCTGTTTCCCTCTCTCCCTCCCTCTCCCCCTCCTTACCCACTCCCCCTCCCTCCCTCCGCCCGCCCACGCCTCCTCGCTCAGACATCTCTTGTTGGGGAAATTTTATGTTTCATAGAAAGGTAAGTTCTACAAGCTTAGCCCCCCCTCCCCCTCCTCCTCCTCCTCTTTTCCCCTCCGTCCTCCCTCTTCTCTTCATTTTCCCTCTCAGACATCTCTTGTTGGAGAAATGAGATGTTTCATAGAAAAGGTAAGTATTACAAGCTTAGTTACTGCCTTAAACTGACTAACTATTCTTGACAAGCTCATCCTTTCCTAGTTTACTTCTTGTTCTCCAAAGCTTTTGTTTTCTCCACTAATAGGACTAAATAAACAACCTGCAACTCTTCTTCTGTTTCTCTTTGTTCATATGGAGTACTGGCGCTCAAACACCACATGCTTGTGGTTGCGAGTACGCCGTACGCTAGGGTTACCAGCTCATTGGGCAAGGTACCCTGAAGCTCTCCAAGAAACTTTTGGAAACACGGTTATTTGACAACTGAAAGCTTTAATTGAGAAACGTTCCACCTATCAGCAAAGACATCGTCTCGAGCATGTAAAAGTTAAAAAAGTTCTCAATTGGCATGATTGTGTGCTTTTTCAGACTAGCCTGCAGAAATGATGCAGCACATGGCTCCTAAACCTAAAGTCCTATTACCTCCGACAACCATTATTGGGAGATAAAGTGACCTTATACAACATGAATGGGTAGAATCTTAACAAGACATAATTGTTTATGAAAGTACATATGGTATCTAGAATCATATCGTGCTCTTGAGACAATATTTATGCAACTTCTAGTTCATGTATACATTGGTTTTGTTAAAGTTGGTGATTATTTAAGACCACTGCCTCTCCCAGATTTCACATTCAAACCTGGTAGGATATAACTTTGACTGTGCTCATACATGCAACAAGTAACCTACTAAAATTAAGTTTGAGGGCTTGTACCTTGATCACTAGAATAGGACCCACAGCATTGATGTCATAAGCAAGTAGCAAGGACGACCTCTGTACTTTGTTTAATGTTGTTTCTGTACTGTAAATTGGCATAAATGAGGTTCTGAAAACTCCTAACTAGCACAAACCTGAATTAAATTTTCAGTGCTACATTATGAGATTGAATTTTCAGATTTTCTATTACATTCGAACATGGAAAACGTGTAACAGTACCTGGTTGCAAAACGTCAGGTATTGAAAGAACGCCAGATGCATTGATGAGAAGGTTCAATGATCCATATCTTTCTGTTATGGACTTTGCCGAATCCTGATAGTTGATGTTTATTGGGTGAGATACTGATATAGCAGGTAATCAAGAGACAGAAAAAAACCAGAACCCTTGATGACAAAAAAAGAACATCTGGAGCCATAGACAACTTTAATGGCATCACCACAACTAGAGCAATGTTCGTATCCTGATATTTGAAAGGTAAGATGCAAAGATCAGTCTATTTTAATGAAAAAAATTAATTGACAAGAGTGTGAAGTAACCTCTATGGTGCTTTCAACAGTAAGATCCAATGCTTGGATGTCAAGACGTTCAGAAAACGTTTTCTTCAGTTCAAGAAGACCTGTTGCTCCAGTGGGATTACGGCATGTAGCGACAACTTGCCCTTTATCATTTTTCTCTAGCAACTGCTTTACCTGCGTGGCATTAATGACTTTAAGAAAATCGAGAGTTTTTTAGGATCTGGATTATACTTGACTAATATATCAATACTAAGAAAATTGACAGATCCTCATCCATATACAGAAGCAGATTGGTGATTTACTAGAACAAAGTGGGAGCACTACTCTCCCGCCATGAATCGTAGCAATGACATGTTTAACCCTAGGTTCCCAGCATGGGTTTAAGTATAAACAAAAATGCTCTTAGCAGCACAAGCTATTAAGCAAATGTCACTAATCACTAGTCCCTGCTATTCATAACATAATAAAAATAAAGGAATAATGCAGCTATTCCAAATCCTGGCACTCTAGACAGGTCGTTCAAACAAGTAGTAACCTACTCAGGTGATGGTGATTAATATTTGTGATAGATCAGGGATGGCGATCACTAGTCCCTGCTATTCATAACATAATAAAAATAGAGCAATAATGCAGCTATTCCAAATCTTGGCACTCCACTCAGGTTGTTCAAACTCGTAGTAACCTACTCTGGTTGCAGCTTCTTTTAGCCAAACCCCACTCTAGCAGAAACTCTTAATGTATTCCTTCATGTACTAGTTCAATGTCATGAATGATCCATCGAGATTAAAGAGCCAGCCTAAATTATTACTGGCTTAATGCGATGATTGGCCACATAAGATAAATGTCCCTTTAGGTGAGCCACAGCACCAACACCTCTAAGACAATTACGGTCTTACAATCTTTGATTGTTGATCCAAACACTAAGAAACTTCTGAATGAAAACTGCTGAAGTGACTAGAGTTTAGCATAACAGTTGGTAACATTTCCCTTGAACGTAATTGACTAAATGTACATCGGCATCAGTTTTTGAAAGCTTCAAAGTTGAGATAACTATTTGTTTAGTTGAGTTGGCGAGTTTTATGTCTTACCATACACAAATTTTTGAGTCATTCACCTCTTTCCAGAACCATATTTTCTACTTACAGCTTAACTTATCATGTCTTGTTTTACTATCTCCATCATGTCTTACCATACACAAAATTTTGAATCATTCACCTCTTTCCAGAACCATATTTTCTACTTACAGCATAACTTATCATGTCTTGCTTTACTATCTCCCTCCTTTTTCTTTTGGTCGTCCTCTATCCAAGCAGTTCCTTGGATCCTAATCATCTCACCCTTCACAACTAATGCAGTTGCAGCTTGTGGGCTAGAATTTGGGTGACTGCCAAAATTGTTCCACAAACTACACACGTTTTTGCATCCAAGTCCACGTAATATCAAATTCGAGTGGTAAGTCCTTGTAATTTTCTCGTTTCCAAATAGTACTAATACTAACCTCTGTCCACAAACTCCCATTAAGTGACCATGTGCAGGACACGTGCCTTTTCTTTGAACAAAATTGAGGGCAGAATTCTAACTCCCCAATCATTGACTTAAGAAAAAGGAAAACAAAATGCTATTGTCTTCTAGCTTCTCAACATCATGATCAACTCCCTCACTCCCTCCCTCCCTCCGCTCTCTCTTCTCTCTCTTTCTCACACACGAGACATGCACAAGCACACACTCTTCCACTACTACAATCCACCCACCTAACCAGACTTTTCTCCTCTTTCTTTCTCTCTCAAGCACCACCATCACCTTTCCCACCCAATAACCATCACCCCCCATGTTCGCCACCCCAGATCATGGTCGCCCAAGCCAACTCCACCACCACATCTTTGTCACTCTCAATCAATTTCACCACCGCCACCCCCAGATCACTGTCACTCCAACTCAATTCCACCACCGTAGCTCATCCTAGCTACAACCATGGCCAACACCCAAATTGCCAACTAAACCCTATTTAAGAACAGATCTTAAATTCCTATCTTGGTAGTGAGACACATTGTAATCGCTAATTGCAATCAGTAACTTCATCTCTAAAAACTTGTCACTACATTAATGAATATATGACATACATGAGCACCACGACATTATTTTATACTAAAAAATTGATGAAACTGCACTATAACCTTAACTCCGATCCAATTTATTTGTCAGACACCTGATTGTTGCTAGAAGTCTGCTCTTCAAAGTTTGGGGGCAGTTCAAAGAGTTGGTGCAGACTTGGGTCGTGGGCCGCGTGGTTGCTTTCGGTGGTCGTTGCATGGTTGGGGTTTAATCGTGGTGATGGTGGTGGCGGTAGAGGTGGAGGTAAGTTGGAAGTTTGATCGGATGGTCTAGTAATTATGGGATATAGACGGTGTAAGAGGTGGCGGTGCGAGGTGCTGCAGCGGTGGAGCTGCATTGGGAAAGAGAAGAGAGAAGATAATTTCAAATTTAAAAAAAAAAAAAATAAATTCCTGCTATAAGCTTTCTACAACTATGCCCTTAATTTTGAGTCACATGCACACCGCACATGACTACTTGACAGTGTCTTTTGGACAAAAGTTAGTATTCGGGCTACTTAGCAATGAAAATGACAATTGACAAGGACTTATGAGTCGAATTCAATTTTATATGGACTTGGATGCAAAAGCATGCCTAGTTCAAGGAATAGTTTTGTCATTAACCCATTGATTTATGTAAGAAACACTCTTAAACTTGGTTTTTCTCCTCTTATCTCTACCATTGTGGTTATTTCTAGCTTTTCACAAATTTTTTATTTAGTTTCACAAAGGAATAGTTTTGTCATTAACCCATTGCTGTTATACAGCACATCCACCTTAAAATTCGCATCTTAGCGGCACCAGACTTACTAATATCTTAGTTGTTGGTTGCCAAAATGTCTTCCCATACAGAATGGCTACTAGTGTGAATATTCTGCTGCACTTCCTATGGAAAACATGAAACACAATTCTGGAAGAGTATCCAATCATGTATTTATTTCAAATGCTGCATCACCTCCTAGCTCTCCTCATTATGGGTGATCGGCCCCAGGAAATGAAACATTCACTCTTTAGGTGTCCACAACTCCCCCATTCGAAATGCTTCGTTGGCTGAAGTAACACAATATTCAGTTTTTCCTACTTATTCTACAACCTCCTGATTCTAGAACTTCTCACCAAAATTCTAAGTACTAGCCTTGGTTGTATGTTCACAAACTAATACAATTCGCCAAATCAACAAAAAGCATACATAATTGCAGCTACAGCAAGAAGTCACAAACATAGCTCTTTACAATCCTAAGCGTCCACAGCAACTACAATTTCCTGAATGAGGCAATCACAATGACGAATCCATCATAGCAAATATAAAAAATTTGGATAAAGTCTTCCCACGGCATAGTAAAATGCGCCTGAGAATCACTCTTGTGGCAATGACTAATTGGGTAATCATGGATTCGATACCATGTAAAGAAATCCAATGTAATCCCATTGCGACCCCATGAAAAACTAAACCCATTTGAGATATGACATACATCACGCAAGATATAGCCGACGTGATGATTATTGGGGCCATGAAATCAAGCAGAAAACAGATCCTAACGTATATTTGGAAGAGCAAATAAAAGTGCAAGAATTATACATAAATCTGTAGTTGATGGATTAGGAAGACTATGAGGTGGACCATCGACTACAACAAATACATACACCTAAAGTGGAAAAAGGGTTGTCTCACAAATTCGAGTCCAATGCCTCTGGAAGCTCCTTGCACCATTGAAACGCCACCTTCCCATTCCAATGAAGAAGAGTAAGTAGGGAACGTTGAGGCCCTTCTAATGAATCTTACGTACGGGGTTGCCATGACAGAGTGCTGCTGGCTAAGAAGATGAAGGTTCATGTGTTTGTTTTGTACGCTTTTAACCCGAGAATCTACCTTTTTATATATATGTGGAGTGCAGGGATGGAAAGTTGGACACGAGACAACGGGGAGCCCTTACGAGTCCGGTGAGTAGGGATGGAAAGTTGGACACGAGACAAACGGGAGCCTTACGAGTCCGCGGCTCTGCCGCATAGAAGAGAAACATAAATTTTGGCAGTTAATTCACATAGTAAGAATCTTTCGCTAATATTGTATATAGTAAAAATTAACTGTCGTTAAATATTTTAGTAATTTTCTGTTAAAATTTTTAATAATAAATTCTTAACAGTATCTTTTTAATGTCACTGAATAAAACTACTTAGAAATATAAGAAGTACAAGGAAGATTCATTCAACCTAGTTAACAACCAAAACATTTTTATAAGAGAAACATCGGTTTCTCTTAGATCAATAGTGTGACCAATGTCAACGGCTACTGTAAATTGAGATTTATTTTTTATTTCAATGAGACCAAATTCTCCCCTTCCCATAATTTTTTTTTGTTTTTTTATGACTCCAATTCTACCCTCCACATAAATCTAGCTTTGCTGTTCAGTGCTAACCTTGATATAGAAAAGAGCTTCCTCACCAAATCTTGTATCTTTAATGGCTTTTCTTCATCAATATGTTCTCATAGTTACTATCGTCATTATTCTCTTTCCGATCATAGCCTAAACCTGGCAAACGGGTATACCCGCCGCCGGGTACAGATAAAAACGGGTCGGGTAATTTTTACCCGGATTTTTTTAGGTAAGGTTTTTAAGGATCAGTACCCTACCGCGGGTACATATGTTTTTTTATATATATAACAAACAGATTTTAACACACTTTTTGTTTATATTAGGCCTTTTTTAACTACTTAACGTAATAAGTTAATAGTAGACAATTTTTCAGTAATTTTCCTTGTGGTAGTAGACTACAATCACTTTCTAGTTTAATTTCTACAGGGAAGTGATGATCTCATATTCTCAATTTCAACGCAATCACTCCTATCTCCAGACAAAACAATTCAATATGCACAATATCTCAACAAAAATACCAGAAAATTACCTACAAATTAATTCCAACTTCTGAAGTAACAAAAAACTTAAATACATACAAAATACAAACACAAATAATATAAATAGATCTGATCGGAAACGGTGGCAGTGGAGTGGTGGTGGATCTGATCGGAGACGGTGGCAGCGGAGCGACGTCGAATCTGATCGGAGACAGCGGTGGCAGCGGAGCGACGACGGATCTGATCAGAGACGATGGTGGCGGCAGAGCGATGGCGGGTTTGAGAGACGATATTGGTGGGGGATCTGGACAATGGACGCCATTGAGTTGGTGTGGAATAGCTTTGGTTGTCGACAGTGTTATAAAAAGCACGCCTAGGAGCAAGGCGCGCCTAGGCTCGCACTCGGCGCCTCGCCTAGGCCTAGGCACAGCGCGTTCAAGAAGGCGCGCGCCTAGTGCGCCTAGGCGCTTGGGCGCCAGGCGCTCGAGGTGGTGGAGGCGCAAATCCAGGCGCCTATCTTGTAGCCGTTCGATTGGACATCGTGGCTTCACATGGGCCGTCGATTTGTCTTCAACATGAAAACCCCCAAATCAGCTGATTCACGATTTCTCAGTCTCACCTCGCCAGTCGCATCTCCCCTCTTCACCGGCCGTCAGCTGCTCCAGCCCTAGCGCTGCTTCGAAGTTCAGCCACTGCGGCACCGCCATTGCTGTCCTCCTCGCCATTGCTGCTCTCTCTCAGGTGAGCAGTGATCTTTTGCTCCATTTTTAGTTCCTTCAGTAAAGTCTCTACTTTGGGTTGCCCTCATCACTTCCCCGGTTCCCCCTCACTCACACTTATAGAAATTTCTTTATAGCTTTTTCTTGGTTTTCTTGCCTTTTCCTAACCTGAGATCTTTTTTCTATTTTTCCCATAGACATTAATTTGCCACCCCATTTTTCTCAGTCTGCCTATGTAATTTTTCTTTTTTCTTCATACATTGTCCCTCTTTCTTTCACATAAGTAGATAGATATAGATGTATACGTTGTCATAGCTACAAAAGGAGAGTGTTATTGGGTAGTCAGTAGTGGCTGATTGCATAATATGAATTGAATTGGGATTGAAATTAACTTGAATTGAATTGCTTCTTACTTGAATCATGTTTCTTATTGTTCTCTACTTCAAGTAACTTTTGGCCCTTAATTGACATATGTGCATTTAAGCTGATTTAGTGTTAGGATATCATATAATTCAATTGTAGGAATATACATGTCGATGACGCCTAGTACGAATACAAAGGACCCAGCTTGGAAATATGGACGTATCTCTAATCCAAGCGACAGAAATGCAGTCACTTATAATTTTTGTAATGAAATTACAAAGGGCGGTATTTATTGACATAAGCAACATCTTGCTGGAGGTTATAGGAATGCTTCAACGTGCCGAGAGTGTCCAGAACATGTTAGAGATGAGATAAAAGAATTGCTAAAGTCTGTTAAAGAAAAGAAAGAACTAGCTAAGTGCATCCCTGATTTTGATAATATTTTCCATGATGAAGAAGAGGACGAGGACGACGATGTAGTTGAGATATCGAGAAAAAAGGGAGTTTCATCGACCGGGAGTTCCTATCAATCTTCTCGTAAGAATCCTAAGGCTAAGGGTCCAATGGACGTGTACTTCACCCCGGACCCAGAAGAGGTAGTGAGAAAGAGAAAGATGAAGCAATCCACGGTGTTTGAAAATGAAGAAAGCAAAAAAGGAGATGAGAAATCAGGCTTGTAGTGCAATAGCAAGATTTTTTTATGATGTGGGGATTGCATTCAATGCCGTGAACTCTGACAGCTTTTCAGCTATGGTTGAAGCTATTGGGCAGTATGGTCCGGGTTTGAAGCCACCAAGTTATCATGAGATTAGGGTTACCCTACTACAGAAAGAGGTGGGTAATACACGTAAAATGATGAAGGATCATGAAGAAGAATGGGAGAAAACCGGTTGTTCGATTATGTGTGATGGTTGGAAGGACAAGAAAGAAAGGACTTTGATTAATTTTTTAGCGAATAGTCCTAGAGGAAGTTTGTTTCTTGAGTCTGTTGATGCTTTCGAACATTCGAAGACCGGAGACTTGATGTATGACTTGATTAAGAAGACTATCGAGAAGGTCGGGCCGAAGAATGTGGTTCAAGTTGTCACTGACAGTGCCTCAAACAACGTAAAGGCAGGTTAGTATATTTTTAATAAATGTACAATATTATTAGCTACTAGATAGTCTGACATTTAATTTCTTAATTTATTTTTTGCAATTTTATATGATAGGCAAGTTATTGGAGCGTGATTTTCCACACTTGTTTTGGACACCATGTGCTGCGCATTGCATTGACTTGATTTTAGAGGACATATTTAAGTTACCTAAGATGAAGTCAACATTTCAAAAGGCTCTTGCTTTGAATGGTTACGTATATAATCGCTCGGGTGTTGTAAACTTGTTAAGGAAATTTGCAAGAAGAGAGTTGCTTAGGCCTGGCAAAACGAGATTTGCAACTGCCACTATCACTTTGTCAAGGATTCATGAAGAGCAAAATAACTTGAAAAAAATGTTTACATCGGAAGAGTGGGCCAATAGCAAATGGTCAAAGGAACTACAAGGCAAAAGAGTGGCAAAAATAGTATTAATGCCTTCGTTTTGGAACAATGTTGTATATACTTTAAAGGTAACATGCCCTCTTATTCCGGTACTTAAATTGGTTGATGGTGAGAAAAAACCTCCAATGGGATACATTTACAAGGCAATGGATAAAGCTAAAGATGCTATTGCAAATGCTTTTCAAGGGAACGAGTTGAAGTACAAGGAGGTTTATGAGATCATTGATAGTAGATGGAGTGTTCAACTCCATCGTCCTTTGCATGCAGCTGGTTATTTCTTGAACCCGGAGTACTATTAATCTACCCTAGACATTGAGAGTGATGAAACAGTTATGACAGGTTTGTATGATTGCATTCAAAGGTTGAACCATGATATGGCAGTAAAAGATGCAATTGACACTGAATTGAGTAAGTATAAGAGAGCGGAGGGTCTATTTGGGAATTCCATGTCAAAGAGGATGAGAGATAGAAAAGCACCAGGTACTAATTTTTGTTTTTGTTTTATAGTGCTCATTCTAACGTATAAATTAATGAATAGGTACTTCACTTATTAGTTTTGCAATTTTCATTTATTGAACAGCGGAATGGTGGGCTTCGTACGGATCATCAACGCCTCACTTGCAAAAGTTTGCAATAAAGGTTTTGAGTCTCACTTGTAGTGCGTCTGGCTGTGAACGTAACTGGAGCGTTTTTTAGCATGTGAGTCCAAGTTATAATCTAATAGTAAAGTTTTATGCTAAAATTCATATTTATTTCATACTCAATGACTATTAATCAATTTGTGTATTGTACTTTACAACTTCATAGCAAAAAAAGGATAGACTTGAACAACGTCGCTTGAATGATTTGGTGTTTGTGAAATACAATAGAGCGTTAAAGCGACGATACAATTCACGTGACACAATTGATCCTATTTTATTGGATAATATCGATGAAAGTAATGAATGGTTGCTTGGGAGGCCGGATGAAGATGCAGACAAAGACGGTGACGTGTTTGAAGGTGACCCTTTAGGTGGCACAGAGCCGAACTACCATTCGAGGTCAACAGCAAGAAGTGTAAGGTCGTTATCAGATAGGGCTCCGGCTGCCACATCAAGTAGATCTACTCCTTCAGCTCACCTGGTCGACGAAGAAGACGAAGTAGAGGAGGAATCTCTATCGGACTTGGAGCCTATGATTCCATTTGAAGAAAACGTTGTTGCCTTGGCCCTTAGCGATGATGAGGATGTTGGTGTTATGTTCACTTAGTGTTTGGTGATTTGTTATTTTTAGTGGATTTAAGACTTATCTTATGTTGGAAACTTGTTAGATTATGATGCGATGGAATTTGAAACTTTTTCTAGTGTTTGAAAGTTTGTTAATTGTCATGTTTTTTTTTTACATAATTTATTGTTTTTGTGTATTATTATTATTATTTATTTATTTTAATATTGCGCCTCTCTTCGAAAAGGCGCGCGCCTGCGCCTTGCGCCTAGGCTCCAGGGACCTTTTGCGCCTTTAACAACACTGGTTGTCGATGGATCTGACTGGTGGCTAAAAGAGAGTGCCGTCGTGAGAGAGAGAGAGAGAGAGAGAGAGAGAGTTCAGAGAGTGAGGGAAGAGCGACACAAAGAAAATAGGATAGAAGAATGAGTGAAAGAAACCCTAGCACTTCACTATATAGTTAAAAAAATGGGTAGTGCAGGTAAACCATATCCGACCCGGATGGATCCAAAAATTACGGTTCAGTTCGGGTACGAGTCTGATTACAGCGGGTCTTCAAAATAGGGACCCGTATCAGGGTTTTTTGGCCGGGTACGAATCAACCCGCGGGTCTGGGTCTTTTTTTGCCAGGTCTACCATAGCCATAGACATTGCAGTGGGCATTATGTCAGCGCAATATGTGCGTATGTCAATGAAAATCCTTATTTCGATTTTTCTTGTGACCAGTCACAACCTGTTTATGCTTGCGGGAAAACTCTCAATTTAATGTGAGCTCTTTTTTACCTCTTTACATGAGGACTTATCTAAAAATGAAAACTTAAGACAAAGTAAAGACGGTGTGCCCAATGAAATTAAAGAAAAGCCTTTCCAAATAAAAACAAAGTATTCATCCTCGAAACAAAGCCTTTATCAGAAAGCAAAACATTTAAAAGCTAAAGGGAAAGGGAAAAAAAAAGGAAAGAAAGAAAGTCCTCAAGTTAAGTGATTTTGTTGAGTTGTGTCGTCCCTCTTTTCTTCGTCCATCTTCTTCTTTTATCCTTATACATTGCTAATGTCTCATAACTAATTAAAATTGGTTGCTTCGATCCTGAAGAAACTGTCTGTCTCTATCTCTTATAACCACCACTATCGATTTTTTCTCCCTCATCGTCAGTTATATAAAACTTCCACGTAGTTGTCTTTAATGCAAACCCCACGTCTGATGAAACTTGAATTGCTTTAAACTGTCATTACATCATCACATCATCATTCACTACAAGAAAAAAGTACTTTTAGCAACAGACAATTCCGTTACTAAAAGCCTCTTATTTGTTGTTCAAGAATTTTAGCGATAGACATCCCGTCGCTAAAAGTTTAGAGACAGAATTTAGAAATCCATCGCCTAAAAATTGACATTTAGCGACAGGGGCGACATATTCAATTCTGTCACTAAATATATTTTTGCATTTTATTTTATTCGAAAATAATTTTTTACGTAAAAAATTTAGCAACGGAAAAGTTTGGCTACGGAATATTCATCGCGTTCTCCGATAATACTTCTAGCGATGGCCTTTTCCGTCGTCGAAAGTATTAATGTATCATGCACGTAAGACTTTTACTGACTAAATAAAATCCGTCGCTAAAAGTCAAATCAATTTTTAAAATCTTTTTTTATTATTTTTTTTAATACCCTAACCCGTAATCAAATCTCAATCCCCAAAAATCGATTCTCAATCCAAAATTAAGGTTAAATAGTTGCTAATAGATCATCAATTATCTAACCCTAATGATTCAAACACAGTACACATATAAATAAATTTATAAATTCTATACTAATCAAAAAATAAAATTTATACATAGTTCAAGAGGGCACGGAAACATGATACAAATATAATAGAGGAGGGAGGGGAACACAAGTCCAGGAGGGCACGGGAGGGGGATACAAATAGGGGCAAGGATCCGCACAAGTACGGGTGGGCACATAAAGGGAAGGGCTCAGGGGTCGGCAAAACCGAGATCTGAATCCTGCTGATCGTGCTCATCCATGAGAGTATTATCATCGGGATTCGACTCAGTATGTCCAACAACAATGCCCTGATCCCCTGATCTATTCATACGAGGTTTGCAAAACAGTGATTGACATTGAAGACATTAAGATATCGAATACATAGCCAGAATTTTGTTTACTTAAATTAATTTTGTACTTACATCGATATGAGTGTTTGCCAGAGCACAGACCTCATCCGGCTCTAGGTTCAGGGAAGAAAAAGTGGCCAGTGACGATAAATGGCGGTTGTTCATACCCTATTCTGGTCGCACCCCAAGACCCGCCAAGGGACCCACTTTGCACGACACATCACCCAGTCAGCGGTCAACTTTTCAACGCTCGAGGGCCGGTCAAAGCAACGCATGCTCAAGTCACGTGAACCATTCGTGAAGCGACTTCGGCGTGCCTTCCACCCCAAGGGGTCGGCCTCCCCCAAGGGTCGGCCTCCCTTGGGGGTCGGCCACCCTCGGGGGGTCGGCCTCCCTCTAGGGTCGGCCTCCCCCAAGGGGGTCGGCCACCCTGGGGGGTCGGCCACCCCGAGGGGTCGGCCTCCCTCTAGGGTCGGCCTCCCCCAAGGGGTCGGCCACCCTCTGGGGGTCGGCCTCCCTCTAGGCTCGGCCTCCCCCAAGCGTCGGCCTCCCTTGGGGGTCGGCCACCCCATGGGGGTCGGCCACCTGCCTTGAACACCGACGCCGTCACCTTTGACCCCACCCCATTGTCACGACGACCGTCGCTCGCGGCCGCACTCCGCCATAGTCCCGACATCCGTCGCTCTCGGCCGTGCCCCTTCGTCGCGATGACCGTCGCCCGTAGTCTCGATGACCGTCACTTGTGGCCGCTCTGTCGCCATGACAACCGTCGCTCACGGTCGCGCGCCATCCGCGCAACGACCCTCGTCGCTCGAAGATCACTCTGCGACCCTCGTCGCCCGCACTCAACCGCGCCCCATGCGCTGCAATCATGTTATATGCTTACGGGATAGGCTACTCCTCCAGGACACTATCTCCGCCAGGGTGCCTGCGTGACTAGCCTACGTGCTCTGGCACTGGGGGCTCGCGTCGGCACCCCTAAGGACTATGACCCCCGGGTCACTCGGAGACGGGAGCAGGTCTTCGGAAGGGCATCTTGCCTAGTCCACCTGGCAGCTGGGCGTCGGGTCTTCCCCGCCGCTGCCAGACCTGTGGGATTCAGTAAGGGCTTGGACTGGAGGCTGGGGCAACGGGCTACTCTGACCATGCTACCGCGGCATGATCAGTCTCCTCAGACAGGCAGAGAGGTGTTGCAAGGGCAGGGCAGCACGAACTTAGGAACCGGCAGTCCAACGAAGGGTCAGTGCGTCGGCCCCCTGGTGACGTGTCGTTCCCAGGGGGCGACACATGTCAACTTATGACACATGCACATTTTTGCCTATAAATAGTGGACTTTGGAGCTTTTTCAAGGATCTTATTCTCATTTGGACTTTTCACTTTCTCTCTCTAAAGGAAACATTCTCTCTGGAATTCTAGTGAGAGAAATATACTTGAACTCCCGTCTACGGACCCCGGACGCCATACCCTCATTACGGACTGCAGACTGTCGGTCCTGTTCATCGTCACCTTGCCTGCGCAGCACTGCCACCCCTCACGACCTGTCTGGGGAGCCTTGTCCTCGGCCCTTGCGCCGTCCTTGCTGTCTACCACGTTGCCTACCTGGAAGCCAACTCAGACCGCATCCTTTGTGGCACCTCCACGTATCATCGAACCATTTCCGGCACCATCAGCGGTTTTTTTAGAATGGATGGTCAAAGTTTCTCAAGGACAATGGTGTAGTAGAAGGATATTTCTTGGTGTTCAGTCATGAAGGTGACATGGTTTTTTTTAGAATGGATGGACAGTTTGCCGAGGACAATGGTGTAGTGGAAGGGTATTTCTTGGTGTTCAGGAATGAAGGTGACATGGTTTTTTTTTTAGAATTGATGGACAGAGTTTGCCGAGGACAATGGTGTAGTAGAAGGGTATTTTTCTGGGTGTTCAGGCATAAGGTGACATGGTTTTTAGAATGGATGGACAGAGTTTTCTGAGGACAATGGGGTAGTAGATGGATATTTCTTGGTGTTCAGTCATGAATGTGACACGGTTTTTGATGTTGTGGTCTTTGATCAAAGATCTTGCGAGACAAACCATCTAACCAAAGTGAGGCAAAAGAGAATTCAGCTTGACAAGCCGATTAGATGATAGTACTACTGTTTTCCTGTGTTGCGTCCATCTTGCGTATCCAGTCATAAAACCGAACCAGTGAATATGTCATTTTACCACCATTCTCCTTCTCCAATGCAACAACTTATATTTACTGCACAGACACCTTATCTTCTCAAAAATTGGTAACATATGCAACAACCTTCTTCATAATCAATGTCGTTAAATTCTACAATTAGGGTTAATCCAGGTTAATTAGGATTTAATCAGGGTTTACTTAGGGTTAATTGGTTCAATTAAGGTTAATCGGGATTAATTAAGGCTAATTCATTCAATTAGGTTTAATCAGGGTTAATTATAGTTAACTGGTTCAATTACGGATAATTAGGGTTAATCTGGTTTACTTAGGGTTAACTAGTTCAAATAGGTTTAGTAGGGGCTAATTAGGGATAATTGATTTAATTATGATTAATCAGGGCTAATTAGGGTTAATTGGTTCAATTAGGGTAAATCAGGATTAATTAGGGCTAATTGGTTCAGTAATTAGGTTTAATCAGGGTTAATTACAGTTAATTGGTTTAGTCAGGATTAATCGGGTGTAATTAAGGCTACTTCGTTCAATTAGGTTTAATTAGGGTTAATTACGGTTAATTATGCTACTGATTTCTCTCTCTCTCTCTCTCTCTTCTTTTCATTTTCTCTTACCCGAATTTCCTATCTCTTCTCTTTTTTTCATTTAATTCCCTTAATATTCTAGCCATTAATTTATTGCCAAATGGATTAGTCATCACTCAAAGTAGCAAGAGGTGGCACTCTCAAAGCAATTTTCTCTAAACAATTGACAACTTAGACATATTTCCAAAAATTGCCAATAAACCCCCAAAATTTTTATAATTGCAATAAAACCCCAAAGTCTATGTTATTACGTTTAAGCCCCAAAAACTTTTCTAATTCTTATTAATTCAACTAAATGTCACTAAAACATTGTACTATCACTCATACTATTATTTTTCATCACTAAAACATCAATTTATATTTATACCCCCAAAGTTTTTCAAAATTATGGAAATGCTTAGAAAGTTTTCAAAAATTATATTTTTTCCCTAAAATTCTTTTAAGGTTCAATACGCTATTAATACCTGAGTATTGTCCAAAATTATTGCCTGTTTATTTTTCAGAGCACCGATGATTATTTTAATCCGCTTCCAAAGTTCGGGATATTACATTCTCCCCACCTTATAAAAATTTCATCCTCGAAATTTGATCTCGAATTTCTTATCACTTATGGCGTCCAGGTACTACGCTTCTGCTGCGCCACTCTGATAATTATGGCACCCTAGTTAAGCTACCGCTAACCTTTGTGCCCACATTCGTTTTCACAAATACCCGAACTCAGCAGTTATATTAGTCGTAATACTAAACTTAATCAGGTTATCACTGCTTTAACCGTTCCAATATTTCCCAACAATGACTTAGTTAATACAAAACTCACTGAGCTAAACCTACACTACTCCAAATTCAACGCATACGAGGCGAACTAAATCAAACTTTAATACTAGAGCTTCCACTGCATTATACTGATTCTATACCAGAGACTATCGTTTGTACAGTTTACTTAATGATGGTACGCTTAACTTCAAGCTGGAGGTGTACTAAAATACCAAACGATGGTCATACATGACTTGCACCCTACCAAAGCTAACATGGATAGGATAACCAATTCCTATAAGCAGTTACACCTCACAACAGACAGCAAAAACTGTTGCCACTAGGCTTTCACTGTGCACTCTAACATCCCAAAACAACAAGTCCAAACTACTGTCGAATTTGTCACTGAGAAACATATTATCTTAACAGAGCTACGTACTGCATACCTATGATTCTGCATATACTTCGTAGAACGACAGAGAACTGTAACCACTTTGGTTTTGCTGCACACCCTGGTGTCTTATCTCAACGAGTCCAAGTTATTATCGAATTCGTCACCTAGAGATGTGTTCTCCTAACATAGCGCAACATATGATTGTGGATACCTATGTATTTATTTTCACTAGAGTGTGAGGCTCTATGTTATCATATCACTTCCGATTCACAGTCATATTATTTACAAAAGTCTCATAGCCTTTTCCTTTAATAATCTATTTCAGTTAAACACTTAGTATTCTTCAGTTCTACAAGCAAGTAACATATGGTCTATCATCATGTGTTCAGCCAATATCTCGATCTTATACCGAATTATCGCATAGCTTATCCAAACATAATCCACGTTTCAAGAGTCTATTCGTGCCCACAGATTACCGGAGGCTTAGGAATCTACCTAACCTCAGATCCAGTAGGTGAAACTATGCAAATAATGATAATAATAATTGTAATCAGGCAATCAAAACACAAAAATCTTTATTCATATTGGCTCTCAGGGTTCACAACGAAATTCTGTGACATTTCAGAAGAAACAACGGACACAAAAATGATGATATAGGCCTGGCAAAGCAAAGTCAACCCAACGACCCAAAATAATCAAAATCGAAAGGAATTATTAGTCCTTAATAAGATTCGTAGCTTGCCCATGTCCAATGGGTCAGATACTATCCCATTAAGTCCAAATAGATTCGAAATGAACAGATAAATATCCTGAAAAGAATAAGACAACTTGGCATGAATGACATCTTCTCTGACATCTCAGCGTAAGCTGACATTCAATTAAGTCGTCCTTGAATTCAACAGACAAAAGAACAAACAACTAACAAAAATGGAATTTCAAATTTCCTACTGTATTCCCAAACCAATTCTCAGTCTTAACAATAATCATTTCCCGAGAACTTCATTCTCACGCATCATCCGAATCACTAAATTAATAATTATTCATACCTTACGATCTTCTAAACACTACTAGGTTTTCCCTTAACAACTTACAGATACGTGATTAGAGTGTAATCAATTCATGCCTCGCATGATATCAAACCTCCAACAATAAATAGGAGAAGATCCACAGGAAGATCTCTACCCGCTGCATAGACAGTATAGCCACCAAAAATCATGGAGACAGTCAAAGATTCTCCTGACGGGATGCCTATCCCAAGATCAGTTCCTAAGGATAAGCCTCCACCCTCAATCACTGTGCCAAAGTAGCAAATGCAAAAAAAGTATAATGCTCCAGAATTAAGTAATATACAAACATCTAATGGGTTAACATGTGGTGTACCTGGCACCACGTCATGGGATGTGATAACATCCTAAGTAGGCATTAAACAAACTCTAACGGATATTCTGGGCCTCAGCCCCAACTGACCTTGTCCTCTTCCTGCCGAAAAACATTGCTCGCTGTTACACTAACTATAGGTACACGACGAATTATTTCTCACAAGAAAACAGTTTTGAACTTAATGTCCCATACTACCACACCTAACACATTATCCGGTCAACTTATAGCATAACTCACAACTCTGACTTCTCCCATACCTAACACATGGGGTGGCCAGAAGAACTGACCTGCCACTTGTAGCATAACTCACAACTCTGCCACAATTCTGTCCCAACCTTTAACCTTTTGCACCATATTGTGCCGACTATAAAATTTTTTTGCTAACGACTGTCAGCTCCTACAAATTCGTTCGGGAAAAATTCTTACTTATGTCTCTTCTATCCACCTTGTGTTTACTCATTCCTTCCTCCATTATCAAACTTAACTTGTCAATCGAGTTGGGATCACCGCATCTCTCAATCCAGGCCTAAGCCCCCACTCAGACTTTCGGCAGCTATCTTCCCCCATCAATAACATCCTTACAAAAAATCTAATAAAATAGGAAATTTTAACCCAACCTTGCCTATCGACTCTTAATCTACTTGCATCACATTAACAAACTCCCTTAACATTGGTTCATGAAGCCTCGTAAAAGTACCTGTCGAGAAATAACTCTATAAACTGTTCTTAAGTGACATCGAGCAATTGCGGATAACTCAGACTCCTCGCTATCATTTCCTACCCCTGATCGGCCTCATCCCTCAGTTTATATACCGCAAATTCAATCTTTCGTCGCTTCACTTACAGTTGTTCAAAATTTATACAATTAGTTGCTCAAAATTTTCCTCAAATTTGCTAATCCAGTTTGCTGCCCCTAGAGGGTCTAATAACCTCCTATAGCTAGTCACATTTATTTAGTAATTTTACCCAAGGTATTCTCATCTCAAGATTATGGCTGTGGTTGAACCATATTCGGTACTCCTTGCTGTTGGTTGACTGAAATCTGTCATCAAAGTCGGAACCGGGTTCATAGTGTTCAAAATTGTAACCATCAGTCCTGGGTTATGTTGTTTCCCCCTATTAGGTAGAGGTGCCCCTCTATAATCATAAAATTATAGGTCCCTAAACACACCTAGAGGGGGTGTGTGAATAGGTGTTTGCAACTTAAAGCATAATTTACAATGTAATAACTGGGATAATAAATATAAGTTAACATATAAATTTATATTGGTTCAGCCCCACCATCTTACGTCCAGTCCCCGAGCACTCCACACAAGGGAGACCTACTCGAGCTTTTCACTAAGCAGCTAGCTTTGGGTGCTAGCTCACACCGCAGTACAGATTCTGAAACCCTTCAAGGTTTTCAATGATTACAAGTGAAGAGAAGATTTACAAATGAGATACAATAACACAGTCCTTTATGAATAGATATTATAAGGAATACAGCAAGGCTAAACTTTCTTAGGTGAGAAGAACTGTAATCTTTCAAGAACTCAACTAAGAATTTTGCTTATAACTTTCTCAAAATATGAACTCACTCAAAGAAGAATATATGAAAGTGTGACTTAAGATGAGAGAGTATTTTTAAGAAGTAAGAGAGTATTTCAGAGATTGGAAAGAATTGGCAATAAATGCTCTCAAAGTCCCTTTTTATAATGGAAGAGAAAATGACCGTTAAAGAAGGGATGACACAAGATTTCATTCAGATGAAAAACATTTCTGACGAATTCGGTCGAATGAAAACTATTTTTTCTGTTGAATGAAAGCATTGTTTCGAATGAAAAGTTTGGTTTCGACCGAAAACTTTAGGCTTTGAACGAAAACTCTAGCTTCGACCGAAAACTTTGGCTTCAACCAAAAACTTTGTGAAAACTAGAAAGGAAGAAACTGAAGGATTAATTCGACAGAAAATATTTTTGCTCCGAATAAAAAAGACTGAAGATTTACTTACAGATTTACTTTGACTGAAAACTCTTTTTGCTTCAAATGAAAGAGACTGAAGATTTACTTCAACTGAAAACTCTTGGTATGTTCTTTACTTGATTTTTCTGGTGATCTTTAAGAAAGACTTAATTACAAAAAAAAAAATTTACACAGAGATAAAGTATACATTACATCCAGATCCAAATCTTCTTTCAGGTCAACATCCAAGTTCAAAGTCCAAAGTCCAAAGTAATATTCCATGTCTATGTTTGACTATGATTGAACCTGAAAATAGCTTAATAACAATGTTAGCTTAATGTTAGAGATAGTAATGTTGGAATTATCAAAATCAGTCAAGTCAACAATCTCCCCCTTTTTGATGATGACAACATTAATCTAACATACTCCCACTGGATTAGATAATCATTTAAAAAACACACAACTAATAAATGAACTGCTTTAATATATGACAAAAATTTATAGTTCGAATAATGAGAATAGTTATAGTGTCTCCCCCTTTGTCAAATCAAAAAGAGGGACAGACAATCTAAGCTAAAAAAAAATAAACTGCTGTCTACAATGGGCACCCTGAGCAGAGGAGGAAGGATCTGGAGGTGGAGCAACATCAGTAATGGGTACTTCAACAATTTTCACGACACGGGGAGAGCGCGGTATCAGAGGATTGTAGGAAAAATTTGGGTTGAAGAACCATTCTTCACCTTCGGTGCCAGTGTGATGAGATAGAAAGTTATCTAGACGAGTAACCAGGAAGCCATGCGCTTGATCGAATATCTTATGCACCAGGTAGCAGTTCTGCTCAGTCAAGATGCTGGTAGTGAGATAAGCTTGGCAGCAATGAGCTTGAAAGGCAGCGTCCTGTTGGCAATGTAGGTCGTGCTGCATGCAGGTTAAGCTCTCCATAATGGGAGTGTAGTTGAAATGCAAGGAGGTGACGTTAGAAACACGTTCGTTAAAAAGAGTGTGAAAATCAATTTGATTGGAGAGGAGCTGAACGGAGGACTGCTGAAGAGAAGAGAGCTCGTTAAGAAGGACGGTGTGATTAGCAGTGACAGAGGCAGCTAGGGTGGTTTGAGATTCAAGGATAAGCTGAATGGTGTTAGAAAGATGAGAGAGCTAGTCAGAGATGTCGGTGGTGTCGGAAGAGGGAAGATCATCAAATTTTAAGTTAGAAAAATCTGTAAGTGGGCTAAAAAGAGGGTCAAAAGGATGAGGTGGTGTAGGCAGAAGAGGTATAGAAGAAGAAGGGTCAGTGGGTAGTGGTGGTAGGGAAGGACAAGGGTCAGTATGCAGCGCACAGAGGGAAAAGGGACAGTGGACGGAGGAGGATGAAAAGAAGGGGTAGGAGCAGGAGGGATTCAGATGCTACACGCTCAAGAGAATGAGTGTGAGTAACGGGATCGGTGCGAATGGTAAACCCGCATGACGAAGGGAAGTTTCATCAAGAATGTGCGTGCTTGGAATAAACACATTCCGAGATGGCGGTCGGAAGGGGAATGTTAAAGAAGTCAAATACTCGGGTTAGAAGGAGACCAAAGGGAAGATGAGCGGAAGGTTTCTTTTTTATGGGTAGCCATAACATGAAGAATTATGCCTGTACTATTTAAAGGAGATCCCTAGATAAAGTGAGTAAGAATAATGATATCGAGGTAGATGAAGGCGGCATAGAATCGGAGCGCACAAAAAGGTTATATGAGAGGATTAGATGAAGAATTCGGTATAGGGTAACAATTCACTAAGGTTAGGTTTTCGAGGTCGAGTAATGGAAGGGTTGTTGAGTAGGGTTTGAGTTTGGTCGAGGGGTGTGAAAAGGCCACGAGTGGACCAAGTGTTGCCAGGAAAGACAACAAGGGAGGACTGGTTGGTGAAACCAAGGATATGGGCGAGTGTGATGTCATCGAAGTGAATAGTGACCCCATTGACGTAGGTCACAAGATATGTGGAGGTAGTGGAGTTAAACGTTATGTTTGAATAAAACATGCTGATTAAGTGGGGATAAAAGACACTAGGAGGAGAAAAGAGATATAGACACCCCATTCTTTCAAAGAGAGGAGTGACACTAAGTTGACCCATAAGGACAAGGTCACTAGGGCGACCAGGTATTACTTCTCGATCGACGAAGTTGATATAGAAGTTGAGTTAATCCTCAGGGGTTTCAAAGAATTGTGGTATGTGGAGTATCTCGGTGGGTGAGCTGTATAGACAAGTAGGAAGAGGACGGGTAGGTTTGAAGGTTGGGCAGCATGAGCAGGTGAACGAGCAACCACAGCTTAAGTAGGAGCCCGAATGCTGTGATAGGAAGGAGCAGGAAGAACTTCAGGTGAACTATCGGACTCGAATGATGCTTGCAGTACAAGGCAACGGCGACTGCGAAAACGGCGGGTGGAGGGGTACATTGTAAAAAGCTTTAAAAAAGGGATGAACAAAAGGTGAAAAAGTTTGACTGTAAGGGGAAAACTGTAAACAGTAAAAAAAATTGACGGGGGTATATAGACGAGACATTTCGGTCGAATGAAACTGAGATTTCATTCGAATGAAAATTAGTTTTCATTTGACCGAAACCGACAGACGTGATTAAACAAAACAAAAAGAGACTTTTCATTCGAATGAAAAGTTTTCATTCGAAGGAAAACTTTTCTTTCAAAGAAAAATTTTTTAGTTGAAGGAAAAATGGTTCCCTTCGACAGAAAAGAAGAAATAAAATAAAAAATAAATGGTAATAAAAAGTTTTTAGGACAAAAATCAGCTCAGATCACACATTCCTAAGCGGCGACGAAGAGAACAAAAACTAGATTCAGCTAAAGGTTTTTAGTAAAGATATCTACAAGCTGATCTCCTGAACCAACTTTTTTGAGTTCAATTAAACCTTTCTGAACATTGTCTCGAGGAAAGTGGTGACGAATATCGATGTGCTTTGTGCAAGAGTGTTGAACATGATTTTTACTGATATCAATAGCACTACTACTATTGCACATAATGGGAATATTATCTACTGAAACACCAAAATCCTGTAAGGTTTGACGCTTCCCAAGAACTTGAGCACAACAACTTCCAGCTGCTACATATTCTGCCTCTGCTGTGGAAAGTGCTACATATGTTTGTTTCTTGCTGTGCCAAGACACTAGTGCATCACCACGAAATTGGCAAGTACCACTAGTGCTTTTTCAATCAATAAGACATCCGGCATAATCAGAATCGGAGAAACCGACTAGATTGAGGGAAGAATTACGCAAATACCATAGTTCTAAATTTATAAACCCAAAGAGATATTTAAAAATACATTTAATAGCAGTAAGATAAGATTCTTTTGGACAAGCTTGAAAACGAGCACAGATGCATACACTAAACATAATATCAGGTCTAGAGGCAATGAGATAAAGTAAACTACTAATCATACCACGGTAAACTTTTTGATCAACATCTTTTTCATTTTCATCTTTCGCAAGATTAACACTAGGAGATAGGAGTACCTCAAGATTTAGCATTATCCATACTAAACATTTTTAAAAGCTCCCGCGTGTACTTGGACTGATTAATGAAAATTCCTTCCTTTGATTGCTTGATTTGGAGTCCAAGGAAGAAAGTAAGTTCTCCCATCATGCTCACCTCAAACTCCATGCGCATACTTTCAGCAAACTCTTGGCACAAATCATTGTTAGTAGCTCCAAAATAGTAGTATCAAACTAAATTTGAACTATAAGAATATGAGAATTTCAAGATTTTGTAAAAAGAGTAGTATCGACGTTTCCACGAGAGAATCCATGATCAATAAGAAAGCTGCTAAGACGATCATACCAAGCTCGAGGAGCTTGTATAAGACCGTACAATGCTTTTTTCAACTTAAAAACATGATTGGGGTATTTGTCATTTTCAAAATTGGGAGGTTGTTTAACAAACACTTCCTCTTGAATTACCCCATTCAAGAAGACACTTTTCACATCCATTTGAAAAAGTTTAAAGTTCATGTGACATGAAAATGTCAAAAGCATTCGGATAGCTTCAAGTCAAGCAACAGGGGTAAAGGTCTCGTCAAAATCAATCCCTTCAACTTGATTGTATCCTTGGGCTACTAGTCTAGCCTTGTTTCGAACAATATGACCATTTTCATCAAGTTTGTTTCGAAGAACTCACTTGGTGCCAATGACTTTTTGTTGAAGAAGAGGCGGGACTAGAGACCAAACATTGCTTCTTTCAAATTGATTTAGTTCCTCTTGCATGGCAAGGATCTACCCGTCATCTTTTAGAGCCTCAGAAATATTTTGTAGGCTCTATTTGAGAAAGAAGAGCAAAATCAACACAAAAAAGATTTACCGAAGATCGTGTCGTTACTCCTCGTTCAACATTACTAATGACTTGCTCCATTGGGTGACTGGAGGAATATCTCTAACTTTTGGGAAGCAGCTGAGTCTCGATATTGTCTTTGTGAGATGACATTGAACACTTTCCTTCATTTGAGGAAACATTTAGCTTGTTGTTTGAGTCGAAAGAGAACTCCTCGCTGTCATCACCTGCATGCTTACTTGAATTTTCAACGTTAGATTCTTCAAATACAACATGCATGGATTCTTTAATTGAAAGATTCCTACGATTATAAACTCTATATGCTCTACTTTTTAAGGAGTAACCAAGAAAAATACCCCCGTCAGACTTTGCGTCAGACTTAAGCAAGTTCTCACGATTGTTCAAAAGAAGGCATTTACAACCAAAAACCTTGAAATAATCAATTTTTGGTTTTCGATTTGAGAAAAGTTTGCAAGTAGTTTTATCAAGGATTGGTCTGATAAGAACCCTGTTCGATACGTAACAGGAAGTGCTGACGGATTCAGCCCAAAAATATTTTGGCAAAGAGTTTTCATGAAGCATTGTTTTGGCCATCTCTTGAAGAATTTGATTCTTTCTCTCGACAACGCCAATTTGTTGGGGAGTTTGAGGAGCACAAAACTCATGAGTTGTGCCATTTTGATCACAAAAAGGTACAAAATCTTTTTCAAATTCACCGCCATGATCACTTCGGATTTTTGCAAGTTTCAACTCCTTCTCATTTTGTAGAAGCTTTACAAGGTTAAAGAATTTTCCAAAAGCTTCATTTTTATGAGTCAGAAAAAGAACCCAAGCGTTGAAAAATCATCAATGATGACGAAGGCATAAAATTTTCCACCTAGGCTAGCGTTTCTTGTAGGACCAAAAGATCTAAATGAAGAAGTTGAAAAGGACAAGAGGTAGAAACAACATTTTTGGCTTGAAAAGATGTTTTTGACTGTTTGCCGTATTGACAAGCATTACAAACCTTATCCTTGACAAACTTTAACTTTGGTAAGCCTCTAACAAGCTCTTTCGAGAGAAGTTTCTTGATTAGATCCATATGCACATGGCCTAATCTATGATGCCACAACCAAGTATCATTTTGTTGAGCAGAAAGACCTACTTCACGAGAAGAGTATAATGCATCAAAAGACAAAGTGTAAATATTACCATCTCTCTTACCAACCAAAGTCCCACCATCAGAGACATGATTAATGAGGCAGCGGTCTCCTTCAAAATGAATTTTGTGTCCACTGTAGATTAGTTGCCTGATGCTTATCAAATTGAATTTTAAACCGTCAACTAAAGACACATTATCAATAGAAATTAAACCGATACCAATTTTACCTTTACTGATGATCTTCCTATTTGAATTGTCTCTAAAAGTAACAAGACCTCTATCCTTCAGAGTGATACGAGAGAACAGTGAGCGATCACCTGTCATATGCCTTGAACATCCACTGTCGATTATCCATTTGTTTGAATCCACCTTTGCTTTCAAGCATACCTACAACAGATTCTGGTTTCGTTCCTTTAGGTACCCACACTTTCTTGGGTCCTGAAAGATTAGATAAAGAAGATTTTGGCATCCAAACTTGCTTTATTTTACTTTTATTGACAAAAGAAGATAGTTGATTTCTAGCAACTTTAAGAGGACAATTTTTAACTAAGTGACCCTTCTCTTGTTACACACAGTACAGGGTGTGAAAGGTGAGCAGGAGGCTAGATTCTTGTTAAAGAAATTTTTATATTCCTTTTGCTTCTTTGAAGGATCATAACCAATCCCACTTTTTTGAAAAATATATCTTTGTCTTCCCAAAAGAATATCCAGGTTTTCTCTTCCCTGTGTAAATTTTGAAAGCGTAAAATTCAGATATTCGATCTCTTTTTCGGTAGAAATTCTTTCCAGTTGAGATTTTAAAAACTCGTTTTCTACAGGATTTTTACACTTCTGAGAGACTGGAAGAAGACAAATTATATTTTTCCTCCTTAGAGGCAATCAGATTATTTTTTAAAGAGGCATTTTCAGTGATGTAAAACTCAATCTTTTTGTCTAGTTCTTCCTTTTCACTGACCAACTCTTCAATAATATTTATCAAAGAAAGGGTCTTATTTTAAGAGCAGCATTTTTGAGTTTCAATTTTTCATTGGTTTTACTAAGTTCAAGAAAGGGTAATTTAAGATCATTGTAATCAAAATTTTCAGAAGTGATTACCTCTTCTGAGTGATCGTCCTTGGCCATAAACCACAGCTGAGCAACATCATCGTCTTCACTAATCTCTTTGTCACTCTTTTCAAAATCAACCCAAGTTAGCAGAGCTTTTCTTGGTTTGAAATTCTTTTCTCTTGTCTCTCGACTGTTGCTGCTTGTAGATTTGTTCTTGAGTTGCTGGTAGTATTTCTTGATGTGCCCAATTCTATCGCATTCATAGCAAGCATCAGGATTTTCTCTTGCATTCCAGTCACCATTGTTTTTTTGATGTGACTGGGTTGTCTGAATTTTCCTGATATTTCTATCTCGCCGGCTCGTAATGAACTTCTTGAACTTATGAGTGATGAATGCCATTTTCGGATCGGAGTCATCGTTGCACTCCACAGGTTCATGAGCGGCCTCAGCTTTGAGAGATAAGTTCTTTTTCTTTGAAATGGTCTCTTCCTCGTCATGAATCTTCATCATGATTTCGTTAGTCATTAAATAACCCATCAATCTTCCAGCTTCAGCACATTCAAGTCTTTGGCTTCTTGAATAGCTGTGAGTTTTGCTTCCTATCTCTTGGGAAGAGATCTAAGAATTTTTCTTACAATCTCATATTCTGGGTATGTATTTCCCAAGAGTTTTAATCCATTTATAATGAGAGTAAACTTGGAGTACATCTCCTTTGTGGACTCGTGTTCTTTCATCTTGAAAGCCTCATACTACTGGACTAACCTGTTAATCTTGGTGTCCTTTACCTTCGTGAGTAACCTCCAGCAGTCTCCACATTTCTTTAGTTGTTTCACATACTGAGACTCGATTGTACTCATTCATGTCAAGGTCACAACTAATAATGTTCTTTGCTTTGTCATCCATGGAGAAGAGCTGTGCCTCATGAACCTCCATTTCAAGAATTTTCTTCGAAACCTTGGGCCCGTCTGGTCCATCCTTCATGAGAATAATAGGGCCATTCTCTACAACGTACCATACACGAGTATCCTGCCTCAGGAAATTCCTCATCCGGTTTTTCCAGTAACAATAATTGTCGTTCTTCAACAAAGGTGGTCTAGTAGTTGCTGAACCTTCTTCCATAGTAAGATTTTAAGCTTTTAACTGTTAGGTCACAAAGAAAATAACAGAGCACAAGGCTCTGATACCACTTGTAGGTCCCTAAATACACCTAAGGGGGGGGGGGTGAATAGGAGTTTGCAACTTAAAGTAGGAATTTAAAACTTAATTTACAATGTAATAACTAAGACGGTAAATATAAATCAACACAGAAATTTATACTGGTTCGGCCCCACCAGCCTACGTCCAGGGAGACTTACTCGATCCTTTCACTAAGCAGCTAGCTTCGGTTGCTAGCTCAAACCACAGTACAAATTCCGAAACCCTTCAAGGCTTCCAATGATTATAAGTGAAAAGAATATTTACAAATGAGATACAATAACACACTCCTTTATGAGTAGATATTACAATGAATACAACAAGGCTAAGCTTTCTCAGGTGGGAAGATCTGTAATATTTCAAGAACTCAACTAAGAAGCTTGCTTCTAACTTTCTCAAAATATGAGCTCACTCAAAGAAGAATAGACGAAAGTGTAATTTAAGATGAAATAGTATTTTTGAGAAGTAAGAGAGTTTTTTAGAGATTGGAAAGAATTGGCAATAAATGATCTCAAAGTTCCTTTTTATACTGGAAGAGAAAATGACCGTTAAAGAAGGGATGACACAAGATTTCATTCGAATGAAAAATATTTCTGATGAATTCGGTAGAATGAAAACTAAGTTTTCTGTTGAATGAAAATGTTGCTTTGGATGAAAAGTTTGGCTTCGACCGAAAACTTTGGCTTCGACCGAAAACTTTGTGAAAACTAGAAAGGAAGAAACTGAAGGATTAATTCGACTGGAAACTCTTTTTGCTTTGAATGAAAAAGACTGAAGATTTACTTCAACTGAAAACTCTTTTTGCTTCGAATGAAAGAGACTGAAGATTTACTTCGACTGAAAACTCTTGGTGTGTTCTTTACTTGATTTCTCTGGGGATCTTTAAGAAAGACTTAGTTATAAAAAAAATAATTACACAGAGATAAAGTATACGTTAAGTCCAGATCCAAATCTTTTTCCAGGTCAACATCCAAGTCCAAAGAAATATTCCACATCTATGTTTGACTATGATTGAACCTGAAAATTAGCTTAATAACAGTGTTAGCTTAGTGTTAGAGATAGTAATGTTGGAATTATCAAAATCAGTCAAGTCAACAACAACCTCCACGAATTACATTGCCCAGTCTAAGGATTGTTTAGTTAAGTGTCCCTAATATTGGGAAAATCCTTGCTTGTCTTACACAAATCTATTGGAATCTCATCCATCGGGGACCTCTAGGCCTTCCATACCATTTCCCCTACCAGTGCTCTGAGTGCGGACCATATGGATACAATAAATAGTTATCAGGGTTATACCACACAGGTCCAAAGAACAACACACTGACCAGTCAAATGCAGACTTCTTAACTCAACCATCATCCTACCTCACTCTCATTAATAGGAATACGATTATACGAAATTGTACTACCTACACTCCGTGATTTCGTGCCTAAAGAATCATATAGCTATACTTTTAATCCCACCAGACCGAACTGCTCTGATACCAACTGTAACGCCCTGGAAATTCGGAGCTACGTCGCCCTGAACTCCCGTAACATTAACCTACTGAATCACATCATACTTGTCAGATTCTGTTGACTAGCACATACTCCAAAACATTTAATCCGATATCAACTCCAATTCTTCACATACAATATTACAAAACTGCTTAAACTTGAACTATTAAGACCTAGGTTCTTTACCAACTCTAGTCCTTGTAGAACAAGTTGACAATACCGACCCACACAAGGGTCTCACTACACAGCAGTGGTGGGCTCACCGGAATCTCACACAAACTCTAACCCATTCCCGAACATGCTACAGCTGATCATAACCTACAGAAGGGAGTCAAACAAAGGGTGAGCTTTTGAGAGCTTAGTAAGGTCGTACAGGGACTAGCAAAAGAATTACAAATGACTCCAAAGAACCCAACTGACAATGATTTTTGAAATACTTCAAACGATTTGAATAGCTCAATGATTTCCAAAATTCATCATAAATAGATATCAAAATAACAATAACAATCACGACAATTTCTAAAATGATCAATGAAAGATCACTTCTAAAGTCATCATTTCCAAAGTACAATGAAGATTTCTCAAGGGATTTCAACACAAGCATAAATCATTCAGATAATACTTCTCAGTTATTTCTGTAACAGTTATGACAATATGTAGTGTAGATAAAATAGAAAATTAATGTTGATCCTGGGCGAATGCAGATGTAACTCAACTACTAGGTGATAGTTATCTAACTTATGCAGCGGAAGCGTAATGCCTAGACGTTGTAAGTGACAAGAGACCCGAGATCAAATTTTGATGACGAAATTTTTATAAGGTGGGGAAAATGTAATATCCAATATTTTCTTAACAAGTTTAAAATAATCATTTGTGCTCTAAAAAATAAACGAGCGTTAATTTTGAGCAATGCTTGGAGACTAGTAGAGAATGGAAGTTTAAAATAAATTTGGGGCAAAAATTTTAAAAACTTTTTGGGGTCATTTTGTAATTTTGGAAAACTTTTGGAGGCTAATTTGTAATTTTTGAAAGTTAGGCATTATGTGTCTAATTGTGTGAAATGTGTGTTAAATAGATGCCGCCTCCTACCTTGAAAAAGGGTAACTAATGAAATTTAATTATATAATAATGGTTGGATGTTAAGAAAAAAAGAAATTAAAGAGAAATTCGGGTAACATAAAAAAACAAAAGAAAGAAAACAGTAGCTAAGGACAGAAAAGAAATAAAGAGAGAAGAAACAAAAAAAGAAATAGGGGAAAAAGAAGAAGAAGAAATTTGGGTAAGGATTTCAGATAGGGGATGATTTCTTCAAGGGTATAGCTTTAGCCATTTTAAGTGTAATCTCAGTTTGTGTTTGTGTTCTGAGCATTGTGTGTGTTGTAGGTTGTATGTGAGTTTGCTCTGTGTGTGATTAAGTATTATACTATGTGTTTTTTGTGTGTGCGAGTTTCTGGACAGTGGGATTAAGGGGGAATTATGGTGTATTTTTGTGTCTACGAGTAAGGTAGAAGGTGTGTGTTGTGAGTGTGTGTATGCAATGTAGGTGGGGTGTGCACAGTGTGTCTTGTATGTGTTTTACTGCATGTATGTGTTCGGGCGTGTGAGTTTGTCGTGTAATTGTGGGGGTAAAGTGTGTGTGTGTGTGTGTAGGAATGTTTAGGAGGAAAAATGGTGAAGTTGGAGTGTGTTTTAGTTTGTGCCGTGTGTGTTTACAATGTGTGAGTGTGTGTGTGTAACAGAACTTCGGGTAGGTGAGTATTGTGTGACAGTGTGTGTACATGTGTGTAATACGTGTATAAGTGTGTTAGTGGGTGTATTTTAGATGTGTATATGGGTAATTGTGTGTGTGTTAATGAGTGAAAGGGGATTCTTTGGGAGTATATGTTTGGCAGAGGAAGAAAAGAAGGAAGATAACTGTGTGTAGTTTAGGTCAAATAGTAGGTGTTTTAATTGGAATATTAAGTGAAATTGTCGTTAAAGATAGGGAATTATTTAGGCAGTTTTTTTATATGAACTTTATAAATAGTTAGGATCAAAATCTGACAAAGTCTTAAACAGTAACCTATTATTTTTATGAGATGTAAGCTCTGAATTTTTTTTGGGAATTTTTCATATCCGCAAAGAATACTAAATTAAGGTATCGATTAAGAAGAATTATCGAATTATTTAGCATAACAAACCAAGTTATTTTAATCTTAAAATTTTAAGGAAACCTTATTTTACTGAGATGTTCTATTTTATAAAATCTTGTACCATTCTGAGGCTGATAGTTATTTTTAGCATGCTCGGCTTCTGAGCGCTCGGGCCAGACACTGATTCGGGATTTTCGGGTGAAAATGACTTCGGTATGCTTAAATAGTGTTTTAAAGTGTTTTCGAGACTTTAGCAGTGCCGGGAATCCCCATGGGGTATTTTGATAATTTGCCACCTAGAGGGGGTATTTTGATAATTTAACCTATAAAAGGTATTCTGGATAAATTCACACACGACAAGGATATTTTTATGATTCTATTTTGGTAATTTAACCTATAAAAGGTCTTGACCTGGGGTGTTAAAAGTCACTCTCTTAAGGAAGCAATCTACAAAAGCATGATATGCTTCCAACTAATCCATTTCCAGTATAACATCGAACTCCAACATATCTAAACAAATTAAGTTCGCTGCTAGTTCTCTTCCCTTAATTTTTACTAGGAAATCCTTGACCACTTGGTCCACAACAACCGAGTCCCCCATTAGGGTAGCAATGCATAGTGGCACATCTAAGAGTTCTAGATGCTTGTCCAAAGGTTTAATAAAAGTATGTGATGCAAAGGAAAGAGTAGCGCCGGAATCAAACAATACTTTTGCAAATATGGAAGAAATATGGAGTGTACAAGTAACCACAGAGTCCGAAGCCCGCATATCCTGCTGAGTCATAGCAAACACTCTCGCCATTCCCCTCGGCCTCATTGCGTCATTCTTCACTTGTTTATGAGGTCCTGCCCTATGACAATTCCTCGCTAGATGGCCCTCTTGACCACATTCAAAACATCTATTTGTCCCCCATCAACGCGGCTGTCCCAGATGGAAGCATTGTCATCTGTTACATTTTTGTGTTCCGATTTGTCCATCACTCTCGGTTGTTGGATTCCTTTGAACATTCCATCTTGGGTCATTTCTTTGTTGTCTCTGTTCATTCCACCATTGAGGTTGTACTCCTCTATTAACTTCTTGAGGTTTCAGGTGCTTGGAGGTATCACCGGACATGCTATTCATGTGAGGCTTGTTATTTCTGGCCCTCTTCTTTTATTGGTCCCGCATTCTGTACAGATCTTTACTGTCCCTTTCCTCAATTAGGGCTTTGTCTATCACCACTGCATAAGTCCCTAACCTCAAATTAGAGATAAGAGACCAAATGATGAGCCTTAGTCCATTCTCGAATTTTCTTGCCCGCTTGGCTTTGGTGTCCACCATGTGAGTAGCGTGTCGAGACAACTGAGTGAATGCGGCCTCGTATTCTTTGACCGAGTTGTTTCCTTGGACCAGGTGTCTGAATTCCATCTCCAGTTATTCCTTTATTTGTCTTTGGAAAATATTTCTCGAGAAATAATTCCTTAAAACCTTCACATTCCATATTCGCCACTTCGTCAGCCTTCACCTGCTTAGTAGCCTTCCACCACTGATTGGCCTCGTCTCTGAGCATGATCGCCTTCTGTCTCTCGGTGCAACCCATAACCTCAAAAATTTCCTCCACTGATAGCCAGAACTTAGCCTTGAAGGGATCAATGGTGCCAAAGAAGGATGACGGATCCATCCTTTTAAACTTCTCGATTGACGAACCCCCAGTTGGAGTCACGTGGTGCTCCACGACCCTAGCGAGGTTCTACACCATCCTAAACACGTCATTACCTTGAGCTCCGTTTCTTCGTGCCATTTCTTTTTCAATCTATAAGGAAACTCTCGTAAGAACTTTTGATTTCCAATCATATAATTTTTTTTGTGCATGTTCCATTTCGATGAAATTTGTTCTACATCATTCCCTTAACCCAGAAATGTGTAAGTGATTCAATAATTTACCTTCATACTAGAACTTCTATAACGAAAACTCAAATATAATAGAATCAAATGTATAACATAAATCAGTGGTGCAACTTTATTGGTAACAGTTCCAAAGATACTTTTCTAAAACAACGAGTCCAACGAAATGAAACACACTATGCTTATTTTCCTAATCTAATTTCTACTACTCCTCTTTCATCCTCCACCTTAATCATCTGCTAGTTGAATGTAGGTTTCCCATACCTGGATCCAGTCCTATACTTCGGCTCGAGAGAAAGTTATCGTGTCTTCATCTCCCAACCGATTTTGTAACTCTATGACTTTCGTTCTAAAATAGTAATTATAGTCTTTTTGTCTTTGCTCCTAACTGAGGCTGTAGCTGATTCTCATACTCTCCAATTGGGTCTCCAGTACCCTAATCTCTTCCTTCAACCATTTTATCTCTTTCTCTGGTGGAATTATCCTCTTTACAGAATCATTGACCTTCTCTCTGGGACGCCTTCCCAGTTTCTTATGTTCCATTGTAGGATGCACGGTTGGAATCTCTGGATCCTTCATAAGGCATCTGATTAACCTTGATCGACAGTGTAACACACCGAACCTTGATATACATTAGCCGTTTAATTTATTTTAAAGCGTGACTTTCATACGCAAGATTTAGAGTATATTTCCATGAGTGAAATCTTATCGGTAACCTTTAGCAACAAAATTTTTTAGTTAGCATCAATATTATTGTACTTTGAGCGTCGATTAATGTAGCAGAGTTATGTAATACCCATTAAAATTTTCTACCACATAAACTATAACAAATAATTTATTTGGGACCTATTTGTAATAATAGAAAGATACGGGTTAAATTAGAATACCTAACGAAAGTCTAGGAAGCTTTGCGTTGATTGTCAACCTAGGGTTTCTTATATATAAACACACTTTGAAGTCAGCCGTAAAAAATACCTTCTCTCCTTCAGATGTTCAGTAGAGAGAAAGAGGCGAAGAAAGATACAGAGATATGGAAGGGGAAGGAAACCGGACGTTTTGTGGCGATCGAAATAATTTTTCAGTAAGCTTTCTCTCATTTTTCTCTCTTGTTCTTTAATGGAATATGGAATTAGGGGAATGAGGGAGATTTCCGTCAGGGTTCTTTGTGGGTTTTTGTGGCTACCGTGTGTATGGTGTAGACGTTTGTGTGGGTATTGTGTATGGGGTGGATGCAATGAGATTGTGAAATGGTGTATGCCATAAAGGGTAAACATGTGTGAATGTGTGTGTAGTGTATATTTACAGGCTGTATGTGAAGGGATAAAGGGAAGATAGGGTTGTTGCCGTGATAGATGGTGTGTAGTGATGGGTTATTGTGAGGGTAACAGGTGTGGATTATGAGAGAGATGGAGGCAGTAATGAGGCAGCATGTATGTGTTTGAGTGAGTGGGTATGTGTGGGTTGTGTGCTTGTAGGTGTGTGTACCTTATGTGTGGTTAATTGTGAGGGGGTTAAGGGCAGCCATGATGGCTGCCATATTTAAATAGGGTGTGGCTAAAACGGACCAGCCATGGTCCGATAGCTCTCGACAGTATACGGGTTAACGCATGTGGGTGTAGTGTAATGTGTAGTGAGTTATCTTATGTGTCTTGTGAGTGTAGGTGTATAATATATGTATATAAGTGTGTTGTGGTGCTTGAGAAATGAAGAAATGGCTGCTGTTAAATGAGTTGCGTGAATCTGTGTGTGTCTTGCTAGGAGAAACCCACTGTCGTAAGGCAGTGGGTGTGGCTGTGCAAAATGTTGTTGGACTTGAGTGTGTGATTATGAAATGGGTCTTGGAAGAGGGGAGACTACTTAAATTGTGGGCTGCCGTAGGGCAGTGATGCATGAGGGGTTGTGATGTTTTTCTTGTAGGTGTAGAGGTGGAAAGAAAAAAAAAAGAACGGCAACAGAGGGAGAGGTTATTGCTATGATATTGTGTATGTGTTTGGGTGTAAAGTGGATTGCATGTGAAAGGGGAAACTGCTGGGAATAATGAGTGTACAGTGTAGTATACAGTGTGTGTGCACGAGGATGTGGATGTGTGGGGGTAAAGAAGAGAGAGGCAGTCACAGAGGCAGCATGTGAGTGTGTTTTTGTGTAGTAAGAATGTGGGTGTAGGGGCAAGGGTGAGGGTGAGGGTTGTGGTGGCTGAGTAGTTGTGTGTGTGCGTGTGTGTCCACGTGGGCTTGTGTTGGGTATTTCATTGTATATGTTATGTGGTGGTGTTGTGGGTTGGTCAAAGAAGAAGGATATGTATAGGTTATGGGAGCTCTGTGTGTGTGTGTGTGTGTGTGAAAGTGGTGCAAAGGGGAATGGGGAGAAGCATGTGCAAGGTGTTAACTGGGCATGAAGTAGTAGGAAGGGAAGAGGGAAGAAGCTGTTGGGTGAAATGGTTGGTAGGTGTGTTGAAGTATTAATAATTTGTGTAATGTAGGTTTAAAAGACAAGACATGGGGAGCAGAATGGAGCTACGTGAACAGTAACTCTGAGATGTGAATGTATTCTGGGTTTGGACAGAAAGGAAGAAGAAGAGAAGTACGGATCGGGTAACAGATTAGGGTTAAGTTTTTCAATGCATATGTTAACGCACGCTTATTGTTAGCACGTGAAAATTTGTAGTATAATACGTTAGACCATATTAGAATTCTTGACAAAATTTTATAAATTTCTGAGATCGTATGAATTTTTAGTATTTTCTGTAATTTTAGATTTATAAAATTCTTTTGGAGCCTTTAAACTTTAAAAATGTTCTGGAAAAAATTAAAGTAATGTTTTTATAGTATAAGGAAGGCTCAGTATAAGTTTGGTGAATTTTAGAGTTGATATGCTATAGTTTGCATATCGCATTGTTTTTAGCAAAATGAAAAAATAGTTTTAATGCTTTTTAATTTCTGATTTAATTTTATATAATTTTTATACGTATTTTAAAGTTGTTATAAAAATTATGGGACTTTATTTTCAGCTAAAATTAATTTTGGCAATTTATGGGTTTTTATTGCATTTAAGGAAATTATTTTAATTCAAAAATATTCAAAAATTCAGAAAAATCATATTTTGCATTTTAATAATATTTTAAGCTATAAAAATATTTTAGTGTAAATTATTATAAATCTTAGAGTGTCGGTACACAATTTAAAGAGTGTATAGGATTTTCAGTTAGGTTGGCCTCGTGCGAGAACCGTTTTGAGTGCGTGATTTCGGAGAGAGAGGGTACGCAGTGGGTAGTTGATATTAGGGCTTATAGCGTATTTGACATAAATTATTTTTTGACAAATAAATTGTCAATCTAGGTTTATTCAAAAAAATATTGATCGAGGATTGGTAGCATCACTTAGCTTGGACCGATGTAATGAATTTTATCTGAACCCCATTTTGTTATTTTGTTTCAAATGTTTATTATAACAGTTTTACAAAATAAATTCACTGTTGATTTCTATGATTGAAATAAAAATGTTTGCTTTGAAACTGTCCATGAAACCCTAATTTGAGCCTGATAGCGATTGTTTGGAATTCATTATCTTCATTTGTTTGCTTAATTCAATCATTGTAAAACGTTTGAAATTGTGTTTAAATTCCTTGAATATTTTCAAATGCATTTATTGTTCTCAATGTTGACATGAATTAGTAAGTTGGGAGCCATAAGAATGTTCTGTATTGTTGGCGTTATAAGGATGGTCTGGATGGGTTTAACTAGTACCTAGATGGACTAGTCAGTGTACATATGCATATGTAAAGCGTACCGAGCATTGCCGGCGTGGCTTTGCTTCTGTACTGCTCATGTTCAATGTTTCCTGTTTATGTTTTATTGCACTTGAACTTTTTTGAATACTATCCATTCATACTTTATTATGCTTTAAGTGTTTTGAAATGATATTTATTTAAGGGATTGAATTGATACTCATCCTTATGCTTATATTGAAATGCTGTGGTTTTCTTTGAAAACTGTTTTCAAATTACCATTGATTGTTTATAGAAAATAATTTGAATCGCTCTGTTTCTCTGTCTTAAAAAGTTTTATTTGGCTTAAATATAAAATCGTTCAAATCGTTTTTATTGTTTTAAATCTTTGTGCAACCTTACTGGGCTCTCAAAAGCTCACTCCCCTTTGACTTCCTTTTTGCAGGTGACAGCCAGCAGTAGATTACCTGAACATGGATCAGAGCCGAACGAACAAAAGTAAAGGAATTAGATTTTGGTATTGATCATTAGAACCCCTGTGCGGGTAATGAGTATTATTTTTAAAAAAATCTAGACTTAGTTTGATGTAAGATTTATGAAATCCTACTGAGAGTATTGTTGATTAAAGGTTTAACTGCTCTGATGATGACTATCCATTTGGTTATGGGGTTATAATTGTCTTAGTGTCACTGATTGATTGAGTGTTAACGTTTTGAAAATTTCCGAAATGTTACAGACAGACTATCCACGCTTTGGTTCGTCATATTCCTATCACAACACAAATATCATAGGTAACTTCCATTAACACAATATTTTTTAATCTACAATTCAAGGACTTAGTCGATTACCGAAAATTGCAGAAATCACATCAAAAATCTGATCTTCTCTTAGATAGAGTCCTTTTTCCCTATCCTCCCCAACTCTATCGCCTAGATACTAGTCTATAGAATCATATAACCTAACCAGCGGGATCGTTACTTAAACTCTATTATCCCAAAATTGTAATGCTCTGATGCCATTTTTGTCACGACCCGAACCGACGGGTGAGCCCATGAGTTAGACACTTGACCGGCCACAAGCCCATTCGAACATCCACGAGGGCACTGCCAGGCCTTACTATAACCTGTAACTTGAGATTTAAATCTAACTCACAGACTTCCAATAATCCCAATTAAAAACTCTTATTACACATTCTTGAAATTTTAAAAAGAAACTCGAGGAGACTTAAGCTTTCTAGATTAGTTCGATCAAAACAATGATTTAGAACTAAAATTCTCGAACAATAAACACTTTATTATTCTGCTGGTTCTCCTCAGGCATTTCTCCCTCTTGTTGCTCATACGAATCTGCTTCCCTTATGTCCTCACCTGAAAAATAAGGAATGAGCGAAAGCCCAGCAAGTACACAAACCATGTTCCTAAAATAGGTTTGAGGGTTTCAAAATATGCCATGGATTTCTCTTTTAACAAAATCATGAATTCAATGTTGTCATCCTTAAAACATTCTTCAATACATATTCACATATATGAAATTTCAGAAAAGGTTTTCAAATCAGAATATAATCATCAAGAAATTCTTTTGCATCTATCACAGATATTTCATTACTTAGGTGTGCTGCGGTCAGCGTACGAGTTTCTCTGACTAGGGCCCGAAATCCCTCCTACACCTGGGATAATAGTTTTTGTGGACGCAAGGGCGAACCACGAGCAATAGTACTGTATATCAACGTACAAGCCCCGTTGACCATGGCCCAAGATCCAACATTCTCCCGTTGGATATGGGGCGCCAACCAAGTCAAGTTTCATAACTCATTGAACATGTACTCAGTGTAAATCTACTATTCACATCGCATTCCATGGCATTCTTTTAAACTAAATTTCTCGTCAAATGATTTAGCAATAAAACATGTGCAGAACAAGACTTTAAACATTCATTTGATCAAATCATATATACGTTTATATACTTTGCAAATAAAGTATGCAGAGGAACATGACAAGAATACTTACTTCGCTCAATAACTAGTTCGTGTACGTATTAAAAAGCCGGTCCTAACTCTTGTCTATTGAAACCTAAATAACAAATCACATGGATGTTATTCATTGTCACTCGAGCATGCTAGGTATTAAGTTTCTCCCCAGTGAGAAAAATTACCAAACCGCCCTTGCACTTCTGTAAAATTACTTATTTACCCCCGACGCCCAACGTACTGTTACGCACCCAGAAATAACCCAAAAGAATCGTTTTAGACAACTAGGTGGGTTTTTCAGACAAGAATGGCCTTTTTGGAAATTCCCTGCTTGGAACCCTAAACCGCTCCTTAATTTGAACGCTAACGTTCCTGTTTTAAAAATATATCAAACAGCATCGGAATGCCATGAAATTTCAGACACTCAAGAGTCACAGTAATTTTAGATCACTGTAAAATTCTAGGCTAAAAATAATTTTGTTCACTATATTTAATAATTCAAAAACATGTTTTCAAAATAAAATTATTTGAGACCCTTCCCATGCCCAAGAAAATGCTAGAAAATTCCACGTCAAAGGTCTTACCAAAATCAAAGTTTTCAGTTTTTTACTTTTTCAAAATCTATTTAGAATTGGCATTTGAAAATAGCTTAGTAAACTGTTATAATAGTAAAGCGCTATGCGATATCCAATTGAGCGCTACGCCACTAATGACGTTAAAAATAACAAATGATTTTAAAAACTTTGGAAAACATACTATCCTAGCTACACATGATTATTGTAAAAGTTTTAGAATTCAATAACTTAATTTACTACTTTAAAATATCCCAGAATCCCTTGTCCAGATAAATTTAGTTAGCATGCTTGCCAAACTCACAAAAATCTAAAAACATTTTAGGTTGTAGATCTTGCAAAAATAATATGAGTTACTCTTTTGCACTTCATCCAAATAAATTCCTAGATGTATCAAAAAAATCTAGGAAAGGAACTGCTTAAAAATCTTTCCTTTAGCGACACTTTTATGTTCAATTATTGAACTCCCAACTTTTCGCTCTTTCCGCAGACCATCTTTATCACCACCCAACAGTTCATACCCACTTATATATAACTCACTTGAATACTCCCTACCCACTTGTATATAACTCACATACACTACACTTATATCCCCAAAACTCAACAAACCCAATACAACAACTTCCTAAATCTCTAATAGAGCTACTACCTCATGGCAGTAGCTGGGTTTTCCTTGCCAAAATTCATTTTTTTACAAGCCACTTCTCACACCATCTCACAAAATGCACACACATTGTTCACGTTATATACATACCCTAAAACTTTCCCTAAACACACACCATTCAAGCACCCAAACCCACACTTATATATATGTATACACCCATCATTCAAACAAAGCACAAACCCACTCCCCATTACATGGATCTACCATGGCAGCTTCACTTATCTCGTATCCCCCCCTTCACAGTCGAAACCCATCATTCTCTCATTTCATTTTTCCCACGGTAACCACCTACCCATGACCCTCTTTTATCCATTAATCCCTCATACCAGCATACGGTCACAGCCACAATGGCTGTGACCTATTTTTCACCAAAAAAAAAAACACGGTCCCCATACCGCGGCAACCAAGGCTACCTCCTGAAGACCATTACGCCATGCCCACGCATGGCTTCCTCATCACGACTTGCACACACCCTTGGATGCAGCCTCCCGCGGTTGTCCATCACCCATTGTTGGAAGCGAAATGGGATCACAGGAATTATAATACGAACAACGGCGGTGTGTGTGTGTGTGTGTGTGCGCGCGTGTGTGTGTATCGACCCAAATTTTCTAATTACAAGAACACAAACACAAATTTTCTAATAAAAGAACTTGATGTTTCAACACCCAAAAAACAAGTTGCTGCTTGTTTTTCTCTCTCAAAATCACTCTCTCTAAAACATCATCTCTCACACTCTCTAAAACTAAACAAATAAGACTCCGTGTGTGTGTATATATATATATATATATATATATATATATATATATATATATATAAACACTAAGTCGGAAACTTCATCCATCCACATGCTTTCTTAGTCAAACTTTTCAACTTCTCATCCTTTCCAAGCTGTCCATAGTTGGCAGATAAATGAGTGTTTAACTTGATAACCAAAAGCTTCTTATCTTCTCCAAAATTCTAACCAACCTAAGCCATGCATTTAAGTCAAAACATACAACTTTATCTTCTTCTAAGTCTTTCACTCCATGTTGGCTTTCTCCTCCTCTTTATCTTCTTCTTGGGTCAAAATTTGTAACTCAAGATAAGAGGGTTTGACCACCTTATGTCCTCAACAACACAACTTAACAAGGAATATCGGATTAAAAGATCAATCGGTGTTCCAACCTAACAACAAGAGTTTGACGTAACATCATCAACGGGACGGACAAGGGAGAAGTGTGCCACAAGCCCTCAACAACGTTCTCACATAAGAGAAATATCGGTTATCAATAAGTGCCGACATTTCACAATAACAACGCAACAATCTCTACAACATCATCAACAACGATAGGGTGGACTCAGGAGAAGTTTGCCATAAGTCCTCAATGGTGTTCTTAAAGAGAAGAGATATTGGCTATCAATATTTGTCGACGTCTCCTAACAATCACACAATATCACCCACAACATCAGGTATGCTAATCGAGTCGAATCATAACATACTAGGACACGCATCATCCTCATTAAATTTTATCAACAGGGCGGACTAAGGGAATTATTTTACCTTAAGTCCTCAACAGCATAATTTAAATATACGTATACGGATCACAATAACTACTGGTGTCAACTCATAGCAGCAAGAGTCCAACATAAACGTCATCAACATGGTATGCTAATTGAAACAATGAATTAGCATAATAGAACCGCATTTTCCTTACCTCATTGGCTTATAGCTGAAGCAACTCGCAATCTCTGATCGTAACGAGCTGCATCACTTAGTCAAATAATAGTTTGCCCGTTAGACATCATTCAACATATACGCACTCCTTATTCTACCCCTTCTCATTTAACCGCTCATAGCGTTTTATGACAACTCGTTAATCCAATCCGACAATAGGATCCTTAACCCAACCTTATCGACACCTCCACAATAACCACTCCAATTATTTAAATGTATTAACACCATTCCTCACTTTTACCATTTTGAAAGTTTAATAATGCGTGTTTCCAAAAGTTTAGCACCAACGTGACAAATTATCAAAATATCCCCTGATTGCCGCTACACCACCAAAATCCCAAATCTGCTTTGAACTACATCATTTATAGCCCAAGTAGTCACTCAGAAAATTTTAAAGGGAAAATTTACCAAAACACCCCTCAAGGCGACAAATTAACAAAATGCTCCCTGAGGGTTCACTACCATCCCCACGCCCCAAATTTGCTTCAAAATAACCTTTCAGGCGTTCTACAAGCCTCCCCAGACTAATAAGTCCTATGAAAAATTTTATCGAGAAAATTATCAAAATACTCCTCTACAGGCGGTAATTTACCAAAATGGCCCCTAGGGTTCCCTACACCAAAAAAATCTCAAAATATTTTAAAATGTTATTTTAAGAATCCTAAAATTATTTTTGAGCTAAATAGTATTTTATAAAATTTTTGCCCAAAAATCTCGAACCGGTGTTCAGACTGAGTGCTTAAAAGCCTGTTCGGCCAAAAATAGCAAATGACCTTGAAATGACACAAAATCTTGAAAAATGGAACTTTTTAGCATGCTAGGGTTCTCATAAAATATTTGCACGAAACCGTGCTATATTTTAAATTCCATTGCAAAATTCCCAAATTCCCATATCAGTTAACCCCCTTCCCAACCTCTGAAGGATCTGAAATATTTCCACGATGTATCCTAAAAATAATTGGGGTCTCCTTTTTGCACTTTGGCTGAATCTGAACCTAACTTTTTAAAAAAATTCAAATTAGAACATGTTTACTAAATCTTCACTTTTAACGACAATTACATCTACTATTCAGATCATCACACACACACACACACACACACACACACACACTAACACACCTTGGCCACACACACATGCATTCTTCCTCCTTCAGCCATTACACACCTGGGCATATTCATCCCATAATTACGCATGTATTTCTCACCTTTAATCACTCAATCACATTCCAATTTACACTTTAATGGCCTAAATCTATCCAATTTACATAATTACACCAAATTGATCCATACCAATTACCGAAATTGAAGAACACACACTAAAACACACTGAAATACATCCCCATGCACACTAACTAAAACCTTTCCAAATTCGAAACCCCAATCAATTTCTCTTCTTGACTGTGCTTTTGATTCTCGTATTACACAAGCTATCAAGATCCCCTTTTAATTTCCATCTCGAATCTATATATATTTGACTAAAGCATATATATATATATATATATATATATATATATATATATATATATATATATATATATATATATATCGTTGATAGCGCTAGAAAAATATGAGAAGTTGCTAACGTGATCTGTGTACGGACCAGATCTTTTTTTGCATTTTTTTTAAGTACGTCCGCTACATTATGTAGCAGACAATTTTTTGACAAAAATACCCTCGAGCTTGAGGACAGTGCCCATCCGCTACATAATGTAGCGGATGACTAGGTTCTGTTTAGACCTTTTTTTTACTCTCTCTCTCCCCTCTTTCTCTCATCATTAATCTAACATGTTACTTTTTCTCTCTCTTTTCTCTCACCTTTCTCTCTCATCCTCCTCTTTCTCACGCACAAACAAAGTTCCGTGATTCCAAGAAAGAGGATTTGTCTTTGTTGGTTGAAGACTTTGCAAATGGATTAGATGGCCACTGAGTTTGTACCAAGCTCAAACCCCTTTTTTTGCATCTACATTCTTTATCTCCCCATCATTCTTCACCTTCAGAGCATTCTTCAGCTCTTGTTTATTCCTTACCGCTAATGTATATTCCAGCTTTACAGTGGGCTTTTGTTGTGCCGCCATATTTCCAGTGTTGGCTAGCTCTTTCGAAATTACTTCCTTGGATATGGAAGGGGGCAACAAGTATCCCGATGGTAACTTATTGGCAAGTTCTGATACTTTTTCATTTTTGGGTGTAGCAAACGTCTTGCTGATGACAACATCAGCTTTTGTTGAAGCATCACCATCCACAATTGGAAGGGGAAGGACTGTAGCTTCCATGGTTTCTTTGAGCATTCTTTCATGTAAGAACACATAAACGAATCAAGGTTCTTGAGAGATGTAGAGAGAGAGAGAAGAAAAAGAGAAAGAGAGAGAGAGAGAGAGAGAGAGAGAGAGAAAGAAAGAAGAAAGGAGGGGAGATGAGGATGAGGATGAGAAAGAAAATAAAAAAGTGGGGAGAGAGAGAAACATGTCATCATAATAATGATGAGAGAGAGAGAGAGAGAGAGAACTTTGTTTGTGCGTGAGAAAGAGGAGGATGAGAGAGAAAGGTGAGAGAAAAGAGAGAGAAAAAGTAAATGTCAGATTAATGATGAGAGAAAGAGGAGAGAGAGAGAGAGAGTAAAAAAAGGTCAGAACAGAACCTAGTCATCCGCTACATTATGTAGCGAATGAGCATTGTCCTCAAGCTCGAGGGTATTTTTGTCAAAAAATTGTCCGCTACATAATGTAGCGGACGGACTAAAAAATGCAAAAAATGATCTGGACCGTCCACAGATCGCGCGTGGACGTCCAGATCGCGCTAGCAACTAAACCTAGTTTGCTAGCGCTCTTAACGGATCAGCTCCCATATATATATATATATATATATATATATATATATATATATATATATATATATATATGTTCATACCCTATCCTGGCCAGATCCCTGGGGGCCAGCTAAGGGACCCGTGTTGCGCGACACATCATCCAGTCAACGGTCAATTATTCAACGCCATAAGCATGTCAAAGCGTATCTCCTTTCGAGCATCCACAGGCATCACCAGTGCAGCGACATCAACACAGTCAAACTGTTGGAAAAAGGAAGGGGTCGGCCACTCATTTCCTAAGGGGGTAGGCCACCCCCCTTGTTGTGAGGGGTCGGCCCCCCTTCCAACCCAAGGGGTCGGCCACCCCTTCCTCAAGGGGGTCGGCCACCCTTTTGCCTTGCAAGAGTCATTCCTAAACCCCCAACATCACTCATCGCATCTCTACCATCTGCACTCAACACCGATGGTCACTTGGCGCTCGTCGCTAACTGTGCGCAATCGTCACGACGTCAGCACACTATCCTAAGTATTGCTCCGTGACAGTCGTCATCGCGCCCCGCCGATGGTACGTGCCCCTGGCACTAAGTATTGCTCCGGGACAGTCATCGCCGTGCCCTTGCGCCCCATTGATGATACGTGCCCCCGGCACTAAGTGTTGCTCCTCGACAGTCGTCACCGCGCCCTTGCGCCCCGCTGATGGTAAATGCCCCCGACACTAAGTATTGCTCCGCGACAGTCGTCGCCGCGCCCTTGTGCCCCCGCTGATGATACGTGCCCCCGGCACTAAGTGTTGCTCCGCGACAGTCGTCGCTATGCCCTTGCGCCCCGCTGATGATACGTGCCCCCGGCACTAAGTATTGCTCCGTAACAGTCATCGCCGCGCCCTTGTGCCCCACTGATGATACGTGCCCCCGGCACTAAGTATTGCTCCGCGACAGTTGTCGCCACGCCCTTGTGCCCCACTGATGATACGTTCCCCCGGCACTAAGTATTGCTCTGCGACAGTCGTCGCAACGCCCATGCACCACAACCATATTACAAGCCTTCAGGCATCACACCTATTCACCACACCATGCGCCCCTGCCATGGACATGGAACATATTTTGACCCACTCTTCTGAGTGTGCAGCATTCTGGGGGCTCCGCTCGTAATGCTCCGGCACGAGGACCTTCCCTTTGGCATGGGCTGAGCGCCATCACGGGCTTAATGCCATCGCCGGCTCAATCAAATATGGGACGGGCTGAATGCTGTCGCCGGCTCAATCAAACTGTGGTATGGGCTAAGCGCCATCACGGGCTTAGTGCCATCGCCGGCTCAATCAAACTGCGGCATGGGCTAAGTGCCATCATGGGCTTAGCGCCATCACCGACTCAATCAACTGTGGTACGGGCTGTATGCCGTCGCCGGCTCAATCAAACTGCGGCATGGGCTGAACGCCATCATAGGCTTAGGGCCATCGCCGGCTCAATCAACTGCGGTACAGACTGTATGCCGTTGCCGGCTCAATCAAACTGCGGCATGGGCTGAGTGCCATCGCTGGCTCAATCATTTGTGGGACGGGCTGTATGCCGTCGCTAGCTCAATCAAACTGTAGCATGGGCTGAGCGCCATCACGGGCTTAGCGCCATTGCCGGCTCAATCAACTGCGGGACGGGCTGTATGCCATCCCCGGCTCAATCAAACTGCGTCATGGGCTGAGTGCCTTCACGGGCTTAGCGCCATCGCCGGCTCAATCAACTGCAGGACGGGCTGTATGCCGTCGCCAGCTCAATCAAACTGTGGCATGGGCTGAGCGCCATCACGGGCTTAGCGCCATCGTCGGCTCAATCAACTGCGGGATGGGCTGTATGCCGTCTTCGGCTCAATTAAACTACGGCATGGGCTGAGCGCCATCATGGGCTTAGCGCCATCCACTGCGGGATGGGCTGTATGCTGTCACTGGCTCAATCAAACTACGGCATGGACTGAGCGCCATCACGGGCTTAGCACCATTACCGGCTCAATCACCAGCGGCCATGGTCCTTGCAGCAGGATGGGCTCGTAACCCTAGAACCATCGTCGACACAACCTTGAAGCCACCGACATCACACTTGCAGGGAGCTCCTACGCGAAGACTTTACCTCAATGGACCCTAAGCACCAAGCGGTGACCATGGTCACTCATGTTACTCATGTTGCTGTTGATCGTCGACACCACCAAGGCAATGATCCACGGGTCACTCCAGGACGGGAGCAGGTCCTTGAAGGGCATCGCGCCTAGTCCGCCTGGCAGTTGGCTACAGGGGTAACCTTCACCGCTGTCAGGTTCTCTGCGCGTGTCTTGATGCACCTTATGGGATTTAGTAAGGGCTTAGACTGGTGGCTGGGGCAACGGGCTCTCTGACCATGCTACCGGGCATAATCAGTCTCCTCAGACAGGCAGAGAGATGTCGCAAGGGCAAGGCAGCACGAACTTAGGGACCGACAGTTCCAATGGAGGATCAGTGCTTTGGCCCCCTGGCGACGTGTCATTCCCAGGGGGTGACACATGTCAACTTATGACACATGCACATTTTTGTTTATAAATAGTGGACTTTGGAGCTTTTTCAGGGATCTTTCTCTCATTTGAACTTTTCACTCTCTCTCTAAAAAGACATTCTCTCTGGAATTCTAGTGAGAGAAACACACTCGGACTCCCGTCCCCGAACCTTCGACGCTGCACCCTCACCACGGACCGTCGACTGTCGGTCCTGTTCGTCGTCCCCCTGCCTGCGCGGCGCTGCCAGCCCTCTCAGCCCTTATGCCGTCCTTGCTGTCTCCCGCGTTGCCTACCTAGAAGTTGACTCAGACTGCATCCTTTGTGGCACCTCCACGTAGCCTTGAACCCTTTTCTGCATCAACAATATATACACACGCACACACACACACACACACACACACACACACACCTCTCACATATTCTTCAACCAATTTCCACAATTTTGGGTTCAAGGTTCATACCTATTAGGGTTCGGATTCAATCTTTTTTTTCCTATTTTTCCTCTCCTTCTTCTTCTCTTTTTCTTCTCTTTTCTTTCCTTCCCGCGGCTGCTTCTGCTCTTGCTCTTCGTATTTTCTACCTCAACTTTTCTTTTATATTTTCATTCCATCAGGATTTTATCCCAAGAATAGTTTATTATTTATAAGGCTTAGTTAGCTCAATTCCCTCAAGAGGTGGAAGACACTTGGCAGAATTCTCCCCACCTAATGACACGTTTTGCAAAGTTTTAAATTTTGCATTTTAGCCCCTCAAGTTTCCAAAATTGCATTTTGGCTCTTTAACCGTGAAAAATTACCACTTGAACCCAAAATCACCCTAACCCCTCATTTCACTTCCTAACACCCACTCATCATCAATATGATGCTACTTAATAGCATATTCATCTCGTTCACCATATTTTTTGAAATTACATTTTTGCCCCCTAACTTTCCAAAATTACATTCTGAACCCCCAATGCCACACTAATCCTTTATTTAGCTCCCTAGCACTTAATCATTATCAACATATTGCTACTTAATAAAAATAGCACCCCTTAATTAATCAAACTCACGGTTAGATTAATTTTTGGTATATCCATGTACCATATTTATTTATTTACCAAACTTAGAGACTTTTAAGGGCTAGCCAAAACACATTTAGTTTTGAATTACAAGGAAATAGAAGAAGGGGAAAACTAAGGTTTCGGAGGATTACAATTTTCTACACACAATTTAGTGATCTTGAGCCCACTTTGATATAAGAATGAATTACATCACTTTAGAATTATGCTTATGAAGAATTTAATCTAAGTGGGTTGATTAAATTATTTAGGTTTTAAAATTTTCCAAAAGTTACACAAATTGGTAAAGATTATTGCATAAAATTGAGCTAAGGGTTTCACTGACAACATTTACCTCTAATAACTGATATTGTTGAGTCAATTGGTTATTGATTCTTTATTGATTTGTTTATATTTGGAATTTTCATGGTGCTTTTATCAGTTATATATGTTCTGTCATTTTCTTTTTATGGTGCCCGCATCTGATAAATAAACCTCTTCTGCACATAAAGACATGTTGCTTTTCATGTACTAGGTGCAGAATGTGTTCATCTCTCTCTCTCTCTCTCTCTCTATCCCTCTCTCTCTCTCACACAGTGTGTGTGTGTGTGTGTGTGTGTGTGTGTGTGTGACATGCATAGGCTGACTATGTAATGTGTCCTTTGGTCCATCTACCCACGTACCATACACCATGGATCATACCACTCAAACATAATAGTTGGCATAATTCTTTCCTCCAGATTCATCAAAGAGGCTTGTACATGCCATGTGTCAATCCATCATTTTTATTTGCCATTTTGTTCTTTTCATTGCATGTATCATTAGTTTATAATTTTGGGCTCACATGAACTCGGTTTAAACCGATTTTTCTTCTATTGCACTCGTCTTTTCATACTTTTCGATTCGTGTATAAAATTGAGTATTTTCTAATATCATTAAGATACCCTACATGAAATACAAAGTTTTGAGGTACTGTGTCTCTTATGCGTTTGAGATATTTTGAAGTCCATTGAATCCTTTAAATTAAACTAATGTTTAGAACCTTCACGTGCTTAGGTTAACGTGATACCATGACATGATATGACAATTGCTACCGGTATGCAAACTTTGAACATAGAACATTCAAGTATTTAAGTTAACGTGCTTTACACTCATGTATTACGTGATTGTACCGTATTTGATTATTAGTTCAATTATTCAAATGTGACACTTTGATGTTGATGGCTTAATATCTCGAAATGAGATTTGTCGTGCTGAGATTATTTATTATCTATGCACTTCATTTTGACTCAGTTACATGTTATTGAATGCATGCGTTGTATTTTGTGGCTGTGTTTGTGTGATCTTTGTTGAGCTTTGTGCTCACCCCCCCACCCCCCTCCTCCTATTTTAGGTAATTAAGCTGAGACAATGGTAGAAGAGTTAGCTACATATGATATGTGAGCTTCGAGTTGTTCTTTAATTTTAGACTTCTTTAGTGACTTCAAAATGAGAACTTGTAATAGTTTGATTATCTCTTTCAGGTTATGTTATTGATAAAATGCTTTGAGTATTATATTTCTGCTAAGCGGGAATGTTTGAAATAGTATGTGTGGGTCCGCCTCCGGATTGGAGGAGTGATATTTTGTTTGCCAATTATATTTAATACGTTTTTTTTGTGTTTTAATTGATCTAGTTATTTTGGGCACTTCTGATTAATGAATGGCATCTTTGCTTAAGTTTTTGACAATTTTACCTTCGAAGTTGCAGTTTCTGTTAAAATATTTGTAGTATTATCAATTTCTATAAATTTTATAAGTGATTTATTTTAGGTTTTCCTTGGTACAGAGTCATGTAGAAGATAGCTTATGGGGGCCGAACGGGTAACATGATGCTCTGGTTTTTTTTTTTTGTGGTTTGCTTGTAAGTAGCTTTGACCACTAAGTTGGGTTTGGTTTGCCATCTTCGTTATGGTAAATTGCAAAGAGAAACTTGGAGTCTAGTTTCAGGTTTGGTGATTCAAGGTTTGATCAATGCATACCTAGAGTTAACATGGTATAGTGAGTATGGAGGAGCATTTGGTGTCTGAATTGTTAAACTTCCATATTGTGTTTCACGTCTTGATTTGGTTTAACTGCATTTTTAGCAAGAGTAGTTATAAAACTGTTGTTTGTAGGGTGGTTCTTTTTTGACTTGAGTAATAGTTGAATATGATCCTTATAGTAGCATAGAACCGTTTGATTTCATATTTTGTGGTTTTAGATTTCTCATATGCTAGAAGGAACATGAAGTTGCTGCATTGAGGACAAAAATATTTAGTTAAAATTTGTGGTTGTATATTCATGTCGATTGTCTATACTGAATTTGCTTGATGTTGATAGAACTTGTAGAGGGCAGTCAAATCTACTGGCAGCGCAAGTAAATTGTAGAATTTCGTTTAGTCCATGATTTTGATGTCAGAGCTTCGGTTTAAATAGCTTTACTTAGGTTGACGTCAATTAGGTATTTAGATGCCCAGGAGTTCTCTTCGTCGACAAGCATCAATCTGAATGTCAAAGGTATTTTGAGCTTTTAGTTTTGTATAATGCGCAGCAAGGATGAAATAGGGTACATCATAAGCACGTTGGCTAGGGGTCTTTTTCAAAGGATACATCTCTTAAGGACATTTATTACTACCTATCATATTGCCATGGATATTGCACTAAACCAGGATTTGTACTTGAACTTGTCTGTATTTTCTCACTAATATCGTATTGCAGTCAGACAATTATGTATGAAGGTGGACATTCGTGATATATCTTTTATGGTTTGAGATATCATTGCACTGAATTTCTTTTCCACTTTATAACAAGTTTTATTTCCAGTCAGAGTGGTTTGATGGGCATGTTAATTGAAGGGACGATTTCATCATGAGGAAGAACTTGGATCAATAACTAAACTTGGAACTCTTTTTCATACTTTCTCAAATTCGGATTAAAAGGAATATTTTGCAAAAAAAAAATTTCAGGATTAAACTTATTATTTTTCCTTTTCTTTGTCATACACAAAAATGAAACGCTACAGAACTATTCAAAATAGTTGAAGAGTGCAAGATATAACACATCACAATCCACAACGTACTTGGTCACTGGAAAATTCATAAATCGTTAGCCTTGCACAAGGTACTAATATACGTCCATACATATATATAAATTTATTTATGTGTTTACACTGGCACACACAACACACATTTATGGCCATGGATCTTAAACCAGAGCCTTTTTACGTACTTGCAGTTGAGATAACACATGATTTCCAGGTAATATAGGATTGTTTGGTGGTGCATAGGTTCGTAGTATAGAAATGCATTAGTAATTTCCTACGAGTCATATCATACTACTTTCATTAGTGTAGAAGAGCATTAGTAATTTCCTGCAAGTAATATCAGACTACTCTCATTACACATACAACTTTTGTTATGTTCTCTTTGTAGACTAGTTTCTCAATTCAAATTTCCTTAAGTTTACAGTTAACTTCATAACAATTTTTTGAGGATTCTTTTTCTACTTTTTTGCAGGTTTAGTTTACATGTTGGAAGACAATCAATGCTTTTGTCGGACTTAAAAGAATCAGTGTGATCTACACTGAGGTTTCAAATGAGATAAACTCTTTAGGTTCCTATCTTTGAAGAACATTAATTTGTATGTTACTAGAAACAACAATATCTGGAAGGTTATGGTAGTATATGTACTTGGATTTTGGGCATGCGTTGTGATTGAATGAAATTAGATTGCAAAAACGAGGTAGTCTATGTATTTGGATGTTGGGTTTGTTATGCTTGAATGAAATTCAATTGCGGTTGGCTCTTAAGATTTGTTTATTTGTTCGCTAAAGTGACTTGGTGGTTGTTCAATTGCATAATATCTCTAATAAAAGTTAAGTCAATGTCCTTCAACCAAAAAAATGTCACAATGGTTTTTGGAATTATACAAAATCTCGAGACTAAATCTTAGGACACTTGTTGAAAAGTGTTGGTTAACAGAAGGAACACATACAAAATAATGATGTTAAACGTTTTTGGTACTTGCACTAAAGTGTTGCAAACTTATTGATATTTTCATGCATCACAAAATTAAGTTATGGACCCAACAAGAGGCACTTTTAAGTGTCACAAATAAGTGTCGTAAGATAACTGTTGACACGTAGTGACAACATCGGTAAAATCCTGACGGATAGTTTTGCAATCTTTAAGAAAAGTGTTGGCGAAGTGTCAGGAAGCCTCTTTGCAAAACTTTAATTGTCAATGGAAACTTTTGTCATGAATGAATTTAATTGATGCTCATCTAAGTCCTCTAAGTGGGTGGCTATAGCCTCGTTATAATCAGCTACAGGGAGATCATTTTGCATGGCTACCCTGAAAGATTTACTTGTTATCTCTACTCGCAACACTGGTCATGCCCATATGCCAGGGCTACTCATGTGTTGGATTTAGGAGAAGTTTGAAATTATCATAGAATCTCTAATAACAAACGATGCCAATCATTGGGTATGTCTTCAATTGCTCTTTCCATGAATATGACATGGACTTTTTTGGTGGCTTCCGTGTACCCTTCAGATTGGAGAGTACGATTGGGGTACACCAGCTATGTCCCATCTGTATAATTCTATGGGTGCCATATTCTGCCACCAACCTTCATGGGATATAGTGACGTGTGGGAGATATGTCTCTGCTTTCAATTATTTCTAAATTTTCCATATAATCTTGATATTATGATCTTATTGTTTTCCCCTTTTGTCACAGATTTGGTCAGTAATCTTTCCTTTGAACATTCACCTCTCTATTTTGCTTTTCTCTAATTCTCACGCTTCTTCCTTTATGATCTAGGCATCATTCTCAAAATGGTAGGGAGAAGAGGAGGAGTCTTATGCGAAAGAGTTAGAGCTTATCCAAAGCCAGACTTTGCAAGTAGGTAGGTACTCCTAATAGGAGTTTTCTCTGCCAGCACCACGTGGATGTCGAGCCAAAGACCCTGGCTACTCCACCTTCGGAGAAGTATAGGACAAAAAGCTTGGATCCGACACGATGAGAAGATGGGCTAGGGGACATTTGTACATGTGTGAATTAAGGTGTATATGAAATAGAACAATATGTTAACTCTAAGATCTGGTAGAGAGCTTGTTAGGAGTGTTTGGTAAAAGTAAACTATATGATGTTGTATACTAACATTTAATTACCAAGTGAATTAGAATGAGTTGTATCATCAAAATAATTTGATTAGGAGATGTGTCGTCATACTCCAGTCGGGTCAAAATAACCTTAAGTTAAAGCGCTACCATTGTGGTATCAGAGCATAGTCAAAGGTTGGGACAAGATCCTAAGGCCATGTAAGGGTAGTCATAATTGAAATTAATTGTATATCATGTGGGGGTACTTATACGAAGTTATATATGTTTATAGGCATACAATGGAACAAGACTGCAGAGCGTGAATCAAAGAAACAATAGAGAAATGGCTGATAAAGAAAGTTAAAAAGAAATAACCCTGAGGCTAATATTGAAGCTTAGGGTGGGCACCACCCACGGATAAATGTGGAAGAGCACACCACTAGAGAATAATAATCATGTGACTAATAGTTGATTAACAAAGGCTTGTCAGATACTCCACTAAGTTATAGCCGACATGAGACAAATGTGCAAGAAGTGGTTAATAAAGGTAATGTTATAGATGCTCAACAAGTTGAGCAATCCTAGGAGATATTGAATACTGCTCAGGTGTTGGGTGAAAGGGGGCTTACCCTGTTTGTTAAAAAGAACCAATTTTTTGGAAACCTAATTCGACGATAGTAGAGGAATGGTTGGCTGGAGCAGAAAAATTTCTTGATACTGCTAGGATTCTGAATTCTTAGAGGTTGGTGTATACTAGCTAGCTTTATGCTAAAGGCTAGTGTAGAAAGATGGTGGAAATTGTTGGCAATGAAGTGGAAGCGGGAAGGAGCCCTGTCTACCTAGAAAAAATTTAAAGGGAAGTTAATTCATAGTATGTTCTAATGGTAACCTAAGAGAAGATATAAGAGAATTTTATAAAGTTTGACAGTGAAATATGTTAGTATTAGTTTATGTATCACAATTTACTGATTTTGCTAGATTTTGTCCACAATTGGTGGATATTGAAGAAAGAAAAGTAAGAAAGTTTGTTAAAGGTTTGAGTAAGGATCTTTAGGATAAGTTGATCTTTTGCAGTTACAAACATAAATGGTAGTTGTTAATAGAGCATTGGCCGTTAAGAATGATTTAGAAGATCAAAGTAATGTTGATATAAAACCATTTAGAGCACCATCATATTGCAAATAGTGAAACTGTAATAGTTAGAATATGAACCCTGGTGGAAGGGGTAAAGGAGATAATTGGCAGGGAAATTTTCAAAGGACTTTACAATGAAGAAATCACAAATTCCAGAAAAATGGTTAGGGAATAGGTCAAGGTAATCATATGAATGGTTATACTGGTATTCAAGCTAGTTTTGCAACATTTTCCCCTGGTGATGATAATCAAAGGGACATACTGAGAATGAATGTCGCAGAAGAATGGGTTTGTGTATTAGGTGTGCTCAGCCTAGACATATTGGGAGAAATTTCCCTTATTCTAGAAATTCAATTCTGCCTGGGGATAATTAAGGTTGAGGGAATCGACAAGAGATGCTGAGAAGTCGAAAGTCCAAGATCGAGCTTATGTATTCGGATCCCGAAAGGTTGGGGATACAACAGAGTTATTGTACAATCACTACTTTTTAATGTGTTGCTAGAGTACTACTTGATCCTGATTATATCCAATCGTTCATTTTATCATATACGGTGCACATGTTACCTTAAGAACTTGAGGTTATACCATATGCCTTACAAGTTAGTACTCCTCTAGGAAAAAATGCTTTCGTTAGTTTGATATATAAATCTTGTGCAAGGATTGTGAGTGAACATACGGTATATGCTAACTTGGTTGTTTTGCCTATGAGGGGATTGATATATTGGTGGGGATGGACTGGTTGTTATCTTATTGGGCATGACTACATTCATTTAGTGCAGAATCACATAATTCGAAGGTAAAAAGGATGGGGATGTAAATATTATATCAGTTATTCGAGCTAAGAAGTTACACTCTAGAGGTTGTATGGGTGTTTAGCTCATATAGTAGATAAGCAGAAAGAAAATGCTAAAATAGAAGATGTATGTGTAGTTAATGAATTCGTGGATGTATTCGCTGAGGACATAATAATGACTCCGGTTAAGCGAAAAATTGAATTTGTGATAGAATTTTTATCTTAAATGGCCCTGATCTCAAAAGCACCGTATAGGACGGTGCCTAATGAATTAAGGGAATTGAAATTGAAATTACAATACTTACTAGACTGGGGATTTATTCGACTAGTGTATCACCATGGGGAACTCCAGTTTCATTTGTTAAAAATAAAGATGGTATAATGAAGTTGTGTATGGATTACCGGCAGATAGAGTAAAAAAAAAAGTATCCACCATCACGTATAGATGATTTGTTTGACCAGCTCCAATGGGCATGTTAGACTTAAGATCTGTATACCACCAATTGAAAATAAGAGAGGAAGATAGCCCAAAGATTGCTTTCTATATAAGGTATGGACATTATGAATTTATTGTCATGCTGTTTGGATTGACAAATGAGCCATTAGCATTCATGGACTTAATTCATCAAATTTCTAACAAAATTTTTAGATCAGTTTGTAGTAGTTTTTATTGATGACATTTTGGTCTATTTAAAAAGTAGAGAGGAGTGTGAGCATCATTTGAGGATTATACTACAAGTATTACATGATAAGAAAATGTACCCTGAGTTCAGTAAATATGAATTTTGTTTAAATCAAATGGTCTTCTTGGGTCATATAGTGACTGAGGAAGGGGTAACTATTGACCCGTCTAAAATAGAAGCTGTTTAGAATTGACAAGGGCCAAAAAATGTGGCAGAAGTTAGAAGCTTCTTGAGATTGGCGGGGTGTTATCGCTGATTTATGCATTATTTTTCAAGGATAGCTACACCATTGTCCACATTGACCCAGAAGGAAGAGGCATATCGGTGGATCAATATGTGTGAGGTGAGTTTTCAGGAGTTAAAAATGAGATTATTTACAGCTCCAATGTTGACTTTGCCGAATGGAACTAAGAAATTTTTGGCATTATCTGTATGGGGTTGCATTTTGAAAGTTTTACTGATCATAAAAGTTTAAATAACCTTTTCTCTCAATAGCATTTAAATATGAGACACAAAAGGTGGATGCAAGTACTTAATGATTATCATTTTACGGTTTAGTATCACGCAAGTAAAGCTAATATTGTTGTAGCTGCACTGAATAAGAAAGTTCAAGTTGCTTGTTTAATGGTGAAAGAGGAGAAGTTAATTAAGCAAGCTTTTTCATGGGAGTTATTTGTTACTAAGTCAAGTATTATTCTTGCAAATTTACAAGTGAGACTAGTGTTATTTTAGAGAATCTAGGAAGGAACAAGAAAGAGATCTAGAGTTACATAAAGAAGTGAAGGATAAAGATGAAACCTTCAAAGCTGAGTGAGTTCTCTATGTATATAAATGGTGTTTTACGGTATAATGATCGAAAAATTGTACCAAACAATGAAGAGTTGAAAGGGAAAATACTAAAAGAGGACCATAAGTCAAAGTTTACAGTGCACCCAGCTGAACAAAGATATATCAAGATTTGAAATGTAATTACTAATAGAATAGCATGAAAAAATAAATGACTGACTTTGTTACAAGATGCATTGTGTGTCAGCAAGTGAAAGTCGAACACTAAAGTTTGGCATGTAGATTGAAACCATTATTGATACCAGAATGGAAGTGGGACTATATAACGATAGGGGCATGTCTAGATGTGGGGTGATTGTAGATTTGATTGATGAAATCAACTCATTTCCTACCTGTTTAGTCCAATTATATGTACAAGATATAGTTTGGTTGCATGAAATTCCCATAAATATTGTAACCGATAGGGATTCAATATTTTCATCTCATTTTTGAAAAAGTTTGCAAAGTGCTCTATACACATTTAAAATTTAGCACAACATTTCATCGTCAATCTGATGGACAACTTTAGAGAACTATTCAAACATTTGCAGGATATGCTTCGTGAATATATGATAGATTTCAAAGCAAGTTGGGATAAGCATCTGGCATTGATTGAATTTTCTTATAATAAATAGTTATCAGCCTAGTACCGGTATGACACCATATGAAGTTCTAAATGGACGAAAGTGTCGCTCACTGATTTGTTGGAGTGAAGTCGGGAAAAAAAGCTTAATTAGGCCACAAACAGTTCAAGATACCACTAAAAAGATTCAGCAAATGATTTTGACTGTTCAAAGCCGATAGAAAAGTTATGCTAATAACAGACGAAGAGACTTGAAATTTTTAGTGGGAGATTTTGTATTAGCAAGGGGTCAAAATAATAAAGCGATTTGAAAAGGAAGACAAGTTGTCACCGAGATATATTGGCCCTTATGAAATATTGAATCGTGTTAGAAATTTAGCTTACCAAGTTGTCTTACCTGTATCTTTTGAAGGAGTACACGATGTGTCCATGTTTCTATATTAAGGAAGCATGACACTGACCCATCTCATTTGATAAGCCTTTAACTAATATCAATCTAATCGAATATGTCATATGACGCGTTGCTGTTGTAGATTTTAGCTTTTGATGATAAACTTATGAGAAACAAGAGCATTCCTTTGTTTAAAGTTTTGTGGCAAATTCATGAAGTAGAAGAGTTATGTGGGAAAAAGTGGAGGAGATGCAAAAACATCATCAGCTCCTATTTGATAAGTTTAAGATATGGATTTGGGGACTAGATTTCTTAAGAAGTGGAGTGACCCAACATTTCACATGCTTTTATTACATATTTAAGTATGATTAGATGCATTACTTTATGTGAAAATAATCATGATGAACTATCCATGATAAATGTGTTTAAATGTATGTTTGTATGTTAAACATCTTGAATAGAAGAACTATGAACGAAGTGTTAGAAATGCAAAAGAATATGTATGAACACTAATGTGACCGAAATGCCTGCAAATTGTTTGCGCCGCCACCTGTACAGAATTGTGACACCTCGTGACACTTTGTGCTTAATGAGGAGTCAATGTTGCTTATTACTTTGATCGACACTTCGTGTCATACATAGTCGTCGTGCTTGTGATGTGTCAACATACAATCGTAACACGCCGTGCTTTGAGAATCATCATGGTTGAATTTTGATGACCTCTCCACCTCTTCACCTCCACTTGACACCTCCTACTTGCTTCCAATTTGAATATACAAAAATCTGATTATATGCCTAATCATTTTACCATTTTGTTTTGGAGGAAATTGATGGAAAGATCAATGAAAACCAAACCCTTCCACAATATAGAATTAAGGCTTGCTTTTTAAGAAACCTAAAGCAATTGATTTAAAAACTTTGTGGGAGCTTTAAAGAGTGTTTTGAGGATTCTTTTGAAGGTGTTTGAATTCTAAAAGAAATGATTTTTCGTCTCTTCTTTAAGGTAAAATAACTAAAGGTGTTAAATGGGTTTTTAAGTCATAAATACGAATATATGTTATGGTAGCATAATTCTTTTGTATGAATTCTTTGTCAAACTTTTTAATACTTGTTAGAGACTTGTTAATACGTGAACTTAATCATGTTTCACATGATGGAGATTATGGAAGACATGGAATAGGTTACGATACATGTAAATTACATAATTATGCTAAACTAGATATGGTTAGAATATGATTTTGAACATGTTTGTTAAGTTATAATAATTGAAACTCATTTGCTGAATATGAATGACTGTATTACCTGTTCCACATGCTATGAAGATGATGTTATATAATGGAAGTGACTAAACATTTGATAGCCAAATTTTATGATGCAAGTACATGAAGATTACAACAGATTACAACACCTACACGTATGAAATGAATTGTGTTCTTTCACATTAGCACGTTACATCATTTCATTGTAATGGATAGTTGATAATTATTTTGTCACCCCTTTCACATAATTGGGGGTTGATTTGATTGTGTTTGCACAGCAGTGCTCCGTTTGAGCTGAACAATTGTATCTTCGACTGTGACCCGAGGTAGTAATTTCAATTAAATAAAGTTAAGAAACCTCATATTTTCAAAAAGTCTCTCGAACTGGTTATTATGAGCATCTAGATAATAAGTCTCCAAGTTCATAACTAAGGGAAAAATATGCCTAAAATAGTAATTTAGTCCACAATTTACTCCTAACATGAGTTTCAAAGTAAACATCTAAATCCAACTAAGTTCTCATACTATAATTTTTAAAAATAATCAAACTAACTCTGAAATTATAACGGCTAGCTCTCACTCACGCAGCTAGTCCCGTTATCCAGTCCCCTTTATTGATCACTTGAAAGGAGAAAGAATAAAGGAGTGAGCTGATGTCCATTAAGATCACTCAAAGGACCAACTAAAAGGAATACAAATATGTTTGAGAAAACAGAAATTATTGATGTACAGAACTTCGGCGGAACAAATATGAGATAGAATTTCAAATGTCAAAATGTATCTTTTGTACAAAGACAAACATTGGAGAGCCATTCAGAATAAGGTCACACATGCCATCACTGACACATGAGACAAGTTTCAGAAAACAAGATCAGGATCTCTAACTCATCTCATTGAGCTAGCTCACATTTCAATCCACGTAGTTGAGTTTGAAACTAAAAAGTCATGTATACTGTGACATGGCTACCCATACATTACTCCACTAAAAAAAATGCCACACGCCAACAAGATTATACAAAGTCACGTGACAAAATAATTATGTTCGAATAACGTGGCACAATCAACTTTTAGTGAGATTTTGACTAATTTAAAGAGACATGAAACAAATGGAAAAGGGCAGACGTTGCATTACGACAAAATTACGGAACAACTTTTGGGCAAAACTTCAAGGTAGTGTATTTGGATTTCGGCGAAGACAAGTCTGAATATATCCACATAATACCAATAGTAATCAATTGGCAGCCCCCAAGGGTGTGCCACGCCTGTTCTTGGCACTAAAATGGCTGAAAGACTCTAAATCAATGAACAATTGTACGATGATGTCAAGAAAATTAGTGGCATGCCAAGGACATGATGTCACCTAATATTTGGAGAACGACAACGAAATAAATTGGAGATAATGAGACATGACTGCATTCGTCGAACCAATTCACAGGACAAGGAATGCCAATGCAGTCAAACCAATTAACAGGACAAACAACGTCGACACTTTCAAGGTAGAAGTCGTGTAACGCTGATTAAATAAAAATAGGACAGTAAATTCAACAAAAATAAGATCCTGCTTCATCAAATTGAAAAGGATTATATAGGGTAAGATGAATCACTACCGCTTGCTATTAAGAATTTATCAAAAGAGCATGACTATGATTGATCGGGCCAACGTTGATTCAGATTTCAAAAACAGTAAATCTTTATCTTTGATTTCGTGCTTTTATCCAAAGTCTTGATCCTGTCAGATCCTATTATACTAAAAGCCCTAATATCAAAATACCCAAAATTTCAATTGGACTCTATCGATCCCGATAATTCATGTGGTTCTAACTATGAAATTAAATCCCAAAATTGAAGATATGCTCTTACCTCAAAGCGACAATCGAAATCTCAAAAGGTCTCTTCTTAGAAATGCTTTGGAGGCTCTTCTAAAATTTCTTGTCTTTCTAAGAATATATTGTACGTAAGTCATCAAAAACCTAAAAATATACGATCATATTCCTAAAACAATTAGAATTTCAAAATACCCATTACGTCCTCAAAACCCTCTAATTTTGTTTTTTTTATTTAGGCATTTAAATATGCAAGGTCTAACAGCGACCCGAGACAGTATTAGTCTTCATTTATTTTTTATTGTTCCGAGGCTAATATTGTGAGCTTAGATTCTAGGCGTGGTGACATAAGGGTGGATTGGGGTTGAATTCGGGAATGGTAAATTGTTGTAATGCTCAACTAAGTTTAAACATTTGATATGTGTAATGTGCACATGTAGAATTGTTTAATGTGATTGAATTACAATAGCTTGCATTATTAATATTCTTGAGTTGAAAGTTACATTAAATGTCTCCTCTTAACTTTTTGAGCCATCAGGCTAATAGGTTTTTACCCATAACATTTTAGATCAAGGAGCCGGTCCCTTGAATGCAAGGAAAGCGTGTGAGGCAAGGCACAATGAGAAGACCAGCAAGGGGACATTTGTATATTCGTGAATTAAGTTGTATTTGAAGTAGAACAGTATATCAACTCTAAGATTTGATAGAGAACCTGTTAGGCATATTTTGTAAAAGTAAACTATTTGATGTTGTATAATAAGGTTTAACTACCAAATGAATTAGAATGAGTTGAATCATCATATGATTTGATTAATCGATATGTCGTAATACTCTAGCTAGGTTAAGGTACGTAACCCTAAGTTGGGTCATTATAAAGGATGATAGGATAAAAACTATAGGAGTTTAGTTGCTTGAGAATGGTTACAGGGTTTGGCCTGTAAACAAACCAACCATGTCAAAATTGCCCAACACTGACTGGCCGGTTAGCAATGAGGGTATCTTTTAAAATTTTCATTTTGGCACAAAATTGGCCGGTTGATCAGGAAAAGTTTTTATTGGAAGTAAAACTGGCCTATTAGGTAGGAAGTTCTATTCTCACAGGAAGACATGACAAAAACCGTCTGGTTTTGTCAAAAACCATCCTATTTGTCTGATAACTTTTTAAATTTATGTCCTAACCCTTTACAACTTAGGATTTTCTTTCTTTGGGTATTTAGGATACATCCTTTATAAATAGCAGAAAATGATTTTTTATTTTGTCAGGTGAACCCCGATGGCTTACGAAGACGGTTCGATAAATTTCAAGATCTAGTTCCAATCCTTTACCAACTCTTTCAACAAGGTGGAACTCAACCATCTAGATGGGCAATTTTGAATGAAAACCCTCATGAGTTTATGCACTGTGACAGTTCATAAAGACATTCTTCGAGTGGCTTGCAAATTCTAGGATCCTCAAGATAAATTCTTTTAATTCAATCTTGATGAGCTCCCACTTACAAGGAATTCTCTGCTTTGATGGATATTCCCACCAATCTACCCATCGTTATATTTGTCATTCAAGAGATATACCAACATATCTCTTATAGGAGTCACCACGAGCGAGTGAAATGATTCATCCAAGGGAAACAGATTCTTTTGTCCTTCTTGATGGAATAGATAAACCAGATAACAATACACAAATGGTTGAAAAGGCACTATGGCCTTATTCCTAGATGTTAAATACCTCACCAATGTCAGAGTGAGATTTTCGGATGTGAGGTTAACATATCTCGTATCTTAAGTATCTGCCCAAGGGAAGACCTTAGTTCCAGTAGTGGTGGCTGAGACTACCAATGCCATCATTGAAGTAGATCAAGACCCTAGTGCTGAATTCAAAGGTAGCGCCTTACTTCTTTACATGTGGCTTTTAAATCATTTGTGCTTGATAGATGAATCTACTGGGGTAACATATCATCCCTGCTCTATTAGATTCGTGTCTTTATTGTGTGGGGTTCACTTCGGGATCGATGCTTGGACACACAATTTTTTTGTACCAAATTATCAAAAGACATCCTTTAGTATTGCAACTGGTGGGGGACTCATGGACCCATACTGTGGATCCATGGACACCACTGTGTATGTTCCATTGGCCTGGGCTTCTCATCTTTCTACTTCACCTATTAGATTATTCGTCAGTCTGGTTATGAAGAGATCATTCTTGCATCTTACAGTCCTTCCCTGTGCGTGAGCTCACCCCTTCTCTAATCTGGACAATCTCTCAAGGATGGGGGATCCATTCACGCTGCCATCGTTCCATTGATGCCAGGTTGAATAGTAGCGGTGTCGCCCTTGACCCACCTTTACTGTAACACTATACTCTTCAAAGGCGTCTGAAATAATTATATGTTGGTCAGAAAAATAAAAGCAATGATTTTAGCGATGAGTGGGAATTTGTATATTATGAGGGGCTAAAATGGTCTTAGGGTCAAAATGTTATTACGTGAAGTTTTGGGGTCAAATGCAAATATGGAAAGTTGTGGGCCATTTTGTAATTTTAAAAAGTGGGTGATTAGTGTCATTTATAAGTATAAAAATTTAAGAAATTTTGTCTTAAGAGATGGCCACCTCCTACCTTTTTTTACAGTGACTGATCAATAAAAAGTATTAGATTAAAAAGATAGAAATTAAAAGAAAGAAACAAAAGAAAATCAAAGAGATAAAAGAAGGAAAATCAGAGAAGAAAAGATAAGGAGCTTCGGCAATGAGAGAGAGAGAGAGAGAGAGAGAGAAAATTTTTAAAAAGTCTTAGAGGTAATCTCCCTCTTTTATTTCAGTGTGTAATTCACTGTGTGTGATTTGGGTGTGTGTAAGTGTCTATGTATAATTGTGTGTATGTGTGTTTTAGGAATAGTAATGTGTGGTTTAAGTGCTTTGGTGTGTGTTTTAAGAGTAGTAATGTGTGGTTTAGGTGCTTTAGTGTGTGTTTATGTGTGTTGCAGTGTGTGCAAGAATTGTGTGTCTATGTGTTTTCGGCAGAGAGGGGAGGAAGAAGGAGAGTGTATGTGCTCAAGCTATGGTAGTGTGCGTAGTGATTTAGGAATATTGTGCATAATTGTCGCTATAGGTGATTTTTTTAGCGGTTCTGAACTTACATTTTTTTAAAAGTAACTCTAAGTGAATTATGGCCAAGTGCATAAAAGAGAAACCTACTAAATTTGCGAGATCTACACTGCGAGAATTTTTGGGATTTTTTCATGTCCGCGAAGGATGCTAAATAATTATATCAGTAAAAAGAGGTTCTTGATTTATTAAACATATCAAATCAGGTTATTTTTGTGTGAAAATTTTAGGTGGACTTTGTATAGTTGATATATTTTACTGTCTAAATTTTTGTGGCATTTCAATGTCGATAGCTATTATTAAAGGAACTAGCCTCTAAGCACTTCGTTTAGATATCAGTTAAGGTTTTTTTTTAGTGAAAAATCCCCCAAAGGGCATCTTAGTCCCGAAATCAATATAGTTGCTTAAAAAAGACTTTATAAACTATTTTGGAATTTCCAATAGTGTGATGGCCTCCATGGAGTATTTTGGTAATTTTACATAAGTCAGGAGGTGTTTTGGTAATTTTGCACACCTAGAGGCAAATTTACTGGACATGCATATTTGAGCGCCAGGAATAACCTAAGTCGAGAGACAGTGTTAGTACAATCTCAAACTGAGAAATTTGTGGCAGATGTTAGGATAAAAACCCTAATATCGGGTTAAGATAGTTAGTCATAAGAACAGGTTATGACCTGATAAGTGGGAAGGGTAGAAATCAAGATATTCTCTTGCGTTATGAGTTATTTATGCGATACATGAATTTATTTATCGCCAATTCTGAGGTCAGATTCAAAGGAGAACTTCTGGATTCGTTTAGTATTTCGAGTAAGTGACTTGTCAACTCATATGATTTGAACCGTTTTCGTAAAATTTATATGATTTGCTTTGGAGCAAGGAATTTTGTTAAAATGTCTTTTGCCACACTATTTCTCGTTAAAACAAAACCAGCATGTAAATGACATTTGTTTAGAGATTGGAAGGAAATTAGTATTTCAAATGCTGAGTACAAGTGAGATGTCCTGGTGTTGATTTCATTATGAATTTGAAATATTTTGGAAAACAAGCAAAAAGTTACGAGATGGTTTGACAATCAGTGATTGAAGGATTATATTTGTGAGCAAATGAAAGGGTGGTTTTTGCTTACTCAGTTGATATCCCCGATATCTAACGGGAGAAAGTTAGATTTTGGGGCCTTGTCAACTGGACAGAATGTTGACGCGCAATACTGTTGCTCATGGTCACTCTTGCTTCCACAATGATTATTATCCAGAGGTGGGATTCCGGGTCCAAGTCAGTGGGACCAAACGCTGATTGCAACATATCGTTTGAGCTGGTATTGTGTTGGAATAGTCTTGTGACAATGTTTTTGGTGCTAAATGATTTTTATGCCCTCAAATTTGTCCCTTTACTCTATTATGTTTTACACAATGACTTTTTACTTCCTGCATTGAGAAATGATTATTTACTCACTGATTATATCTCATAAAGTTGCTAAATTATAACCTGGCTACGATCCAGCTAGTTGAATTACTGGTTATTTGAGCATGTGAAAGCTCATCCCTTACTCATCATTTCATGTTAAGAGCAAGTTGATGGCGAAAATTGAGGGCTTAAAAATTTTAGGGTGAACTTAATGGGTATAGGTATTGCCTTAGAGAGTACTTTCATAATTGTTGATATATGACGGTTTTGCATTAAGACCAGAAATGAAGTTCTTATTTTAGAGTTGTATGAGATTCAGTTTCTGCTACAATTGTATTGGTTTTGAGTAAGGCCTGACAGTGCCCCTAGTGAGAGTCCAATGGGCCTGCGGTCGGTCATGTACCTGGTTCACAGGCCCAGCCGTGGGTTTGGGTCGTGACATTTACTATCAAGTTCTATTATCGGCTAACTCTAACCCCGCCCATATCCAAGAAGCAGTTCTTGCCACTAAGGATGGTTATGAGCAGACCTAAACTTGGGTTTTTTTTACGATAAGGAAAATAATTTTTTTGAGAAAGCCAAGGAAGATGCACGTTTGCAAGAAAGTTCGGGACCTGAATTGTACGTTCCTCATAAATCATCCTAAAACAATGTTCAACACTTCCATCGACCATAGACAGAAGAAGAGACCAGAGTCATTAGGATCAGACGGTCTTGGATTGGTTCCCAGATGTTTGAAGAAAAATTCTATATCGAGGGGAATCCGATTAGAAAGTTATATTCTGATGGATGTCGGATCAATCAGTCTGCCAGTTTACTTGCTATTGAAAGTAATCACTGAAGAGATCAACTTTATGCCAAAGCTAGCACTGGGCCAGAAGACGCGATAGATGCTTGTCTACAAGGTAGGTTTGATAGAAAAAGAAGAAAAGGGATCAAAGGTAAGGAGATAGGGAATGATGTGGTGGTTGAGCAAGGGAATAGAGTTTTGGTATTGGAGAGGTTCACCTTTAGAAGAAACGACAAGCAGAATTTTGACACAACTATCCACTTAGATGGGGATGGTCATTTGCCTCTAGGAAAGAAAAGAGGACTATCATAGATTATGATAGATTTAATGCTCCTTTGGTTGTTGATAGGACTTCTTTCTTTTTTCTTTTTCTTCTGTTTTTCTCTTCCTAAACTTTTCCCTAGGCCGCCCTTTGTAGTGTTTTATTTCTCCTTTTTTTTAGAATAAAATCGAAGCTGATGCCGGTGGAATAAAAGCCTTTAATTTAAAATTTGACCGCGTCTGATGTATCTTTACAGGTTGCGTAAGTACATCCATCTAAAGTGTTACATCAAATGTGCATGCTAGACAGTGTTCTTAAGAAGGATCAGGTCATTCATAATTCATCTACAAATCTTGATTTAAGCATTATACTTCTTTAATCTGTTCCGATTAACAAGTTGTGGCAGTTCAATTCCATCTAAACCGACTAACCGGGTTGCGCCTCCTGTCATGATTTGCTCGATCATATGGGATCCAGACAAATTAGGCTCGAATTTTCCTCTAGTCTTCCAGATTTGTCCAATATTCTCTTTGAGCACTAAATCCCCTTCTTTCATACCACACTCTTTCACTCGCTTGTTGAACACTCGGGCGATTTGCCTAATAACCCTGGCCGTGGTAAAGAGCTTTCAGTCGTTTCTCGTCTGCCAATGCTAACGCTTTGAATTCCAAACCCAGTCTTCTTTGGCTATCTGGTTTTCTAATAATATGCACAAGGTCTACTTCTAATTCTATTGCAAGGACGGCTTGCCTGTCGTAGACCAGCCAATCAGGTGTAGTCCCGGTGAATGCCCGAATTGATGTAGAATAGCCCCACAAGCATAGGAAGGTTAGGCTTGCCATCTATGAAAGGAATCTGTCATTCTGCTTAAAATGTTCTTGATTTTATATTAGCGGCTTTTCCGGCCCCATTAGTCTGTTGATGATAAGGTGAACATCGATTTTGAGTAATATCTTATTCTTGGATCATATCGATCACTTCTCCCTCAAAATAAAACTCATTATTGGAAAACAACTCATGCGAGACAACGTACCTGTAAATGTATATTGTCTTTGATGAACTGGCTACCTTCATGGCATTAAAAATGACGTATGAAGCGGCTTCCACCCACTTTGTGAAATAGTCTATGGCCACGAGTATGAACTCATGACCGTTGGAGGCTTTCGGGATGATCTTCCCGATTATGTCTATCCAACATATCGCAAGGGGCCAAGGTAATGTCATAATGTAAACCCAAAGGGAGGGGGGAGATGGTGCAGGTTGGGGTATATATGACATTTGTGACATTTGCACACATGATTGATGCAATCATGCTCCATGGTACTTCAATTGTATATTTGACCAAGGACTTTCTTTGCTAGCACCTAACCATTCATATGGATTCCACAGTCACCTGAATATATGCTTTCCATGATGTGACAACATTCCTCTTCGGTGATACACAACAAATGTTCCTCATTGTGGTGCTTCTTCTATAGGCTTTGATCACACATAATGAATTGGGCTGCCCATTTTTACAAGGGTACCTGATCTTTTGCAGATGCTCCGTTAGGGTACTTTCCATCTTGAATTAATTTGTGCACTTCTATGTGCCATGGTTCTTTCGTCTCGTTTTCACTTATGGGGGCAATCATAAAGTAGAATACTGGACTATCTCTCTTTCTGTTGACAAATGGCTCCATTTTTTGCCCTTTGGGTATCATCATCATCGATACTAGGTTTTTCAAATGATTTTGGCAAAATTAATGGGTTATGGAAGGTATTGAAATTCTACACCTTGAACTGGTTTACCATCTTCTCTAAATGTGCATGGTAAGATTAGGGTTGAATCTCTATATATGTTAATGTCTCTAATACCAAAACTCTAGGCTATTTCCAAACTGATGATGCAGGCTTCATATTGCCGATGTTATTGGTACCTTCGAATATGAGTTTGATGGCTATGGGGGTATGGGCCCCCTTTGGTGAAATCAAAAGTATTACTACTCCATCAATATACAACTGATATCTAGTTTCTTCCTCTATGACACAGACTTTTGCATCTGGAAACGTCACTTCTCATTAATTGACTTAGCCTGTAGGATAATCTGCCAACATATTTGCCACTGCTTTTACTTTCACTAGCTTCTGGTTGACATATATGATATCAAACTCAGAAAGTAGCAGGAGCCACTTAGCCATGCGATTGGATAAGACTAGCTTCTCAGATAAATATTTCATTGGGTCCATTCTAGCCAACAAATTGATAAGATCAGGTAGTACATAATGTCACAACTTTAGTGTCAATCGCACCAGTGATACATAACTTTTCCAGGGCAGAGTAATTGGCTTCACCTAGTGACAATTTCTTACTGACATAATAAATGGCTCTTTTTTTTAAGTGTTGGGCTCCCATAGCCCCAGCAGTTGTGTCGGTCATTGTCAAATATAGTAATAAGGCATTTCCTGGCACTGGAGGATCTAAAATTGGCAAATTTCTCAAATACTCTTTGATTTTGTTGAAAGCTTCTTGACAATTTAGGGGATTTGACTCCTTGGTTAACTCCTTCCTTAATAATTTGAAAATTGGCTTGCAAATCATTTGTTACTTGGATATGAAGCGGCTAATGAAAGTTGGATCATTCCCGAGAACCTTCATATCTCTTATGGCCTTAATCTTACCTAATCTACCTCTATGCTAGCTTGCTTACCAGGAAACCCAAAAGTTTCCCAGAAGTGACTCCAAACACCTTGTATTGTCTAAACCTTTCAAAATATTTCCTCAAGACTGTACAATGGTCTTTCCGCCTCTTAGATTTTATGACCATGTCACTACATAGTCTTCCACCCCTTTACGAATCATGTCATGAAAGTGGGTAGTTGCGCTCTTTGGTAAATAGCCCTGACATTCTTCAACCCGAACGACATTACTGTATAACAAAAATGTGCCCCAAGGGATGGCAAATGCAGCTTTCTTGATCATTAAGAACCATCTTAATTTGATCATACCCCGTAAAACAATCCACAAAGGAGACTAGTTCGTGTTCGGCAGTATTATCTATGATTAAATCGATGATAGGAAGAGAGAAATCATCCTCAGCAGAAGCTCGGTTGAGATCCCTATAGTCAACAAACATCAGGACTTTACTATTATCTTGGGAACAGGCACTATGTTGGCTAACCAAATATTCTATAACTCCGATAAATCCTATGCTGAGGAGTTTCATCACGTCATCTTTGACCTTGAGGGACCATTCTAGTCTTAAGTTGTGGAGCCTTCAGCTTGATGGGCTTACACTTTGGCTAGGTGGGTAAGTGGTGCTCAACAATTGAAGGATCAATACCGGGCATGTTGCTATATGACCAAGCAAAGAAATCGGTATATTCTTTGAGGAGTGCAGCTATTTCTTCCCTTTCTACCTCATTTAGATTGAAACCTATTTTGATTTCCTTTTTATCTTTAGGCGTGCCTATGTTAACTGGATGGGACTCTTGATTTTTAATTTCTTTCATAATTTTTTTAGATATTTTTTCTCTTTTTTGTCCATTAGTTGTGATTAATGATTAAGGTATTGATTAATTCATCATAACATTTATCAGCCATCAAGGAGTAATCTAAATCAATTATTATATTATCAAGCAAAAGTTTCTGGAAGAACATAATAGGAAAGCAATTTCAAATGTTTGAGAGAAACAAAAGCATCTACTTCGTCCAGCTCAGATTTAGATTGGGCATTCGAACCGTCTTCTGTGATCTTCCCCATAGCTAGCGGTCAATACTCGACCGTTCAATTCGGCATCCTGCCTTGAGTTGAGGTGATCACACTTGCAGGGTTAACAGTCTGGTTGTCCATCCTATAGATAAGCACAAAGATGTGCATATCATCGAAGCATGCAGTCATTCCTTCAAGATCCATGAAATTCATATAGTCGGAATTCTTCTTCTTCTTTGCCTCTATCAGTATCAACCCCTCTTCCTTTTTTACCTAGAAAATTTCCCATCAGGTTATCAGCTTCTTGGTCTCCATATTGTAGATTAGCTCGGAAAATCCATAATAAGGTCCTTTCTCACCTTCCTTGACAAAACACCCGTTCGAAGTGGGGATTTTTTACATTGTAGGGAATTCCTCGATGTGTCCCTCTTAACGCACTTTTTGATATGGGCCATCTTCTTAAAGGCTTCTTTTCACTCCTTCTTCATGGCTTATATCCCAAACAAAGTTGATCATTTTTATCCCCAAAAGCTGGGAAGCTAGGAACCGCTGGCAATAATGGCCTAATAACTTTTCTTGAAGATAGTCGAGCTTCCGCATCATCATGAGCACCTAGGTTTTAATGTGGGTAACAAATTTGAGGAAATTCTCACGACAATAAACTTCTTTGAACTCAAGCATTGCCCTACATTATTAGTCTTAAACCCACTAAGAAGTAGGTCTAGCAAATGGTGGGGGATCATGACACTTTCCTTTTCCACTTGCCTGATCTGTAGGAACTAGAAATCTCATGATTGTGAAAATAGCCTTGCCATGTACAAACTTAACCTTCTGGTATAGAATAGAGGGTACTGCTCCATTTTAAAGGAACCACGGCCTCCTACGCAAAAGGTTGAAGGCGAAAAGTAAGTCTAACACTTGGAAGTCAACTTGGAAAGTAGCCATCCCGACAAACATAGAAAGCTTGATTGTGTCGATAACTTCTCGTTTATTATTGTCATGTGCCCCTACTGCTTGATTGGAAGGAGGAACTCCAAAAGGTCAATACAAGGGCTTGAATTGTACGTAAATGGCATACATTAAGAGCGGAACCATTATCAATCAGGACAGTGGAATCGTCTTATTGAGAGCTCGCATGGTGATGTGGAACGGGTCATTACGGCTTGATATCTTCTCCGGCCTGTCAATTTTGAAAAATATAAGAATATTTTTGTAATGATTGGCTCCGAGAATGTTAGACAATTCTTTCGGCTTTGTTTGGACAGGGACCTTGGCCTTACTGAGTAATTGGATCAACGCCTTCATGTGGGAGTACAAGGAAGAAAATATCCCCATACAGAGATGTTAGCATGGATCTTCTTTAATTTGAGGAACACTAAGTCGTCTGGTAGGTCTTAAGAGAACAGAGGATTTAAGGCAATGGGATAATTGGTTGCTTGGTAAGCTCCACTAGACCTAATCAGATGAGATACAACAGTATTGGGCCTGAAAATGAAACTTGTATCTTTGTAGTAATTTTCTCCTTCCATAATGCAAGTTTCAATTCCTCCCAAGACATCATATCACAATATTCCACCAAGGGCATTCGAACACAGGTGGACGCGCCTTCACATACTGGCATACTAATGTTTTGAGTGCAGAAGGATCTAACACTTGTGAAACGTCATTGCATTGACTTTATGAGCAGGCAATGGTTCTTTTCTTACATTTCGCTTAGTCGGAGGAGACACCTCACCCTTGTTAATAAAATCTTGGATAGCATATCTAAGAGTGATGCACCTGTCTATATGATGACCCTTTCCTTGGTGGTATTAGCGAAAAGCCTGGACATTATACCCTCAGGTATCAATGTCGGTGTCAGATTAGGGGTAATTTAGAGATCATAACCCTCTGTAGTAATTCCGTGAACACTTTGGGTAATGGAGTGTTTGAGGCAGTAAACTTTTGGTGTGGTTCACTGGTAGCTTCCCGTGACATTACCTAGTGGGCTTGTACATTGTTAACATTTTTACTGCTGGCAAGTTTTTGTTAAGCAGTAGTGTTCCTCATACTGGCATGGTATCACCCTGGCCTGGTTTCACGGGATATGGTTCCTTTGTTAATAACATCTTCGATTTGTATCAAGGATCCCATAAGAGCTTTTAAAGAAGTGTGATACTGTCAAAGATGTAATCATGGTAAAACCACGACAGATTATTCCTAACGATGTTCACTTGCTCCTCCTCCATGGGGCGATTGACAATTTCGGCCGCATTATTTCACCAATCATTATAAATCTGATATAGACTCTCTCGGCTCTTGCTTCATCGTCTCCAAATCCCTTATAGTGATATCCAAGTCAGCATTATAATGGTACTGGTTAACGAACTCTCGTGCCACATCCTCCCAAGTTTGTACTCGGGCATTATCCATGGGGAGGAATCATGGGAAGGTGGCTCCCCTTAGGATATGGTGAAATAGCTAAATTAACTGGTTTTGGTTGACTCCATAAGGAGTCAATGCACGCACGTACATCTTTATGTAAATGTATGGGTCCGCAGTACCATCAAACTTATCCATGTCGGGCATCTTGAACTTGGACGATAACCTATCTTTGGGGTATAGGGCGAGGGCAATAAGATCCATGGGATTGTCTTCTTCCTCATCCTAGCCATTTGGCACTCAAGTGCAGCCAACTTATCTTTCCACTCTAAGACGACTACTTTTCCTTCATGATATAACTCGTATTGCTAATCATTGTCAACCTTCTTATTTTCCTCCCTCGTTTCTACTTTAGACTTATCCTCCTGATCCTTTTTATCCCTTTCCTTAAGATCTTGGACATCCCCAGTGGTCCTTTGCTGATATCCCAAGGCAGCGAAACCAATCTGAAAATCTTTTGGTTTTTGCACAGGATGCGGACCATATTCGCCATTTAAGGGAATTCTTTGGCTGTTGAGGTTCTCATGAATTTTCCATTACCCTTAATTGTATAAGGAATAGAAATCTAAGCATGCAAGACACACATAGAATTGGAAGGGGATAGGGAACTAATTAACTTTTATGGTGGATGCTTTTAAAAAATGTTCGGAAAGGAGACAATACTAAGTAAACACGTGGTTGATCAGTAAGGGTGATTTTGGATCTTTGAAAAAATCTAAGATAGTGAAGGAGTTGACTAGCGGTCCAATTGATCTTGGGAGTTTACTGACTGTTGGTCAATGGGGTGATTTTGGTTTTTTGAAACATTTTGGGGAAGTAAGGGTGTTGACTAAACACTAGGTTAACTGGTCGATTGGTAAGTAGGGTAATTTTGGATTTCTAAAAAATTCTGGGGAAGTTAGGGTGCTGACTAACTGTTCGAAAAACTTTGTGGGTTAGTCATTTGGTTGGTCAGCGGGGTGATCTTGGATGTTCAAAAAATTATAGGGAAGTGAGGGTGCTAACTAACCGCTCCGTTAACCTTGTGGGTTAACCGGTCAGTGGGGTAATTTTGGATTTTTGAAAATTTCTGGGGAAGTCAGGGTGCTGACCAATCGTCTAGTAACCTTGTGGGTTAACCAACCAGTTAGTAGTGAATTGGAATTTTGGGGTATAAACCAGCTAGTTCGAATCTGCAAGGATTACACTTACTGATTATCGTCCGATTTGCCTATTTGAAAAACCGGCCAATTGGTCTAAGTATATCCTTTTAGCGAGAATACCTGCTGGCATATAGAATATTGGCTTGTTTTCGCATCAATATGCCATAGACCAAGCAAACAAAAGAAAAAGATCGTTTGAGAACTTAAATTGATACTGAACTTACTATTAAATTCTTGATTCATTGTTATCGCTGAGATGATCATTATTCCTCCGAGACTTTCAAAACACTTGTACACCATACTCCTTGTGTTGTCTTTACAGGGCACTTTGCGCTCATCCTTATCAGTGTTGTTTTAGGTTATAAGATTGATTAAGGAGAAACCTCTAAGAAGGGAAAGGAGAAATTGCTCTAAGGCATAGAGAAAGACGTAACATGGTGGCAACCGTTCTTTCAATTGTAGATAATTGTGTGCTAAGACTTGTTGTATCATGTTGAATGTTTTTAAGAAACTTTTTGTAAGGTTGCATTTTGAGGTTTATGTAATTAGATTTGCATTCCGCACAGGGTTATGATGTGATTATAATAGACAACTCAACTTGAGTGGTGTCACCATGGTTGAGGTGTCATAACTTTGACCAAATTCTCCACATTGAAAGGTAAACCTTGCAATATGTTCTATGGTCGATTGATTTCCTTCTACTTGGAAAAGGTTGAACTCTAGGATTTCACTCCTCCAGGAATATCCATTTGGTCGATAGCAACAGGGTATGGTTTTATATATATTGGCCTATTAATAGGCATGTATACCTTACCTGCACCAAGTTGATTAAACTGATAATGTGGATGGGCACCCATCCTTGGTCCTACTATTTCTACATCACCAAGACCAAATTGCCTCATGAGCATACCAGCTTCTTCAACCGCTGGATATTCAAAATGAGACACTCCATCTTTTGATCTCTTATGGTAAGGAGTATAAGTATTTTCAACCTATTGGTTGTTACTTGTTTGTCCATTTCTTGATATTCGGATATTATTAGACCATATTGCTAGCCCCTTTTGATTTGTTTTTACAACATTCTTCTTACTTGACACTGGATCTCCATCATCAATAGGGTTTGGGATAAACCATCTTGATTTATTGAGTGGTTTGAACTCAAGTCATTTGGTTGTTTTATTGCAGTCCCAATACCAATGGCAAGACATCTGCATCAACAATATGATCATTTTTTTGAAGTTTCATGACAAGTCTTTAGTTAGTTCGCTTTCGAAAGCATGTGTTTCTTCTGAAAACTTTTTCATTTCTTCCATTATTTTAAAATTTGAACTATCCAGACTATTGACCACTTTACTAATCCACAGTTTGGTTATGTAAAGTAGCCATCAGTTGAGACATCATAGCGGTTAAGGCTTGAGTTGATGAACCGACCTGGTTCGTGCAGTAGTTCATTGTTTGATCATTCTTATCAACTACCCCAGTTTCTCTGATTGTTGTTTGTCCATGTACTTTGTTCATCTTAACACCACTGTTGGTGCTCTCACCACTTGTATTTTCTGGATTAGGAGTATTGTTGTCATTTGTTACGTCTTAATTTCCATTCAAACCACTATTGGCTTGAAGATTTCAAAAGTCCCCAACATTACCACCATTGTTGGCAGCACTGTTTTTGGTGCCATTACTGGCTAAATTATTCCTTGCACGACTTCTTGTACCTGGCATTTTTTTTTTCAGATAAAAGGGTCCATACTAGGCTTGCCAATGTTTGCACTTGAGAGAAAACTCCCAATTTGATGTGAGTGCTTTTTTGCCTCTTTACCTGAGGACTTCCCTGAAAACGGGAACTTAAGACAAAGTAAAGACTGCATGCCAGAAGAATTAAGAAAAGCCTTTGCAAAAAAGGCAAACTATTCACTCTTGGAACATGGACCTCTATCAATCAAAGGCAAAGCATCTAAAAGCTACAGGAAAAAGAAAAGGAAAGACTTGAAGTCGAGTCATTTTGTTGAGTTGAGTCGTCCCTTTTTTCTTCGTCCATCTTCTTTTTTTTATATTTGTCTCCTAACTGCTGAAAACTTTTTGCTTTGATCCTGAAGAAACCGTCCATCTTTATCTTTTATAAATGCCATTACCAGTTGTTTCTCCGTCATCGACAGCTATATAAAACTTCCAAATAGTTTTCTTTAATGCAGGCCCCACATTCTATGAAACTTGAACTGCTTTAAACTGCCATTACATCATCATGTCATTATTAATAGTCACTCATAAAGCTTCTTAGATTTCTTCTTCACCCACATGTCCATATTTGATTGGCCATGGTAAAATTGAATTTTGAGAGGCTAGTCCCCTTGATTCTTTCAAACCTTGGCATCTGGGAGTTATTCAATTTTTAATCTAGATCTTTATGCGGTTACCTATTTCTACTCAACCACGCAATATATTTAAGTAAAAGCATGACTCGTCACCTTATTTACAAACCTAGATTCTTTCAGTTGCAAATTTTTCGTGATTTCGTTTCCCAATCTTTCTTCTTGAACTTCTCATGTATTTTCTCTCTTGAAATTATGGGAAAGAAGAAATTGATTCCAAAAGGTGATGAAGTAACAGTTGTCCCTTTTCCTGCTCACCCTTAATGGAGCTTAAGAGCTCTTAGAGATCCGGTTACACCCATTTATGGGGTCCGGATGTCATTAGATTAGGATTTGTCAGGTCCCTAGAAATGTCTCTAGTCAGAAACCATACGTTTGGGACTTGAACAGATTTTCCTTTTTAGTAGGCAAAAAAGATTGTTTCCAACCTATCTTAGCCGCACCCATGGACTCACTGGGGGTCCCAATTTTCATGACACATCGACATAGTCAACAGTCAATTTTCAACGCTTCCAACCGGTCAATACGTGCATGCTCTGTCACGTGCGCTTCTCACTTTTTCTACGTTACTTCATCACTAAGAAATTCATTTTTGCACGACACCTCATCACGCTTCAACTGTCGTATGTTGTACATTGCCCATCGGCGCGCCATGGCACTTGCCCAAGAAGGTTGGCCTTGGCCTTCCCCTTGGGGTCGGCCTCGGCATCCCCTTGGATTCGGCCTTGGCCTTCCCCCAAGGTTGGCCTAAGCCTTCCCCCAAGGGTTGGCCTTTGGCCTCCCCCCTTAGCACCTTCATTTCTCCTCAAGAGACCATGCATCGTGCTCGATGCCCGTCTCCTGCATCAGCACGCAGACTTCATGACCGTGAACCCCATCACCTGCGAACCCTGTCGCCCGCGCCCGAGTGCCATCACCACGAACCCCATCACCCGCATTCGCACCGTCGCTCATCGCCCGGGCATGGTCACCGCAACCCTCGTCACCCTCAGGCCGTCACCACGACCCTCGTCACCTATGCCCACATGCCAACTTCATGACACGCGTTGCGAATCACCTGAGCATCCTCTCTGCGACGCTCGTCGCCCGTAGCCCGGGCGACGACTCCATGACCCCCGTCGCTCAAGCATCATCTCCATGACCCCTATCGCCTGGACATTATCTCTGCGACCCCTATCGCCTGGGTGCAATCTCCGTAACCCCCGTCACCCAGGCACCGTCTTTGTGACCTCTGTCACCGGCACCCGCGCGCCGTCTCTGCGACGCTTATAGCCAGGGCACAGTCTCCTTAACACCCATCGTCCAAGCGTCATCTCCGTAACACTCGTTGCCCACACCCACGCACCATTTCCAACACTCCGCCGCTCCCATGCACTGCATCACTGATACAGCCGTGCCCCCTAGCTCTCTGTCACACTACCATGTTGCTAACACTTAATACACTCTGTTGGGCCCATGCACCGTGCCGCTAATACAGTCACGCTCCCTGGCACTCTATCACACTACCGCGCTCCTTACGCTGGCCCATCCTTTCACCACACCATGCGTACCTTACCTTGGTCGTGGAACATGCTTCGGCCCACTCTCCGGAGTGTGCAACATCTCGCGAGGATAGGCGATTCTTCCAGGACACTATCTTTGCCAGGGAGTTTTTTAACTCCCTTTTTGCCAGTTAGAGGGCTCCTCACGGATGTTACCTCAGCCCGTCAGGTAGACGGCTCCTCCAGGATGCTACCTCAGCCCGTCAGGTAGACGAATCCTCCGGAATGCTACCTTAGCCCGTCAGGTAGATGGCTCTTCCAGGATGCTACCTTGACGTGCTTTGAGTGCTCTGGCACAAGGACTCACTCACAGGATAGGCGACTCTTCCAAGACACTATCTCTGCCAAGGTGTCTTCATGACTGGCCTACATGCTCCGGCACTGGGGTCTTTTGTTGGCACCCTAGGGACTATGACCCTCGGGTCACTTTGAGACGGGATCGAGTCTTCGGAGGGCATCACGCCTAGTCCACCTGGTAGTTTGTAATGCCCAAAAATTTCTTTTTTTTTTATAATTACTAGTACTCATTCAGATTGAAATAAGCTTTAGCGTCGAACCCTCACCTAACTTTGATTTACTATTAGTCTTGGGCGGGTTACAGCGACAAAATTGGGGAACACTATAATTACGATATTAACGACATTGGGTGAAGCTTGTGAAGCAAAAACTTGTTAATATTTTATCTAACTCGTAAAATATCGTAAGTAGCTATTTGGGTCTTTTCCTTGGCAATAATAGAAAGCCGAGGAAAATTTAATTAACTAACAAAAATTAGGGGGCTAATATGAAATTCCTCAAGTTAGGTTTTCTTCTTTCTTGTATATATAGTTGACCTTACCAGGTCAGCCGACCCTAGGAATTTTAATGCTATCTGGAAACGGCGGAGCGCTTAGAGGGAAATCTCTGGCGATCGAAGGACATTTTTCGGTAAGTTTTGCTTTGGTGTTAAGTTTTATATGAGTTGATGTAATGATGTACATGGGTCTCCCTGGATATATGAAATAGCTGTTAGTGTATATATAAAGATCGGATGTAATATCTAGGGGTATAGATATATACGTGGGATTGCAGTGACCGCCATTGCACCTTGATGGGCTCGTACAGCCATGGCTACCGTGGGATGGAAGTGGATGGAGTTGCGGCCGATGGGTTTCGTGGAGGTGCGGTGTGAAGTGACCGTGTGTGAAAGAGAAAAAGAGAAAGTAGCAGCAGGGTGCTGCCTTGCGTCGCACGGTGATGGCTGCGGTATGAAGTACCGTGGATGATAGAGAGAGAAACCTGATGTGTAGTGTAATATTTCTTGGATGAGGTAAAGGGGTGAGTGTTGCTGATAGAGAGAGAAACTTGTACCGCGAGTGTATTATGTGTGTATTGTGTTGCGTGTTTGTGTGTGTGAGGCTTCCAAGGAGGCAGCTGGGTTTAGTGTATGTGTTGTGTGCTTGTGAGTGTGTGTTGCTGCATGGGTTGTTAGATGGCATGAAATGGGTGTTGAGCTTTGGGAGGAGCAAGTATATGAGTGATGTATAGAAATGGTATAAAACGTATGTGAGGGTGTAATATAAACTGGTGAAGTGGGAAGAGACAAATGGGATTAATGGTGGAGAAGAAGGCACTGTGTTCAGAGAGGGAAAGTCTAGTTTTAAGAAATTAACTCAAAAGTGACGCTAAAGGGGACTATTATCTTAGCAGTTCACTTCCGAATTTTTAAATATATTAAGGAATTTATTTGGACAAAACTCAAAGAAGTAACTTATGCTAATTTTGCAAGATCTACACACAGTAAAAGTTTCAGATTTTTTGGAGCTCGATAAGCATGCTAAGTAATTTTAGTCGTAAAAGAGATTTCGGTGCATTTTTTTTAATAGTAAATTAAGTTATTAAATTATGATACTTTTATAATAGTCTTACGTAGCTATGATAATGTATATTCCAGAATTTCAAAAGTTTTGAAAGTCGTTTGCTATTTTTAGCGTTCTTAGTAGTGTAGTGCCCGAACGGATATAGCGTAACGCTTTATTATCACGATAGTTATTAAATTATTTCTAATGTCTCTTTTAGGTTATATCTGGGTGGATAAGGTACTTTAGGCATTAGGGGCAAATAGGTAATTATACATTAGTCGGGGGACGGTTGGGTAAAGTTTTACTCATCTAAAAGAAACATAATACATAAACGTGCCCGAGCGACAATAAATGACCTTCTTTGTTATTTAGGTTTTGATAGTCAAGAGCTAGGGCCAGCATTTGAGCAAATACCAGAAGCAGATTTTGAACAAGGTAAGTACCCCTATCATGTTCATCCGTATATTTATTTGCAAAACCTATAATATGTATTTATGATTTGATCATTGAAGTTTAAAGTTTTATTCTGCATATGTTTTATTTTTAAAGTATTTGATGAGAAATGTAATTTGAAAGAATGCCATGGAATGTCGTGTGAGTCATAAAAATTTTACTGAGTAGATGTTAATGGGCAATGAAACTCGTCTTGGTTGCTGTGCCCCATATCCAACAGGGGAATGTTGGATTTCGGGCCCTGATCAACGGGGCTTGTACGTTGATGCACAGTACTGTGGCTGGTGGTGCGCCCTTGCGTCCACATAATTATTTTATCCCGGGTGTAGGAGGGATTTTGGGCCCTAGTCAGGGGGGCTCGTACGCTGACCGCAGCATACCTACGAAAAGAAATATATGTGTCTGATGTGAATGGAATGAACGATGATTGTACTCAGATTTGAAAATCTTTTCTTTTAAAATTTCATGTATATGTGTATATGTATGTGAAGGACGTTTTTACAAATGACAATAATCGATTGTTTGATTTGTTAAAAGAAAACCCATGGCATGTTTTAGAAATTTCAAACTTATTTTAGGAACATGGCTGGTGTATTTGCTGGGCTTTCGCTCATTCCTTATTTTTCAGGTGACGACTTAAGGGAAGTGGAGCCGTATGAGCCACACGGGGGAGTAGTGCCCCCGAACAAAACTTTTAGAATAATGAGTGCCCACTATTCAAACATTTTAGTCTATGTTAATTTACATTATGCTTGAACTGATGTAAGGAGCTTAGGTCTCATCGAGTTTTATTTATAAGTTTTAAAGACATGTAATGAAAGTTTTATTTGAATTTTTGGAGGTCCGTAAATTAGAATTAACTTGGAGTCACAAGATTGTAGTAAGGCCTGGCAGAGCCCTGGCATGTGTTTGAATGGGCCTGCGGCCGGTCATGTGCCTAGCTCGTGGGCCTACCCGTGGGTTCGGGTCGTGACACAGTTGGACGTCGAGTCTTCCCCACCACTGCCACAGGCCTGTGGGACTCTGCAAGGGCTTGGACTGGTGGCTAGATCAAGGGGGTTCTCTGGCCACACCGATGCTGTGGGAGCCAGTCGTTCTAGATAGATAGAGCGACGTTGTGCGGGGCAGGCCAGGTGAATATGTGATTCGACAGTCCATGAAGCACCAGCAGCTGTGGACCCCTCGGTGACGCGTCACTCCCGGAGAGCGTCACGTGTCACGTGATGATATCATCATCTCAACCTCTATAAATAAAGGTTTGGAGAATTCATACAGGACTTCAATATTTCACTTTCTCACTTTAGAATCCTAAAAAGAGAAACATACAGGACCTAGACTCTGGACTTAAGCATCGGACCGTGACTATCGTTGTATATTCACCTCACGCCATCGCCCTCGTAGCACTGCCAGCCTCAGGCTCTGTCTGGGAAGCCCTTGGTCTATGTCCTTGCTCCAACCTTATTGTGTCTCACATCACCATATTGGCATCTGACTCAGACTACATTCCTTGTAGCACTTCCACGTCGACTGCGAATCCACTTTCCTTGGCATCAAGATTTTGTCAAATGGCATTTTAAGCCTAAAATGCAAATCTGGGGAAATGATGCAATAAGAATAGGTTGTGCAAGGTCCGCAATAAAATCGCTTATCTAGGGACTCAAACGATTTTGCCCCTAGAGTGGGCGAACATTTTTCAGTCAAATTTCATGACCAAACACAACTTTGGGGACATGATGCCATAAAAAAAGGTTTTGTGCCAGGTCCATAATAAAATATCTCTTACTTATCATGGTTTTCAAACTCGGGTGATTTAATCCCAATTGTAAATGAACAATTTCCTATAAAATTTTTGTTCCAAACCTTGGGGACCAGATTTAATAGTATTATGATGTGCCAATTCACTAAGAAATTCTCTTGTCTAAAACTCTAGTTTTTAGACTCATACAGTTTTTCCCCTAGAGTAAGAGAACACTTCCTGTCAATTTTGGGCCTAAAACACAAATCTAAGGACCAGATGCCATACAATTGCTATGCCAAGTCTCTAAAAAAAACCTGTCATCTGGAACCCTAGTTTTGGGACTCGAACCGTTATGCCCCATTAATAGGCTAACATTTTTCTTTCAAACTTCAGGCCCAAAATGAACTCAAAGGACCTAATGCAATAAGATTAGGTTATGTTAGGTCCATAATAAAATCTCTCCACTAGAACCATAGGTTTAAGACTCTGAAAGTTTTGCCCCAAGAGTAGGAAAACATTTTTCTCGTCAAATTTTGAGCCCAAAACGCAACTATAGGGACCTAATGCCATAAGATTAGGTTGTATTAGGTCTGTATTAAAACCACTCGTCAAGAACCTGAGTTTGCAACTCAAACCATTTTGCCCTAGAGTAGGCGAACATTTTTTTATTTCAAAGTCAGTTCTAAAAGACAACTCTGGGACCTGATGCAATAAGATTATTTTGTGTCGTGTCCTTAATAGAATTTCCCATCCGGACCTGTAGGTTTGAGACTTGGATGGCTTTGCCCCAAGTGCAAGCGAACATTTTTCTGTCAAATTTTGGACCCAAAAGCAATTATGGGGACCTGATGCCACAAGATTAGGTTGTCTTAGGTCCCTAATTAACCTCTCTTCTAGAAGCCTAGTTTCGGGACAAGATTAGGTTGTCTAAGGTTCCTAATTAACCTCTCTTCTAGTAGCCTAGTTTCGAGAAAAACTATTTTGCCCCTATAGTAATTCAACATTTTTTTGAGTCAACTTTCAGGCCAAAACACAATTCTCGGGACCTGCTGCCATAATATTCGGTAGTACTAGGTTCCCAGTAAAATCTCTTGTCAGGAACCCCAGTTTTTTACTCATATAGTTTTGCTCCTAGTGTAGGCAAATAATTTTTTTGTCAAATTTTAGGCCCAGAACGCAACTCTGAAGACTTGATACCATAAGATTAGGTTCTACGAGGTCCCTAATAAAACCTCTCATTTGGAAACCTAGTTCTTGGACTCAACGACTTTAACCCCAGAGTTTGTGAACATTTTTTTTGGTCAAACTTTGGGCTCAAAACACAATTCAGGTCCAGGTTGCCATTAGATTAGGTTTTACCAAGTCCTTAATAATGTCTCTCATCCAGAACCCTAGGTTGTGACTCTGATAGTTTGGCCCCTATAATAGGCAAACATTTTTCCTGTCAAACATCAGGCCCAAAAATTAAATTTAAGGACCTGATGCATAAGATTAAGTTGTGCTAGGTTTCTAAAAATAATATCTTGTTTGGACCTAGTTTTGGAATTTTGACAGTTTTGTTCCTGGAATAGGCAAACAATTTTTTGGTTAAATTTTCAGGCCCAAACCATGACTTTGAGGACATGTTGCCTTAAGGTTGTGTTAGGTCCTTATAAAACCACTTGTCCGGAACCCTAAGTTGTACACTCGAACAACTTTGTACCTAGAGTAGGCAAAAATATTTTGAGTCGACTTTCAAACAGAAAATGCATTTCTGATGACTTGATGCCATGAGATTAGGTTGTGACATGTACCTAATAAAACCTCTTATCCAGGACCACAGTTTTGGCACTCGAATGGTTTTGTGGCTAGAGTAGCCGAATGTTTTTCTATTATTTTTCAAGCACATATCGTAATTTTAGAGAGCTGATGCCATAAGATTAGTTTGGGACATCTCACTCATAAAATTCCTCCTTTGAAATCCAGTTTTGGGACTATGACAATTTTGCCCAAAAGGGTGGGCGAGCATTTTTCCTGTCAAAATTTTGGGCCCAAAAAGCAACTTTAGGGACCTAATGCCATAAGATTAGGTTGTGCCAAGTCCGTAAAAAAGTCTCTCATCAGGGGACTCAGATGGTTTTGCCCATAGAATATGCAAACAATTTTTCGATCAAATTATGGATCCAAAATGCATCTCTGGGGACCATATGACATAAGATTAGGTTATGCCAGGTCATCAATAAAATCTCTCATCTGGATCCTAGTATTTGAACTTGAACAAGTTAACCCGAGAGTAGACGAACTTTTTTCTTCCAAATTTTTAGCTGAAACATAATTCTGTGGAGCCGATGCAATAAAATAGCTTGTGCCAGGTCCCAAAAAAAATCTCTCATCCAAAACTCTATTTTTGAGACTCAGGCAGTTTTGCCCCTGAAGTAGGCTAAAATTTTTCTATTAAATTTTTGGGCCCAACCGGTAACTCTAACAACTGATGCAATACGATTGGGTTATATTAAGTCCCTAACAAAATCTCCTCGTCAGAATAGTTTTTGGAGTCATGCAGTTTAGTCCCCAAATTAGGCTAACATTTTTTCTCTCAAATTTTAGGCTTAAAACGCAACTTTGGGGACCTAATGCCATAAGATTAGGTTGTGCCAAGTCCTAAATAAAATCTCTCTTCTAGAACCTTAGGTTTGGGAGTAAAACATTTTTGCCTTTAAATTAGACAAACATTTTCCTTTCAAATTTCAGTTCTTAAACACAACTCCAGGGACCTGATGTACTAAGATTAGGTTGTGCCAAGTCCCTAATGAAATCTCTCGTCCAGAACCCTAAGTTTGAGACTCGGATGATTTTCCCCCTAAACTAGGCAAACATTTTATGTATCAAATTTTGAGTCCAGAATGAAACTCTAGGGACTTGATGTTCAGGTTGTGCCATCTTGTCCAGAACCCTAGTTTTAGGACTCAACATGTTTTTCCCCTAGAGTAGTCAAACACTTTTCATTCAAATTTAAGGCCTAAAACGCAATTCTAGGAACCCGATGTAGTTGTGCCAGGTCCTTAATAAAAAATACAACTCTGGGGACCTAATGCCACAAGATTAGATATATATATATATATATATATATATATATATATATATATATATATATATATATATATGCCACAAGATTAGATATATATATATATATATATATATATATATATATATACTCCTTAATGCCCTATTAGCTCTGGCTCTCAGATATAAGTCCCTGGATTTCCTAAGAGACCAATCACTTTTTGTTGGCTAGGTCCCCTAGATTCGATATTCCCATTATGTCTTGAAGACCAACACAATTGATCAGTTTGCTTCGACATCTACATATGCTTCCCACTTATGACTAAGCGACCAACATGATCACTTTGTTGGCTCCAACTCTTGGCCATGAGTTTTCTGAGTTTCTAGATGACTAACACGATTGTTATGTTCGCTTTAGCACCTGTGGTGCGTACTTTGTCTGGTGACCAACACGATCGATCTGTTGGCTCTGACTCCAAGCATAGTTTGTTTCTGTTATATCTAGCCAACCAACTATTGATCTTTTGGCTTCACCATTTAGATGTGCTTTTCTTCTCGTGTCTAAGCAATCAATCATTATTATTATTGGTTCTGACTCATATACATGACCTTCTTAGAATGCCTAGATGACTAACACAATATCTATTGGCTCTAGTATCCAGGGTGCACCTTGTGCCTAAGTGACCAATTGTTATAGCTATTAGCTCCAGCTTTAGGTATAAGTTCCATTTTAGTGTTCCTAGATGACCAATCATGTTACTGTTCCAGGATCCCTCTCCAAATATTTCAATCTTAGTTTTCTTTCAATGTTGCTCGATAACCAACCACTTTCACATGTTGTTGGCTCTGGCTTCACATGATGTCTCTATCCCATTTTTGGACTACGTTGGTCTTATTCATTTCTCAGGGATACGTAGGAAGACTTAAAGGCCCGACCTTTTTTGTGTGAGCCTTCACATACTAAGTTCAAAATATTCCTGCTTATGAGACATGTAATACCAATATACTTACAAAAAAAACTTAACCTCAAAAAGGTACTCAGAGCTCTAAAACATGATCCAAATCAAAACACTCATATTAACCACTAATCCTGGTAACTACAGCGAAAGTCTAAATACAAATACACATTAGCCAAATGGGGCTCTCAAATGCTACTAAAATTCATAAAATGTTACAAATGTTCTTACTCTCCAAACGCAAGATATAAGTCTTAAAGCAAAGTAAAAACTCCAAGCTCTTCCAGAGCTATTAACTTTTGTTCACACCCTATTCTGGTGGCACCCCAGGGCCTACTAAGGGACCCACTTTGCGCGACACATCACCCAGTCAACGGTTAGTTATTCGACGCTCACAGGCCGGTCAAAGCGTCACATAATCAAGTCACGTGCATTTTCCCTTTTAGAAGCAACCTTGGTGTGCCTTCCCCCTTAAGGGGGTCGGCCACCCAAAAGGGTCGGCCACATACCTTGACCATCGAAGACCGTCGCTCACGGTCGCACGCTGTAGTCGCAACAACGGTCGCTCACCACCGCGATGACCTTTCGCTAGTCCTAGCACTCCAACTCCGCGACTCTCGTCGCCCGCGCTCAAACTCCACGACTCTCGTCGCTCGCGTGCCATCTCCGCCACTCTAGTCGCTATCTCTGCGACCTTCGTTGCCCACGTCCACGCGATAGCTCTGTGACTCTGGTCGCTCGCGCACCATCTCCGTGACTCTAGTCGCTCGATCCCCATCTCTACGACCTTCGTCGCCCGCGTCCGCACGATATCTCTATGACTCTCGTCACTCACGTGCCATCTCCGGGACTCTAGTCGCCCACGCGCCATCTCTGCAACCTTCGTCGCCCTTGTCCGCGTGACAACTCTGCGACTCCCGTTGCCTGGGTGACAACTCCGTGACTCCCGTCAGCCGCACGCCATCTCCGTAACTCTCGTCGCTTGCGTACCATCTCTGCTACTCTAGTCACCCGCGTGCCATCTCTACGACCTTTGTCGCCCGCGTTCGCGTGACAGCTTTGCGACTCTTGTTGCTGGCGGGCCATCTTCGCAACTCTAGTCGCTCGCGGGCCATCTCCGCGACTCTAGTCGCCCGCGCGCCATCTCTGCGACCTTTGTCGCCCGCGTCCGTGTGAGAGCTCCGTGACTCTCATCGCTCACCCACCATCTCCACGACTCTAGTCACTCGTGGGCCATCTCTACGACCTTCTTTGCCCACGTCCACGCGACAACTTCGTGACTCTCATCGTTCGCATGCCATCTCGCTGACTCTAGTCACCCACGGGCCATCTCTGCGACCTTCGTCACCCTCATCTGAGCGATAACACCATGACTCTCGTAGCCCGTGCGCTATCTCTGTGACTCTAGTCACCCACGCACCATCTCTACGACCTTCATTGCCCGCGTCCGCTGACAGCTCTGCAACTCTCCTCTCTCGCGTGCCATCTCTACAACCTTTGTTGCCCTCGTCTGCGCGATAACTCTGCGACTCCCCTCACCCGCGTGCCATCTCTGCGACCTTCGTCACTCGCGTCCACGCGATAGCTCTGCGACTCCTTTCGCCCGCGCTCTAACTCCGTGACTCCCGTTGCCCGTGCGCCATCTCCGTGACTTCAGTAGCCCGCGCGCCATCTCTATGACCTTTATCTCCCGCGTCCGCACGACAACTTTGCGACTCTCATCGCTCGCGCACCATCTCTGCAACTCTAGTCGCTCGCGCGCCATCTTTGTGACTCTAGTCACCTGCAATCCATCTCTGTGACCTTCGTCGCCCACGTTGGCTCGAAAGCTCCGCGACTCTTGTCGCTTGCGCGCCATCTTCGTGACTCTAGTCGCCCGCGCTCCATCTCTGCGACTTTCATCACCCGCGTCGGCGCGACAGCTTCACGACTCTCATCGCTCGCGTGCCATATCCACGACTCTAGTCACCTGCGCGCCATCTCTGCGACCTTCGTCACCTTCATTTGCGCGACAACTCCTCGACTCTCGTCGCTCTCGCACCTTCGTCGCTACCTTCGTCGTCGCGCCCGTGCGCCCCCTTTTTATGTTGTGTGCCCTGGCACCAAATGTATCCCCGCGACAGTCGTTACCATGCCCGAGTGCCATTGTCATGATACGTGCCCCCGGTACCAAGTATTGCTCGTCGCTCTCGCACCTTCGTCGCTACCTTCGTCGCCGTGCCCGTGCGCCCCCTTTTTATGTTGTGTGCCCTGGCACCAAATGTATCCCCGCGACAGTCGTCACCATGCCCGAGTGCCATTGTCATGATACGTGCCCCCGGTACCAAGTATTGCTCCACGACATTTGTTGCCGCGTCCATGTGCCATTCTCATAACACGTGCCCAGGAACCAAGTATTGCTCCACGACATTCGTCGTCGCCCCTGTGCGCCACTTCCATGACATGTGCCCCCGGCACCAAGTATTATCCCCGCGACGTTCGTCGCCTGCGCCCGTGCGCCATTCTCATGATGTGTGCCCCCGGTACTAATTACTGTTTCGCGACGTTCGTTGATGTGCCCATGCGCCACTTCCATAACATGTGCCCCAGAGCCAAGTATTGCTCCACAATGTTCGTCGTCGCGCCAATGCGCCATCGTCATGATACGTGCCACCCGCACCAAGTATTGTCTCTGCGATGGTCGTCACCCCACCCCCACAATTAATGCCTCGTGATGTAGGCACCGCGCCCAAGCACCACAATCATGTTGTAGGCCTCCGGGCATCACACTTATTCACCACACCATGCGCCCCCACCATGGACGTGGAACATGATTCGACCCACTCTCCGGAGTATGCAGCATCACCAAAGGCTCCGGCCCTCACTACGGGATGGGCTTGATGCCATCACCATCTCAATTAAACTACAAGATGGGCTTGATGCCATCGCCAGCTCAATCAAACTATGGGATGGGCTTGATGCCATCGCCGGCTCAATCAAACTGCGGGATGGGCTTGATGCCATCGCTGGCTCAATCAAACTGCGGGATGGGCTTAATGCCATCACCGGCACAATCACCAGGGGCTCCGGCCCTTGTAATGGGATGGGCTCACAACACTGAAGCCATCGCCAGCACAACACTGAAGCCATCGCCAGCACAACCTTAAAGCCATCAACATCACACTCGTAGGGGGATCCGACACGAAGACTTCCCCGTAACGGACTCTAAGCATTGAGCGGCGACCATGCCCACCCATGTTGCTGTTGACCGTCGACACTACCAGGGCAATGACCCCCGGGTCACTCCGGGACGGGAGCAGGTCCTTAGAGAGCATCACTCCTAGTCCGTCTGGTAGTTGGCTACTGGGGCAACCCTCACCGCTGTCAAGTTCTCTTGCGCGTCTCTTGACGCACCTCGTGGGATTCAGTAAGGGCTTGGCCTGGTGGCTGGGGCAATGGGCTACTATGACCATGCTATCGCGGCATGACCAGTCTCCTCAGACAGGTAGAGAGATGTTGCAAGGGCAGGGCAGTACGAACTTGGGGACCAGCAGTCCAACAGAGAATAAGTACTTTGGACCCCCTTGGCGATGTGTCGCTCCCAGGGGACGACACATGTCAACTTATGACACATTCATATTTTTGCCTATAAATAGTGGAGCTTATTCAAGGATCTTAAGCTCATTTGACATTTTCACTTTCTCTTTCTAAAAAGCTTATTCTCTCTGGAATTCTAGTGAGAGAAACACGTTTGGACTTCTGTCACCGGACCCTTGACGCTGCATCCCTCGCAACGAACTGTCGATCGCAGACCCTGTTCGTCGTCCCCCTGCCTGCGCGGCTCTGCCAACCCTCGCGACCTGTCTGGGGAGCCTTGCTCTCAGCCCTTGCTCCATCCTTGTTGTCTCCTACTTTGCCTACCTGGAAGCTGACTCAGACTGCATCCTTTGTGGCACCTCCGTGTAGCAGCGAACCCCTTTTCTTGATCAACAACTTCGTTCTAAATCAAATCAGTTTAATAAACTGAAATGGGAGGACCATGGGGAATGAGCACAAAGCTCAACAAAGATAACACCCCCCCCCAATGGAGTACAATATTGATATTCAAAAATACGTAACTGAGTGAAAAAAAATGCAACATATAGTATTGAAGGTACAAAGACGATAAATAATCTTTGCACAGCAAATATTCTTATTAGGGATATTAACTCAACAAAGATCAAATCAAAGGTGAATGAATCTATACAAATAATTACACTGATAATCAAATATGATACAACCACATATACGTGAGTTATAAAGCAAGTCAAAAAATCAAGCAAAGGTTCAAAGTTAAAAGTTTGCATACTGATAGCAATTGTCGTATCATGGAATCACATTAACCTAAGCTCGTGAAATTCCTTAATATTAGTTCAGTTCGAAGAGGTTCAACAGACATCAAAGCATCTCAAATGCATTAGAGCCAAAAAGCATCAAAACTTTGCAAGCAATTCAAATGGGATAAGATGAATATTTCAAGCGACTTCAAAGTCTACTTCGTATGGGCAAAATAGTAGCGAGAAAAATACAAATCCAATTCAAGTTAAATAATAAAAAATCAGAACTTGCGTGAGGCCGTTGTGCTTAAAAGAAGTTGCAATAATTAAGGAGAAAAAAACGATGAAAATGAGGATTGGGGATAGCCGTGATAGGTTACACGAACATCATTAGTGCTGAACTTAACATCAACTTTTAAAGATATCCTTTGATGATCAAAAATTGACAGTTTTGACATAAGATAACATTTATCATTGATCTAAAATCAGATAAACGAGATTAATCAAAGGCATAGTCCTAATGAGGTGGATATAATAACCAAAACATAAAATAACTAAAAATAGATTAGTATTTCAAGACTCACATACTACTATATATGGTCTTTTTCGTGTTCCCTACCAAAAAAATGTATTGTTTGAGGTAATGTTTACTCGTAGGCTAGCTCCCTCACTGAGGGCTCTATAGATACCCGTTTATGTAGGCCTCTGTAGGTTTTATTTTATATATTTTAGGCCTACTCGAGTTCAGTTTAATAAATCCAGTTTAATTGGTTTAGTTCAGTTGGTTAGTCTAGTCAGTTTAGCTTAACCCGAAGTCTAGATAGGATAAGATTTCCAATAGTTGGTTTGGCTTTGATTGGATATTCGTCCTGAATTCGACTGAACATATTTGATTTTTTTTAAAAGGTGGTCTTTTATCCTTTAGAGTCGGGTTAAAAGCAAACTAGGCGGGGGAAGAGACCTGGCGACTAAAACGGCTGGCTTTGAGTAGCAACCAGTAGCTATTGGTCAAAAAGAATCTTATGTGGCTCAAGAATAAGCCAATTCATTTCGGACCTTGCAGTTCCCCCTATAAACTGATGGGTTCTCCAAGTGTACTGGCTAGTAAAGTTGTTAAGGTGTTTTTTAATCATCGATGGAGGCAATAGGGACGACCAAGTGGTCTCCTTTTGTATTTCTTCGACTCCCAAACCTCTATAAGAAGGGCTTCTGACTGCTCCAAAGGGGACAGTTAGTTGGAGAGAGAAATCCTCTGAAAGGCTGCTAAATATGTGTGGTAGGTAGATTAGCAAAGAGAGGGAGAGAGATAAAAATCCGATCATCTATATACTTGTGTCCAACCATCATTTTTTTCACATCGTGGATAATTCGGAATAGACTGTCGAGCAACCTGAATAATCTAGATCAAGAGATAGTTCTTATACACTTTTTATTTTATGTTTCCCCTAGTAGTTTAGAAGAGCCATGTGATAGATTAGCGTACTTTCATATTTTAGATTTCCCTTCCCACGAGATAGGGGTTTTGGTCTGTAAAAAAGGTCAAGAAAGTCAATTTTATACACTTGCCACTAGAAAAAATCGATTAGGATTTGAGTTTTGTTAGGATAAGAATTTTAAAGTAACTAGAAACTTGGTAAACAAAGATTCTAAAAGTGTTCCAGTAGAATATGTTGAATTGAATTAGGTATCTATGTCTCTGAGGATATACAGACCAAGATTTTGGTTGCCTCCTTGAGGTTTGCTTGAACTACGAGATATTGATCCCGACTAGTCCGGTCAGGGACGTAGGCCATTTGACCTCTGTTGTCGAAGTCAAAGAAATTTATTTCTAGCTTAGCTTTCGTTGACTCCCCATGTCCTGAAATGGCTATTAATAGATGTGAAATGATCCATCTTATTAGTGAACAGGTTGGCGTGGAACTCACACATGTGGACCAACCTTATTATTCAATGCCATACTCGGATTGGGTTGACATTAACTTTTTATTTCCAAAAGGTTGTAGAGTTCCAGACTTTTCTACCTTCAATGGCCAGACCAGTTATTCTATAGTTGAGCACATAGGTCGATTCATAATCCAGTGGGCTAGAGTTGATTATTTCAACCTAAATTTATTTCCTGACTCCCTCTCTGATTTAGTATTTTCTTGGTATATCAGCATACCGTTTACATTTGCTAAATGGAAGATCTCTTCCATGCTAAGTTCTATTGAACAACCAGATGCACCAGATGGACGACAAAACTATTGCTAAATATATAGAACGACCTCAAGCACGCTATAAATAGAGTCAAAGTCTACCTACCTAAGTTTGAGTTTATAAAGTTAGCTTTAAAAAACCTCTATTTTGATCAAAGGATCACATTTGAGAGGATGGAATTTCAAGACCTAATAGAGCTGAGTGACAAGGCCTCAAGGTATAAGAAATGCTACAAAGTAAGAAGGATAAGATGAACTTAACGAAAGGGATATTATAAGGAATCCAACGCTGGAGTTTATGCTATAAGAGATCAGCTTGAGGTAGATCTGGCATATATCATTATCGCGAATCGTTACACCTGTAAGGCCATGATTCGGTCTAAGGAAGGCCCTAATCCTAGTTCGATATAGGTAAAGAAGGGGAACAAAGTCTATACTTTTGACCTCACTAAAACCGATTAGATCTTCAATCACATGCTGAGCAACGGTGTCTTAAGGCTTTCTCTAAAGCAGAAGGCACCTAAGCTAGAAGATCTAAGGAAGAGAACATACTTCAAATATCGTGACAAGTGGACTTATTCAACTAAGCGTCGCATTTTATTTTGTAGTGTGATACAGGAGAAGATTAAGACTGGCCTAGTTAAGTTTTTGGATAAGACCAATGAGCATAAAATTGATACTGATCCATTCCAAACAGCTGTGAACGACCTCTCTATCAACATCGTCAGGGTCTATGCCCAGGAACAAGGCCAAGAACTATTAGAAAGGCCCAGTCGGACCATGACCCTCGAGGCCAAAACTGTAAGCCTAATGTCAAGCGCTACAACCAAAAGCATAGATGAACAAGCTACAAGATAGTGCCTAGGAAAGGTACATGCATACCTCATAGACAAGAAGGCTGAGTTCTTTGGTTACCTAGTATGAGTGGTCTGAATGATGAGACCGAATGCAATTACATAGAAGAATGCATCAAAAGGCCATTTATGGACCTAATTCAAATGGAAGATTCACAAACAACTAGAGCCCAGATGGACAACCTTGCCAATGTTCGCCTTCTCCTCCCAGATTGACCTCAAGAGTGGATCATCGTCATCTTGTAAGGTAAACGGTGGAGAATTGATTATTCATAATTCCCTTGATCTGTTTATTAGAAGCTACGAAGTCCCTTCTTGGATAATTGTACTCACTTTTACATTGCCCTATGTTCCAAAATCATATATAGCCCTCTGTCTAAATTGATCAATCAAAGTATTCACCTTAAGCCATCTATCCTTCCACAACTAGGTACTCTCCCCTTTCCCCACTTCATACCGAATGAACTGACTGCATTGTTCCCTTAGTTTCAACAGTTTACATGATGTTCATGTGACAACCACGGGTGCTTTACAAGACCATAGGTGTTGCTCTTTGATTATATACATGCGACACCATTTGACCCATAAAGAGTCTTTTTTGTGTGCTAGGTCCCAGAGATGTTTACGCGCAGCTGCTTTATTTCACTAATCTAATCTTTAAATGCCTACCCCTCCTTCATTCTTAGGCAAACATGCATCCTTCCAGGTAACTTTAGCTCCATTGCATTTCAAATCCTTCCCATCCCACATAAAGGCCCTGACTTTTTGCTCAATTTGCCTTGTTATCCTCTTTGACAGTATAAAAATGGAACACCAGTAAACTTACATGCTACACAAGATAGATAGTGCCAATTGTACTCTTCCTTTAGATGACAGAGTCTTTGTTGTCCAGCTTGATATTCTTTTGGTGATTTCCTCCACTAGCATTGAGCATTCCTTATAGCTTAGTTTTGTTGAGATGAGTGGTACACCTAGATATGTGATTGGGAATTTCACAATAGGAATTTCCACTATCTCAGCCAAAATTGCAGTTGTCTCTATATCCACCCCTGCTAGGGAGATGGAGCTTTCACTCAAATTCAGAAACAGGCCAGATAAGAGCTTGAATTCATCTAGAGATTGCTTGATTAGCCTCAAAGTCTTATGATCAATTTTTGCCTAGGTCATTGCAAAACATAAGTTGTGTATTTGCAACTCCTTGCACTTTAGATGAAACACATGATTGGGATGTTGAGCATAATATGCCATGATGCTAGAGAAAGCTTCCATAACTAAGAGAAAAAGATAAGGAGAAACTGGATCTCCTTGGCTTAAACCCTTTGCACTTGCAAGAAACAAAGAATTAATAAAGACATAGTAGTTTGATGGATTTGGAAGAGTCACGCTTGGTTAGTTTGGTTAGTGACAACTCCTCTTCATATCTTTCTTGGGGCAAGCATGAATTTTGAAATGGCAAAGGCATGATGAGCTTAAATTAGAAACGAGGTTAAATTGGAAAATACTTTTAGTAGTATGGTGGGACGCAAGAGAAAGTTTACATGGTTAGGTTTGTTCAAGCGATGTGGTGACAGTTGTCCACCAGTTTTAATAAAAGTTACACTGCTAGGACAATCGCTTTATGGAAGTGATGTTGCAACAGTGGCAATCATGTGATCTAGTATAGTATATAGTTTAAGACTGGTGCATGTGATGATGGCAATCAAGTAATGGAAAAAATAATCTCAAAATATACGGTGTTAAATGTTGAGAGTGAATGATGAAAATTTGTCATCTTGCATGTACTTCTTCTTTGTCCGTGGGTCTTTTACATGTTTTCTTACCAACTACAACAAGAGTTTTCGTAGTATATGCACATTGGGATAGAAATTTGTGCCTGTGGTGGTGTAGAACCCCATCTTTAGAGGTTTATTTTACATATTTATTTGTTGGTTATTGGGATAATTTTTTAGTTAGGCTTTTATTGTCATTATTAGTTAGGCCTAGTAATAATAAGTTTAATTAATTAAGTCTATCCCAATATGTAGTCTAGTCCACTAAGCAGTCCAGTTCACACAGTCTTGTTAACTTGGGTTCAACGGAAGTTAGGGCTAGACAGGATAGGTGGTTAATGGATTGACTCGGAAGAAATTTGGCAATGGATCAGGAAATCTGGCGTGTCACTTACAATATAATCCAAATCAAGGTGTTTATCCCTTGAGACTTGGGCCTTGTTTGCTTCATGAAAATCGTTTGCCAAAAAAGATTTTCTGCATTTTTCGATGTTTGGTGCGTGAAAATCATTTTTCAAAAAATATTTTCCGTATTTTCCCGTGTTTGGTGCGTGCATAAGATTTTTCAATGGAAAATGATTTCCAATCACACTTATTTTGAGGAACAAAATGCCGAAAAATCACTTATCGATTAAAATTCTGTTAGTCATTTTTTGGACCACTAAACACCCACACTCACACTCACACAGCGCTCGCACACCCCAACACACGCGCGCACGAGCGCACACGCACACCCCTACACCCCTCACCCACCCACACCCGCCCGCCCGCTCGCCTACACGCACACACAGAAATGCACCCCCCAACATCCACACGCCCGCCACCCCCACCCACACACCCACCCATCCCCCTACACACACATGCCCCTCACCCCCACACACCCATACCCACACCCACCCACTACCTACACACACCCCTCCCACTCACCCACACACACAACAATGCCCAAACAGTGAAAAACACATCCTTTTTTTTGTATAAATATTTGTATCATTGCACGACACCCAAACAACAAAAATAAAATTCTTGAAAATGTTTTCAGGCAATGCTATTTTTTGACAAGCATCTGGAAAGCATTTTCTGTGAAGCATTTTTCATGAAACAAACAGGGTCTTGGTATACAATCATATCAGATTGTGTGGGGGGGGGGGGACTGATTTTTGAGCAAACTGGCTGATAAATAATTTTTGACTTTCGATTATTATCTTTTGGAAATGATATACACGACTAAAAGGGCATAAAAAGGGGGGATTTTGAGAGGAAAGAACTTAGAGAGATTTAGAGGGAAACGTTTACAAAATTTTTAAGTAGTGAATTCTATCTACAATCACATGCCCCCTACATTTCACCATGGGCCCATTGCAAGCTTCAATCAGACATTCTAAACCAGCCAAATCTAGAGGTATCTTGCTTCTCACTTGTTGCTGTTCATTTCTCATCTTTCCAGTCGTTGGGTTTTACAAAATTATCCAGGAGACTTAGACATATTTCCCCTCCCCACGACCAGATTTTTGTCCCGAAAATAAGGATAAAGAAGAAAATAAAAAATGGAATTAGGGTAAGAATTGATGATGCAGAAAATGGTTCGATGCTACGTGGAGGTGCCACAAAGGATGCGGTCTGAGTCAGCTTCCAGGTAGGCAACGCGGGAGACAGCAAGGACGGCGTAAGGGCTGAGGGCAAGGCTCCCCAGACAGGTCGTGAGGACTGGCAGCACTGCGCAGGCAGGGCGACGACGAACAGGACTGACGTTCTACAGTCGCGACAAGGGTACGGCGTCAAGGGTCCGTAGACGGGAGTCCAAGTGTATTTCTCTCACTAGAATTCCAGAGAGAATGTCTTTTTAGAGAGAGAAAGTGAAAAGTCCAAATGAGCCCAAAAGATCCTTGAAAAAGCTCCAAAGTCCACTATTTATAGGCAAAAATGTGCATGTGTCATAAGTTGACATGTGTCACCCCCTGGGAACGACACGTCGCCAGGGGGGCCAACGCACTGACCCTCCGTTGGACTGCCGGTTCCTAAGTTCGTGCTGCCCTGCCCTTGCAACATCTCTCTGCCTGTCTGAGGAGACTGATCATGCCGCGGTAGCATGGTCAGAGTAGCCCGTTGCCCCAGCCTCCAGTCCAAGCCCTTACTGAATCCCACAGGCCTGGCAGCGGTGGGGAAGACCCGACGCCCAGCTGCCAGGTGGACTAGGCAAGATGCCCTTCCGAAGACCTGCTCCCATCTCGGAGTGACCCGGGGGTCATAGTCCTTAGGGGTGCCGACGCGAGCCCCCAGTGCCAGAGCACGTAGGCCAGTCACGCAGGCACCCCGGCGGAGATAGTGTTCTGGAGGAGTAGCCTATCCCGTGAGCATATAACATGATTGCAGCGCATGGTGCGCGGTTGAGTGCGGGCGACGAGGGTCGCAGAGTGATCTCCGAGCGACAAGGGTCGTTGCGTGGATGGCGCGTGACCGTGAGCGACGGTTGTCATGGCGACAGAGCGGCCACAAGTGGCGGTCGTCGAGACTACGAGCGACTGTCATCGCGACGAAGGAGCATGGTTCGAGAGCGACGGTCGCGAGCGACGGTCGTCGTGACAACGGAGCACGGTCAAAGGTGACGGCGTCGGTATTCAAGGCAGGTGGCCGACCCCCCAGGGTGGCCGACCTTTTGGGGTGGCCGACCCCCTAGGGTGGGCGACCCATTGGGGTGGCCGACCCCCAAGGTGGAAGGCACGCCGAAGTCGCTTCACGAATGGTTCACGTGACTTGAGCATGCGTTGCTTTGACCGGCCCTCGAGCGTTGAAAAGTTGACCGCTGACTGGGTGATGTGTCGTGCAAAGTGGGTCCCTTAGCGGGTCCTGGGGTGCGACCAGAATAGGGTATGAACATAAGCCCCCTGCGTGGGGCGTGCGCGGAGGGGCAACCCGAGCGGGCGTCGCACGCATAAACGATGTGGTTACAGCCCCTCTCGCTGCGGGGGCCAGGGTCCCTGGTGATGGAGCCGGCGATGACGCTAAGCCCGTGTAGCAGTTTGATTGAGCCGGCGATGGCGCTAGCCCGTGATGGCGCTCAGCCCATGCCGTAGTTCGATTGAGCCGGCGACGGCACGAAGCCCGCGAAGGCGCTCAGCCCATGCCGCAGAGTGATTGAGCCGGCGATGGCGCTAGCCCGTGATGGCGCTCAGCCCGTGCCGCCGTTTGATTGAGCCGGCGACGGCATACAGCCCGTCCCGCAGTTTGATTGAGCCGGCGACGGCACGCAGGCCGTCCCGTAGTTTGATTGAGCCGGCGATGGCGCTAGCCCGTGATGGCGCTCAGCCCATGCCACAGTTTGATTGAGCCGGCGATGGCGCTAGCCCGTGATGGCGCTCAGCCCATGCCGCAGTTTGATTGAGCCGGCGACGGCATACAGCCCATCCCGCAGTTTGATTGAGCCGGCGACGGCACGAAGGCTGTCCCGTAGTTTGATTGAGCCGGCGATGGCGCTAGCCCGTGATGGCGCTCAGCCCATGCCGCAGTTTGATTGAGCCGGCGATGGCGCTAGCCCGTGATGGCGCTCAGCCCATGCCGCGGTTTGATTGAGCCGGCGATGGCATACGGCCCGTCCCGCAGTTTGATTGAGCCGGCGACAGCACGAAGCCCGTCCCGCAGTTTGATTGAGCCGGCGATGGCGCTAGCCCGTGATGGAGCTCAGCCCATGCCGCAGGGAGGGGTCCTCGTGCTGGAGCACTACGAGCGGAGCCCCCATGATGTCGCACACTCTGGAGAGTGGGTCGGGGATCTTCCATGCCCATGGGGGGGGCGCACGGCGTGGTGAACGGGTGTTATGCCCGGAGGCTTGTAACGGGCTCGTGGTGCATGGGCATGGCGACGCGCGTCGCGGGGACAATACTTGGTGATGTTGTCGTGGCAATTGAGCGCAGTCGGCGACAAGCATCAAGAGACCATTGGCATTGAGCGCGCGTTGCAGAGAGCGCGATGAGTTAAGACGGGCGACATGGGTCGAGGAAACGTCACGCTGGCGACGGGGCCAGTCTCGGAGTTGTCATGTGAGTGCGTGCGACGGAGGCCGTAGGGGTGGCGCGTGGGCGCGCACGGCGGTCATAGCGGCGACGGCGCGTGGTCGACAAACTGTGGCGAGGCGCCGGCGGACGGGAGCGTAAAGTAAAGGAAAAGTGAAAGAAAAAGAAGAGAAAGAAAGAAAGAAAAGAAAAAGAAAAAGAAAAAGAAAAAAAGAAAAGAAAATTGCCCACCCCTATATAAGGAGAGGAGGGGGAAGGGGGCGGAGGCACCGCCATTTGTGCCCACAAAAGTCAGAGAGAAAGAGAGAGAGAAGAGAGAAAAAGGGATGGTGAGAGAAGAGGCGGAAGGGGGCGAGGGGTCGTCGGGGCCAGGGGGTCGGCCAAGAGGAGAGGTCGGTGGCTCTGCGAGGGGAGGGGGGTCGGCCAGCCACGGGGGGTCGGCCGCACGAGGGGGGTCGGCCACGCGAGGGGGGTCGGCCCAGCGAGGGGGGTCGGCCGCGCAAAGGGGGTCGGCCCCGCGAGGGGGGTCGGCCAGCCACGGGGGGTCGGCCAGTCATGGGGGGTCGGTCACGCAGGGTGTCCGACAGGCCCAAGTCCCAACCTCACAGCCCGGAGCGACGCCAGCAGCGAAAAAAGTTCGGCAGAAGATGTGGGCGAAGCCGCGAGGGGCCGCGGCGGGTACATCGCGACCGCCGCGGGGTATGATGACTGTACCTGTGCCGGCGCCGCCAGTCGATGAGGCCATACCATCAGTGGGTGTCGAGGCGGCAGTGCCATTGACCTTTGATGATGGCGGTAGGAGGTCCTACGATCCGGAGCCGGATAAGACAAACACATTGCTGGGGGTGAGGGGAGTAGTACCGTGTGTACCGGACCGGGAGCTGTGGAGGGAGTTGGCTATTCGTGTGGCAGACGGAGCGTTCATGACACCGTGGGGTGGTCCGTCGATGGGAGAGGAGCCTCGGCTGTCGTCACCCTACCTTCGCGCGCCGAGCTGGTCGGAGGCGCCTGTGATGTCGCCGAGGTATGTACCGGCATTGTTGATTGGGAGAGAGGACATACCTTGGTCGCCGGTGATGTTCAAGGGCCATAGTGCGATGCCGGTAGGGTGGGACTTTTGGTGTGAGCATATGGTGGAGACACCGGAGAGGGCGCAGGTGTTGCAGGCACTGGGACTGTTACCGGCGATCAGTATCACGGCGAGGGGGCTGGAGTTATATAGGGATACGCCAGGGATGACCCGATTGCTGGCAAGATGGAGCACGCAGTCGCATACGTTCGTGACCGAGTTCGGGGAGATCGGGCCGACGTTACTCGATGTGTTGATGCTGACAGGGCTGCCGATACACGGGGAGGTGGATGCACGGGTGACCCGGCTGAGCGGGGAGGAGCGGTTGTTGCAGACGCAGCTACTAGACATCCTGGCGGAGACGAAGAAGCACCGGAAGGGGACGTACGGTGGTTGGCTGCGCCAGTTCTATGGTACGCCGCAGGCGAGGACAGGCCAGAGGTTGGGCAATGCTGCCCAGTTCGTGATGGGGCCGTATCATGGCAGCGATCGGTACGAGTTGGTGGCGTTTTTGGCTATGTTCTTGTCGAGGTAAATTTTGTACTGTCATGTGATTATGCGTGAATATATCGTATGTCCTGCTTGCCATGTAAAACGTCAAACTGACATATGTTGCCGGTCGTTGCTTGCAGGTTTGTGTTTGAGGGGACACCTGAGGATGGCATTTCCCCGAGGGTGTTTCCCTTGGCCATTCGGATGGCGCAGGGAAGGCGGGTCGGCTTGGCTCCGGTGTATTTGGGCACGTTATACTCGCGGCTAGATCAGTTCGTGAATGACGTGAAGCGGTCGTATGGTCGGTATCAGGTGGCGACGTACGTGGACTGGATGTTCTTGCAGAGGTACCTGTACGAGTGCTTTCCAGGGTACCGGCCTGATGGATACCCACTCGCACATCCGTCACCGACGATGGGGACAGTGACCCGTCCAGGCAGGTCACGGCAGGTGGCGTTGTGGTGCAGCGGGTCTCGGGCTTTTGCTTGGGCAGGCATCAGGAGGCCGGGGTGTCCGTTGGCACAGATTCTAGACAAACGGGAGGAATGCGAGCGACGGCCCTATATGGAGATGCATGCGTCATATGGTACGCCGCCATGGCTGCACGTGCAGGAGGTGACGACAGATCTGAGCAGGAGAGGCGAGTTAGCGCCAGGACAGCTGGCGCTATTGGTCGCGTATTTTCCCGGCTGGCTCCCGGTGTTGACAGATGATGGCGGGAAGCCCGCCGAGTGCTGCTATTATGTGGCGAGGTATTGCCCGGACCGTCTGTCGTTGGCATTCGGGTATGACCTAGAGCCCCCATGCGGTTATGACAGCCCTTGGAGTGTGGCGACGGCTTTTGGGTATACACGATATGACAGAGCCCGCGAGTGGCCGGCACCGACGACAGAGTGGAGGCAGCCAGGGACAGAGGTGGCAGGGGCGGTGACAGCGGATTATGCGCATTGGTGGGAGCGGCTGCGAGGGAGTTGGGCCGGATGGCTGGCACAGCCGTCAGGCACACGTCGACAGGTAGATGTGTTCGCATGCGACCGAGCCCTGAGTCTGATATCGGCCACAGTCGCGAGGCAGTGCGGGATGCTGTCACTGGTGACCGGGAGTTCTGTTCCGAGCTCGGAGAGGGAGGCGGAGGAGGATGCCGTAGAGTTGGGGGACGCTGCTCCCGGGGAGGACCGTGGAGAGGAGCTTATTGCAGAGGTGCCGAGGGTGCCGGGGGCCGGCAAGGGGCCTTTGTCGGCATTGCGAGTGGGGATGATGGAGACAGCGCGTCAGGCTAGTGCTGGTACATCAGCCCCACACATATCAGGGGCGAAGAGGCCGCGCGACGTATTAGAGGAGCTAGACTCTGAGGTTTGCTTCTGTCCTTTCTTTTTGTCGTATAAATATGGTTTGCATATTGCTCATAATTTGTGAACTGACAGCGGTTTTGCCAGGGGGACGAGGAAGAGGCGGTCGCGGAGGGTAGCGAGGCTGAGACCGAGATCGAAGGCGAGGAGGCTATGGCAGCCGAGGCCGGCAGATTAGTTGACAGTGATGAGACTGAGGCCGTTGAGATATTGGCGGCCGGTGTGACGAGGAGGGTGAGTCCATTGCCTGCTACTGAGGAAACGGTGGGGGCACTATACGGCGGAGAGGGGAGCGATACAGTGATGTTTGATATTGACGAGGACTGGTGGACAGGCATGGAGACGCAGGTTGTGGGAGGTGATGGTGGTGATATGGCGGAGCCTGAGTCTGTTGTTGCTGCCTCGATTCGTGAGCATGAGACACCGGTTCAGGCTGTGGTGGCGCGACGGCACGACACATTGCCGGAGTCCGTGGTTGAGGTTGGCGCTACTCTACTGGCGATGCACTCAGCCACGATTGGTGCGCAGAGGGCGGGTGGAATGTCGGAGATTTCTGCAGCGGGCGGCAGTGGCGCGACAGCCGGAGAGATGAGTAGAGGATCCTCGAGCGGTCAGGTGGATGTGGCGACTTGGGGGGGCCTCCAGCTACCAGCGGAGACGGTGCGCCGGTTAGAACTGGTGAAGGCAGCGTTCCCGCAGACATTCGAGAGGGTGGGGGTAGAGAACCCAGTACTACGGATGTGGGTGTCTGCCGGGTTTATGGAGTGGTTGCTGCCGTTCGCCAGTGTGCCGTCGACGGGTTGGACTGCAGAGTTCGTTGCTCGGTCGCTTTCAGAGTTCGCTCCGTTCACATCGCTAGGTATGCAGCTGGACTGGCTAGCAGATTTCTTTAGGTCGAGGAGCGTCAGCCATGAGATGGATGAGAGGCGCGCAGTCGTGGTCATGCGGGAGATGTTGCTGGAGCGGCGCCGTACAGGATTAGAGGCAGAGCGGTCAGAGATTACCGCAGAGTTGGCCGGGATTGACATGCAGGTAGCAGAGATAGAGAGACAGCTCGTCGATTTGCAGAGGCAGTTGTCCGATCTACAGAGGCGGCGAGGTGAGGTGGACGGGCGAGAGTCAGAGCGGTTGGGGCGACAGGCCGAGCTTGATGCTGGATGGTCAGAGGTACAAGCAGAGCGGGAGGCACTTCAGGCATTCAGCTCCCACCCAGTTGCATCGCTGTTGTCTAGACTTTCTTAGCTTGTATGTTACTTTGCTGTAGTTGTAGCGCTTAATGACGGCTAGTAAACGTTTGATGTATATGTACATATTTTCGATGGTCTTGGCTTATTGTATGTTATGTTCGGTTGCTCTCTTCTTTCTTCTCTCTTTTTTTTTTGAATGTCTTGCGCGTTTTGGTCACCTGTGAATGCTCTCCCATTCCCGCCCGTAGAAAGTGACTTAGGAAGCATAGGTTGAGAATGAGTGTTAGCTAGGCAGAAGCTGAGGTAACAGCATGACTTTGTATTGATAGGACGTGGTACAAAACACCATTACATGAGTAGTGTAGAACGCTACACAGATCAACAAAAAAATACAAGTCTGTAAGCAATGTCGCATGTACAAAAATGCTACGAGAGCGCGTACTATGACGCGGGCGGATAGGGCTGGGGGAATATTGTCGTGACTAAACATAATACTTCTTCAGGTAGCGGCCGTTGATGGGGGCCGAGACCTGACCGTCGTCGTGGTTGAGCAGGAGGTACGAGCCATTAGTGCGGGCTTCGTGCACCGTGAAAGGGCCCTCCCAGTTTGGCGTGAATTTAGGAGCTGACATGTTGGCCCGCACATGCTTGGCGGCTTGAAGAACAAGGTCACCCTCGATAAATGAACGTGGCTTGACGGTCTTCCCATAAGCTTTCGTGAGCTGCTCATGATACTTCTTCATGCGGCGCAGGGCCGTGGCTCGTCGTTCGTCGAGGCCGTCAAGTGCCGCCAGCCGGGCTGCTTCATTTCCGAGACCGCTGCTTAGAGAAAGTCGAGCCGATGGTTCTGCGATCTCGGCAGGTACCACGCACTCGTCCCCGTAGACGAGAGAGAAGGGCGTGGCCTTTGTCGCTGTGTGCAGGGATGTTCTGTAGGCCCAGAGTGCCAGATTCAGTTGTTCGGACCACGACCGGTCGGCGTCATGCACCATTCGCGATAATACTCGTAGCAAAGTCTTGTTGGAAGCTTCAGCTTGACCATTACCTTGCGGGTAATAGGGAGTTGATGTAGCATGGCTGATGTTGTACCCTTCCATGAGAGCTCGAACCTCTCGGTTAATGAATGGGGTGCCATTGTCAGATATAATACACCGAGGGATGCCGAAACGACAGATGACGTCACGTAAGAAGTTAGAAACGGCACCTCCCGTGGCTCTCCGCAGAGGTACGGCTTCAACCCACTTCGTGAAGCGTTCAGTAGCAACCATGATCCATGAATGGCGTCTGGACGGCGGGTGGATGGGGCCGATGAGGTCGAGGGCCCAAGAATGAAATGGCCACGGGGCTGAGATCATGTGCAAGTCGGATGCTGGCGTGTGTATCCTGTCGGCGTGCCGCTGGCAGGGTTGGCAGCGTCGGACATGCGAGATGGAGTCGGATTCCATAGTCGGCCAATAATACCCCAATCTTAGTAATTCTGCATACAGCTTCTGGGAGCCTTGATGTTCACCACAATCACCATTGTGTACTTCGTTAATGACCTTGACCACTTGGGCACCCTGCAAGCATCGCAGGGTGCGTCCCGAAAATCCCTTGCGAAACAACTCGCCTTCCGTCACAAAATACTTGACTGCCTTGCGCTTGATGGATCGTGCTGAGCCGCGGTCAGGTGGTAGAATCCCGTGGGATAAATACTGGATGAAAGGCTGGCGCCAGTCACCTTCGATGTCAATGACAAGAGCTTCTGCACCGTCGGGTGCATACAAGCACTCGGGACAATCTTTTTGTATATCCGAGGCGTCCTTGGCCATGGATGGCCAATATAGGCCCATACGCTGGAGGCGACGATACAGAGGGGGACCGTCGAGGCCACAACACTTCTGGTGGCCGAGCTGTAATTTGTGCTTTGCCTCTTCCGGTGCCAAACATCTGGCTAGAGTGCCTCCGGGACACCGCCTGTATAAGACATCTCCCATCATTGAAAAGTCTGTAAGGGTGGAGGCATGAGCAAGAGATGGCGCTTTAAGTTTGTCGATAATAGGTTGCCTCCAATCGTCCGCAGTAACGTCCCTCGGGACTAGGTTCAGTGCTGTGCATGGTTCCATTCTCTTGACGATGGTTAGCATCCGTTGTTCACCATCGACCTCTATCTTTGACGCGATCGTGGCCAAGCAGTCCGCATGTCTGTTGTGGCACCTATTGTGATGTTCATACTGGACATGACCGAGTCTTCCTTCCAAGTGTTGCACCAAGGCACGATAAGGTGCCAAGGCTGGTTCTTTGACCGCGAACTCCCCGTCCGCCTGCTTCATGACCAAATTTGAATCTCCTTTCACACACAGCGCCTTAGCCCCCATACTGACGGCGATCATGAGGCCAATGACAAGTGCCTCGTATTCAGCTTCGTTGTTAGACACCGGGAATGCAAGTTTGAAAGATAATGAAGTGGTAACACCGTCTGGTGCCCGGAGGACTATGCCGGCACCCCCTTGCCGGAGGGGCGTGCCATTGGGACCTTTGCTAGTGGCAGAGCCGTCGAATTCAAGCGTCCACAGTTCATCGATGTCGGTGATCAGGGCTGTCTCCTCCCCAGGCAGTTGATCCGATATCGGTTCACATTGTTGGCGTGGGAAGAAGGCCAGGAGGTCTGCAAGTGCTTGGCTCCGCAGAGCTGTAGGATTCTTGATAGATAAACCGAATTCGGCCAATAGCAGCAACCACCGTGTGAGTCGGCCAGACAGGGCGGGACGCGTAAGCATGTAACGGAGTGGGTCAGCCTTGGTGACGAGTGTGATCTGGTGCGCCAGAAAGTAATGTCTGAACTTCTGTGAGGCGTACACCAAGGCTAGACAGTGTTTCTCGAGCTCGGAGTAGTTGGCTTCGGGCCCTCTGATCACTCTACTGAGGTAATAAACAGGACGCTCGACACCTTCGACTTCTTGGGCAAGCAAAGCCCCGATGGATCTGGGTGTGGAAGTCAGGTAGAGTAGGAGTGGGATGCCCCGTTGTGGTACGACCATGGTTTGCGGTGACATGAGGACCGCCTTAATCCGTTCAAATGCTTGCCGTTGGGGCGCGCCCCAATTCCATGGTGCGCTTTTACGCGTCAAGTGTTGAAATGGCGTAATGAGCTCGGCCAGCGCGGGTATGAAGCGTCGGAGGTAAGAGACCTTGCCGAGGAAGCTCTTCAGTTGCTTTGTGTTCTTGGGGGCGGGCATTTCTTGGATGGAGGCTGCTTTCGAGGGGTCAACGTCGATGCCCTGTCGACTGACCAAGAAGCCGAGGAACTTGCCGGAGGAGACGCCGAAGGCACATTTCAATGGATTCATCCGCATGTTATACTGGCGGCAACGATCAAAGACCGCTTGAAGGTCGGTGAGGTGATCACTTTCCTTTCTGGATTTGATAATAAGATCGTCGACATAGTCTTCCACAGTACGGTGTATCATGTCATGGAATATTGCTGTCATAGCCCTTTGATACGTAGCACCCGCATTCTTGAGGCCGAAAGGCATAACTTTCCAACAAAAATTACCCATAGGAGTGCGGAAGGCTGTCTTGGCGCTGTCGTCGGGGTTCATGCGAATCTGATTATAACCTGCGAACCCATCCATGAAAGATAAAGTTTCATATCCGGCGGCGGCCTCCGTAAGCATGTCGATATTGGGTAGTGGAAACTCGTCCTTGGGGCATGCCTTATTCAAGTCCCGAAAGTCAATACAGACGCGGACTTGGCCATTTTTCTTTTGTACAGGGACGACATTAGCCAGCCAAATAGGGTGAGTGATAGGTTCGATGAAGCCTGCCTGCAGGAGGCGTTCAATCTCTTGCTTGATTTTCAATTCGAGCTCGGGGCGGAATGTCCGCGGGTGTTGTCGGCTAGGGATGGATCCGGTAGCAATGTTGAGATGGTGTGTGACTAAGGCAGGATCCAGTCCGGGCATCTCATTGTAGCTCCATGCCAAGACATCACGATACTCGTGCAGGAGGGAAACCAATTCCTCTCTTCGGCCGGGGGCGAGTTTTGTGCCAATGTAGGTGTGCCGCGGTTCTTCGCCCGGGTCGGCCAGGTTGATTTCTTCAATATCTTCAGCCTGTGGTCGAGGGCCGTCCTCATAGCAAGGTGGTGCCGCGCCGGGGGTGAGGTCAGGATCTGGCTGGCAATGCTCGGCCGTGCGGCACCATTCAGTCTCTCCAAGGGGGTCGGGGTCGAGGGGGTCTGATGAGGGACCGCCTGGAGCCCCTGCATACCGTCATAATTGATAGATGATTTTGCCGTCCTTGACGATACGTCGAAAGGCCGGCTCAGCCTTTTGCTTCTTGGACTTGGGGGAAGAAGGGGGGAATTGGTCGTGGCAGCAGGCGGAAGCGGTGGGGTTGACCCATTATTCTTGTTACTTCTCTCGGTTTTGGCCTTGGGAAGCTTGTCCCCGCACAGCTCATCCCAGGTCGGCAGCCTGGTAGAATGTATATGAGTAGCATTCTCACCATCCTCGGCGAAATTAGTGAAGAAGGAGGCCTCGGCGAAATAAGACTCGGCGCATTCAAAGGGGGCTTTGGTTGCAGGGATTGTCATTGCTACCTCATGTCCCGTAGAACCGGCTACCAGCTTCACACATTGGTGGTATGTTGAGGGAACGGCCTTGTTGACATGGATCCATGGTCGCCCGAGCAGGAGGTGAAAGGCAGACTCGCTGTCTATTACGTGAAAAGTAGTGTCGCGACGGACAGTTCCGACCATGAGGTCGACAGTGATATGGCCGAGGGTCGACTGAGGACCCTGTCCAAAGCCGGTAATCTTGACGGGGTCACGGATGATTTTCCTTGGGGGAATGCCGGCCTGTTGCAGGGTGATGAGAGGTATGATGTTGATCGAGGCGCCGCAATCAACCAAGGCACGACGGAAGCCCGTGCCATTAACAGTACACTCTAAAAACAGCGGCCGATTGTGATGCTCGACCGGCGGCGAGTCTTCATCCGAGAAGACTAAGGCCGTGGAGGGGATGTGACGTAATTCAGCCTGGACGGCGAAGCATTCGGGACCGAGGCCGGTGGTGACCTCGAGCAGGCAATTGGAAAGGTAAGTCCGGGCGGCGGGTGAAAACCCCATTTCATCAAAAAAACTTTTGATCTTCGTCATCTGTCGAAAGGAAGGCATCGACTGCTTAGCTGGAGGAGGCACGAGGGTCAGTGTGGGCTCTGCCGGGGCTTCGTGGATTACAGGCTCGACATGGTCAGTGACAGCCATAAGGGCCTGGTGCTCCCTATTGTTGCGATGCGGTGGGTAGGGATCTTTGCGCACATCGTTGTTCTTCCGTAGCTGCAGGTCGCCCGACGCTACCTTCCTTGCAAAGATGGTTCGCAGTGCATTACAATTTTTGAGCGGATGGCCAAGGGCTCGATGGAAAGGACAGTAGGTGGGCCTGGCCTTTTCTTCGTCTGTGATATTGGTCCGCATTGGTGGCAGTTGGAAATTTTTGTCATGCGCCACCCATTCCGCCAAGAGTTCCTTCACTGTATTCAGATCACAGGGATAGTCAGGTGCAGGCCTTTGTTGCCTTCGCTTGTCGGAGCCTTGGTCCACATCTGGAAGCTGACGCTTGAAGCCTGCATAGTTGTTGCTGTTGTTGCTACGCTGAGTGATAGGTGTATCTGCTGAGGCCAACAGCGTACTTTGCGGTCGAGGCTTCCATGACTTGACAGGACCAACTGTCTCGTAAGTTCGTCGGGCTGTCTCCTTGAGGTGTCCCCATGACCTTAACTGTAGGTTCTCGATATGCACTCGGTAGACGTCAATCATATTTTTGATGCATATGGGAACCAACGTTTCGTCTTTGCTGAAATCTGTGCACTCAAGGCACTTGAGATGAAAACGATGCACATATTTATTCAAGTCTTCTCCCTGGTTCTGGCGAATGCCAGCAATATCAACGATAGTCACGCGCTCGGTCTCGTAATGAAACTTGTCTAAGAACAGCTGGACCATGTCGTTCCAGGTGTGGACGGTCCCTGCGGGGATCTGGTGATACCAAGTGTAAGCCAAGCCTGTAAGGGACTTGTGGAATTCTCTCAACTTTAAGCTGCTTCCTGTACCATACTGCTCCAAGGAGCCTGCGAACCTTGTTAGATGTTCACGGGCGTTTCCCTCACGTCCGTTGAAGAGCACAAAGTTTGGTTGCTTGTACTTGAGGGGGTAGGGTGCGATGGCGATATCATTGGCGTACGGGGCGTGTCCGGTTAGACGGGTTGAGGAGTCCGGCTCGGAATTCCTCGACAGGCGACGGACAAGGGCTTCCAAATCTGACCGAGTGACATAGTTGGAGGATGGTGCCTCATTGCCGGTCAAGGGGTGATGACCGCCTGGTGCGTCGCGAGCCCCCGAGCCCCCAGATGGCACGGCTTGATGAACGGGGACATGGGAGGGTTGGTATAGTACAGGTGCTGGCAAGGGCAGCTGTGCAGGGGCGAGTGTGGGTTGGCGAGACATGTCTATCACTTGGCCGGGGGTTTGGTGTTGCTCAATTGGATACGGATTAGGTTCCATCTCGATGGAGTCATGCGTTTCGGAGGAGCTTCTTGCCGGCGTCGGATGAGATGGTGTGACAGCGGGGAGAATCTGCTGCAAGACTGGCCCGAGATCCGTGTGTAGCTTGCGGGGCGGCACTGCAGAAGGAGATATGTCGGCTACCGGCAGCGAGGGTGTTGCGAGCCCTACCGCCAAGGGTCTGGATATCCAAGGCGGCGGTAGTCGCGACACTGGGGCCGGGGCGACGTCAAAAGCTGGCCCCGGTCCTGAAGGCTGGATTGATGGAGCGGCCTGCTGTGAGGACAGGGCTTGTATGGATTTTTGCATCTCCATAATGGCGGCTAGTAGAGTGGTCTGTGAATCTTGCAGAGTGGTGATGGTTGGAGTGAGTTGCTGGATGGCTGCATTTACGAGCACTTGCACGTCGGGGGTAGTGGTTGGCAGCTGGTCTTGGAGCCGCGTGGCGCTAGTCTCTTCCTGATCACCGAGGTGGTGTTCTTGCATGGCGGGGTTGGGTCCTTGGCTGGTTGCCCTAGTAGCTCTCCGTTGCACAGGCATAATGCCTAAGTCCGGAAGGTGTGCAAACCGCAATACGATGCTCACCTCCCCAGCGGAGTCGCCAAAATGATGATGCCGAAAATGGTTCGATGCTACGTGGAGGTGCCACAAAGGATGCGGTCTGAGTCAGCTTCCAGGTAGGCAACGCGGGAGACAGCAAGGACGGCGTAAGGGCCGAGGGCAAGGCTCCCCAGACAGGTCGTGAGGGCTGGCAGCGCTGCGCAGGCAGGGTGACGATGAACAGGACCGACAGTCTACAGTCGTGACAAGGGTATGGCGTCAAGGGTCCGTAGACGGGAGTCCAAGTATATTTCTCTCACTAGAATTCCAGAGAGAATGTCTTTTTAGAGAGAGAAAGTGAAAAGTCCAAATGAGAAAAGATCCTTGAAAAAGCTCCAAAGTCCACTATTTATAGGCAAAAATGTGCATGTGTCATAAGTTGACATGTGTCACCCCCTGGGAACGACACGTCGCCAGGGGGGCCAAAGCACTGACCCTCCGTTGGACTGCCGGTCCCTAAGTTCGTGCTGCCCTGCCCTTGCAACATCTCTCTGCCTGTCTGAGGAGACTGATCATGCCGCGGTAGCATGGTCAGAGTAGCCCGTTGCCCCAGCCTCCAGTCCAAGCCCTTACTGAATCCCACAGGCCTGGCAGCGGTGGGGAAGACCCGACGCCCAGCTGCCAGGTGGACTAGGCAAGATGCCCTTCCGAAGACCTGCTCCCATCTCGGAGTGACCCGGGGGTCATAGTCCTTAGGGGTGCCGACGCGAGCCCCCAGTGCCAGAGCACGTAGGCCAGTCACGCAGGCACCCCGGCGGAGATAGTGTTCTGGAGGAGTAGCCTATCCCGTGAGCATATAACATGATTGCAGCGCATGGTGCGCGGTTGAGTGCGGGCGACGAGGGTCGCAGAGTGATCTCCGAGCGACAAGGGTCGTTGCGTGGATGGCGCGCGACCGTGAGCGACGGTTGTCATGGCGACAGAGCGGCCACAAGTGACGGTCATCGAGACTACGAGCGACGGTCATCGCGACGAAGGAGCATGGTTCGAGAGCGACGCGAGCGACGGTCGTCGTGACAACGGAGCACGGTCAAAGGTGACGGCGTCGGTATTCAAGGCAGGTGGCCGACCCCTAAGGGAGGCCGACCCCTTGGGGTGGCCGACCCCCTAGGGTGGCCGACCCCCAAGGGTGGCCGACCCCCAAGGTGGAAGGCACGCCGAAGTCGCTTCACGAATGGTTCACGTGACTTGAGCATGCGTTGCTTTGACCGGCCCTCGAGCGTTGAAAAGTTGACCGCTGACTGGGTGATGTGTCGTGCAAAGTGGGTCCCTTAGCGGGTCCTGGGGTGCGACCAGAATAGGGTATGAACA